>CM034401.1:7745212-8357087 GCA_019925095.2 Dendrolimus kikuchii
AAACTTTAATAATCTCGTTTATAAAAATATTATTTTAAGTTGTACAAGATTCCAATAAAATAAAAACTAGAAATTACCACGCAGCTTTTTGCATTAAGTCAATGAAACTTGTCAATATGGCAAGTATTGATCCTTAATCATTTATATACGTGTATTTTGTAAAGTCGTTCAACGTTTACACTACTTTGAAATATGAAACCATTTTCAAGAAATTTTAGAAATAATGAAACTATAAACTAGCAACATTTTAAAAAGAAAGTGAAGTGAAAGAAATGAATTTACGAGAATAGGTCGGTCGCATAGATTTTTGGTTGATTTCCTTTTCACTTTGCTTTCGTGTTCTCAGTAAAATCTAATAGACTAGTGTTCATTTGTGTTTTTAATTAATGTTTGATTCAACGGAATCTGTATTGTAATACCGTAAACAGGATAAGTACTAAAAAGTGAACAGCATCTTATTGATTTTCTTCCCTTGCATATTCCTTCCACCAACGCGGAGTGGTATTATAGCAAACGAAGAATATAGAATCTTATTCTAATTAGGAATTTGTAATATTGTTAAATAGATTTATCGTAAAATTTTACCTTATACGGCATAACATACAATAAGTGAAAATGATGGCAAATCCACTCGACACGGTAAACGCGAATCAACCCACGCAAAATGGTAGCAAGTTGCAGCCTGGGCATAATGAGTCGAAGACAAACCTAATTGTTAATTATTTACCACAAACAATGACGCAGGAGGAAATTAGATCCCTATTTTCGAGTGTCGGCGAAGTAGAAAGTTGCAAGTTAATTAGAGATAAAGTGACAGTGTTTCCTGACCACATACTTAATGGACAAAGTTTGGGCTACGCTTTTGTGAATTATCACAAAACTGAAGATGCGGAGAAGGCTGTTAATACGCTCAATGGATTGCGGCTGCAAAATAAGATCATTAAAGTATCGTATGCGCGCCCGAGTTCCGACGCGATTAAAGGCGCTAACTTGTATGTATCCGGATTACCTAAACACATGACGCAGCAGGATTTAGAGAAACTCTTCAGCCCATACGGAACGATAATTAGCTCACGCATACTCCACGAAAATATGAATGTAGGTCATCTGCTTCAGGTTGGAACAGAGGATCAAGGTATCCAAGGGCCATCACGAGGCGTCGCTTTTATCAGGTATGATCAACGTTGCGAGGCTGAAAATGCGATACGTGAGTTAAATGGCACAATACCACCTGGTGGGACAGCCCCAATGACAGTCAAGTGTGCTAACAACCCAAGCAGTCAAAATAAGGCTCTAGCACCTTTGGCAGCATATTTAGCACCTGCTGCTGCACGCCGTTTTGTTGGACCTGCTGGTAAAGCTTTGCTTGCAATCAATAAAGGTCTTCAAAGATTTTCTCCTTTGGCAGACCCTCTAATTCAAGGTAATGCACTAGGTGGTTCAGGCTGGTGCATTTTTGTGTACAATATTGGGGCTGATACTGAAGAAAGTATCCTCTGGCAGCTTTTTGGCCCCTTTGGTGCCGTCCAGAGTGTTAAAATTATTAGGGATCCTACAACCAACAAATGCAAGGGTTATGGTTTTGTCACTATGACCAACTACGATGAGGCTGTTGTGGCAATTCAATCATTGAATGGCTACTCACTGAATGGACAAGTGCTGCAGGTCAGCTTCAAAACGAACAAGAGTAAATCTTAAACTACTTGTATTCTAGTCAAATAAATTTTAGCTAATATGAGAAAATGTTGATCATTACACTGTCATGGTTTGACATCAATTTCTAAATAGCACTGAGTAGTAAATTTAGTGGTGCAGATCATGACATGATGTTAATTTAAGTACAAACATACTGTATTATGGATCTGTCACAAATTAAGTATTGATTTATTTTAGGAAGTCATACATAAGTATGTCTCATACATTACTGGTAATTTAATAGATTGACCCATGCAAGTTGTATGAATGTTCAAATAAATTAGTGGCAATAATTTGAATATGTTTGAGACTATATTATATGTCTAAACATATTTATGTCCATTTACAGAAATATAAGTTTTGAAATACATAAAGAATTTTGAATTTAAATTTATACAGTTATATCAAAAAGACAGTAATCATTAAATATTCAATCATTATAGATTAAAGATAAAATAGATAAAACTTCAGTTTTGCAATCTTTATGTATAAAATTAATTTAAAATATTCAGTAGCTGCAATACTTAACACTAAATTCCTTGTTATGACTGTTTGAAGCTTTCTAAATTGAATTTCACTTTTTTTTTACATATTCAATCTTAAAGAAATGTCTGCTGTTTGATAAATAATTAATTTTTTATCATATTTATAATAATAATAAATAAATGATAAATGTGTTCTAATAAATTTTCCATAATTTTATTCTTATACTGGTTTCAATATTGAGTATTGCAGCTATTTTACTTATTTCATGGGACTTGAGATGTAAAAAATCTTTTGGAATCTAACAACAGTACTATGTTGTATAACTGTTATTTTACATTATACACACTAACACTTCATATTTAAATCATACAGTGTCTAAGTATAGTATTGCAGATAAGTATTTAAATGATGTATCATTTAATCAGAACCCACCAATTATTGATTGCATTATACTATAATTATAACTGAAAGTACATTTACTTGATGAAACTTTTGGGCAATAATAATTTTGTATGACAAATTTACAGTGCAATATTAAATGTTTTACTCTAAGTAAAAATATATTATACAAATAATATATAAATTATACACCATATTAATATACATGGAAAACAGTGCAATTGTACTAAACATGAATATTCTCTTTGCAATAACTAATAATATTTAAGGTATACTTTTATTATGAGAACTTTGACTATTAACCAAAGATGACAGACTATGACTGAAGATACTGTGAAGACAATCTTGAAAATAAATAAAAATGACTCAAGCCCTTATGATTCTTCCATACATGTTCTTCATGTTATATAAAAATAAGAAAATGGCCCCATTTTATATGATGCATTATATCAAATAATAATAACTTTCTACAGAAGATTGAATAAGCACAAAACATAATGACTAAGATTATTATATAAAATGATGTATGAAATACATGGCAGAAGAATATTTGGAATTATAGTCACCCATAAAAATGTTATTGGAAATCTCCTAAATCTGCCATTCTTAATTTTTATCTTATAGGGATCACATAGACATATTGAATGAGGTGGTGTGGGCTGCAACATTATTTTATTTAGGTGTTTTCACTACTAGAATACCCAGCAGACAGGCTCACTGCCCAGAACATTCTCTCCTCTTTTGACATTATTTAAAACATCTCATCAATTTTTCAACTGATAATAAAACTATGTGTTAACAGCTTTAAGCACAGTAATTTATTTGATTTTATTATTCCGATGTCTCAGCCACTTTTCAGTAGCTCTGATCACAGAAGATATAGATGTCAAGTGTCAATGAGTATAGTTAAAACTTTGTTTAGCCAACCGCCAACTTGTTCATGTTAATTATATAGTTTTAATTTTGTTTATGCTTATTACTTACTCTATGGGAGCCTAATCTAATTTACCACCGCTTTGCAACACGATGTGCCTTAAAGAGAAGAAGCGGCGCAAGAAACTCTTCAGCAAACATGCCTCGCTCTAATAATTTTATATAATATTAATAGAGGAAACATAGAAAGAAATTAGCAGTCAAGTTGTTTTGTGTTCCGGTGTACGCAGAAAGAGCTCACAGTGTCTTTAGGTCTGGCAGTTATAAAATTATTACAGCTAGGCATGTTTGCTGAAGAGTTTCTTGCGCCCCTTCTTCTCTTCAAGCCACAACATGTTGTGAAGCAGTGGTAAATTAGATTAGGCTCCTTTTTGAGTAAATAATAACCATAAACAAAATTAAAACTAAATAATTAAAATGAACAACTTGGCGGTAGGCTAAATAAAACTTTAATAACAATACTCATTGACACTTGACATCTTTGTCTTCCGTGATCACGGCTACTGAGAAGTGGCCGAAACATCAGAGTAATAAAAATCAAATAAATTACCACACTTAAAACTGTTAAAACATAGTTTTATTATGTATACTAGTCGTGAAAACTTTGAAAATATTTTCAATTGATATTGTGTATAAAATATGTTTTAAATGAAATGTTGCAAAATGAGGGTAGACTGATCTGTAGTACCATTAAGCAACAGCAAGATGGTGCTATGGATCAAAAGCATTATTAGGATTTTCAGGATTATTACTGGGTGATTGCTATTCCTAGCACACTTCTGCCATGATGAAAAATATATGAAGTTATATGATGCCAAATCTTTATTATCAGGTTCTATATTTAATTATAATGAGGGTGATAGTGTTTACTAATTCCACACCAGTGTCCGAAAATCATAGTTTTAAGGCCTTTTTATAAGCAAACAACTCACAATTGAAAAATTCATAGAAAAAAATTAACTATCTCTATATATCAGCAAATATTGATTGATTCTTGCTAACAGACCAGTGTTTGATGTTTTCATGTAACTTCATATATACTTAGTTGAATTAAGTATATCAAATCTTCATTACTTATACCATTACGTAATTTTAAATGTAATAATTATGCAATTATTTCTCCTTGTATTGAAATCAGTCTTTGTTTTAAATTTATTGTTATTATAATCTTGAGGAATGAAAAATAATCACAATTATTGTAGTGTTAAAGACCATGACGTTTTAATGAATACCTTATTGATCAACATTTTAAAGTGATTTTTGTAATTGTGGCTTGGATACTTGTGTATCAGATTTACAGAAATCATTATTGATTGTATAATAAAGTGAAAGTCAAATAATATGTTAATGAGAGAATGCTCACTAGCTTTGTGAGTTTTAATTCTGAATGTCCAACGAATTTTTTAAGGTTCAGAATTTATTGATGCAATAAACTGAAAGTTTATATAATATCTCTCTTATTCCATATTGTTTCATTTGTCCCTCATACAAACACATGAAATATACTAATACATGACCAGCTCTAAATATTTGACTTTCACATCATGATATTGTCTCTCTAATTAATTTTTATTATGTAATCATCTATTTATTATTACACTTAGTAATCTAAAAATTCATAAACATAATTTATTGTCGTAATTGTATCTATTTAGGATTTATAGATTTCATTTCAATGTTTATATTATTAATTAATATATTGAATATTTAGTCGTAAGTTTGATAAATTAGTTCAAGTAATAGGCTCTGTGAACATTATCAAATCAATATGGAATCTACTATGTTTTACTGATGATCTTAGGAACTTGAATCCAATGCCATGTTGAATCGCTTTTTCTCATACTTGAAATCATTTGAATAGTGCACCTAATAAATTATATTAAACTTTGGAAAAATCTACCTTTTTAAAGGATATTAATTATCTATTAATTATAATTATTTTAATAAGATTATTATTTAATTAAATAACTTTTTTTAATAACAAAATAATATTAAGAAAACATTTATTTTGAGCAAAACTCAAATTTTGAGTTGTTAGTTTGGTAGCAGTTTTTTAAATTTGGATTTGGAAAGTTTTTTTGTATATTACATGCTATACTATAGCAATATCTCACCACAATAACTTAACAGATTTATAGGTTTTTGCACATTTAAATGTAGATTTGATCATCATTTCCTATTTAATTTAAATCATCAGCTGACAAAGTAGTTTCTGTGTTGATATCAACACCTACTGGTATAATTTATTATTCCAATCTATTATTATTTATTTTATAGTACTATCTATAACATATAGTTGAATAATTCTTAAATAATTGCATATCATATTCAAAACTGGACATAACCAGATGGCGGAATAATTCTCATAAACAAATAGATCTTATGCATTTTGAATTAGAATATTATTGTAGATCCAAATATTAAGATTTCTTAAAAGTAAAGCAAGGTTTTTGAAGATTTATATACTTTATATAAATAGATCTGTCTAAAGAAAGCCTTAATATTTGGTCGTATATTTTATTATTAAGGACAAATCTTTCACTAAGATATAATTAATTTATTTAAAGTACTTACTACGCGGAACTAGTCAGTTATAATTTTTTGCGCAACATAAAATAGTATATAATAATTATTATTGAATGGAATTTACTGTGTTCTCTAATTTAAAAATATAGTATAGTATTTTTCGTTTAAATCGTTTGTGTGGTGTTTGGTTAACATAAACTTTTTGTATATATTAAATTTGAATTTAATATTGGAATGCGTGGCTGTCTTAAGTTGTTTCTGCCACCATTGAAGTTACACTCGAAAATATATCTCGTAACAACGTAGACCTCTCGTGGATTTATTAATCGCGACTTCTTAGCCCCCAACAAACTAGTCAAAGGTACATATACCTCTGAATAAATAATGCAATGGATTATAACGAGGTTTTTGTGCACTTATGTTTTCAGAAATGAAAATGTGACCTACAGTTTCCACAACACTACATACATATTATTTATAAGACATAATATAATCTTGTAATACTATTTTACGGATGCCGACAGCCGAATATTTTTTTGTCTATAGATATATCTGATTTTGAAACTGCATTCCAGTTAATTCAAATTTCTCATTCTCGCTTTCTTCCATATAGTCTTCATAAATTATTATATTTAGTAGGTGCCTACTGATCTTTATTTTTATGGTTATACATTATAATCCAGTATAATAGTCAGCAAAGAGTTTACAATATTCGAGGGCGCCGAAAATTCTATTCGATACTCCCGTGCAAATGGTTTGTGAGTGCCTATGTTTGTACATGCAAATATGGGGACGACATATTAGGGCAGTGGTTTTTAAAGCGCCATTCCCTGTAAAGCATACACGTAGAGGGATAGAAGCCGCCTCCTTTTCGACTCTATGCCGTCGACACATGACAGTGTACATGTGGATGGAGCGGGCAATCGAATATTATCCTATTATTACTTATAAGTACGGTATTTCCCTAATTTTATTATTTTATACATATAGGGCAAACTACACTATTGATGGTACCCTATTAATTTAGGTATTCAAAAAATTAAGAAATGTTTTTTGTACTTATACAGTAATATTATTATTGTACGGTTACAAAAAAAAAAAAACAGATTTTACAATCTTGAGTTAATTTACTGGGTGTCAATTATTGGGTGGAGTCCTAACATTGGTATAGTTTATCCTATATGTGTATTTTTAATTTTTTGAAAGTGCATTGGTTCTAATGCCTAGTTTCTTGGCTTTATTTCTAGGAATAGAAAACATAAGCGCACAAATAACCTGAATATTAGACAGCATTAATTATACAACTAAAATACATAGTATGTGTTGTGACGTCCCTTAAAATCGAAGTACGCTTGCTTCAACCACCGAAAATAAAACTATTGGTTACTATTTACTACACAGTACACACCTGTCCGTTAATCGTATATCATTTGTGTTAACATTTTTGTGTTGGAGTATGTTTTTATTGTAGCTTCTGTTGAACTAACATGATTTTCTTTTTAGTGTTTATTTACCCGACATCTTAATTTTAATCATTGTATTTGAGGAGTAAACGGTGACGCTGAATTATATTAAGACTTCCTCAGCCAATCGCTATCAACTTCTTAAATGTAAAATCTCTCGATTTTGGCCACGTATCCCGGTTCTCCGCTTTGCTCATTCAGCCCTTACCGGTGATAATACGCAGGTCACCGTTTTACCGGGCCTGTAGACCTTCCAACTTACGTTTACTACGCCAAGGTTTTCTCGTCCAAAGTACAAGGTCCAGGACTCATCTGCTCAATAGACCCTGTGTCTGCTCCTTAAATTTTCTGTCTAAGGTAGATATATTCCTACAATTAGTTGTCAAGGAAATGGACTATTCTTACATATACATACATAATCGAATGGCTTCAATATACTTGAAATCAACTAGGTAATATTGGAGAAGAGGAGTGAGGGGGGGTTACAGCTACAATCCGTAGACGGCCCTAGTCTTGAATCATGGCCAGTTGAAACGAAATGAAGAGTAAGATATAGGATCTTACTCTGTATTTCGTTTGCCTTACCATTGGTTAAATTTTGACATAACTTGTATGGAGCTTATATCAAATTTTAACGTTGATAGTAAGGCAAATGTAAGGTCGGTAAGACATAGGAACCGGCCATTAATCTGTTTGATTCCGTTGATAAATACTTTACTAGGTATAATTTTACACATGGGAACAACTTCCTGCGAATAGGCAATAGTCACCGTTAACTTTGCAAATGCAACATATTTTTTTTATTTATTTCTGGGCAGGTTTGGGTAACATAAGGTTATTGGCCTAGGATGTAGCTAGAAATAAGACAGAGTACAAATTGCCGATTAAATGTATGACAAATGTTTGGCTAACCATGTACGTTTAATTTTTTTTATGATGTCAACGAATGTAATCTGATGTAGGGGATATTGATTTAGAAAATAAATATTGACCTTAGCAATAATATGTATCTGCAATGTTTCATTTTTACCTTTTTACATTTCGGAAAACCGACTCGAAAGTCGTTATCAAGAAAAATGAAGAAGAGATTGATTAAAATAATGATTACAAAACAATAGGTACTCTCACTCTAGAAACAGAAGATTATTTGAAAAAATTGCGAAGAAAATGATTCTGAAATATTGGATTGTTTTCGCACGATACGAATTCGAAATTTACGCGAGCGAGCTAGCGTGGAACGTTCTAGTACCTTAATACTAATAGTATATAAGTATAAACTCTCACGGGCCGTATATCACCTAAAATGAGAGAAATCAGATCAATCCGAATTAATCATTAATCGAAACTAAATCGACATGTTGATTTCCGTTCCGTAGGTAATTAATAAATGTTATGTAGGGCCGTAGCTTCAATCCCTTTTTTGGCCATAGTATTTGAATAGTAAGTAAGATCAAGGCTTTCCTGCAATAAATTTCATATACGGAAGCGATAATAATTATAAGTTTAATCAATTAATTTTAACCTACTTTAGAAGTTGCTTATGCGAACAAAAACATGTTGCGTGAGAATGGGTCTGTTCAAATTTTTTAATGTATTCGCATTGGGGTGACATGACCCCACTCTATATAAGTTCAATGAACTTGTATAGTAGGAGGTCACCCCATCCCTATCTAGCAGTTCTTTTACATTGTAAATGAAATGTCTAAAAAAACTTCATTTTAGTTTACGCCTGCTTTACTTTCATAACAATAATTCTAGTATAGTTCAAATACTTATAAATTAGTTACTATAGGAACCTGTTTATTGTTTTACCCACAGTACATTAATTTAGTAGGAGAGTTTTACCAAACTTTACAAAGGTACCCAACATGATTTTCTATGAAAAAAGTGCTCATTATACCTGTAGTTAAATAATAGTAACCGTTCAAAATATTAGCCCGTAATGTAGGTAATTTGACGTAGGTAACCAGTTAATACAATCCATCTGATCGAAAATGATCATGGCTAGAATCGCCTCATCTGGCGCAGAAGGAAAACATCGTCAGAAAGTTCCCTTTCAATCGTTTGACATGCGAAGTAGGTACAGTAAACAATAGGTGTCGTTGAGCGTGGTAGCTTTTAAAGATCCTACCGATAGCAACCGGTGAGGTAGTAGAAGTAAGTAAGTTATGGTTAGCACCAATTCAAACAGTTTTTCAGACTAACTGTTTTTCGTTGTACAGTCGGTAGAAAACGCACAACTGCTTTCCAAATGCTAAGTTATTCTAAGCCATTTGTTAGTGTGGGATCGTCGACGATATGAATAGAACGGTGTATTCCTGGATGGTATCGAGGGGGTTAGACTAGTAAGTTTAAGTAAGGGGAGCCCTGACTCATATATAAAAACCTGCGAAAAATCGAAATATGTGCTGGGACACTGCAACAGACAAGTGGAAAAACAAATGGAAACGGACAAGTAGCTAAAACGAACCTAATGGAATGTGAAGCAAAAACTTTGTCGATCACCTCATGAACGAGTTCAAAAAAGCAAGCTGTTTTAGTCTTTGTGAATTCCCTGCCATGGGACCGATATACGCACGCATAGATTCGGGTGGAACCACCAAAATTACAAGATGGAAATATCCCTATCTTCAAGGCCGTGGAGATTAGAATAAAAAAATATAATAAAATTAGGTTAACTTATTTCAAAGAATAGCTGATATGGCATAGGTTTGTAATAATTAGTTTAGCTTTTTTTAATCAAATATTTGTTCTAGCCTTAATATTATAGACACTGCAACAGACAAGTATTAAGTAGCTAAAACGAACCTAATGGAATGTGAAGCAAAAATATTTTTATTATAATTCGATAACATTTGCCAAAGAATAGCTGATATGGCATAGGTTTGTAATAATTAGTTTAGCTTTTTTTAATCAAATATTTGTTCTAGCCTTAATATTATAGTTATTATTATTAAAGTAAGCATCATAGACTATGTTAGTAAAATGCGTAGGTACGTCGTAATTAAAGAAACTTGATAATTGCACGATGTTTGATGTCGTACTAAAAATCACTAGTAAGTATTGAAATTACTTTTGACCTAATATTGAAGTTGATAGTTTAGACAAATTTGCGAAAGTGGCGCCCCTATTATTTTCTACTTTATTCTGCCATTCTGTAGTTGAAAAAGGCATGTATATTCTATAGTAGTCTGCGATATGAAAGATCGTCAGGGGCTGTATAAGCTCAGAAAGCTTTTTTATCCATTAGAATTCATCATGGTATGCCATGAATATGTGGTTATGTTTATGTTTTTTTACTTTTCTTTCTAATCTAACAAAATAATGTTTCTACTGCGAAAATAACAATTATCACTCTTGAAATTAGCACTAATTACGTTATAATTCAGATAGCGATTCGTCGGAAACTTGACGCGTCGGTAACTATTCCCAAGAAAAGGTGATTTCTACTCTCTTCATGTCCTCTTAGCGCCCACGGTCCTTCAAAAAGAACTTTAATGAAATAATGAATAAAGCCCAGCACCAAATCCCATGTCATCAAATAAACGCCTATGGTACTATTTTAAGTTTTTTTTTATATATTTTTTTATTGCAGGAGTTCAGCAGACAGGCAGACGGCCCACTTGATGGAAAGGGGTTACCATCGCCTATGGACATTTGCAACACCAAAGGTGCTACAAATGCGCTGCTGCTCTCTTAAGGTAGACTGGAACCTGGTCACTAATGCCGGAACACAACACAAGGTTGTTATGGCGGCATACTCTAGACCAGGGGTGGTAGCCATCCAGTCGAGCAAATACCCTACCACCTGGCTGTGGGTTGTTTAGTCGCCTCTTACGACAGGCCGCCAGGCCGCAGGAAATTGTATTCTTTCTCCGTTCCTGCACGGATAGAGTAGATAAGTAACCCCAACTTTAAGCATTGCAGCTTGTTTCAATTTATTTATTTTACCTTTCTTTAAAAAGCCGCTTCGCCTCCATAGACACGTCGCTTCGCTAGAGTGACATTGACAATATATTACTCTTGAAAATGATATTCAATTATGGCAGGGTCTCCAGATTGAGGTTTTGACCCCATTTTGGGTTTAGTTTGCACTTGAAGAATTTTTTGGTTCAAGTATTCCTTGGGGAAAAATTCGAGGATGCAAATTTCAGCCCTGGTGAATTAGAAATTAAGTTATGTCCTAGCCTTACTAAAAATGCCATAAAATATCGACATAGCATGAAATTGTTAATAAAAAATAAATCCTAAAATGTCTGTTTAAACTTAAACCAATGGAATGGTTTTGATTACATGTCACTTTGGTTTATAACAGCTCTCTTATCTATTTCTTAAGTTACTATATTATCACTTAATAGAGCATTTTGTGTATTATATAATTATAATAACAGCCTATAAACTTTCCACTGTTGCGTTAGGGCCTCCCTTATAATATTATAGGAGAACGACCAGTATACCGTAGTTTTAGAAAAACGGTAGGCTTGTGAAGTCATGGTCTGTCATTGGATAATATGTCATAGTTATTTAATTCGGAATTTTTGGGTATTGTAATTTAATTAATAAAAAATATTTACATGACGAAATAAGAACCTCTTCCTTTATTAAAGTCGGTAAAAAAAAAAAAATTGTCGACAAGAAATCCTTCAATGTGCGTGGTCCGATACGCACTTGTTCAACTTTTCACCCAATTATATGTATCGGGAAACGTTTCTGTTGAAGTATCATTTTGGGGTTTTTTGGCGAACATGGGAATTTTCGTAAATTTAATCTGGCGACCCTGAACTACAGATTTCTAATTATATTTATCTAATTTTGCTGTCATTTCTATTTGGAACAGTTTTTGAGTTTGACGATACGTAATACGTATTATCCATAGTAATTTGTGGATACGTAGTATCCAAGTACCAAGTAGTTTGTGGCTTTGTGGTTTGACGTAGTATCCATAGTAGTTTGTGAGTTTGTTTATATTTTCTTTCGCAACTATATATTTAATTAAAAAATAGATTTCAATAAAAAAATACTAAAATATAGAAATTTATAAGATAGCCCGACAGGTGAATTATCATAAATAATCTAAAGTGCAGAATAAAATAGTATTTTAAATCTATCTCCATGGAGTCTTTGTCGAAGCAAGAATTAATATCTACAATTACGAAACAAGCTGATCAAATTAAACGATACGAAGGAAGGTTGAGAGGTAATGGCTTAATATTAGGTATTTGTAAACAAACAAAATGTGGCCTCGTTACACACCTAGAAATCTGAAAAAAACTGCCTAACTGAAAACATAGAAGCATTTAATGAGAAAAATGTTAGAATGTAAAATAATATTCTTCCAAAAGTGTTCTACTTGCCTTAAGTTGACATCTACATCCTATACAGGTTAAAACTAGAATATGTTACATGTCCATTGGCCACATCACTTGATGTATTTGGATATCCTTCTAAGTGGCAGACAACAGATATTGGAGTTTTGATAATCCCTTTGTAGGTTCCTATGTATGTTGCATGTTTCTTTGGTATAATATTACAGCAACAGTGAAAATTAAGAAGATAACCCTAGACTAATAACTTACAAAAGTATATAGTTTATTATATGTATTATAGTGAAGTGTCTCTGACCCTACTGCTCCATCTGGGATAATGTAATAATGATTGACCATTCCATGCAGATATAGCAATGTCTTTAATGCATTATTTGTGATTTCAAGTAGGGTCTCATCTGGGATAATGTTATAGGTATTGACTGTGGCTGAATGAATCTTATATAAAGCATTAAAAATAACACCTAGTGTAAATATATATGTTATTTATCAATATGTAATGTCATTAACAAATAAAAATGATATCACATCGCAAATAAAACATTATTTGTAACTCAATATGAATAAGATCATATAACTTTAACATTATTCCAAATGGTGCAGTAACATATCAAGCCCATACCTCCACTTTATGTAAGCAACATTTTTATTTTATTTTTACCTAAATGACTTATCCTGCAAATTATATTTTATACTATTATTTTGTTTTAAAATTTAAGTTTTGGTTTAATATATAATTTGAAACAATAAAAAAAAAACTATTGAGTTATAAATGTTGTTTACGATAAACTAATGGTTCAATATAACATTTCACTCCCTAACAGTGGTGGATTTACCAATAGGCTGAGTAGGCTGGAGCCTAGGGCGGCAGATTTTGGAGGGGCGCCAATTTTTTATATATTATGTCTTACACAATCTTCAAACTACAGTAAAAAGGAGTTCTAATTCAAGATTATAGTACACAAATCATAAAGTTACAATTTCATTGACAAAAAAATGATCTAATTAATATGATTGTGAATTAGGGTATCGATTTATCAGTAGGGGCGATAAAAATTGAATAGCCTACAGGCGTCATATTTCTAAATCCGCCCCTGCTCCCTAAGATGTAAGTTTGAAGGCTTCTTTAAGAATCATAAAAAATCCTTCAAACTTACTCTAACTCAATATGAATAAGACTGAAATTATTTAAGTGCCAGTTTTATGTTTGTATATTTTGTGTCAGATGTTGTTGCTGCTTACAAAGGCCTGGTCAAAGAAAAGGAAGCCCTAGAAATCAGTTTGAAAGCCCTAAACAAAACAGAGACTCCTGTTGAGGGTAACAGTAAGTATCTGATTACAAACTGTTGATAATTATTACCCTGAAACACCAGTTATTGATACCCCATTACCCTGAAACAAATGGTAACATTGTTTGGTATACAGAATAATAAGTTTGAATATGGTAGCAGAGCAGAGGGGCGGGTGCAGGTTCATTTGCATGGATTTTTTTTATCAACACCCCTGTGTTATGTAGTGTTTCCCTTGTATAGTCCATAGTTAAGTAGGATATTTTATATTTTTCCCCTCTCTGATGGTACTGACAGAGTAGTGTTTCCCTTTGTTCCTTTTCCCACTGTCAGCTAGGGTGCCAAGTGAGTACCTAAGTACCAAAAAGTATCTTGTGGGTTTGTGCAGCCATGTCACCGATCCCGTTGTGTATGGTACAAACATTCTATGGGCTGGATACCCATGTTTCAATAACCAGACTAAGATTGTGTGTCTATCAAGAATTACAGTCATAAGTTATGTAATGGTATGGTTTTCCACCATGTCCTGATAGAATGCATGTTATATATACACAGTGAAACTTAAAGTGACGCAAAACAAAATTAGGTGAATTGAGTTAGAGAGAGAACGAGAGAGATAACACTTTATTGCACACCAAAATATACAATTACAAAAACAGACTATTTTTACAATATTTTCTAGGCAATACAATAGGCGGCCTTTATCGCTCAAAGTGATCTCTTCCAGTCAACCTAAATCAAAGAAATTTGAATCAGGCAATATAGGTGGTGCAGGTAAAAGGCAATAGATACATATATACTCAAACTAATTTAACAAATACATATATATATATATATATATATATACGTAGTCGTATATATACACATATATAATAATATATTTGAAATATGTGTTTTAGTTATTATAATAAATGTATTAGCATGATTATATTGTGTGAGTTAGAATATAAAACAATTTGAAAAGGCATGCTTTATTGCCTAGTGAAGTCCAAATAGAAAATTTTAGGCTAGAAAAGAAGAAATACTGTCTATATTTTATTTTATGTTTTAAAACTAGTAAATAGATCTTAATTTTGAAAATTTATGAGAAGATAAAACTAAAACTGTGTTCTAAGTAAAGACACTTCTTTCATTTCTCAAAAATCATGATTTTCATGTTGAGCCACTTTTGTTTTCACTCTCATGTAAAATAAGGAAAAGTTATGATATTTTTATTCACGAAATTTCTCTTTTTGGTCCTCTTGAAAAGTATGTGTTTCTCCCTCAAGACATTTAAAATTCTTACTATTGACATGATCTTGTAATGCGTTAAAATTTGTTATCTAGATGATCCAGATTCAGTTGCAGCTCTTACTCTATCACTGTCCACTTTGTCTGCTGAGAAAGCTCGGATGGAGGAGGCCTTTCAGGCTGATAAGAAGATGACAAGAGATAAGGTTAGGGTTTTGAATAAACTTTCCTTTAATTTATTCTTTACAAATTCTGATTTAGATTGATCCAGGTACCGTTTTCAAATACGAAGGAAGCCAGTGCTCATACTGGTATCATATAAATTGATTTGAAGTCAGTACAGCACTACCAAATCAGTGCAGACTTCAATATTCCCGATTGAATATTTTGAACTTCGTCTGCTCCCTAAGTCAGCTGGATCAATGAAAATTAGTCTTCATAGTTGATGTTATGTAATCCAAGTCAAGGTTAGCCTCGTTGTGATTTGTTGACTGATTTGGTCTAAAAATTTGTTTTAGATAATACAGTTGGTTTAAGGTTTAGTGGTGGTTTTTTTTATCAAAATGCAATAGAAGGAACCCTTATGGAGACCTAAAATAGTCGCTTTTGGAGAATTACTTTGTGAAATTTACAAGTGTCTAGATATATTGGTAATATTTAGTAGTAACGCATATCACAAGTTTCACTTTATTTTGATACTTGTCATGTTTGTTGTATGAATCTTTGAAAGTGGTCATTTTAAGCCCCTGGGCATACTAATGTTAGAACTTAGTTATTTAAAGTGACTTTTTTAGATTTCTTTTGTCTTGAATTTACTTAACAGTTCATTATGCAAGAACCGGGTGTTGATATGTTTCATATATATTTTATACTTATATATTATATTCTATACTTCTATATTTTATACTAGCAGCACGGCGCGCTTTCACTTGCGCTCTGTCCCGCGCCCGTGGTATATTGCGTCATGTTCTATAGCCTATGATACTCCCTGTTAACGTAGCTTTCTAACAGTAAAAGAATTTTTAAAATCGGTTTAGTAGATCCACAGATTACCCCCTACAACGTCATAAACTCACAAACTTTATCTCTTTATAATATTAGTATAGTATACTTCTATATTTTATACTAGCGGCCCGACGCGGTTTTATCCGCGCTCTGTCCCGCTCCCGTGGTATATAGCGTCATGTTATATAGCCTATGACACTCCCTGTTAACGTAGCTTTCCAACAGTAAAAGAATTTTAAAATTTGTTTTAGAGTAGATCCAGAGATTACCCTCTATAACGTCACAAGTTTTATCCGTGCAGGAACGGAGAAAGAATATAATTTCCTGCGGCCGGGCGGCCTGTCGTAAGAGGCGACAAAACAACCCACAGCCAGGTGGTAGGGCATTTGCCCGACTGGATGGCTACCATCCCTGGTCTAAAGCATGTCGCCATAACAACCTTGAGTTGTGTTCCGGCATTAGTGACCAGGTTCCAGTGACCCTTAAGAGAGCAGCAGCGCATTTGTAGCACCTATGGTGTTGCAAAATGTCCATAGGCGATGGTAACCGCTTTCCATTAAGTGGGCCGTCTGCCTGTCTGCTGAACTCCTGCAATAAAAAAATAAAAAAAAAGCAAACTCACAAACTTTACCTCTTTATAATATTAGTATAGATTTGTACTAGCTTTTAAGTTGCCAAATTTTGTAACGTATGACTGTGTATTTTGGCATGTTTACGAATTTCATGATTTCTTGACCCCTCCTCCGTCCTTCTCATAGCATTGTCACATTCGTGACACACCTCCCTCCCTATTGTGGCATCACATAGTTTGCAATGTTACATTAAGAAATTATTAAATTAAAACAGCAGTTCCGTAACTAGCTTAAACATGTTAGATTTTGAAATGTTACATCACGAAATTTAGCATTCCTCCCTCCCCCTTAACGTGTTACGTAATTTAGTGCAACAGGGGTTGGAATAAATAAAAATCTACTTCTTGCATAACATAGAACTATTTGAAATATACAATCCGTCATTTGTAAGAAGATTGTATTTGCCAATTACATGACTGTAGTTTACACACCTGTAAATGTACACAATTCATCTTTTCAGTATGAGAATATAATAGCTGCGATGAGAGAAGAAACAAAAACGTTAGTTCAGCATAATTTAGCAGAAGTAAGCAACTTGAAAGCAAAAATAGCTTATGAAATTCAGGAGAGGGAAAAGGAGAGGGCAGATCATGCGGCCATGATTAAGTATGTAAATATTTTACGCTATTTTTAAATTTTTCACTGTTCTTACACGAAATTTAAAAAAAAACAAATTAAAACGTAATTAGTATTGTTTTAACTTTTTATTTATACTAATAAGTAAAGAAGGAAATGACTCTCTGTAGTGTCAATATCAAAGTTTAAGTGAAAACTCCCTATTTTTTTAAAATATATTAATAGTAATATAATAACTAATGCCCTGTTCCTATATCTTACCAACCATTAGTTAGCCTTATTATCGGTTAAAATTTCACATAAGCTATATACAAGTATTTTTTTTATGTCAAAATTTAACCCATATAAGCACATGATTTAGTAGTAAGATATAAGAACCAGCCATAACACAACAGGAACATGCGTAGCTTGGGGATGTGCAATGTTTGTGTTATTGGTATAATCACTAGCAGAAATGGCGTTAGCCAAAATGAATAATGAATAGCTACCAAAATTTTAAACATTTATTTCACGAGTTTTCGTTTATATATATTTATAAAGATAGAGTGGCGTGCCACGGTGGCACGTCATTGGAATTATCAGAATACCGAAGTCAGCCAATCCTACAATTACGATTTTGACTAGATATTTTATTCTATTTTGTTCAGCGATGGCTTCAACGCTTTAATGTGCATTGAAATGCCAATGTCGTAGTGACTATATAAAAATGACAGGTGCTGGGTGATCAGAAATCAATTTATAATGACAACTTTGAACGGTGGAGGACATTTTCTGTTGACCTTAGGACAACACAAAACATTAATTATATTAGACTAACTATGTTATATATAAATATTATTAGTGTATAGAAATTTACATAAAATATGTATGAATTGAGAATGGACAAGATTTAAGTTAAGAGTTAAGTTAAAGATCATAATAGCAGAATTGGGCCCCTGGTGGGCCGTCAACCTGTCTGTTGTACTGCAGCAATAAAAAAGTAAACGTAAGTAACCATTAGTAGTAAGTAACCATTATTGCCATTAATTATCATGACCTATTATGCCGTGCCAAAGACGGTTGGAGAAGAAAATTCTCGAAGACTGATATCTTAGTTACATTATTTCAGGTCCTGCGCGAAGTGTTCGTGTGTGACCACTAGCTGTTAATATGCTCAAGTGACACGTGTTAATTTTTAACTATTTCAGAGAGTTACATCTCAAACTGAACAGTGAAAGAAAAACAAAGGAAAAATTAGAGGATAAAGTGGTCAATGCTACCGAAGCACAATGTAAGTGTTGTATAATCTAACTTCGCATTGCACACAAATAAGTTAATTTAATTTAAACTAAAATTATGAATAGTTTCAACTTTTGAAATCTAAACAATAATTGCCAGGTGGTAGGGTATTTGCCTTTTGCATGGCTATCACCCCTGGTTTATTATGCTGCCATATTAACCTTGAGTTGTGTTCCGATATTAGTGGTTCCAGTCTCGAGACCGGCAGCACAGTGGTAGCCCCTTTGTTGTTACAAATGCCCATAGGCGATGGTAACCGCTTTCCATTAGGTGGGCCATCTGTCTGTCTGCTGAACTCGGACAATAAAATAAAAAATGTTACAAAGTATGTAAACAATATGTGACAAATATAGCAAAGTATATTCAAGGAAATATCTCAATGTTTGTTTTAAGATTATAATATAATCTTATGAATTAGTAGATTACTTCATCTAAGTGAAATCTGTGATTATAATCAATTATTTAATTGGGTTTTAGCAAAACATAGTTTTTCCATTAATCACTTATTTAAGTTTTATTATCATTTATTACATTACATACATGACAATACAAATTAGTACTGAAAAGTTAAACTGATTTTGTAGATAGTCCTAATATTATAAATGTGACTGTGAGGTTGTTTGTTTGTGAAGTTTTCACGGCTTAACTACGCAACAGATCCTCAAGAAATTTGGCATACATATTGCCAGAGGTATAGAATAGAACATAGGGCGTCCTTCACTTAAAAAAAAGAACTGTTCCTGAGGAATAGACGAATATAAACGGGAAGTGGCGCTCGGATCGCGTTTTATTGGCACGACCGCTGCACTTTACTACGAATACCTCGCCATAGTAACGAAATTAACACGACAGCGACGATTTTAACGTGTTGCTCTCGTGATTAGTTTCACATTCGCTTTGTTAGATGGCATTACGGATGTTTATCATTAGTTACTTTGAAGTTAAAATTAAGTTCCACATTTCTAAGAATTATAATAACGTGCCCACTTCATGACGTACATGTCATTTTTCAACGCAAGTGAAGCCGCAGGTAAAGGTAATAATTTCCCTGTTTACTTATTTTTAGCGAATTTTAGACTCGGATCAACGTTAAAATAACATGAATAAACTGAAATTTCCTTATAATTCACCGACATAAGAGAATACCGCCAGAACATATAAACTTAGTTAATTTTCTAACCAGGTTATTGTCTTTATAGTTCAGAATCTGAGCTAGCACCAGTGGTATCCTGAGGGTGTTCACAGAGAGAATGGACTCCTCATTCCTTTGATGCTTGGTGAGGCTTCTTATCTAGTGTCAGGGGAGGGGTGGCCATTCTTTCTGCTTTTGTGTTCTGTTGTGTCCATGCTACTAATATTGATGTTATGTTTGGCACTAAATATTGATGTAATTTATCTGAAATGGAAATAGTAATAATTATTATAATTATGTATGATGAGGTCGACACATTTCTGAATTTTTTTTATTTGTATGGTAGCGTCTCAAGCGGAGTTAGAGAAGCGAGTACGCGACTTGAGTAATTCGCTGGAGGCGGCGCAGAGGCGGCTGCAGCGTGCCCAAGCCAGAACATCCGAGACACCAGCGCTGCTGGTTAGGCTTCAGCAGAAACTGGCATTGCTGGAACAATCGCATTCCGTCGCCATACGAGAGGTCAGTTTGTCTAATTGGATACTTGACTCGTTATATAATAAATTACAAAATAATATGAATTAAAACAAGTACTTTAATCTTTAATATAGAATCAATATGTTTCAAATGTAGGTATGTATGTATGGTATGTTTCATGCCAAAAAAAGAAAAAAGAGTGCATTTGAATATCTTGTCATTATCTTACTTTCAATATTTCATAACAGAAATAATTTTAATTCCCGTTTAAATAATAACCAATAAGCTAATTGACTCTAAAATGTTCAAGTCGTACAGTATAGCCATATAAAATGAAGAACCAACCAACCAAGGACCAACCAAGAAATAGTGTCTCAATTGATGTGACTGTCAAGCACCCTATTGTTGAATTTATTTTGATCAGGGATCATACCCATATACTACGTGAACCGTTCAGGGAAGGGGCGAAGCCAGGTCTTCAAAGTACCACGTTTGGTCATAGGGGCGAAGGGGGTGGACGCTTAGGTTTCGTCACGTAGTCAATATCCTCTAGCGAAATCTCGTGCTTTTTCGAGGTATATTCAAATATTATGGGCAGCATTTAGCGCTTTTTAAAGGGCTTATGAGCTAAATTAATTGTTTTTAACTTTCTGTTTGCAAAACCTTGTAAAACCATATTAATGAAATTACTACGTGATAATTAGAGGGGCAGAGGTGGGTCTTGGCACATTCTATGGATAATTACCGAGGGGGTTAAATTAAAAAAAAAATAGATCACATAGTAGGAGTATGGGCCCCTAGTGAACTCGCAATAGGCGAAATTTGACTGTAATTAATAAAATTTTACTTGTTAGATTTGCATTCTAGACTTTGGTACCAACACATAATATTTATTTATAGTTATGTACTTGGCATAAAGAAACATTTAAACAAATTTATTTTTACATTGATATAAAAGCATAATGTCATAAAATAATATCAGCCCATAAATGCCCTACTACTGGACTCGGTGCTCCATTTCGTTTAAAGTATCCTTTGATATAAAATATTTTTTTTTTACATATTAAAGGAACAAATAAAGGCGAAACGTGCTGAAGAATCAGCACGTAAAATATGTGCGAGACAGGAGGATCGTGTCGCTTTCCTCGAAAGTAAAATAGCAGAATTGTCCGAAACAGTTGGACAATATGACGTTAAAAGACGTCATGATCAGCAACTCATACAACAGCTAAGGGAGTCTCTTAACGGCAGACTAATGGACAAAATTGGCTCCAAGGAGACTTATGGTAAGTTGTCTTATGATTTTTCTTCACATAACTGCCGTAATTAACAAAAACAACACCGACTTCACAATAAAAACCAAAAAATAATTGCTGCGTGCAGGAATGGAAAAAGAATATTAATTCCTGCGGCCGGGCCGCTTGTCGTAAGAGGCGACAAAACAATCCACAGCCAGGTGATAGCTCATTTGCCCGTCTGGATGGCTACCACCCCTGGTCTAGAGTATGCCGCCATAACAACCTTGAGTTGTGTTCCGGCATCAGTGGCCAGGTTCCAGTTTCTCCTTGAAGGCCGGCAGCACCTCTGGTATTGCTAATGTCCATAGGCGACGGTAACAATTATCATATCATAGTCATATGTTGTCATAGTTATCATAGTTGGGTCGTCAGCCTGCCTGTTGTGCTTCAGCAATAAAAAAAAAATGACGGATAAATCGCGTAACATGTATATACAAAATTTGCGCCTGTAGACAATGTAATACCTACACGCATATACAAGCTTTTTTCCAAGAATTTAGGCGCACGGCGTTCTTTAATAAGGGTTATGCTCGATATCCTTGGGATCCGATTCACTCATCAGATCCTGACTTCGTGATTGTGACACTACCGCCTGAGAATACACTTACGAGTAAAGAAAACAATTTAAAAATCGGTTTACAATTGACGGCGATATCGTGTTACGAAAAAGTTGATTAACAATTTTCGTGAGTTTCTCTAATTCTTTGGAATGTGGATTCCAATTCCATCCAAATTCCAATGTGGATGATGAGTGGTCATCGAATCCTGACATGGTGACGATGGGACCAATTGGGGAGTATAACCTTTCGACTAAAAGAACATTTTTGAAAATTGGTCCACAATTGATGTAGAAATCGAGTAACG
The DNA here is from genome assembly GCA_019925095.2 of Dendrolimus kikuchii. NCBI lineage: Eukaryota > Metazoa > Arthropoda > Insecta > Lepidoptera > Lasiocampidae > Dendrolimus > Dendrolimus kikuchii. Next base: position 7,767,817 of record CM034401.1, read on the forward strand.
AACTTAAAAAAAGCAACATACAGACGAATTGAGACCTCCTTCTTTTTTGAAGTCGGTTAAAAAGTGCGTCTATTTCCTTAAACGCAAATGCAGTTCAACGGCGCCACCTATCGGGTCCAATTGTGAATCTAAATTTTTTCTTGAAGCCACTTCAACACAGAATTTCATCAAAATCAGTCCAGGGGTTTAGGTCTTCAGTGACATACGATCGAACGTAAAAGTTTTATATATAAAGATAGCATAAAAATTATTATTTACATGTAAAAAATATGTAAATAAATATGTTTTCAGATGAAATTCAAGAATTACAAAAAAGCGAAACGGATAATGAAAAGCTGGCCGATAGTGAATACATACAAACATTGATTGATAAGATACACATATTAAAGAAAGAATTAATAGCAGAAAACGAAAAACTCGGTTCACCCATAGATTTATCGACAATATTCAAAATGGAAGTATATGACAATATTCATACAAAATGTAAGGATGATTTTGAAAGTTTGAAAAATGAATTTGAAGCATATAAACTTCAGTATAAGGATAAAGATGAATGTAACGACGACAGGAATGAAATTGAAGTTTTGAAGAGTGAAGTTGCATTGTTGAAGGATAAAGCTGACACTTTTAGGATGATGTTAGAAGAGGAAAAGCAAGATAAAGCAGATTCTTTGAAACTATGTGATGAAGTAAGTTTACTTTATGTCTGCTTATGATTTGATTATTATTACAAATATAGAAAATTATATATTGGCTCAATAAACAAAATAAAAAGAATACATCATCTTAAAAATTCTTTATCTATACTAATATTATAAAGAGGAAAGATTTGTTTGTTTACATTGAATAGGCTCCGAAACTACTGGATTTGGAAAATTCTTTCACTGCTGGCAAGCTACACTATCCCCGGGTGACATAGGCTATATTATTTTTATTATAATTCTTAATGTTTTATTAAATACCCGTACAAAGCCGTGGCGGGCCGCTAGAGTTTGATAAAGTTCAACAGAGTGGCAAACCGTCATTATGACTGATCAGAACATAGTAAATTATAAAATCAAATAAAGATAATGATACACTCACCAAAAACCCATGTTTCCTTCTTGGATGTCGAGCTTCGAATAACTGCAATAACCAACTGAACACGGCTCTTAATATTGCTCAAAATGCCGCATTACGGCGAAACAAGACTATAGTGGATTAAACCTGTTTTACCATCTTATGAATACAAACAATGTAACCAACTTATAAAACCAGGTTAAATAATACAAAATAACAAGTCAGTTTTCTAAAAATATAATACCGAATGTCACCAAAATCGGGATGATTTTTCCATGAAATAACAGACATTGTTAGGCTCGATTCAAACTGTGATGTCGTTCACAGTTCAATCTCGCACCGGTCTCGGTCTGTTCCCGGATCGTGTAATATTCTTAAACAAGAATGAATAAGTGAATTCTCACTAGGGCTGCCACTTTTGGAGATAATATAGTATTTTTGTTTTTAAGCTGTAAAAATATAGTACTTGTGGGAATTTAGAAGGATGAAATAGTACACATTTATTTTTCATTATTTATTTTATGTATTATTTATTTCATTATTAAATTTTCCATCTGTATTAATAACTACTTTTTGCTTTGGCCGGCAAAGATCTACTATAAATTGTTTTTAAAATAATCATGAGAATATGGCCAAAAACGCGACAATTGAATTAGCGATATAAATGTAGTACATTTTGTACTATATTATTTTTCTATAATAATTGGCTAAAATATAGTACGATACTACTATATATTGTGATAGTAAAGGTGGGAACCCTAATTCTCACTATCGTATCGCTTCGTTCCGATATCGCGTTAGTACTGGTACGTCGAAACGGATATTTGAAGTCGGACCTGTCATGACATGTAGCGACAGTGTGAATGCGCTTTTGTTGAAACAAAAGCGTATTCAGTTGAAAGTTGAGTTGAAACTCAAGATTAATAGTGTAGACATGGCGATATTTGATCGGACCGAGATCATAGTATGAACGGCGTGAACGGCATCATAGTGTGATTCGAGCCTTACTTTCACATCTATAATATTAATATGGATTTTAGCTATATTAGTAAGGCAAAAGAATGAATATCAAGATATACGAACAATATAAAGTTCTCAATGTGACAATTAACGGGCTTTTAGAAGTTGAAGAACGAACGCGACTACCATAAAGAGACTGTATCAGACCTAAAGATGCGTATACAGAGTTTGGAGAAACAAGTGATGACGCAACGCGATAGGTACGCCGCCCTATTGGAGGAAACTGACAACTATCTACGGGCGAAGAACGAAAGGTCACGACGTATCAGCTCTGAGGAGGGCCCGGCCGTTATCACGGTAACAAATTATAATAATAATAATCGACAGATAAACACACACATTGTACATACCCAAACAAACAAGTTATGCTTGTGCTATGACTAATAAACGTACAATGGAGGACGATTTCACACACCCAGACCATAGCAAATAACTGAAAGTTCGTTTGTAATATTTACCATGCCAGAATTTGAACCCGATACCGCCTCTTTGTTATGGTACGTCCAATCTATTATGTTTTCATGTAAATTTTGGTATCTATTTTTAACCGACTTCTAAAACAGGAGATTTTCTATTAGACAATGTTTTTTTCTTAGTCCCATTGTCACCAAGTCAGGATCTGATGAGTAGATTCCAAAGAAAATCAAGAGCAACAAACACTTGTTGAAGACAACACGCGGGGTCCGTACTCTTCGAAAGACTAGACGTATATGCGTGCCGTGCCAATAGTACAATTTCTACAGGAGCTTAATGTACTATTTCTAAAGCAGCTATTCAACTAAAACGTAGAAAATATTTTTTTAAGAAAACAAAGCGCATTTTTAAACAAAAAATAAATAATTTCTACAAAATCTTGAAGTCTGTGCGTTTTGCAATTTTGGTGTTGCTTTTTTATGTTTTATGCTTTTTAAATTAAACTTAAAATTGGCAGATAATAGAGGAGACAGTGAAGATTGACCGTCACCCGTCTGATAATCAGATGAGACATATTTTTTATCAAATTATATTGCTTTTTTTATATTATTGATTAAACAAGCCTGTGTTAGCTTGCCAATCGAAAAGTGTTCATGGCTATTTTCAATTAAATTAATTTGAATAATTTTTTTTCACAATCTTCAACCTTTTTGATAACTGAACAAATTTAGTTCCAATTCATAGTTTTAACATGGAGAATATGCCTTAATAGGCTTACCTGCTTATTTTCTTCATAGGTACTTGGGAAGCAGGTAAGTCAATATAGGCAACTAACTACACCGTTCTGCTAACCAATAAAAAATAGTATCATAAAAAGATAACTTAATTACAAAAACAACCGTATATATTGCCATGCTTTGAAGAATTTTCGATTGGTAAGCTATCAGAAGCGTATTTATAATTTATAAATAAATATAATTTGACAAAAAATATGTCTCATCCAGTTATCAGATGGGTGAAGGTCGATATTCAGCGTCTCTTAAACTGAGACAAATGTTGTAAAACTTCATAAGTGCTAATAGCATAGACAAAATATGATTATTGTATAGAATACAATTCAAAAGTACTTCAATAAAAAATGTCGAACCTTTAGCACAATCTTTTACTTAAAAGATTTTCCAACAACAAATACACACATTATATATCCCCAAGCTAAGCAAGGTATGCTTGTGTTATGGGTTTTGTATAACAGACCACTCTGGGGCCGATTCCAGACACCCAGACCATAGTAAATAACAGCTCTTTCACCAAATTAACCACATCAGGAATCGAACCCGGAGCCTCTGAGTTGCAGTGAGATTGGCCTGCAAAGGCTTAGCCCGCTCAACCACAGTGGGCTTCTTTTTAGTTTGAAGGGAGGTAATTTTTTGTTGTTAAAAAAAAAAGAAGCCAGACACTTCAGTTAATTAAAATTTTATATTGTTACGAGTTGCAGGACTCGAATTAAAATGCCGTTGTAATTACTATAGAATTTATTAGAATTATACAAACACGTATAACAAACGTAATGCAAGATTCAATCATATGCGCAAACTCCGTCACTAACGTCTTGCTTCGATTGTGGCTATCGCTAGACTGCCGATCTCTCCATTGGGCCATTGCTTTATATTACACTGATACAATATGGCTGCCCGACCGCGTAGACAGAATTTCTTAGAATCAGTTCGACACACCTGGCTAACGACTGCCATAATAGATTACAATACATAATGGGCTGTATTCTAATTAAATTTTATTAACACAAAGTAAACAAAAGAAGTCTAAATGCGGAAAGGTAATAAAGTGTGCTTTTATGGTATGCAGGTGTGAATCCACTTTTGTCGGCACCTCGGTCGTAATAATATTTTTCTTCGTTTAGGATGTGTCAGCTCCACCGCATATGTTACACTATGCGCATGAGTTGGCCAGAAAAGATCTGGACATCACGCAACTGAGGAAAGAGAAACACATCTTGGAGGGACAGTTTAGGTAAACTTTACAGTATTCATTATCTTTCAAACCTTTCCAGTATAGTTTTCTGTTATCATTCCTTCATAGAAATTGATCTTTACTCTAAGTGTAGCTTTACACTAGAGCTTAATAATACAGTGTGTTTATTTTGTTGTCAAAATCAGCTGATTAGATTCCTGACTGGATTAATTGATTTTCCGAAATCTAATGACGGTCTCATTAGTCTTTAGTTTTTATTAAAATCGACCTTGAGATTTCTTTGAGTATTCTTCGCATATTATAGTTTCGGATTTGATAATAGAAGCCCACTTGAAAAATTGACTTTGTATACTTGTCGTGATAGTTCAAATATGTATTATGAGATCTGGCAACTTAGTGCCTAGGGCATCGGCACGTCTTGATGGAAAGCGGTTACCATCGCCTAAGGACAATTGCAACACCAAAGGTGCTACAAATACGCTGCTGGTCTCTTAACGGAGACTGGAACCTGGTCACTAATGCCGGAACACAACTCAAGGTTGTTATGGCGACATACATTAGACCAGGGTTGGTAGCCATCCAGTCGGGCAAATGCCCTACTACCTGGCTGTGGGTTGTTTTGACGCCTCTTACGACAGGCCTCCCGGCCGCAGGAAATTGCATTCTTTCTCCGTTCCTGTATGGATAAAATTTACAATTGTTAAAATTATTCCGCGCTGACGGTGAAGGAAAACTGATTATCGCCCTAAGCGGTCTGTGACACCTTGTAACCTACCTTGAATAAGCGCAACCCGCCAGTAATTGTTGCAAAAAGTTAAAAATAGTCTTATGGATTTAAACCTTTTTTATAGACATAGTAAATCATTACATGATCATCATGTTGAGTGAGCTATATTGTTGCGGATAAATTCCCGCCAGCTTATCTACATGGATGGCTGGAATACATGAATAGCTCCATATACATATATGTAGGATAGTAAATAAATAATTTTGTCTCTTCGTACACTCGTACATTAATTAAATCACAATAAAATAAAATTACAATTCTTGCCTGACAAATCTACCTATTAACAACCCGTTGATACACAACCACCATCCTATACACGTTTTTTTTTAAATAAGTCTTATATTAAACAATTAAAGTTATTTTATCACATTTCTCGTTAAAGTCAATAGATCGCACAAAATTATGCTTACATCACCTTAGTTATTTAAGTACTAGGATGTGCCCGCGACTTTGTCCACGCTTGACTTGAAATCCCCTCAGGGTTCCCGGAATAAAAAATACCCCACATTTTATTGTATAAAATTTGCTATCGATCAGTGAAAAATCACATTAGAATTCGATTTTTTTAATCTGGCCATTTTAAATCATTCTCAGAAAATTTCCCGCGGGATTCCCAGACTAAAAAGTAGCGCAAATTTAATCTGAGAATTTGCTATCAATTAGCGAAAAGGCATCAAAATCGGCCCAGTAGTTTTTATGTGAATCCTGAACAAACAGACAAAAAATCTAAAAAAATGCATTGTGTTCTCCATTGTTTATGTATAGTACATTCCTGTTGTTTTTTTTAACAGCTTCAATGTACAGACACGGCGTGTTTAGAATTTTATAATAGTATAGGTAACAAATAATTCGATTTAAAATAAGATGTAAAATGTTAAAATCACTACCGTAATCATTTTGTACATGTCAACATGTTCCCGTCAGCCTCGGATCTGTAAAAAAAATATAAAAAAGTTAAATTAATGCTAGGGCTTCATCTACGTTATGCTGGGCTTCATCTACGTTACGCCGGAGCTTCTGCGTTAATTTTAAAGATTTACAGTCTTATTCATATTGAGTTATGAGTAAGTTTGAAGGCTTCTTTCTTTAAGACTCATAAAGAAGCCTTTAAACTTATTCTAACTCAATATGAATAAGACCGTTAAGGCTGTGGCCGAATGCGTCTTAATTAAATCGTTAAAAAATAATTCTGTAACGCATAGCCACATTACTGTATATACATATTTTGTCAGTCAATATGTCATTAATATTGTCGCATCTCAAATTGCACATTACACCCATCGTCACATCTGCGTGAAACGACTTATACCTTTGACTTTATCTCCGATGAAGCCGCACCATTAGTGTTAAAGATTTAGCCCGTTTCACGGAGATATGGCGATCGGTTTAATGCGTTATTTGAAATGCCACATTGTTAATGACATTAAATACTGACAAATAACGTATGTACATGTTTTCAACGCTTTAAATAAGACACATTCGGCCATAGACTAAATCTCTAACACTAAAGCAGATGAAGCCACAGCATACTATTTTCAAATTTTTGGCTAATTAAGAACCTGCTTTTACGTTAATTTTTAATTTGCCAGTATTAAACAATTATGTAAGAAGTACCTAATTTCTTTTCCTGTGTCTTGGTGTCTATCATACTAAGTAAATAAATTTCAGACCAAAATGACCATTTGAATGTTTTGAATAATTTATATGATTTTAGGGACTGTCAGCGTGAAGCCACTATCGAGAAAGAGAGGTTCAAAGAAGTAATCAGGACATTGAAAGAGGAAATTGACAGGTTGGATTTGTTTCTTTCGCTTAATTTCGAATTAATCTAAATCAAAGTTAATCTAAACCATTCTCGAACCTACTTGAAAAAACATCAAAATCGGGCCCATCGTTAAAGAGGTGTTCAGCGGCGCCACCTACCGGGTCCAATCGTAAATCTAAACCATCTCAGGATCCACTTGAACACGCACAAAAATAATTCACCTAAATCAGACAAATTAAAATGAGTTTAAATGCAGTCACCATTCCAAAATCGGCCGGGAAAGATCATAACAATTGAATGCCTAGCCTGATGTTGTAACTTATGTTTTTTAATGACAATTTTTTTATTGATAAATATCATATTTTAATACTTATTTATTATTCTCCACCTGTCAGCTCTGGACGGAATGCACAAGATGTTCTCTGGATGGCATACGTGTTCAATATAATAACATATTTCGACACCTAATGGGTTTTAAAAGATAGTGTAGTGCCTCGAGTATGTTTCTTGAGGCAAGATTGAACACGTTTTGTGCTATTCGGAGAAGCCGCATTGCAAATTTCTTGACCAGGGTTGAAAGGTGTAGAAACAGTATAATACCCAGGGGGTGCCACCCTGGACTCGTTTCCGTTCAAGTAGTGGTACAAGGGGATGCGTCCCCGGGGCCCTGAGCCGCCACTGTCACATTCCCCCCTTCACTCCGTGATAGTGGTGTCCCACCTATCTACTCCAAATCCTCGTATTCCTTCTCCTTTCTCCCAAACCTCCTCCCCAAAACCCCTCCCTTCCGACGACGACCGCCAGCGTCGAGCTCTGCTCCGCCCAGCGCGGTTCTGCTAATCTTGGTCGGTAGAGTTGGAAAACCCTGTGGCCGGCGTTGATACGGTGGAAGCGACTCGACCGCAGCTGTTGCGATGGCTCTCGCGGAAACGCGGGACTCTGACCTTCAGATTGCGGGCTGTCAGCCTTCACCCCAATGCCACCAGTGTGGCGCGCTTGACACGGCGTTTCATACGCTAGTCGAGTGCGCAGCCTGGGCACCACAGAGGTTTGAACTCGAGACAATAGTAGGTCCGATTGATTCGCTTGGCAGCCTGGTGCAAGCCATGCTGCAGAGCGATGATCATTACCGCTTCAGGGGCCCTCATGCATCAAGGGAGCAGAGGAGTCTTCACCCCTGTCGTCGAAGTGAGTTAGCTCTTCCAGGGGCTTTCTCAGGCACTTATTGCGCTAGGATCGGCGTGGGCGTAACTACGTTCTAAGTCTCATGCCTTTCCTGCCATAAGCGCGGGGCATCGGAGGAGGGTGGTTTTAGTGGGTATTAGCCATTTTGGGCTCGAGTCTCCACACAAGTCGGTTGATTATTGTTTGGATTGCCCCTTCTGGGAATGCCTCCATGATCGACTATGGTCTAATCCCTTGCAAAGGACCCGGTATTGTGCGTAAATAGCATTTCCCCCGCCTGAAAAAAAATAATTATAATTGCGGCTATTGCTAGCAGGCTGCACCAAACAAAAATGTATAGGGACTGGTTGCAGATTGCTGCATAGATAGAATAATTAATTTGATGAAAAATATATGTCAATGAACTGCTTTAGTAAAGGACTGACCGACTGACTGGCTGACTGTTGGACATTTTTGTTAATTTTATTATTGTTATTTTTAAGGTTTATTAATTTAATTTTATAATAACAATTTTTAAAAATGTGTTGTAATTATGGATCTTTGTGTCTGAAATAAAAATTATTATTATTATTATCCTATTCCGGACGAAGACAATTCCAAGAACACAAAAATCATAAATCTGGTCCAGCCTCTCTTGAATTATAAATGGTGTAATTAACTCGACTTTGTTTTGTATATATAGATTTCATAAGTAAATTAATCTTTTATTAATATCGCTCCCCCGATCTTGACTAGATAATTATTTGATTGTCGCCAAACAACGGCATTGTTGTGGCAACTCAATGGCCACACACCTTAAACATAATCAAATAAATATCTTGAATGCCATATGACATATGCTATATGTCGCACGCTTGGTAAAACAAAGTAATATCTTAAAATTTGCATTGTTGGGAATGAGCGTTTAAAGTTATTTTTTATTTGTTATTAAATTATAAATCAAAATTATTTCAATTTGTTGAACAGTCTTTATGAATATGTTAAGGGGATGAACACTAGCTCCTAAAATACAGTGCAAACTAGCTTTAGGGGCTAGTAAAATCAATATTTTACTGTCAATTCAATGTAAAGTTGTAAATAAATATGTAAAATATTGCAGATTAAGAAGAATCCAATCTCGGGAAGGTGCCAACCTCGAATATCTGAAAAACGTTGTGATGGCGTATTTAATGTCGACGGACTACGCCGGGCGTAAACACATGTTGAACGCGATAGCTGCAGTGCTTCATTTCACTAATACGGAGAAGAACCTTGTTTTATCCACTTTGTAGTATCAAATAGTATACTAATATAATAAAGCTGAAGAGTTTGTTTGTTTGCTTGAACGCGCTAATCTCAGAAACTGCTTGGTCTGATTTGAAAAATTATTTCAGTGTTAGATAGCCCATTTATCGAGGAAGCCTATAGGCTATACGATCATCTTGTTAAGACCAAACTTTTTTTAAGACTATTGGACACGTGGACGAAGTCGCGGGCAGAAGCTATTGTAACACAACGGAGGAAGAATATTAAAGAATGACGTTAGGAGAAACTATACCATTGTTGGCACCGCAGTACGATTGACTGGGTGCCAATCATTGGATGGGGTGCCAATAATGGTATAGTTTACTCTACCTATAATATAATCTTCATCACGTGATTTAAGGGCGTTTCTGTGTTTGGAACGCAATTTTTATTATTAAGTCCACTGCTTTGACTATAATATTTTTTTTTAGTGTCGTTAAATTAGATACATGACATCCATAAAATAATTCTGTTATATTCTTTGTTATTTGAATAAGTGTAATGTGTAGGTACAAATAACATTCCTAATGTAGCGGATACTATACCATTTTTGGATCCCGTTGGCACCCTGTCAATTTATTCAAGATGTTAAGAAATCTTGATATTTTTTATTTTATAGTTGTACAATAATATTATTATCATCATTATATGGCTATAAAATAAAAATTGTAGTGGAACACTTACAAGCCAGTAGATGGCGCTCTGCAATAATTGAGGCCGCAAACGTTTCCCGAAACTTACAAAAAATACATACAAATTTTCAATGATAACAGATGGCGCTATATTGTTTTTGTTATTTGACGGCTTTTCGCCGTTTATTATCTCCCAGCCATAACAGTTGCGAAATGGCAGTAACCCTGCCAGTACTGGCAGTACGCCCTGAAACCCCCGGTAAAGTTGTAAGGTCTTCGGACCAACAACATAAAGTCAAGTCCAATAAAAAAGAAGGACCTAGGCCTGCGAGGAACTACAATAGCCTCGCTCGAAGATCTTTCTTTGAGACGGAGGAGCATTCCATCACGCTCCTCCACCCTATATGGGGTAACCCCTAGAGATGAGTTGTAACAGGTCAATTTGAATATCTGTTACTCCTGTTAATGTTATCCAAAAATAACAGCATTGATTATCTGTTATTAAATAACATATTGTTATTTACTTGTTATTGAAACGGAGTTCCTTTACGCGGCTTTTGGTGCATATCCACTGTGGCCAACTTAGCGCTTTCAGTGTTAGATGTTATCTCTATGTACACACAAAGTTAATTTTCAGCACTTAGCGCCTTATTTCGCGCTTTTTTTAATTATGTAACTCTTCACTGAAATACAGACGTGTATTGCAATATTATCGTCGAATGACAAGTGTTTATAATAAAGTAAACTAAGAAATCTAGTTTTATTACCTTATTTTCAGCTTTTTTCCAAATCCTTGCCAATTTAGCGTTAATTAAGAGTTCACATAGAATGTTTTCTTTAAGGAAAGTTGGCAACACAAAAGCCGTGTCCGATTCTGGGCATGACATTGTTTCCAGATGCGTCCCATACTGTGTTTGCATCTTAAATATTTTACATTCAGTTACATTATAAATATAAGGTGCGTCTCGTTTTAGCCCGTATAAATCGTTGAAGGGTAAATGAGTCACTGATATTAATAGTAGGTGCACCTCTTTTTAGTTAATTATGATTTGCTTAGATAGAACGGGAGAAAAATGATAATTAACAGAACGGTTAGGTAGCTAATGTTTATGTTTGATTTGTTATATGTCTGTTATCTGGAGAACAGGTATTGTGTTCTATAAATAACAAATGTTATCTGTTGTCTGTGAATATCTGTTAGCATAAATATGCCATACGCCTAGGCACCCCCCTTCAAAAATAATAAAAAAAGATTTCTTAATATTTTGAATTATAATTAATAGGGTGCTCATCAATGTACATGGGTGCCAATAATGGCACAGTTTTATATTATAAGTTTGTTTCTTTAATAAATTAAAATGACACGCTAATTATTATTGAGTTTTATTTACCTGCATACGCAAGCATTGATAAACACATACACATCATCATGCCTGTTGTCCTGTTGTAAATTAGATTAGGGTCCCATAGAGTAAATAATGACCAAAAACAAAATTAAATAATTAAAATGAACAAGTTGGCGGTAGGCTAAATAAAACTTTAACAATACTCATTGACACTGACATCTTTGTCTTCGGTGATCATGGCCATGAAAAGTGGCCGAAATGTCGGAATAACAAAAATCAAATAAATTACCGCGCTTATGACCGGTAAAACGTAGTTTTATTATGCCTGTTTTTCATAGAGATAAAGCAAAAACCTATGTAGCTAGGTATCTCCATGTTACTTACATAAAATCGTAATTAGGTTTTTTTATATATATAATATAAATAATTAATACATTTTATATATAATTTGGAATAATATAAATCTTCAATGAAAATTTATCTAACATAAAATAATCATAGTTACATTATTGTACACACATACGTTATCTGTCAATATTTAACGTCATCACCAAGTAATAACAAGATCACATCACAAATAACGAATTAAACTCATTGCTACATCTGCACGAAACAGTCAATAACTATAATATTATCTTAGAAGAAAAAATAATTCATCTAAAAGCTCCTGAATTAAGCTGTTATTTTTATGTTTTAAAAAATATATTACAAATAACAGGCAAAGACACTAAATACTTTACTACTATGGATGTTAAACTAAAAAAAACTTAAAAAAAATAATATATATATATATATATATATATATATATATATATATATATATATTATATAAGATATTATTATAATATTATTGTAAATAAAAAACGTATGCGTTTCGAGACGCCCGACAGAAGTGATAACTTGCGTGAGAGAAAGGGAAGACAGACAGACTGGCGCCGTAATGCGTTACGTAACGAAGCGGTTTACCCTCCCATAAGAAGTTACCACTAATATATTTGGTTAAAGGAGGATACATTCCGTAATTTTTTAGACCTAAACTTTACTGTTAAATTAATAAAGAAACTAAGTCCATATAGTATACAAATCTGCCCAGCAAAACACAGATGAGTCAAAGCCAACCTGATTCGCAGTGATATAATGCATGACGTATATGACTACGTAAGCACTTATTTATTAGCGAATTGATAAAACGTGATTGTAGCGCCATCTATTTTGCTAATCCATCTATTCCCGGCAAACGACGTTTTTTATCGGGATAAAACGTATCCTAAGTGTTGTTTCAGGTTATAAGCCAGCATTATGTTAAGATTCATTCGTATAAGTTCAGTAGTTTCCAAAAAGTAGCGAACGCAGCGTCATCTTTATCGCTATTTTCATCTATCTCACAGAAACGAGTCATTTATCTGGATAAAAATATCCTACGTAACGTCCCGTGATATAAGTTAGCTCCGTTTCAAATTTCAGTGGTTTTTACGTGCAACTCTAACAGACCGACAGACAGACAAACAGACGGACAAAAATTTTATAAGTTGCATTTTCGAAATCTAGTCCGAATTATCCCCGTGATTTTTTTTTCATATTTTTAAACGCAATGTACAAACGAACCAACGAACCATTTACAGATTTACTAGTATAGATTCATACTTCTTATTATCTAAAAGTCGCGTTTTAAAGAAATTCATGATGTTTTTCACTTTATTTACGTAATTTTAGAGTAATATTTTATAATTTACCTGACTTTTTAAAGTAAAAGCTGATTTAAATTAATCGTAATATAATAAATTAATTCGAAGGAAGCTATTGTTAAATTTACACTGGCATCGTGTAAATGGCTACTGGCTTCATGTAAACCGCAGAAGTCAGTTGTCGGCGTATACACTGGCTTGATTTTTTTTCATATTTTTAAACACAATGTACAAACGAACCAACGAACCATTTACAGATTTACTAGTATAGATTCATACTTCTTATTATCTAAAAGTGGCATTTTAAATAAATTCATGATGTTTTTCTCTTTATTTACGTAATTTTAGAGTAATATTTTATAATTTACCTGACTTTTTAAAGTAAAAGCTGATTTACATTAATCGTAATATAATAAATTAATTCGAAGGAAGCTAATGTTAAATTCATACTGGCATCGTGTAAATGGCTACTGGCTTCATGTAAACCGCAGAAGTCAGTTGTCGGCGCATGCACTGGCTTCGTTTGAAGTCGGTAGCTGGATCAATGTAATTCAGTTTTTCGTACTAAGGGCATCGCGATAGTGAAAAGTTGGCCCTTAGTAGGTAAGTAAGCCAGAGACCCGCGTCTCCGGCTTACAAATGGAGAAGCCAGCCCGTAACGGGGCCAGGCTTCGTCCGTCCGGGCTGGAGGTCAATGCGTTAACGAGCCCACAGCCCGGACAAGGGACGCATGGATCGGGTAGTTTTTCTATTAAATTATAAAATCGTTCATAGTTCCGTATCCAAGTAACGGAACCCTTACGGAACCTCACCTCTACGGAACATTGAGCGGCGTCTGTCAAGCATTCACTTATTTTAAGTTATTTAGCAAAACTATAGAAACAACCATTTCACAGATAAATTGGCTTCGAGACGTTTTTGCGTTTGTAGTAGTATTTGTATATTTACAGAACTTCTAAATTGAAATATAGTATTAAAATTTATGTTTAATATAAATATTTATTATTTTAATATCGTTTAATAATATTAAAATAATAAATATTCATATTAAGTACTGTACCTAGTTTTAAGAACGTAGTTTGAATTTTTGGTGAACAATAAAGTGTTTTCATTCCTTCATTCATTCATTCATTAAGTACCAGCCTATAAAAAAAAGTGTATTCGTTTATTTACTTATGTGCTGACAGTTCACTATACTACGAATGCAAAGACGTCTCAAAGCTAATTTATCTGTAATATTCCGAAACATTGTTCACAATAATCATCCCTATATAAAAATGCAGCTGTTATAGACAATACCGGATCCTCTTCGCCATAGGTACGTCGTATCAGCCGTTTTACTGCAACAATAAGCATTTCACATATCATATTTTATACTTATTTGAATTTTGTAATACAAAATTCCTAGGGTTGCAACATAGAAATTCGATAGTAAGAGTAAAAGAGACAGTGGCTGGTTTACCCATTTGCCTTACTTAAAATTTTACATAAACAAGTCAACACATGGTAACGCAAGTGAATGAATATTAAGTTTAGTAATCGGCTATAACGGAGTCTCGGACTCTTAAAATAAAGCTAGCTAGAGGATGCCGATCGTGCCGATCGATGACGAGTTCTGACCCTCCCTACCCCCATGTAAGGGATATCTCGAACCTCCCTCCATCTTCTTACGTGAGATTCAATCTTGGTTTTGCAATTAATAAAACGTTAGAAAAGGATAATTTACACTAAAACTCACAGTTTAACGTAATACAAAGATTTTTATTCTAAAAGCTCGCTTCTGCCCGCGACTTCATCCGCGTGGAATAGTTTAAAAAAAAGTAAGTTAAAACAACCCTCCGATTTTGAAATATTCTTCATTGGTGTTCCGCTCCTATTGGTCTTAGCGTGATGATTATATCCTTAGTCTTCCTCGATAAATGAGCTATCTAATATTGAAATAATTTTTCAAATCAGACCAGTAGTTCCCGAACGTTCAAGCAAACAAACAAACAAACTCTTCAGCTTTATATATTAGTATAAGATACGTAAAATAAGACGTAAATTGAAGTGCACATTATAGAATGAAAAAAGCCATGAATCCGAAATAGAACTAGATTTCTAATGTTAAATTAGCCTCGTAAAATATTACGTAAGAACGGGTTATACTCCTTTTTCCCTATTAATAATATAAATGTGAATATAAAATTGGAACTCATCACTTTTAGCGGTTATTATTAATAATTCACTTGTGTGATATTTTTATCCCGGAAATCTTACTTGCTTAACGGAGAAACTGCATTTTCCCAAATTACTTTTAAAACAAATATGTTATTCTCTCAGGCCGTGTTCTACCAAACATAATTACAAGAGGCGAGATGGCTTTTTTAAACATATTGATACATCTTTGTACGTTTATTAAACTTGGATGACAGGTAGTTGCAAACTGTATAAAGTGTTTTGTTTTCCATGTCTATTATTTTCGGATTCCAATTTTAGTTGTGTGTTCAGTTCGTCTGGTGTCAATTTTGCGTAAGTCTAACAAGGTTTTTTTCGAAGATACTTTTATCATACATCAAAGTCACTGTCACCAAATCCTGTGTTTTTTTGTATGTTGCGTAGTGGAGCGTTAATTTCTTCAACAGTAATCTAGTCGCATGGTGCTGCTATGGTATGTTTTTTCAACCGGCTTACCCTAGCTGATTTTCGACCCCGCGCCCCTTGTATTCAGACACAAAAATATTGTTAAATAAATAAATAAAAATTAAATATTTATTTATAGATGGGGGGGGGGGGAAGGTAAGGAAAGGAATGCTCCGGTGGTTCGGGCATGTGGAAAGAATGCATGATGAAAGAATGACTAAACAGGTATACAAGGCAAAAGTGGATGGATGCAGAAGTCGTGGAAGGCCACGACGCACCTTCCATGATCAAATTGATCGTGTACTAGCAGAAGGTAATGTCAGGAGCCTTAAGAACAGACGAGCGTGCATGACAAGAGTTATGAATGTCAAAGAAGCAAGTGAGGTGTGTAAGAATAAGCCTAAATGGCGCTCTGTTGTTCGTGCCTACCCCGCAAGGGAACTGGCGTGAAGTTATGCATGTATGTATGTATGTATTAAATTTATGTTTTTATAGATACTGAATCAAAAAAGAGAACTGCAAGTGTTAATTCGGGTGATTCATCAACTGTCAGTGGCCAGACGCATAATGGCTCCCATTTTATATTCGTCGTGTTTGCCAGAATGATAGTGTAGTGCCGTGGAAACGAGTGCACTTCCCATGATATATGAATTGGTGACATCCGGATGTTTTATCCATTACATACAGTAATGTGCTCTTGTCCGTTTAGGAGTCAGTTGGTTACGTGCAAATTTTACTTTTAATAAGAGAAAAGTGAGTTAATACTGTAGAATATCGAGGATCGGCAGTGGTCTATTGTTTGTAGGTGTTTAAAAAGAGCTTATTGAGGAATTTAAATCAGCTTGAGTTGATTATTGAAGATTTAAAATTTTGGTAAATTATGCCTTTATTAATTAATTAATTCAAAGCCATTACAGAAAACAATTTGGTCTCGCAAATAATTGCTGTAGTACTCGTATATAATATGTTGTAGTTGTCAGCGCCCAGTTCTAGAGAACTCGTAATGTAGAAGGTTGTAATTAAATAAAACGCGCAAATTCCGTCACTATTAGATTACCGATTATACACACATCACGCCTTGATCGTAGTAGTTGCTGAACTGCCTTCTCTCCATCGGGTTGTCCTTTTATGCTCCACAAATGCAAATGTATGTTCGCCCGACAACGTCGCCACAGTCTCCTAGAATTAGCTTGTAACACCTGGCTAATGATGCTAATGAGCGAGTATAATAGAACAATGGTAATATGCCAATAAATAAGCTAACAAAAGAAGAAAATCAAAATGTGCTTCGTTGAATTTGTCTTTGTCGGAGGACTAAGTTGTAACAATATTATTTTAAGAATTGTAAACTGCACTTAAAATAACACCAAATAAATAAAATAGAAACCGAAAGTTTAAAACATTTAGGGTCGGTATTTCGATCATCAGATAAAAGTTATCAATTAAATAAATTATAACCTGACTAGAATCAAAAAATAAAATATTCAACTATTTTATTCAGGCAACTGTCATTTTTTATTTTCTCATGTTAGAATTTTATTCTCATGAATAACTTTTATCTGGTGATAAAAAAATCGGCCCTTAATAAATTTAGAGCTGATTTTTTAATCATCGAATAAAATTTATTAGTGCAATAAATAATAAAATGACTCAATTAGGTGGTAGGGCATTTGCCCGACTGGATAGCCATCCAGGGGTGGTAGCCACCACCCCTGGTCTAAAGTATGTCGCCATAACAACCTTGAGTTGTGTTCCGGCATTAGTGACCAGGTTCCAGTCTCCCTTAAGAGAGCAGCAGCGCATTTGTAGCAACTTTGGTGTTGCAAATGTCCATAGGCGATGGTAATCGCTTTGCAACTAGCGGGCCGTCTGCCTGTGTGCTGATCTCCTGCAATAAAAAAAAAAAAAAACAAAAATGGAACAATTCGAGTGTTTTCTTCATGTAACTGTCATTTTTAATTATACCATTTCGTATTTTATTCTATGAATAACTTTCTCTGTTTTCTTTCAATTAATTGGGGTCGGTACAATATGTCTTTTCCTTGTACATTCCTTTATTATGACATACATCTTCTGTTACACCACAAATCATCATGTTATCCTTCACACAATCCATCCATCTCCTTTTTGGTCTACCTTTACATTTGTACCCATCCATATTGTAGTTTAACATTCCTTTTGTCACGTGATTTTCATCCCTCCTCATTATAAGCCTATACCACCTTAATCTGCTTCCTTTAAATTTGTCAGTTACGGGTTCAACTTTTAAAAATCCCTTTATGTACTCATTTCCCACCTTATCCATTCGTGTTACACCACACATCTATCTCAACATTTACTTACTATTATATTATTTTCTTTGACTCCAAAAATTCATTTTATAATAAGTTTCGTTTAGCCCTAAACGACACTTATGAGACGTAGACTGACGGACAGACTAATTTCATTACTTTACACATTTTAGTTATTTTATTACTAATAATAAAATAACAAAAATGTGTAAAGTAATGAAATTATTAAAATAAATTAGTTAAATTAATTAATCTCTAAAGTTTAATTAATAACAGCGAAGAAATTGAACTACAAGCTAGTGTATACATCGCATGCTTTGTAAGCCTTAGTCATAAGTCTAGTAACTGATCAAACGTACAAAACTGGTGATCCCTAATAAAATAAAATAAACATTCTCATCTCAGTTGAGTGAAGATATTTTTATGTTATCTATGAATAATTTTTATCTATTTAAATATCTTGACAGTTAAGGTGCGAGTGCCAAGTTATCAAACCTCATTTTAACAAATGAATATATTTACGTTCCCGGACTTAATAATGTTTTATTTATTTCATTTTTCTAGATTTATAATATAAGTAGATACTCTGATAGATTAACTCTTTATTGCTCACCAAAACAACTAATTACAGAAAATGCATATTTACGATACTTTTTGACAAAACAACAGGCGGTCATATCGCTAAAAGCAATCTCTCTCAGGCTACCTAAACAAAATTTAATTGCATTTTCCAAAATCTTTGAACTTGGCTTTGCTTTATTAATAAGAGGTACAGTCAACAGATATGACTGTCAGGTACGTGACTTTGACGCCATTAGCAATTTCTTTAATAAAATCTTTGGATGCATTATGTATTGATAAGTAGTAACATTGGTACTTATACATAAAATAAAAAAGCTATTAACCAATTACAACCGATGCACGTCATTACATAAATTCATATTCCTTAAACCCAACGAAATCACATTAAACACACGACCCCTTTCCATGCAGACGGAGCCAACCTTTATATTCATACCGTCTGCCAGAACACCATGTTTCAATGTCCACACGTATGTAACATGACGGCCGTGATAAATGACGACACGAGTCCGCGGAGGCCGACAATGTTGTAAGGTTGGTATGATTGAGTAAAAACCTAAAAAGCATTATGATTGCTACATTAAGCCAATTTCATTGAAAAGAAAGTTAGGTATGTTAAGGGATCTGATGGGAATCAATAAAGTGAGTTTTTTTGGCAAGAACTGAAAGGGGACGAATGTGCTGTGCAGTTTTATTTTATAAAAATGTACAAAATTACTCTAAAATGAACAATATTTGTAGGATATTGATAGTTTTGAGTAGTAATTATGTGTCTTGTGAGAAACGTAGCCTTTCGAGTTTTCACAAAAACTCCTTTGAGTGGCGTTGTTAGTAGCGTACAAGACAACTGTACGAAGAGTTATACATCAGAATTGGCTGTATGGCTAAGATTCCTTTGCCTGCCTTTGTGGCGAATTCTACTACTACTACTCAATAAAGCGGTTTTTATTTTATGTTTTACTATAAACTGCTTTTGTAAGAACGCCAATTATTGCATGTTTCCCAAATAAATAAATAAAGAAATACTTACCCTCTTATCTATATATTAATACGTGACGCAAAAACTTTGTACCCCATTTTTACGAAAATTGCGCGGACAGAGGAGTATGAAATTTCGCACACTTATAGTTTACATAGAGAAGAAGCGACGAATGCTAATATTTCTTTACGATTATGCATAAACAATACATTAAATCAATAAAAAAAACATTACACACACTACCATGTATTTGACACACACACGCATAGATACTCTTTTGTTTTTTGTTCAAATCAAATTAACAGTGTATGTGTAGCCTTGGCGATTTCTGTGATAGAATAAATAAATAAATAATAAATAATAATAGAATAAATGTGATAGATAGAAGTATAGTGGTTGAGATTAAATATTATGGTTGAATTTCGACCACGGGCGACCACTAGTTGATAAAAGTTATACGAATTTTATAGACACTTTAAATTAGCAAACAGTGTTTATAATAATCGCATTATTAACTACATTATGAATAACAGAAAACGTTTTTTTTTACTTTTTCAATATGTCTACTTATATAAACCTCGTATAAATATTATGAATAAGAGGAGGGGGTAATATTAGCGTTTTATCCAATGTAGAGATGCGGAAAACTTCTGGTTCGTCCCCAAAGGATGCCAATTCTATATTTATAAGGCCCAATTTCTCGTCTTTTGGGAACGTTAGAAGAAGGATTCTTGTAACTTCCTTTTAAATAACTGTCTATACAATGTTTACATGCTGAAGATTATTAGAAGAATTTAACCCTGAAGTTTTATCTAAATAATAAATTAATGAAACTCTAAAAAGCTTTTATTTTATTTTTAGGGTTACGTAGCCATTTTTGCATGTCCTTCCGTCTGTTTGTCTAAGCACGTCACATCAATCAGAACTACTCAATAAGTTGACGCATGTGTTACATACCTAAAATTAAAACGATTTAATCAATACCAGTGACTCTAAGAGAACATGATGGAACTCACCATCAATACAACACTTTAACTAAATCTATTTTACGTCTTTTATCGTAGCAATTTGTTTTTTTATTGCATGAGTTTAGCAGACAGGCAGACGGCCTAACTGATGAAAAGCGGGTACCATCGTCTATGGACATTCGTAACATCAAAGATGCTACAAATAAGCTGCTGCTCTCTTAAGGAAGACTGGAACTTGGCCACCAATACGGGAGCACAACTCAAGGTTATTATGGTGGCATTCTCTAGACCAAGGGTGGTAGCCATGCAGACAGGCAAATACGTTAACATCTGGCTGTCGGTTTTATCACCTCTTACGACAGGCCGCCCGGCCGCAGGTAATTGTATTCTTTCTCCGTTCCTGCACGCGTATAGGATTTTGCGATGATCTTATATAAAGTGAACATTTATTTAACACGGTGTACTCCGTTAATCGATAATCCCTAGTTACGATTGTCTACAATGTGTACAGGGAGGAGAGAGTGACAAGTGGTGGGATTTAGAGGCGTTTGGCCGCGGGCCACATGCCGGCACACAATGGCCCCATTTGGGAACTCCCGTGACTAGAAACTAAAGTGAAGGACACTTTACTTGATTCACGATTTTTCTTCATTTAACAATGTCTGTGTTTCATTTTATTTATTTATACTTAAGCGTTGATTTAAAATTTTGATTAAATATTTTATCGCGGATTATAGTTGATTTTTTTAATGATTGGTATACGTTCGCGTTTGAGCACTGTCTGATCTGATGTTAAGTGATGACGTGGTATAGGATGGAGTACTCTTATCTAGAACATACCTATTCACTTGTTATTTGAAGAGTTCTAGATTGTACTTGTTAGGAAAACAGACTCAGGCTAATTATTCCATTCTTTGGCAGTGCGCACCAGAACAGATAAAGCGAAGCGCTTCGTTTTGACTGATGGTGTTTCCACCATGTACAGGTGGCGCAAACCGGTGAGCCTGTTTGTTCAACGGTAAAGTGAGGATGAAGGTACCAGGTCGTTCAGTTCCGAGAAACACTCCCCGAGAGGTATCCGACAGGAGATCTAGCAACCTTGCGTCTGTGCTCAAGATACGGTCATTGCCAACCAGCCTTCTGGTTCTTTTCTCAATTGACTCTAACGCCTCTAACAGGTTTTTGACTAAGCCATCCCAAAGACAGTACTTTATGTACGACTGAACCTGTGCTTGGCAAGTAGCATAAGTTTAGCAGTTATTCCGACGTGAAGTACTGTCTTACCTGCGAGTACACCCAGTTTTTTGCCCGTCACTTATGCTAAAGACTATTTTTTAACTATTACATCACTAGAGGAATCTAACAGAAACACCACCTATTATTTTCTTAATCCCTTCTCATAACATGTCTCTAACATTGTACAGTGCGTTCTATAAATAAAATCATATTTAATACTAAAGATAAGTGTGAGTTATTGGAATCTACTCTCAACAAAAGCCTACATCAAGCTGGTCCTTCGAGCCGGATACGTGCCATAATCGAGTTTTAGAGTGAAACAGATGCCCAAAAGCTGGCATCTTCACTGGATTTCACTGGTCAGTCGTCAGTTGAAGCCCTCCAAAAACCTGGGTCATTTTTATGGCCCGTGGTCTTCAAGGATATATAATAATAACAGCCCATAAACGCTCCCTGCTGGGCTCGGGCCTCACACTATAGGGGGACGGACAGTATACCCGCCACGCTTGTCCAAGGCCGCTTGGCACGTTTGACACATCGATTATCTCGATATGCAGGTTCATCACGATGTTTTCCTTCACCGTTGTTAGCTCAGGGTAATTGAAACAATATACATGTTAAGTCAGAAAACTGGCAAAGTAGTGCATGCGCTCTGGTCAGGATTGGAATCCGATCCCTTTGAGTTTGGGACGCGTGCGCTAGCCATTACGCTACCACGAATATCCCATGTCACTTTAGTCTACATTAAAATCATACATTAAAATTGAGTATTTTTCACTAGGTCTTACTTATAATCTCGGATTTAGCCATGGCGACCCACTTCAAAAATTCAGCTGTTCATTGATATTTATACTTCAAAACAATCTATTGGCCAATATTGTATTGCAGTGTCTTGGCACGGAGTATTTAATTACAAGTTATCCGGTTGGCAGCGGCTGGCAGCCGCAAACATCCTGCGGGACATTTTACTCTTTGGCACCTTTTGGAATCCGTTTGGCAACTTGGCATCGCCGTCCACGTTCTAACGAAAAACTGCTGTCACTTTAATTGCATTGCGGAGTTCTCAATACTTGTTAGATTCCAATAGGTTTTATAGTGATTTGTTCTTTTATGTGTTAAGACCGGTTTGTTAATTGTATTTAATAAGTATAATCATTATTTAAAATATGTTAAAATTGTTTGTTTTGACAATTACATTTAAATGTTTATTAATGTCCGTTTCGTCTATGACGAACCTCTTACTAAACGGACATCAAAGGTATAATATTCCCGTTTTCTTCTTGTCATTACAAGAAAACGAGAATATTATACCTTTAATGTCCGTTTAGTAAAATGCAAACACATCTCCTCAATAATAATTTAATGTAGTAGATATTATATTACGGAACAAAAAATCAGACAAAGTATGTGTCAGCCCACGAACTATGAAGAATTCCTTAGACGTGATAAAGTCCACTGTTTACGTCATGTGTCTAAGTAAATTGAAAAAAGCATCAAATCATACCCCCATATCATAAAACTACTTAGCGGAAATTGTTCAAACCAATTGGGTAATTGGGTATTTGACACATATTAAATAAATTCTAGAACAATATACATAAAAAAGAGCGCGTTTAAATATCTTACTATGATCTTATTTTCAAAACTTTATCGTGAAAATATTTTTAATTACTGTTTAAACAATAATCAATAATCAGCTATTTGACTCGATAGAATTATGACGCCAAAATACAGTGCAAATTCAAGGAGGCTGAGACGATTTATGTGACGATAAAAAGTATCATTGTTGATTTGACTGTCAAATACCCAATTTCGTTGCGAGTGTTATTGAAGCTGTACAATTTCAATTCTTTTTTTGAATTCTAAGTTCCAGATATAATTTGTATCACTTTGGTAGCTAATGTCTCCTACTAAAATCATTGCCATGAATTTTAAGCTCTGCCTAACTGATACAACTATGTATGCTCGAAAAAATCTTCATCTCCTAATAAATAATAAAATAAATAAAGTTAGATATTAGATACTTCGCTATTTTGTAACACCATTGTGTAGCGCCACATAAACTATACATTCCTGTCATGTTTTAGACCAATGGTACTCAAACTATTTTGTTTCGAAGACCCCTTACCAACCTTACTGCATTCAGAGGACCTCCTATTTCTTAACCGACTTCAAAAAAGGACGAGGTTCTCAATTCTTCGTGTAAACATATATATTTTAAAATATATTCTGTTACCTGATAATTGTTTCTGAACCGATTTTGATAATTATTTTTGCGTTGAATTCGGTATTTTATAGCTTGTAAGAACAAACGCACATTATTATATTTGATTATTTTATTTATAGAAAGTAAAAAATTCCGTCACAACTTCCTTAAATGGGACTCACTATTGTGGACTTCAATTTGCAGCTTGTGGACCCCTTGAAGTTCGATATGGAACCCCAGGGGTGGATGGATATAAGGAAAACATAAGGTTATCCTCTTTAAAATCTTTAATAATTACGGAACCCTAAAAATACAGCACACCTAAGTCTGTAAAACACTTTATGCAAAGTGGAGACACTCGAGGCATCTCTGGCTCTTGTCAAAAGCGCCATCGTGTTAGATGACGTCGTTCAACGCAGACATACCTTGAGTTCTGTAGTTTACATAATTTGTTTTGAAAAATACAGTCTAACAATTAATGCGTTAAGTTTTTCTCTTTTACTTTACTTTTTTTATTACAGGAGCTCAGCAGACAGACAGACGGCCCACTTGATGGAAAGCGGTTACCATCGCCTATAGACATTTGCAACACCAAAGGTGCTACAAATGCGCTGCTGCTCTCTTAAGGGACACTGGAACCTGGTCACTAATGCCGGAACACAACTCAAGGCCGTTATGGCGACATACTTTAGACCAGGGGTGGTCGCCATCCAGTCGGGCAAATGCCCTACCACCTGGCTGTGGTTTGCTACCTAGGCAGTCTATACAAAAACTAGAATCAAAATTGCTTACATAACTCCCAGACTTATTACGTATTTTGTCTGTTTTATATTCTTGGGGACTCTTGAATGTATATCATGTTTTCTTATTACATTTTGATTGTGCATAACATGTTGACTGTCTAATCCATGCATCTCTTATACAATTTGTATCTTGCTGTTAAGTATGTATACGTTACATAGAATGCGTAATCCACTATTGATTATGTTTGATCTTGGTGTATTGAGTTAGAACTTTGAATTTCTACGAACATTGTTTTTTTTTTATTGCTGGAGTTCAGCAGACAGGCAGACGGCCCACTTGATGCCCAGCGGTTACCATCGCCTATGGACATTTGCAACACCGAAGGCACTACAAATGTGCTGCTACTCTCTTAAGGTAGACTGGAACTTGGTCATTAATGCCGGAACACAACTCAAGGTTGTTATAGCGGCATACCCTAGACCAGGGGTGGTAGCCATCCAGTCGGGCAAATACCCTACCACCTGGCTGTGGGTTGTTTAGTCGCCTCTTACGACAGGCCGCCCGGCTGCAGGAAAATTGTATTCTTTCTCCGTTCCTGCACGGATAAAACGATTCCGGATACCCAGGTAAAGGAAACCGGAAAGTTCGATAGCGAAATTTACCATCCCAGGAATCGAATAACGCACAGGCGTTGTAGTGAGGAAGGCCTGCAAAGGCTTACCTTACTCCACCACAAAGGCCGTCAAGCTACCTTAGCTATATCAGACGAGGATATGTGTATATTTACATAAGTAGCTAATGATTCTATCTGTCCAGGAGGCGACAAAACGACCCACAGCCAGGTAGTAGGTTATTTACCCTTCTGGATGGGGTACCAGCCCTAGAGTTTGCAGTCATAAGAACCTTGAGTTGTGTTACGGCATTGGTGGCCAGGTTCAAGTCTCCTTTTAGAGAGCGGCAGCAAATTGGTAGCACCTTTGTTGTTACGAATGTCCATGAACAGGCCGTCTGCCTGTCTGCTGAATTCATTGAATAAAAAAGTTTTAATTTCTATAAGGTATTCATATACTCTTCATGGGTTAGTTAATACAGAAGGTTTATACACTACGTTTAATGTCTTTATTTGGCGCGACATCGAGACAAATTGTCCAGCGATTAAATCTATGGAAGCTATTTGGCTTTACATTGTCGGTTTACAACGTCGACCATTTAGAGCTATTTAAGTACACTAGCAATGTATATGTTGAAGAGATAATCGTACAACTTTGTAACGGCTTTATGTAACAGAGTATAACTTACAGTTCACTGGGTGAGTGATTAAGATGAACGTGCACAAACTCCAGCTTCAATTTCCTCGCTACTTACCTGTTTAATGCGGTGACAGTGTGCTTTGTGTATTGTACAGACATGGTTTTATTACTGTTAGCCATATCTTCCAGGTAACATTTGGATGTATAAAGAATTTAGTAAGAGCAATGACTCAGTGCCGCTTTTATTACTACCAGAGCCCTGGGTGAGATTTCCATGGCACTCCCAATTCACATTTCGTCGGCTTAGTGCAAGACCTTGTAACTATATTTTTTGATGAAATCATTTTTTCGTTAATTTATTAATAAGTATTATAGTAGGAGGCCCGATCCCAGCAGTGGGAGGTCATGGGCTGTAATTTTTTTTTATATAACATTATGTAGAAATTTTGTTGAAAAAAATAATTTCACCAAATAATGTAGTTTTTTAAGGTTCTGCACTGACGCCAACGATAAGTGTCAAATTTTTATAATAATCTTTTTTTAAAATCACTTTTCAAGCCTATCTATCGCCTATTAGCGAATCCTTTTAATAAGGCACCGAAAGCTATGTAGTTTACAACTCAATTTCAAGTTTAGGTTTCCAAGTTTGTTAACATCGATAGACTTATTATTAATTGCACATAGGTTTTTAGCTGCCGTCGCCCTACGCCCTTTGTTTATCGAGATGTAATCTGTCATAGACACCCTACTACCCAGGGATAGCAGTAGGGTAGTGTTGGATGTTAGGATTAACTTTGTAGGTACAAGTGATGTCGGCGAGAATATCATTTTGGTATATGTGTGTTGTCTATTAATATCTATGATGTAACCTCTCTCTCTCTATGTCTCGCTGTATAAGAAAATGTACGTAATAAACAAAATATTAAAAACAATATGTCTAATTATATTCTTAGTCCCTTAAAAGTGCTCTGCATAAAATACAAACAAACGCTTCCACTGCGCAATCAAAAATCTCAAAAGAAGAACGTTAGTAAATGATTAATTTCAAGAAGTGTGCTAAAACTAAAAGGGAAGGAAAATGGCGTCAGGATCAGGATTGCGTCATGATTACAATATAAAATTGGAAGACGGTGTTAATTTTAGTAACTGGAAATTCAGATTAAAATTAATATTACAAGAAAAAGAAGTAATAAAAGTGTTAACAGAAGAGCCTGACAGTACAAACCAACAGAATGAATTTAAAGCACAAAATATCATTGTACAATGCATAAGTGACAAATTCTTGGAAATAATTAAAAATTGCTCAACTGCAAAGGAAATGTTGACAAAGTTAGAAGAAAGATTCGAACGAAAAAGTATTACCAACAAGTTATACCTAAAACGTAAACTAATAAATCTTAAATGCAATAAGGAAGAAAAGTTGCAAGACTTCTTTTTAAAATTCGACACAATATTGAATGAGCTCCAAGCTGCGGATTACAAAGTGGACCAGATGGACAAAATATGTCACCTATTGTCAGCAATGCCCAGCCAATATGACAATGTGATAACTAGCATAGAAACACTGGCAATGGAAAAATCTATAAACATTGATTTTGTCAAAGCAAGGTTGCTAGATGCAGAAATAAAAGAAATTAAAGATAACAATGAACAGCTTTCCACTTCATTCATAACGTGTTATAGATGTGGTAAAAATGGACACATGCTTCGACAGTGCCAAGCAAAACAGAACAGTACATATCAAAATCAGCAAGAAAACCGAGGAACAGAATTTCGTGGAAACCAGTATAGATGTACTTCATATCGAGGCAGAAGTTATCGAGGACGAGGAAACAAATTTCGAGGCTCATATAGAGGACAGTCATACAATCAACAAGTTTCAAGTGCAGAAAGTAAGGTTAATGATATGTCATTTATTACAAGTGATCGGGTAATGATATCGGATTTCCAAAAAGAAGGTAATGACATTCAATTTATTATAGACTCAGGAGCCACTCAAAATTTAATTATGGACATTTATGAAAGTTATATGTGTGATGTTAAAAATTTAGATAAAGAAATTAAAATATACATTGCAAATGGGGAATATTTGATCGCAAATAAAACTGGAAATTTAATTGTAAGTTATCAAAATAAACACAAAATAACAGTTCATGGGCTTATAGTTAAGGGGCTATCACATAATTTATTGTCTGTAAAGAAATTGTTAGAAAAAGGAAATTCTGTGAAATTTAATAAAAATTCTATAGTAATAAGTAAAGGTAAAATTGTATTGTCTGGTGAAATGTTCGGCAATTTATATGGAATAAATCTGAAATTAAATTATGATAAATGTTGTGTTGCTGATAATAATAGAGATATTTGGCATAAAAGGTTAGGGCATGCTAATAGAAAACATTTAAGAATTTTAAATTTACCATGTTCAGAGACACCATGTGGACCTTGTATAGAAGGAAAGTCAACAAGGCAACCCTTTCCTAGAACAGTGAGACCAAGATCATCATATGTTGGAGAAATGCTACATACTGACCTTTCAGGACCTGTAACCACACCTACCTCAAACGATGAATGTTACTATCAAACTATTATAGATGATTATTCTCATTTTTGTGTATTATATTTATTAAAAAGAAAGAATGAAGCTACAGATAATATAATAGAATATGTTAAATTAGTAGAAACTCAAACTGGAAATAAGGTAAGAAAAATAAGATGTGATAATGGTGGAGAATTCAAAAATGATAAAATATATACTTACAGTAAAAATAAAGGCATAATTATTCAATATACACAGCCATACTCTCCTCAATCAAATGGAGTAGCGGAGAAAATGAACAGGACAATCTACAATAAAGCTAGAACAATGATGTTAGAAACACAGTTACCTAAACATTTATGGGGAGAAGCAGTAAGGTGTGCCGTATATCAGATAAATAGATGTCCATCGTCAGCCATAAACTATAGAGTACCAGCTATGCTAAGATATGGAAATTTAGACCTATCTAAACTGAGAGTATTTGGGTCAAAAGCCTGGGTGGTAACCATACCAAGGAAAGAAAAATTTGACAGAAGAGCAAAGGAAATGAGATTTGTAGGATATAGTATGAATGGATATAGACTATGGGATGAAGAAAATAACAAAATCATTACTTCAAGAGATGTGATTTTTGATGAAAACGAAATTATATATAAAATAAGAGAGAACAAAGAAAACAAATATGGAGTGACTTATAGAGAAGAAAATGAAAATGATAATACAGAACTTAAAAATAATATGGAAAAAGAAGATAGAAACATAACAAATGTACAAGAAAATATAAACCAAGAAATTGAGGAAATAGATGATACAGAAAGTAATGACAGTGATGTGTACAGGACAAGATCAGGTAGAGAGATAAGGAAACCAAAAGACCTAGTAGAAGATTATGATTTAAATATAGCATACTGTTTATGTGCAGGAGAACCAGTAACATACGAAGAAGCTATACAGAATGATGAATGGAAAGAAGCAATAAAGAAAGAACTAGATTCACTTGATAAATTAGAAACATGGGAAGTGACAGATCTACCAATAGGAAGAAAAGCAATTGAGACAAAATGGATATTTAGACAAAAACAAGATGGATCTAAAAAGGCTAGATTAGTTGCCAAAGGATTTCAACAGCAAGAAAAAATGCGAGAATATTATGCACCAATAGCAAGAATGCCAACTATAAGAACTATGCTTAGTCATGCGGTACAAGAAGGATTGGAAATCAAACACCTAGATGTACCAACAGCATTTTTAAATGGGAAACTGAAAGAAGATGTATATATAAAATGTCCTAAAGGAGTAAATCAAGAAAATAAAGTTCTGAAACTTAAGAAAGCACTTTATGGGTTGAAAGAGGCACCAAAATGCTGGAATGAAAGATTCCATGATTTCATCACTAAAAATGGATTCAAACAATCTAAATATGATTTTTGCCTATATATGAATGAAGATACATTTCTATTGATATTTGTAGATGACATTTTATTTTTGGGAAATGGTAACATACTCAACAAGCTGACAAAAGAATTTAAAATCAAAGATTTGGGAGAAGTAAAACATTACTTAGGTTTAGAAATAACTAGAACAACTGATAAAATGATAATTAAACAAACAGAAATGATCAAAAGAATACTAAAACGATTTAACTTGCAAAATTGTAATCCCGTATCAACTCCAATGGAAACAAATTATACTGCAAAATCAGAACAAATTATTGAAGTGCCATACAAAGAGTTAGTAGGATGTTTATTGTATCTTTCTTTAAATAGTCGACCTGATATAACATATGCAGTATCATATTTAGCTAGATTTTTAGATAAACCTACAGCATCATTATGGAAAGCAGGAAAGAGGATTTTAAGATATATAAGGGGAACACAAGACAAAGGATTAATATATAAAAAATGTGATAAGTATTGTAAGCAATTAATAGGATATTCTGATGCAGATTGGGCTGCAGACTCGACAGATAGAAAAAGCACCAGTGGTTGTGCAGTCTTCTATAGTGGAAATCTTGTACATTGGATAACCAAAAAGCAAACAGCAGTTGCTTTATCTACGGCTGAGGCCGAATATGTTGCCGCTGCTCAGTCAGTTACTGAATTGATTTATTTGAAAGGAATATTATGTGATTTGACTTCTCAAAATGATTTACCTACACTTTTATTAATTGATAATCAAAGTTCTATAAAGTTGATAGAAAATTTTGAAAATGGAAAAAGATCTAAACACATAGACATTAAATTTCATTATATTAAAGATATGGTTCATAAAAGATTAGTGTCAGTGAAATATGTACCAACAGGGGAAAATGTTTCAGATTTATTCACCAAAGCATTGCCAAAAATAAAACACAATTATTTAATTAATAAACTTCATTTAATGTAAACTTAAGACTAAATAAATAAATATGTGTAAGTGTAAAATATATATATAAATAATTAAAAACTTGATTTCAAACTTACAATATTTAACTATGTACCTATGCTATAAGAATAAAAAATTAGAATTGATTGTAAAGCCTATTTCATAATTATAATTCATTGTTATTATGTGAAACTGTCATAGAGTAAGATTTACTAGAATAGACATGAAACATAGAGTATAAATTTTCTAGAAGTGATTTGATTTTGTATAACAATTTAAGATTTTAACAATGTAAAAATTCTGTAAATTGAGGGGGAGTGTTAGGATTAACTTTGTAGGTACAAGTGATGTCGGCGAGAATATCATTTTGGTATATGTGTGTTGTCTATTAATATCTATGATGTAACCTCTCTCTCTCTATGTCTCGCTGTATAAGAAAATGTACGTAATAAACAAAATATTAAAAACAATATGTCTAATTATATTCTTAGTCCCTTAAAAGTGCTCTGCATAAAATACAAACATTGGAATACCGATGGCATGTTCGCATCTACCAACTATATCACCCCGGTGTACCCTCGCTCGATCGAAGATACTTGTGATGACCCTGTCGGCGGAGCTTATTGAGTCCCTTTTCTGATGGACGGGGTGTTACGCCCTCTTTGTGTACTACACTGGACGCGCGCACAGGAACACATCACAACACCGTCTCAGGGCCTTTATTGAAGCGGTGAGATTAGTCGCCCTTGTATCCTTTTTTTTATGACCCAGGGGGAATGTATTTTCTTGGCACATCATCCTCGGGCCTGGAGAGGATGGCTTGAAACCGAGGGATGTGTGGGATCTCTTGATCTATCGTATTCCCACCGTGGCGTCCGAGCGGAGGACAGGGGGATGTCGGTTATCAAAGTACCCACTAAACCTAACCTGCTCCTCTCGCGTATGCTTAGGGGGTGCCACAGGAACTGGACCATAGGTACTACATCTGTGACACTCTGACGCCTGGATGTCTCACTTAGAGCCCCCCGGGGGAGGGAGCCCTCTTCACCTACAGGGGGGGGGGGGTTGATATTCCGTGGGATCTCGTCCTTATACTCTGTCTTAAAGTAGCTAGTGACTTATATGTTATAATCACATGCATAATCGAGCTCACGTTTTGTACAGCTGAAGGAGTTCATGGAATATGAAGATATATCAACAACACCTTAATAAAATCTAAACTTCAATAATATAAACCTGACGCGTAACATAGTTACGAACAAATGAGCTTATAACTTTGATCTGGGATTTTTTAAATTAATTTAAAGTGTAATGTTCTTTTTTACCAACCATTAATAGAAATTTGTATTTACAGTAAGATATATTCATTGGTAGTAAGACACAGGAACCTCTTGTTAATGATGTTACTACAAATCGCTTTGTATAGAGACTTGAGGTCTCATAATTTTGGGTACATAATTATTTATTGCTTAATGAATTTACAAGTTTAAGTCGTTCTTTAAATGGGAGCTGCGTAGAAAGCTAATTAAGTTACGAAAGAACATAAATAAAATTATTTTGTCGAGGCGATATTAAGGCGGTAGAAAGGAGTAGACGATGTTTTTTCATACAAATTTATTCTCATTAGATATTGCTATCACGGGCTGGATCTCACGGGGAACTTTAATTAAATATGGTCATTAAAAATATTTATAACTGTGCCAGCCCGGTTTGCATTTTTATGGGCCTTGCTAGATAGCTTCGCTTCGTCCGGACGAAATAAGTAATAATTAAAGAGGAATAAGCTTGCCTTCGAGCCATTTTGGGGAAAAAATGTCAGAAAAAATAGACGACAGAGATTAATGATGACGATATTTTATTTAATTTTTACTGTCACTATTTCTTTCTTTAATCAGACATAAAAAGTTATTCCAGATTCTGTAGCATTTGATGAAGTAAAACAAGTTGCTTTTTAAGATTCCGTAGTGTAAAGGCCAAAGCCCTGTTACCGCGTAAAAAAAACTTAATGTCATAGTAGTTGTCATTCGCAGTGACATTTTTATATTTGACTCTTCCCGTGCTTATGATTTTTTATTTTCTCGGTTCCCGCAACTTCATTTCGCATCCCAAAATTCATTTAAAAAGTGACTTGTACTTTTACTTTATCACCTCCGTAAAATATTAGAAAGAAGAAAGAAAGAAAAAATATTTATTGTCGCGAATGAATGCACATAAAATTAAAAAATATACTAAATTAACAGCATATACGTACTCATAAAACATAAAGCCAGTAGAATTTTATAAAGTATACTACTTTAAGAAAGAAATGTACATAACACTCAGAGCAATAAGGCTGGTAACTCAGCATTATGCTGTGTCAAGAACTGACACAGCGCTGATTTTCAGTACCAGCCTCCGTCAAATCACAAGTGACCCAAACAAATAACTTCTTATTGTCCTTATAAAGCAAATGTAGAATAATTTTACTTAAATACTAACAATAAACAAACATCTCCTAAAGTCCAGCTATACCTACTTTCGCATAATAAATAATACTGTTGGAATTTCCAACAAACAGTTTTTATTTATTTGGTGTGGCATAGTACTGGCCTCCAAATATACTAAATATTTGAATTTAGAACTTGCGGTTTTTGTCCCTCCAATGTCATTACGTGACGACATAACATCGTTGGCCAATGAGCCTCCTTAGAAGGGCACAGATCGGAAGATGTCGGTGTGACTGACTTCATTCCGATCATATAATCAAGGAAATGAACCAATCGAAATAATTGGCCTAAACAGATGTTCTTTTGTTTTTTTATCTGTATATTTTCCCTCTATTATTATTAAAATCGTTATTATATTACACACGTGCAGTTTTCATTAATTATAATTAAAATATTTAAAGTTAATAATATTTAAATTAAAATTAATATTTAAAGAAGTGTTTAACAATTCTATTATAAGTTTACCTACACGGATACATTTTAAATATAAATATATATATATTCAACCAGTATGTGTATGTGTCACGTTAAGGAAAGAAAGAAGACGACGGGCCGGCCCAAAGAAGATTACCGAAGAATGCAAATGCGTTACAAACACTAATCACGTTTTAAAAACACCGTACAGTCCAAACCCCTTTTCGACACACGTAGTCTAAGAGCAAAAACGGAACCCTTAAAATTTCGTCGGGTTTGACCCTCTGTCTGTCTGACTGTAACATAGCTATATTTCACGAAAAACATACGGTCTATATGTAGTATGTATATGAATAAACTTTAAAACGTACGTGTCTTGTGTCCTATGTACCGCGTAAATACTTATACAAAGGTGAAGCAAAATTGTGAAAAATCATAAGAACTAGGAGTGGTTACAAGGGACAAAAAATATTTCGAATAGAATAGAATATAATATTCTTTATTGGACACAAGAAAATAGTACAAATCAGAATTAATATTTCAACGATTAATCGGCAGTTTTATCGCTAATAGCTACTTCTTCCAGACAATTCTGGAGATAATTTTACATATGAAATAGTAGGTCTACATCCGGTCACACGGTCTGTCTAGCTTTTGAATGTCACAGTCACTTTTTTCAGGAGCTACTGGGTCTATATAGACTAGAGATGCCACGAATATTCGGCTTCTCTTGGTATTCGGCCAAGCCATTCCTGGCATCTCTAGTTAAAACGTTGTTTAATGATCAATAATTTGTGATTGAAATATATACATTTTTTAATAATAATTGCGTTTTTTTCATGATTTGGTATACGGTATTCACCCGAATACTGCACCGTATTCGGCCGAATAGCGAATAATTATAAAAGTGGCTGAATTTCTTTTATTTTTTTATTGCAGGAGTTCAGCAAACAGGCAGACGGCCCACTTGATGGAAAGCGGTTACCATCGCCTATGGACATTTGCAACACCAAAGGTGCTACAAATGCGCTGCTGCTCTCTTAAAGGGGACTGGAATCTGGTCACTAATGCCGGAACACAACTCAAGGTTGTTATGGCGACATACTTTAGACCAGGGGTGGTAGCCATCCAGTGGGGCAAATGCCCTACCACCTGGCTAAAGCCATATTAATACGAATATTAGAGATAATACGAATACCGAATATTCGTTTTATCTCTAATATATAGACTACATTTTCGTGCCAAAATAAATAAAAATTAAAATAACAAACCTGTAACAAAAATTGGGTAAGTACATGATAGATAGTCTACGAGTAATAAAGGGTTCCGTAAAGGTGCGAACATAAGACTGTTTTCGTCAAATCAGAAAAAAAGGCATTCAATACAAAATACCCCTTAGCTCAAAAAGCATTTGAGACTAGTTCAAACCAATTTTAGTTGAAATAATGAGTACATGGGTCAATTTACACCAAACCTGAAATCTCTAATCAGTCCAGGCTAGTGGTGATGTCATTACATCAATTAATCGGGCGTGCGGTCACGTGACACTTGTACGCAGCACATCCCTATTCGACACGTGTGTCGTAGTACGCGGCGTTTTCAGTTGTTCAGGTGGATATTGAACAAAAATCCCTCTTATGTACTCACAATAAGGTTCATATTAAAAGGTTTGTAACCAATTGCTGTGTTTTAGGGTTTACGTAACATACTACGCGGTGTGTAATAAGGCCTCTGGGAATGGGGTAATTGATGACCATTGCTGTTTGGTTCTGTTTTTGATGGCAGAATAACTGCTTATATTTACCTAATATTATTGGTATTGGTTTATTTTACTTTTACCCATTTTAATCAGTAGATTGTATTTACTTTTTTATTGTTGTACAGCAGACCGGCTGACGGCCCAACAGTGATCGAACATGGTTACCGTCCCTTATGAAAATTTGCAACACTAAAGCTTAAAATAAAATAATAGTCCAAAATACATTTGCAATAAAAGTTATACTCAGGGTGAAATGTCGCTTACGATAAAATGGCGGTGAAGGCTCGATATATATTAGTAATAACAGCGATAATATTTTTGAATAATACACAGATTCTATAGTTAGCGGCAAACCTTGACAAATCCAGCTGTGCGAGCGTAAGAAGCGAGCAAAACCAAATTTGGTTTTAAAAGTTGCAAGGAGCATAATACAAGTGTCCTGATGAGTCATAAGTGTAGCTATAGCTTTCTGTTTTTTTTAAAAATATATTTTATTGTTACATGATTTTAACAGACAGGCAGACGCCACCTGAGGGAAAGCGGTTACCATCGCCCCTATGGATATGGTGCTACTAATGCGTTGCTGCTCTCTAAAGGGACACTGGAACCTCGTCACTAATGCGGGAAAACAACTCATGGTTATTATGGCGGCTTACTCTAGACCAGGGGTGGTAGCCATCCATACGGGCAAATACCCTACTACCTGGCTGTGGATTGTTTTGTCGCCTCTTACGAAGGCCACTAGGCCGCAGGAAATTGTATACTTTCTCCGTCCCTGCACGTTTAAAATATATATTTGATAAGACGTGGCTCGTCTGACTGCTCTGCGCGCCGCAATTCGAAGGCAGCAACAGCTTTATCAATTTAACTACGCCACTTCCTTCATTGCAGTGCACGATCTTTCCAATCACTTGAGATGTCACATGAAGATGGCGCTTAAGTACGCCGTTATAACTTTAGGTATTCTAGTGTCTTACATGCGTAAAATGTGGCCGCTCCATCTCAGTGGCCGCATCATCTCAGTCAATAAAGATTCTAAATCATAATCCACTTACATGAATGTTATATGACTTTTTTATTTTAGTAAATATGAAAGAAAGAAAAAGATTTATTGACTAAAAAAAATATAACGTTGCACCCAGGTCAAGTGATTTTATAACAAAAATATTGTGTGTTTGTGCAGTTCACACGCAGTAGAAGTGAAACGTAGTGTGACAAGAGGTAGGAGGGATTCTAAATTTCGTGACGTCACATTTCATATATTATATCGTTATAATACACTAGCTGATACCCGCCCGCTTCGGTTGCCATAAAATCCGTTCTTAGCTGACTTCTTCTTGGCGAAGGGAAGGTGTATGCCAAATATCAAGTCTGTAGGTATTAGATATAGTTCCTGAGATATCGTGATGAGTCACTACATATGTGGATATCAATGACATATATAGATTTAAGCTTTAAAGCACGAGATTTGAAGTATTAGCGAAAAATTTCAAAACATTTCTAACCCTATCTGTATGTGTCTAGTGTTTAAATTATTAAATCTAATGTATTCTATATCATACTTTCGCAGGATTAGTCCTATAGATTTATATCTTTTTAGTGTTGCTTTTTCTTTTCATCGAGTTTCAAATCACAACGAGTCTAAAGAAGTTTCACTTCAAAGATTTTGGTCATGAATCATATATATCGGGTAATATACAAAGTTAATTAAAAGAAGAATAAACATTAATTTAACTTCTGACCGTCGATATCCGGAGCGGCAAACTCGTAAACCGACCAATAAAACGGTAGATTAAATTGATGACAGCAACAGTTGTGCAACTAGCCGGGCGCCGCACAACTAGAGACAACGGGCGTATAAATTACAAAGCATAAAAATATTTGCAACAGAGATTTGCCTTGTGCCAGAAAATCAACAGAAACATACGGAAAGGAAATTTATCCGTTTGCGTTTGAACGCAGTTATCTAGTCCTTTCAATAACTTAGAATAATAATAATTATTATTATAATTTAATTTACAATTTGCATAGGTTAGAATTTAGTTGATAGAAAACTAAAATTAACTTAAACACAATTAAAACTAAAAATAAACTTCGTTATAAATAATATAAGTGATTAAAGACTGTGTAACAAAACGCTGCCAGATGGAAGCGCGCCCAGAAGGCTGGCTGCATTGCCGTGCTGTATGGCGATGCTTATTCTTTGGTTGAAATATGAGCAAGTCTTCTGATCACGGGTGGCCTCAAAGAGTTTCGTGCAAATTTCTTTGAAGAAACTCTTTGCCGATTGACCCCACGGACCTAATTTTTCAACTCCAAACGGCACAAATATGTAACTCTTTCCTAATCTCCACGGTCTTCTTTCTCTTTGTCAAAGGTCCCATATTTGCGCCGTTTGGGAGATCCAGTTTTTGAAATAACGTTGCCAGTCTCTAACTGTCATTGGAAGACGTGACGGCGCCAGAGTGTCGATACATGTAGGATCTCAAACAACCGGCTTAATAATAATTATTGTAAAAATCATTTCATTAGAACCATTACAATTTATAACCGTTATTAAAAATTACGTAAAACCTTTATAACTAGAGCCAATAGAATGTTAATATTTTGTATTTTCTTATAATATTTATTATTAAGTTATTAAGTAAATAAGCGGAAAGATACTGGCTTCCAAAGTTGTTAAGTGTGTCCTATAAGAAAGGTGCATTAATTGCTGAAAAATTCAGAATGGTAGTTTGAAAACAGTTTTAACAAAATGGTTTAAACAAGATCTATAAATTAGTGTAAATTTTTCATAAATGATTTTTAAGACATTCTATACCCAAATGACAAAAACAGCGCAAGTTCGCTACCTTCACACAATTATGTATTGTTCATAGACTGACACTTATTTGGCCGATTCTTAATTGTAATTACTGAGGTATTGTTTGCAAATACACTATCAATATTATTGTTTTGAAAAGTCTCTTTCACTGTATAGTATTGTAATCTCTTCAACGTTCATCTTGAATATGATGTGTATTGTAAAATAGAGTAGCATTTTGAAAATTAATAAAATATGTATTTATATATTCTTCAATAGAACTAAGTTCCTGGCACTTAAGAACATTTTTAAAGGCCATATATATATATATATATATATATATATATATATATATATATATATATATATATATATATAATATAGTATGTATGTATGTATAGTAATAATAGTTATTTTTTAAATCTTCTTCATATTTTATGTACAAAACTTCTCAACGTGTTGTCAGTGTTTAAAGAGAAGAAGCGGCAAGAAACTCTCCAGCAAAATATCTAACTAAAATTGTTTAATTTCATGTTTATCTATCTCAGGCTCTTTCTATTTTTTGCAAATACAGTATAATATGTGTAAGACAATAAATACAATATAAAATATAAAAAATTACACGAAACTTTTCGTTTTCGTACAAAATGTAATCCCGTATGTCGTAATATTTTTTGGCGGCTTTGTCGAAACTAGCGGTGTTCAGAAAAAAGCGCCAAGTAATTAAATAACTGGTTGCCAAAAACCTGCCAATATCTACTTTGGTTATATCCTGCCATTTTTTTCCTCGCAGTTTTCATAATAATATAGCTGCAATTTGCTGGCAGATTGGCAGGTGCTTCGAACGCAAACAACCTCCCTTTTGTCTGTGAACTTTCTTTGCACTCTGTCTACGAAGTTTTCATTTCTATTTTTCGATATTAAATATCAATAACAGGATAGTATTATAAACTATTCAGGCTTTAAAAGTCCCTCTTATTGCTTAATGTAGTGCTACAATTATACTAATATTATAAATGCGAACGTGAGTTTGCATTTTGTTGGCGCCACTGTTGCAATTCACTAACAAATATATCGTCATCGCACCGATAATTACAGCGACACTTTTAATGTGTTGCTTTCATGGTCAGATCCACGTTCGATTCGCTAGATGGCGTTACGCGTATTTATCATTTGTTACTTTTAACATTTCTAAAAATTATAACGTAGCCACTTTATGACATACATATATCCTTTTTAACGCTAGTGATACCGCGGTCAAAAGTTAGTACTACTATATTTATATATCTTGTGTCATATTTGACAATTATTTAAACATGTGTAAAATCATAAATAACAATATGAACCTAATACACGATAAGTCATGGCACTCGTGGCAGCTTAGTGGCTATGATTTTTTTTTATTGCAGGAGTTCAGCAGATAGGCAGACGGTCCACTTTATGGAAAGCGGTTACCATCGCCTATAGACATTTACAACACCAAAGGTGCTACAAAAGCGCTGCTGTTCTCTTAAGGTAGACTGGAACTTGGTCACTAATGCCGGAACACAACTCAAGTCTGTTATGGCGGCATACCTTAGACCAGGGGTGGTAGCCATCCAGTCAGGGAAATACCCTACCACCTGGCTGTGGGTTGTTTTGTTGCCTCTTACGACAGGCCGCCCGGCCGCAGGAAATTGTATTCTTTCTCTGTTCCGTTTGGCCGTCTGTATGGCTACCACCTCTGATCTAGACTTTGTCGCCATAATAACCTTGAGTTGTGTTTCAGCATTAGTGGTCAGGTTCACGTCTCCGTTTAGAGACCGGCAGCATATTGGCAGTACCTTTGGTGTCACAAATTACCATAAGAGATGGTAATCGCTTTCCATCAGGTGGGCCGTCTGTCTGTTTACTGAACTCATGCTATAAAAAAAAATGTTCGAATACGAGCTAAAGTACGCATTCACCACCACGTGATGACGTTAAAAGAAATAATTGTTACGAAACCTCCAAGCTAGGTAATTGATGCGTGAAACCCGCTAAACCTTGTTTAAGTGTTTCGCATGATATATGCATCATTACTGCTAAGCTAACACAACAAATGAAAGTATATCACGTAAATATATTATGTACGTAGTTACTAGCTATAGACATGTTAGGTCTATCTTACATAAAATACCCAAAATAGGGGAAGCTAAGTGAACCCTAATTATTCCCGACACTACTTACTAAGTGTCGTTAAGTAATTTCGCTGTGCCTACCTCGTTTAAGTTAATATACAAAGTTTAATAATATGGTAAGCTGTAGCACTGTAGCAATATAACTTTATCTTTATGTGACAGTAGAGGCAAGCAGAGAATTCAATCAGTATTTAACTAAAAGATATTGCAGTATTCTTGTAGGTCAGTTTCCGTTTAACCGATAGCCATAATATACTATATGTACCTATTAACATTATAAGGGGGTAAAGTTTGTTTGTAGCAAGTAAGCTCCTGAGCTATGGAAGCAATTTTGAAAATTCTTTCACCAGTAGAAAGCTACATTATCCCTTAGCCATATAAACTATATTTGATTCTGTTTAATTCTATTTTTTATTTTTTTAATTACTTCCATCGAAGTGAGCAAGGGTCGGCTAGGATATACATATAGTCTTTGGTCTGTGAAATGAGTCTTTATAAATGTTTTTGCGACTGGTACGCATCATAAAATTACAACCGCTAAAACGTGAATTTATTTTCTGTGAATTTATTTATGTGGCAATGCGCGAGTGAGATAGTAAATTCATTTAGGTCGTTCCTAATGAGGTGTCTTTGGGACATCTGGTAGGATTGATGTATCAAAGGCCACCAGCGCCTTTGGAAGTCATCAGAGGCTACCAGAGGCCCTCGAAGAAATTGTTTAGTAATAAGGGCAATCATAAGACCTTCTATTTCCAAAATAGCGTAAATTACACTAATGGAAAATATTTTGGATCTATCAAGTTCTAAATTGTATAATAATATACAGTGGTCAGCGTTTTATTGTTATCACTTTTTCCGTGTACTATCATCATTCATCTACCGAGTAACGTACGATAAGGAGCTTCGATCCAAAAACCGTTAAAACGTAATTTTATTTTCGGTGAATTTATTTATATCTTCAAAAATGTGACAATGCGCTATTGAGATAGTACATACACATACATACATACATAACTTCACGCCAGTTCCCTTGCGGGGTAGGCACGAACAACAGAGTGCCATTTAGGCTTATTCTTACACACCTCACTTGCCTCTTTGACATTCATAATTCTTGTCATGCAAGCTCGTCTGTTCTTAAGGCTCCTGACATCACCTTCTGCTAGTACACGATCAATTTGATCATGGAAGGTGTGTCGTGGCCTTCCACGACTTCTGCATCCATCCACTTTTGCATTGTATATCTGTTTAGTCATTCTTTCATCATGCATTCTTTCCACATGCCCGAACCACCGGAGCATTCCTTTCCTTACCTTCACCCCGACACTCTCTTTCAGACCAACTCTCT
The DNA here is from genome assembly GCA_019925095.2 of Dendrolimus kikuchii. Classification (NCBI taxonomy): domain Eukaryota; kingdom Metazoa; phylum Arthropoda; class Insecta; order Lepidoptera; family Lasiocampidae; genus Dendrolimus; species Dendrolimus kikuchii. The sequence continues at coordinate 7,809,727 of CM034401.1, forward strand.
TTCTTACTTCGGTATTACGAACGCGGTCCGCGAGCGTCACTCCGCAGATTTTGCGCAGTGCTCGCATCTCGACCGCGTTTACTCTACTTTCATGCTCTCTCTTCCATACCCAACTCTCGCTTCTATACGCGAGCGTAGGTACCAGCACCGCGTTGTATACGGCGAGCTGGGCCTTCTGGCTGAGGTTCTTAGCGCCTAGAAGTTTACCTATTGAGTAGTGAGAGTTTATTGAGATAGTGAACTGCAATAAGTTACCTTCCTTAGTAAAAAACGTTTTAATCTTAAAACATGGTTATGAAAATATTTCGGTGATAATAATTGGAAAAGATAATGTGTTTTTTACAACTATAATAACAGTAAAAGTACTTTTCGTGTCTCAGCGCATAACGTATCAAGGCGTATGGTAGCATCCTTCGATCAACATAAAAAGCTTTTACTGACGAGGTTATTAGCTCATTTATGGTCAGTAAAATGCTGGAGCGGGAGCTGGCGACGAATTCACTGATTTAACAGCTTCTCTAGCTTTTTTACAACAACGAGATACGCGTTTTACACTCTAACGTTTTTATTCTTTACTAGCTGCGCCCGCGGTTTCACCCGCGCGGTGAAGGAAAATCGTTATGTTTTGGACAATTCACACTATATATTTATAAATAGCCTGTGTGTTGTTCTAATGTGTAAGCTATATTATTGTAAAGTTTCATCAAAATCGATTCAGTAGTTTTTGCGTGAAAGAGTAACAAACATACATCCAAGATCCATACATTATTACAAACTTTCGCGTTTATAATATTTATAGAGATATAGAGACTAGCCGTGGGCGTCACTTTTGTCATGAAAGATTTGAACTTTACATTCACAATATCTTCTGAACCACCTAAGATATCGATGCAAAACATGCATTTAAATTTAAGATAACATCACTGTTTTAATATCGAGCATTTGTATTGAAACCCGATGAGCCATTTCCAAGCCTATTCGAGACGAACTTTTTGCCAGAATGACAGAGAAGACTTAATTCTAAAATTGGTAATTTATGATTAAGAATCGTATAAACCACGGTTTTAATGCAATTCAAGAATTTGCTTAAAACAAATAATTGATAGATTCATAGATAGCCAGATGTGTCGACATTTACATTTTGAATATATTCAAATCAAATCACATCAAATTTATTTGTTCTAAACATGCTTAAACAGTTGGAATATATGTTATAATGTACACAAGTTTTGCTTACATAGGAACATAAAAATACTGATTGTAAATAAACTGTATAAAGACTGTTTTGCATTTTTTTAATCATATTTGTTGCCCTTTAATTCAAATTTAAATTTAAAAGGTTTTATTCAAAGTAAATTCTGCTAAAGAACATTTTCTGCCAGTTGGTAGGGCATTTGCCCGACTGGATGGTTACCACCTCTGGTCTAAAGTATGTCGTCATAACAACCTTGAGTTGTGTTCCGGCATTGGTGATCAGGTTCCAGTCTCCCTTAAGAGAGCAGCAGCGCATTTGTAGCACCTTTGGTGTTGGAAATATTCATAGGCGATAGTAACCGCTTTCCATCAAGTGGGCCGTCTGCCTGTTTGCTGTACTCCTGCAATAAAAAAAAGATCATATATAAGTATATGTGGAAATTTCAAATCTACTTCCTATTCTATATATGTACATGGCTTGCTTAAATATGAATAACTGAATGACGGCTTGCTTAAATATGTTTTATCTATCAATCTTTATGAACGGATGAAATGGACAAGTGCATTATTTAAATGTAGATTAACCAAGACCTCTTCTTTATTTATAATATTATAAATACAAACTAACATTAAAAATAACCTATATCGCCCCTTTGATTCAATAATGTGTTATCTTGAAGACTGAAATTTTAGAAGAGTTTTTTGACCTTCAAAAAGGAATAAAAATTAAAAATAAACTATTTATACGTACGCAAAGTAATATTAACTAGAAATTCTAGTGCCCGATCACTGTCAGTCAGACCTTTTCTTAGATTGCTAACTTTAGTTCAACTTTGTTGATTCATCCATATTGAAAGACAGATATGATCTAACATAATTTAATTTTATCATTACATAATTTTCAAAATTTTAAAAGTAGCTAATTAGGCCTTCCAATTTATAACTTATTATACTATATATACCTTTACACTATTAAATAAAATAAAAAACATACATAACAAAAGTATTATAAATATATTTACATTTACAGATAAAAAATGTAGTTGCTAACTGTTTGAATAGTATTTATAATTTTTGAACTATTACATTTTTTAATTGTTAGTAATAGTTTATACTAAACTAACTTTAAAAACATACAACTAAATATGAAAACTAAACGAAATTATGTATAAATCAGACTATACTATAAATTAAACTATATATACGAACTAAAATTAAACTATAAAATCTAAAATGACTAACTTATCATTCACTGAAAGTTAGAAGTCTAAAAACCTATTTCAATATCTTTAAGACGGTAAAGACCGCCAAGGGGTCTTTTGTCCAAATTTGACTGTGGGCCAAATGCGATTCGCACCTGAGAAAACCGCGCTCCACGCGACTCCAAAACTTGGCACAGGTCCTTTGGACGTTCGCATCAATGTTAATGTCTATCTACTTGCTTAATATACTGTGAAAGTGACTTTAGAACCGCAATCTAGAATAGCCTTGTATCTTTTGGATCGAAATATACATCTTTACATAGTATAACACAAAATCAAACATCGTTTTCCTCCTCAGCCTGTCTGTATATCTGCTAACTCCTTCTAAAAACCTAAGCCATGCAACGAATTTTCAAGCGGTTATTACCATTAGTGAGATAATTTTTTACTAAAGGTTTGTATATACTTAATAAAAACCCAGATATTTTTTTGTGTAAGTAAAATGATTCACATGGTTTGATCCGTAGCATAGCTGCTGGAAAACATAGTTATTATATAAATAAAAAAATAAAAACTCATTTTCACCCAACTTTTTCTTTATCGTAGCTTTTTAGTACTGAAGGTTTAACAGACGAGTTTCTGTATAATAAACTTGCCAAAGTTGTAAAAAATACATTATGCTTTTAAATCATTATTACGAAAAATTTTCATTACCTTTTTACGTTATGATTGAACTGATGAACACCTCAGCAAATTCTCCCTCCTCTCAGTAGCGGATTTACACATTAGCCGCCAGTACCTAGGTTATTCTTGCCGCTCCTACCGACCTCTACAATTCGAAATACATAATTATATATACATAATAATTATGTATATAATATGTATTGAGAAGCATAGAAAACAAGGATTAAATATAAAGTGAAATAATAATTACAATGTTTTTGACAATAAAATGGTAGTTCAATGATTTGTGCACTATCCTCCTAATTACACCACCTTTTCCCGTAAGTGGTATGATTGTTGCGAATAAAACCAATTGTAGAAACATTTATTTAAGTTATGAAACATACTAACTACATTTTGTATTGCTTGTGTGGGATTATTTATAATATGTATATATTAATTTCTATAAGACATTAAAGAAAATTTAACTTTAAATTGCCGCTCCTAAAATCTGCCGCCTTAGGCTCCAGCCTACTCAGCCTCCTGATAAATCCACTATTTTCTCTCCTTGTCGCTTTCACGAAAAATAATATAACTTTTTAAAAGAATGTGCTAAAATAAACGCTTACGTGGTCATCGTCTAATTGTAGCGGTTAGAACACGAAATAAATAAAATCCGATAATATATAATTAAATAATATAATCCGCATACACATGTGCAAAGTAACCTTGATATAATAAATCTGCAGGAGATAATAATATATTTGATATATGGAGAACTTGATTAAAATAGGGTTTGTTATGCCTATATAGAGGTAAGTTAGGTCTAAGATTCGTTTTAGCAAGGTTAAGGGAAGCTTGAAATAAAATGTTAAACGCATTGTAATTAACTACTAGTAGAATACTTTATGCACGGGTTGTAGGTTGGCAAAACACGTTATACAGAGGTAATTATAAATTCTAACCTTTCTATCTATGTTTTGCAATTATTAAAATTCGTTTTAAAGATATTCTTAATGTAAAGGTATATTCTGTATTAACTCTTATGGTTGGTTTTAGGAAATTCCTAAGAATTGGTTAAATTGAGAAAATCGTTATATTGAGGTTCGTTACAATAAGCTTTCACTGTTTTAATTACCGATATGTATCCAACTACTATTTAATAAATGCATCATTATAATAAATTTCCTTCTACGATCTATCTTCAGGTGTCATAGGTTGAATATTTGGAGCCTTTACCGCCATTTTATTGTAAGCGACATTTAGACCTAAGTATATAGTTGCAAAAGGTATTTTAAAGTATTATTTTGTTTTAAGACTGATAGTTTTTGATTCAGTAGAGTCTAACCTAACTACAACTGAAAGTTTTTAAATAAAATAATAGTTTAATAATACCTTTTGCAACTAAATATATACTTTGCTACGATAAAATAGCGGTAAAGGCTCGATGTGATAATGATATACAATGATGTACAAAGTAGTTTGAACGTACACGACCGAGAGTCAGGTAGGCGTAGGGTGAAATTTCTTAATGACACTTTCAAAGTGTCGCTATAATTAGACCTCGTTCGACGCAGGTATCTGCTGTTCAGGCACTTCACTACCTGATATTACTTCCTACGAAGTTCGCCCTCTACGCTACAGTTCGGTTATTGATGGCTCTTTAATGAGTATTTTTTTTCTTCAAATTAGAACATTGCCATTCATGTTCAGGGTATAAAGTTTAATTTTTAGGGTTTAATAATAATTTTGGCAAAAACGAAAACTTTTATGAAATCCTCTTTGTATTGTTACGAGTTTAGCGGGACTCGAATTAAAATGCCGTTTGAATTATTATAGAGTTCATTAGACTTATACAAACATGTATAGCACAGGTACAAATATAACCGAACACAACAAATCAAAACATAATGCAGAAGGTCGTGATTAAATAAAACGCGCAAAGTCCGTCACTTTTAGATTCCCGATTGTACACACATCACGCATTGATCGTAGTTGTCGCTGAACTATCCTCTCTCTCCATCAGGCCGTCGTTTCATACCTCACATAGACAAATGCGCCCGTCGACGTAATCCGCAACACCTGGCTAATGATTCAGCCGCAGGCTGCCATAAACGAGTACAATAAAACAATAGGCTGTTCTCTAGAAACGTATGCCAATAAATAAGTAAACAAAGAAGGCGATCATAAAAGAATTACAATTAGTTCAAATGCCGACAGGTAATAAAATGTGTTTTTTTACAGATATGTAGGTGGAATTTGTTTTTGTCGAAACCTAAATTGTAACAGTATATCAATTAGTTTTTCTAGGAATAAGAGTAATTTAAAATGACTTAATTTATTAAAGTAATAATCTGTATATTGTTAGACACGAAATACACCCAGATTGTGAACAAACTATAGCAACATATTACAATCTGTGACGAATTTCTAAATCAGAAACTCATCCGAACTGAAGCTGCAGAAGGCAAAAATTTTCACGTGTATATAGTAATAGTATGACATATTTCTTTATGTTCATATACTGACAGTGTAATACAGTCTGTAATTAAACACTTGTACTGAGTAGAGATCGTTAAAGAATTTTAAAATGTTACCAAAAAATACTAAAAACCTCTAAAACATTCCCAATTTAAAATTTTACGAATTACACTTTAAGTTCGGCTACTGGGCGACTACTAACGTAAACTATATATTTATGCATGTAAACATATAGAGATCTACTACGCTGTCTGTATAGACAGCGTACCCGGTTTTAAACGCTATACATAAAGGCTATTTGGTCAAAGCTTCTATGATAACTTGATGGATAGCAATAAAAATGCAAATAAATTCAGCCGCTGTACGAAAGGACCGAGGCCGGATGACGACGATGTAGGGCCACTAAAACACGGACAAATTATAACCTAAAAATTTACAAATTAAATAAATTTTCAAAGTCCTATAAATTAGCGGTTTTAATGTATGGATTCTTGCGACTTAATTCGTATTGTATTAAGAAATTATAACTCAGGCAAAAATTAAGCAATTCCTTAGCTAAATAATAATAACAATAGACAGACAAAATAATAGTTGAAATGATTTTTTTAACGGGGCTTTCAAGTATTACGCAATCGTAATATAACATCAGTGCGTTTATGCACCTTTAGGTCTCGCTGCTGAGCTTAGGTGCAGTCATTTTAGGGAAACAAAACAGCACCCAGAGCAAAATAACCAGCGGTAACTTCACTTATAAAATTTACCATGTGAACAGGGCGAGTCAACGCTTAGAGTATTAGAAAACAGAGGCTGTCAACAGTTAATACTTTAAACATAACCTTACCTAAAATATTATGTAAGTAATAAAATTGTGTTTTTATATTATGCAGTAATCACTTTTTTCATAGCCTCACCTCCTCACGCGTTTTTATGGCCGCAACGCAATAAAAGTCCTTTTCAGGAGGGTACCTTACAATGTATGCTAATGTTTAGAGACTACAAATTTTGTTTTACGACTGCTATGCAGAGTTGTTTCTTCGTACATGTACGTATATGAAGCATTTTACATATCTCTTTATTCTTTGATTGTATGTCTAAGGCGCAGTTTATGGCTCAAATTCTAGTAGAATGTTTCGTAGTCGACTAACGACCATATTCTACAAAATTTAAGTTATAAATATATTTTAATTTTATACATGGCTAGGATATATCGCGACTTCATTCACGCTTGACTTAATAATTGCGCAGGATTCCCGAGATACAAAGTACCGCAGCTATCGTTTTAGTAAAAACTGTGTTAGAATAAGCTGATTTTCATACACCCGGACAACTATTAACCGCTTCCGGGAAAATTCCCGCGGAATTCCCGGGATAAAAATAGCGCAGATTTTAAGTCTAAGAATTTGCTATTTTTCAGTTAAAACCGTATCGAAATCGACCTAGTAGTTTTTACGTGAATCCCGAACAAACATATAAATCAACAAATCTAAAAATTGCAACAAATCTAAAAAATTGCATTCTGTTCTGCGTCGTTTATATAGTCTAAATCTAAATCTCTTCCAATGGTTTCTTAAATAGCTTCAATGTCAATGTGTTCAAGACACGGCATGTTTAGAATTTTATAATATTGTAGATTATGGGATATCTTTAACAACAATATTACATTTATATCAACAGAATTAAGAATGATAATTTAGGACTGTTACAATAATTTAGAGTTTTGGAAAAAAATAGACCATACATTAAAAGTCTAAGGCAAAAACAAATTTACAACTAAAAATAAAATTGTCTTAAAAGGGTATCAGTTTCAATATAATGTTGGTCATTTACGACCACAGTTGATCTTCCTAAAAATACTAATGATTTTGAATGGAATATTCAATAAAATGTAGAAAGCTATGATAAAAAACAACAGATAATTTATAGTTTTATAGATGCTAAAGTCATTTGCCGAATGGTAAATTCGTGATGATTTGTGGTACTTCGAAAATATTTAAACATTAAATTGGAACATATTTAAATTTAACAATTGAACACAAGAAAATAATAATTTAGTAAATTACTAATAATTTACTATATTATTATTCTCTTGTGTTCAATTGTTAAATTAAAGTCTTACTAACTAATACAATTAATGTTTTAAAATTTGACCATCGATGCGCCACATGCTTATACACATTTAAAAAGAGTCAGTCATCAGTTATGTGTACGACAGGCCCTCTGTTTTCGATTTGGGTACAGCAACTGTAGTAGCACACAGAACCTTTCGTCTTTCTGAATTACATCCCTATTAATATTATAAATGCGAAAGTAACTCTGTCTGTCTGTCTGTCTGTCTGTCTGTCTGTCTGTCTGTCTGTTCCGTTTTCACGTAAAAACTACTGGACCGATTTGGCTGAAACTCAGTATATATATATTTTCGATGCCGAGAATGAACATAGGATACTTTTTATCCCGGAAACTAGGATACGTTTTTTATTTGTGGTTTGCCATTTTCGTCATTTTGTTTATTTTGGTCAATTTGGTCCTTTAAGTAGTTTTGGTAGTTTTGTTTGGCAGTTTTGGTAGTTGTGGTAGTTTTGCTATTTTCGGTAGTTTATGCTGGTAGTTTTGGTAGTTTCGGTTGTTTTGGTAGTTGTGGTAGTTTTGTTTTATAGATTTGGTAGTTTCGGTAGATTTGGTAGTTGTGGTAGTTTTAGTAGTTGTGGTAGTTTTGGTTTGTAGATTTGGTAGTTTCGGTAGTTGTGGTAGTTTTGGTAGGTAGTAGTGGTAGTATTGGTAGTTGTGGTAGTTTTGGTAGTTTTGATTGGTAGATTTGGTAATTGTGGTAGTTTAGGTAGTTGTGGTAGTTTTGATTGGTAGATTTGGTAATTGTGGTAGTTTAGGTAGTTGTGGTAGTTTTGATTGGTGGATTTGATAGTTTGGGTAGATTTGGTAGTTTTGGTAGTAGTGGTAGTATTGGTAGTTATGGTAGTTTTGGTTTGTAGATTTGGTAGTTATAGTATTTTTTGTTGGTAGTTTCGGTTGTTTTGGTAGTTGTGGTAGTTTTGGTAGTTGTGGTAGTTGTGGTCGTTTTGGTAGTTTCGGTATATTTAGTAGTTTTGGTAGTGGTGATAGTTTTGGTAGTTTTCGTAGTTGTGATAGTTTTGGTAGTTGTGGTAGTTTTGATAGTTGTGGTAGTAGTTGTGGTAGTTTTGATTGGTGATTTTATTCGGTTGTTTTGGTAGTTGCGGTACTTTTGATAGTTGTGGTAGTTTTGGTTGGTTGATTTGGTATATTCGGTTGTTTTGGTAGTTGCGGTAGTTTTGATAGTTGTGGTAGTTTTGGTAGTTGTGGTAGTTTTGATAGTTATGGTAGTTTTGATAGTTGTGGTAGTTTTGGTAGTTGTGGTAGTTTTGGTAGTTATGGTAGTTTTGTTAGTTGTGGTGACTTTGGTAGTTGTGGTAGTTTTGATTGGTAGATTTGGTAATTGTGGTAGTTTTGGTAGTTTTGATAGTTGTGGTAGTTTTGTTAGTTTTGGTAGTTTTGATTGGTAGATTTGGTAATTGTGGTAGTTTAGGTAGTTGTAGTAGTTTTGGTTGGTGGATTTAGTAGTTTTGGTTGGTAGATTTGGTAGTTTCGGCAGTTTTAGCATGTTTGGTAGTTTTGGTCATTTGTGTAGTTTACACAATATTTATTAATATAAATAAAACTAGAACGGGTTGAAATAAGGTATTAAATTTGTATGGGGGACCAATCATTTATCAAGTTTATAGATACAAAAATTCACAATCTTTAAAAAAATGCGACTTTCGCTCGATCGGTCTGTCTGAATACTGAAAATGGACATAGATTCTATTCATCCCGGTAGATTGGATAGTTTGCGACATAAAATGAAGTGTACTGTCCGCTCCTCTAAACTAAAAGAGGCTAACCTCTTTTAGTTTTAGTTGGTATTGGAACTTTGAATATGTAACAGTTACACAGAGTTGACACGGCTACTAAAAAGTGAACGAAACGTCGGAATAAAAATCAAATAAAATTCCGCGTTTAACCGTTAAATCTTCCATGGTTTTATCTTGGGGATATATTTTTCAATGACACTGTGCTAAATTCCATTTAATTGTAATTAAAACGATTATTAAAAGACAGTGTTATGACTTATGTCGTCTATATTTTTTAGTTCCAATCTAGTGTAAATATGTATGTACATAACCAAAATATGTACCAGAACAATGAGTTCTCGTATAATAATCATGAAGCCATAACCGATTCTTACCAAGTAAATCGTAGTGAGATGTCAACAAGGTAGCCACACTCGAAGAAAATTGATAAAAAATTGATTACAAATTCAATGCATTTTCATTACAAAAACAAAGAAATATTTACCCAAAATTCTCCGGTTCAATTTTAACTCACGTACTTTAAATAAAATTAAGCATCAACTTGATTTACGACTCTTACAAAATGCTTGTAACTCATACCAGCTTGTGCCACAAAACCCCCATTGAAAATATTCTGAAGTTCGAATGTTGTAGACGACAAAACTTTTGACTTTTAGAGTTTAGTAACGAAGATTTTTAGAGATTTTGGCTTAAATAATCTTAAAGATACTTTATTTTTCTAAAGAATGGTATAATAGCATAATTCATAAAATCTTTTACTTATTAATCATTATAAATAACTGTGGACAACGGGATAATTGTCCTATTCTATGCTTGAAATATATTTGTCCATTTAGGACAGATGAATATAATTATTATGTTGCTATATAGAATTACGTTCTTAAATAAGTCAATTTAACTTTCTCAGGACAACATTATCGTCATCCTAGCGTTAAGTACTGGTTGAGTTCTCTACTTCTGCTTTAGAGCTCGCTTTTCCACATTTTACCTTTCCCACTTTATCGTATTTTCGGCATTCCTAATTTTGAAATTATAGATACTTTTTTACACTTTTTACACGGATCTGATGGAGATGTCATGTCTACTTGTAAATTTTTTAGTTATAGTATTCCTATAACTTATTCACTTAAGCTTCTGAATGAATATTTTCGATTCTTTCGTTCTATTTACAGTGCGAACTAAAATATTTCTGACAGATAATTTACTCAAGTACAGGTTAAAATGAGAATGATCATTTATTTTATTTTGATACACTTTTGTTAAGAAACAAATACTTGTCGTTTGGTGTATTCGTCGGATTGTGAAATACGATCAAAGAGGCCCCGTCAGTGCTATACACGTTAAATGAAAATTTAGGTGCGTTTATGTATTGTTGTTTATTGTGCCATTTGACGAGATTACGCCGTACTACGCTTAACTGAGATCTGTTGTTTGAAACGACAGCTGGTGGTGCATTAGAGAGATTATTTATTAATAAATCCTGTTTTCCAGCAACAGAATATAACAACAGATTATGTGTATAATTGTCTGTTACTGACGAATTGTGATTTTTGTATAAAATTGAACTCAAATCAAGATTCAGGCTTAGAAAATTTAATTTTATCAAAGGCATCGTATAATAACAGACGAACTTCAATTTCACTACTTAGATATTATATTAGATAGATAAGGTTTATCTTACAGCCTGTAAGTACTTAACATACACGTTATCATATATCTCTTGAATACCTATTTTTCTTCCACAATATTTCTGTCTTTTTTCTTAGGATAACTGGTAGAAGTTTTGCTAATTGAAACTGGTACAAAAAATCGCTCTTGCTACATGGTACAAAATTTGTACAACTATTAGATACATGTGTATACACGTATGTGTGTAATATATAATAATTTGTTCAAATAGGGTTGATCTTACCCTGCTGAAATAGCAATCTATAAATCATAAACATAAAAAGCATAATGAAGAAAGGAATGCGGATGGTGGATGACACGACATGAGTTACTGTACAACTTTACAGCTGAAAATACATTTTGGCAAGGCCTACTTGCATAATGCACGTCGTCTGGCACTGTAACAAATTGCTCTGTAATGTCTTGTAACATTTTTGGAAGGTTGTTTGCCTCTTCTTTTGAATATATGTTAAGTTGGTTCTAGTTACTTTAAGAACTGTCAGGTACGCCTTTATATTCAATTGTCAATACTTTATTAATATTTTTGATTTCAGTTTTCTCAAGTCTCTTTCTCTTACATTCTTTTCCTTTCGCCTCTAAATCCTATTACCGCCATGTGAATTGATCAGCAGTTTTTAAATCTCCGGTTAGTTCAAGAGTTCCTTAACCCTGTAGCTTTAAAACCTCGAATCCCATGAAATAAGGTAATAAAAATTGTCCAAGTACGTGTCGGGACATGCACTTTTAGGGATTCCGTCAGAGGTGATGAAAGTCTTTTATTATTTGACTACAAAACCTACAAAAATATTTTTTTTTTTTATAAAAAATACTCCTGAATCAAAAACTACTCAATGGATCTTTTTCAGAGTAAACATTTCTCGGTAATTTGTTCTCTCAATAGTAGGGGTAAAAGAATAAGAATGTATAGTTATATATTACCCATAACACAAGCGTAACATAGTTAGCTTGGGGATGTACAATGTGTGTGTTTGTCTGTCGATTATTATTATTATAATATAAGCTAACTTTCCTTCACTGTATTAGTTTATAGTTATACAAAAAGTCTTACTAACTAATACAATTAATGTTTAAAAATTTGACCATCGATGCGCCACATACACATTTAAAAAGAGTCAGTCATCAGTTATGTGTACGACAGGCACTCTGTTTTCGATTTGGATACAGCAATTGTAGCAACACAGAACCTTTCGTCTTTCTGAATTACATCCATATATATATCCTTTACTTTCTGAGAAAAATTACTGTGATATAACAAAAACAGAAAAAGCCGTGGTAGCTTAATAGTTAGTGCACGTCTCCCAAACTCAAAGGGTGCGGGTTCGAATCCTGGCCGGAACGCATGCATCACTTAGGCAGTTTTCTGACTGAATGTGCATATTGTTACAATTACCACGTGATAACGGTGAAGGAAAACATTGTGATGAAAGCGGCACCCGCCAAACCTACCAATCCACCTTGAACAAGGGTGGCGGGTGTACTGTCCGCTCCCTTATAAATATGAGAAGCCCGACCTCAGTCACTACTGAGCTCGGGAAGATAATGGGCTGTTATTATAATTTATTGAAACAAAAACAGGCGGACATACGTAGGGATTACGTTTTTCTTAAATTAGTCACTGAACCCTAAATAGGTCTCGAGCTCAGTAGTACATAAAATCGACAGAATAATCGGAACACCATTTGAATATCTAAATTGGCGATCGTTCGGCATTTCCCCAAGTTTCCTCATTATCCACAGACTCACCTGGTCCTTTACAATACAGGGTTGCCAATGTAAAAAAAAACCCCGGATATTTTTATAATTAATCGGCGTTGTACCTAGTTTTTAAGAAAGTAGTTTTAATTTTTGCTGAACATTAAAGTGTTTTCATTAATTCATAATTATTATTTGTAGATTGTTCTTTTGCACAAATGAAGAATAATAGTGAAAATAGATTTTTATATTGTGAAGCTGGCAAACAGGTAGCCGGCCCAGCTCATGAAAAGTGGTTACCATCGCCTATAGAGTTTCATAACACCAGGGGCGAATCCCACATGCTACCAGCCTTTAGGATGGGATTGAGGAGGGGGAAGTGGGCCATCGGAATACTCATTCATCGTATGAAACATTAAACATGTTTAGCTGACAGCTATCTGTTTCACACCGATATTCTGTGAGAGCGTGGTATCAGACCGATCGAGCCGGCCCTGTAAGCTGCAATCAAGATAATGATTCCAATCAAAAAATAAATCAAGTTAAGGATGATGTAAATATTCTTACTAGTTGTATTATTAGTATAATGTTCATTTTTATCGGTGCAGACACGTAGAAAGAATAAAATTTACTGCGGCTGGGCGGTCTGTCGTAAGAGGCGACAAAACAACCCCCAGCCAGGTGGTAGGGCATTTGCCCGACTGGACGGCTATCACCCCTGGTCTAGTGCATGACGCCATAATAACCTTGAGTTGTGTTCCGGCATTAGTGGCCAGGTTTCATCCCCAACTACGAGTTCGGCAGCACATTGGTAGCACCTTTAGTATTGCAAATGTTTATAGGCGACGATAACCACTTTCCATCACAGTTGGGTCGTCAGCCAAGTGCAGTGTCTGCTGTTCACCAACAATTAAAAATAATAATATTTGACGAGATATTTTAGTCATAATTAACAATATGTGAAAACAGCTATTTACAGCACGAAGCCTAATCATAAATGAGCGTTTTTTAACCGTTTGTCAGTCAGTCCTCTTGAAAGTCTATCTCGAAACGGCTCAACGGATTTCAATGGAAATTTTTGAGATTAAATTAGAAATGTAGTAAGCCAGGAATCGAACCAGTGACTTCTACATCGCCGTGCGTTTCGTGGGGCAATTATTCGACCACTTCTCAGTTCGACATAGATATCTTGATTAAATTAATTATGAAAGCAATTCGTTACTTTGGTGACGACACTTTCATAAATACTACATTTTATAACACGTCTGTTGATGCGACGCAATATTATTTATTTTTAGTTGGCCACTGCAACCCTCGGCTCTCAAGTTTCGAGTCTTTCCGAGAAGAGCTTGCATTTTTTGCTGTAATTTATAGTCGTTACGTGACTGGGCATTCCTCAGGAGACTCGTGAGGTGGCTACATATAATTAGTTCACAATTTTGAGTGATTTTATTTCTTAAGTAAATCATTTTTTTTTACTTAAAACCACTATTTTCTAAAAATATTTATAAATGAAATAATAAATCTAGCATAATCTGTCACTCTATAGACTGAGTTAAATAACCACAAAAAATTCAATTTTAATCTCAAATAATAAATAAAAGTGCCATACAAACTATAGCTCGTCTGTATTTTATTATATTGCCCACTTAATAATGACCGATATCAAATGGACCGTAACATATATATTGAATGTTACATTGCGGTCATGTTATACTGGTCCGAATATTGGGCTAGTGATAGATAGATCACAAACGTCTCCGCTCAGTTGAGATGAGAATGTTGAGATGGATGTGTGGTGTTGTACTTGTACAATAATGGATAAGGCGAGGAATGAGTACATAAACATCTTTGAAAGTTGCACCCGTCACTGAAAAATTGAGAGAAAGACGATTAAGGTGGTATGGAAATGTCCTAACCACCTTAATCGTCTGGGGGAGGGATGAAAGTCACGTGAAAAAAATAATGTAAAACGGCAAGATTGATGAGTGCACCTAAAGGTAGACCAAAAAAGAGATGGATGGATTGTGTTAAGGATAATATGATGATTTGTGGTTTGACAGGGGACGTATGTCAGAATAGAGGAGTATGGAAGGAAAAAAGATATTGTGGCGACTCTTTGGAGTTAATTGGGAGCAGGTGAAAGAAAAGAGAGAGATTATATGTGACATTCTCATGCGACGGAACCCTAACAACATATTGAAAAATGCAGCAAAAACTAAGCGTGATTGATTGCTTTAAATATTTTTATAGTTCAACAACTCTGCACTGAGCTGTTAGGCACGACCGATTGATCGGTACAGTGGGTGGAATTTATATTGCAAAAAAAATGTTGATTAAATTACAGTATTGATGTTTGCGATTTGGATGAACTATAGTTTAGTTTGACATTTAAGTTTTCATTGTTCCGTATCTATTTTGACAAAACAGAACCCTCATGTAATGGTCATGTTCAGCTGCCAATTTACTATCTGTGCAGGAACGGAGAAAGAATACAATTTCCTGCGGCCGGGTGATTTGTCGTAAGTGGTGACAAAAAAACATTTCACAGCCAGGTGGCAGGGTATTTACCCGCCTGGATGGCTACCACGTAACAATCTTGAGTTGTGTTCCGGCATTAGTTGCCAGGTTCCAGTCTTCTTTTAGAGAGCAATAGCAGATTGGTAGCATCTTAGGTGTTACAAATGTCTATCTATAAGCGATGGTAACCGCTTCTGATGAGGTGGGCCGTCAATAAAAAAAATCTCGACATTTCTTAATAACTTTTCTAATGATGTTAAATAATCTTGAAAGTTTTTGAAATGCTAAATGGTAGAAATTGTTTACGGAACTCCAAAAGTAATAGACGTTCATCAACTCTGCCGAATCCGTAAACGTACGTCCACGTATTTGTATAATTTTTATCTTTTATATCTTCTTCAGGCAAAGGATATCCTTTGATACAATTAGGCCTCCTTTTTTATTTGCTTCTGGCAGACTCAGAAACGGTCTCCCTAATTGTAAGTGGTTACTATCGTCCATAGATTATTTATAATATTACTAAGAATAGTAAAAGAGCCAATGCGTTGTTTTGCTTTTTAGATAACCGAACCCAAAAAAACAATTTATTTTCATATCACATTTCGCAAATAGATCACGGACTTAATAAGAGCGAACACGGCAATATTTCAATGTATTTTTTTGCCGACAGTATTTTTTTTGTCATTTGTCATATATCATTAGAGTAAACAGGTTTGACACGGCTACAGTGTTACGTGCCAGGGTGGGGATTATTTTATCCTTAAGAATATATCATTGGGAAGGTGAGTAAGTTTGTTTGTTTTCTGTACGCGGTTTGACATATGAGCTGATCTCTATTTGGTTCAATAATTATAAATTAGTAACGCAAAAAGAAAACATTCAGTATAAGGCCTGTAAACAAATGGCAATAATGCTAAACGTACAGAATAGAAAATGTATGGGAAAGACATAATAATTAGCGTAACAAGGAGTCATTGCCATACATTTTCTATTGCAATTCACGTAGACGAGTGGTCTTTACTCTTAGTAGAGCGTGTATAATTTATATACACATAGCGATAGTGTGCGTGCCGACATTACTACATTTACCACAAGCAAAGCCTTTGTCTTCGTGTATCAAATATTAGTATATAATACATTTTAAAATAGTATGTAGAGAATCACACAAGGGTCCTCTTGCCTTCCATTGCTAGAATGGGGCAAGTTGGGGTTACGAGTGAACGCTCTTTACCTTGGCTTCCACTCATCGGGCTACAACCTGACGGTAGCGAGTATGTGACACCGCTGAACCTACTTCCATGATATAGAGCGGGAGTTATAGGCTTGCTATTATAATATTTTAAAATATAACGATGAAAATAAATTTAAAAAGGTACTGTTTAAACCATTTGTCGTAGTAAGATAATTGCAGTCCATTGCTAGACGAAAGCCTCCCCAACTTAGCGACAAATATCCCGGTCCTCAGCTTTTCTAATCTAATCCCCATCGGCAACCTTATGTACGCCGTCAGTCCACCGCGCTAGAGGGCGTCCTACAATATTTGTTAGAGGACACGGTCTCCACTTCAAGACTCTTCTGCTCCACCACTGTTACGACAAACGTAACCGACCCACTGTCACTCACCTCAGGCTTGGTGCCCTTTTTTATAATCCCCACTGCTGAGCTTGAGCCTCCGCATTTATATGGGGAATATGTGGTAAACCAGCCACTCTGCCTAACGCAGATTGGCGGATTTGACACATCGGATATCTTTGTGTGTAGGTATCATCACGATGTTTTTCTTCATCATCAGCACGTAATAGTTACAATATCCATATTAGGTCAGTAAACTGCCTAAACGATGTATGATTCCCGGCTATGATACCTACCATGTCTCAATTGAAAGGAGGGTTTGAAACTCTAGAGTGTTTCCACTAAGCTATCACAGCTTCATTCTTCAACTAGCTACCCTTGTCTTAGTAGGTATTGAAAAATGTACAATTAAATTTTCGTAAACAAAACCTATTATAGATATTGTATTGTGATACGGCATATTCGAAATACATCGGCAAACGAATTTACGAGACGGATTTCGTTCCACAGGGAAATGTAGATATAAATTCCGCATTTTATGAATGAGGCAACGAAGTTTACGGGGCTAGAAAAATGACAACAGACAGAATGAAGTATTCTCGGTCCTGATTTGCATAGATATAAAGAAAACACGTGGATGTTTTAATACTCTATAAATAATACTGAATAAACAATACTTCAGTGCTGTATAAATAATACTGAATAAGACTTCAGTTGTGTTTCAATGTTTTTATTGACTGGAACTTAATGTTTTGTTGTGCAGTATTACTATCAAAAAACTTAGTAAATCTGGTTAACAAAGGAGAAAGAGAATCTTATTTATACACTTAGTGAAAATTATAATTATGTACTTATGCTAATATTGATTATTTAGTTACCTTTAAAGATACCAAAAATATCCCGATGTTTGGCAAAATGGAACCCGTGTATAATCGTCATGTCTGCCCGACCGTACTTTTTTGTATGCCTCAGAAATTTTCTTAAAATTTATTAGGTCTGTGTGGATGGATATAGAGAAAACAGTTGACTAAAACTGGATGAACAGGACAAGACTAGAGTGGAAAAAGTTGGAGGAAGCCTATACCCAAAGTGGGGCTTTAAAGGATAAGAAAGAATAATATTTTATTAGTTTCGAGTTTATTTATATAATATGACATCTTTTAAGGAAATAAAGGGCTTTATTATTATTATGGATGGATATTGTCTGGATGATTGATTGTATTGATTGGATTGTCAAAAACCTCTATTTTATTATATGCCGCTACGCAACAGTGTGACGAAGTTTTTGAAATTAAAAATAGGAGGGTTAGTAGACTGATACTATACTTATATCGGAGTTGGTTGGTGGTGTCTATGAGTCCAGTCGATCGTGGCAAGGTCAAAAATATTAACATACCTAATAACAGTGTTTATTAGGTACGTTAATGTTCGTCAACCCATTTTTCTGTGTTCCCCGAACATTGCAATGGGCAGACGCTATAGTCCCCAAAGTCCCAGATCCCCAGTTCCACTTGTAGTTTACCCCAATAGCCCGGTATCTTTTGTTATTTCCTACAATAGTCCTACACTGGCCGGGGCTTGTCCTTGGGTTAATTTTTATATGGTGTAGATATGGATAATCGCGGTCAGTGTCACGCCACAATTACATTAAAATTGTCGAAGGGGCCAGCCACTACGTGTTGGCCTTCTCAAGGCTACCACGAAAGCCCTCTAAAAGTCTGGGCCATTTTCATGAGCAGTGGTCTTCCAAGACATACATGCACATTTATATTAGTGATATCAAAAGAATAGAACAGACTGTGTAAAGTAATCACTAACTGCTGCACGTATCCTGTTGTATAATTTTATTTAACGGTATGTAATTGGTAGATCGCTCAGGGTTACGTTTAAACAGATCTTAAATATGTCTAATCAAGTTGATCATCCCTATTATATAAGTATATTTTAATCAAAACAGTCACTATTGACAAAAATCTATGCACGCTATTTGGGACGTATTTTTACAGCATGAAACTTTGTGTATTAAAGTGTCATCCTGAATATGGTCTGGCAACATTATTGTGGCCATTAAATCGTATGCTATGGGTTTCGTGCTCTTTATGTAACATGAAATAATGTAGAAAGCTGATAGAGAAAATATTGCAAATCGGTCGGGCGATTTAATCGAGTCGTTTACGATATAAAATGATGGTTTATGTTCCTCATGTTAGCAGGTTTCAGTCAAACATTTTATTCTTAAAATGATAGTATTTAGTTTATACGTCCAGTTTTAACACAAACTATATATACCTAGTGTAATAAGTATGTAGATGATTTTGAAAAAGTACATCTAATGTCGTCGTCATTCTTCTAGTTTCTCGGAAGTTAGCAACATTTAAAATAATATTTTATTACATTGTTGTAACTAATGTTACCCATAATAGAAAATATGTTTTATTAGGTTTAAACTAAATTAAATTAAAACGAGTCAAATCGAAATGAACCAAAGCGAATTGTTACCAAATACATTAAACCTGTGAATGAAAGGAAACTGTGAATTAAAGGTTTAAATTTCAGTTTCTCTGTTATAATAGCTTATCAACATCAGAAATATTTTTGAAGTGAAACTTTCTTAGAATCGTTGTGATTTGGAACTCGATGAAACGAAAAAGCTACACTAAAAAGAGATAAACATATCTATAGGACTAAGTCTGCGAGAGAATGAAATACGAATTTTACGTTGAGCAGCACAGATTACAGTCAATAAAACCGATGATTAAACATAGGTCTAATTTGGACCGAAATAAAACTGATAATAATATGTTATAGACTAAAACAGTGAAAAATTGAAAGTGATACTTAGAAGTTTATTTTGAATTATAATATGTTGACGGATGTAGGCAAAAAGAATTGTATTTATATATTAATAAAAGTTAGATAAAAATTATCTGTGAGTATATTCTCTGAAGTTTCACTTCTACTCGTCTGAACTGCACACACAGACAATTTTTTTGTTTATATTATAAAGACCGGCTTGGAGGATAGGTATCAGACTAATATATTTAATTTCTGTGCTATTTGTACGATTTTAAGGAGTATAGTTTAATAATTTGGTGTGTTAGCAATTTTCGAAGTTGACGGGGTATAGAAGCCATTTTAATGCTTCGAAGGATTAACTAATTGAATGAATTTTCTTGAAAGATACAGAACTGAAAGGATACGACGGTATCCAATGACAACAAATGATTTAAGTTTATATACATCACTATGATTGATTCATCTAAATTGAAAGACCGAAATGAACCATCTAATATGGGTTTAACCGACCGACTGATTTTTAGGTAGGCTGATACGCTTTGCTACGACGCTTTCCCAGAAATTGGTGTGAAATTTTAGTTTTGAGACAATCGTGTTTCTCGCGGTAGATATTAGTAAATAGTCGAAGTACCAGACTTTCAATACTTTTGAGTTCATTTTACTTTTCTACGGCCTTATCATTGTCGTTACTTTATCTTGGCTAAATTTGTAATTACATACCTTTCCAAATACTTTGAAACCAATCACAGGCGTGATACGCAACGTGTTTATAATACTACGAGGTTAATACTCGTGCTTGTGTTGTTGTTGACACCTTGGTATTGCAAATAACAATGGACAGCGATTGAAATTTGTCAGCTAAATCGGCTCATGCCTTGTTTTATTCATAACAGATAAAAAGAAATACAATTTTGACTGCTATTATCGTTTTGAGGTTATATCACAGTCGAAGCTCTGCGTGCTATTGCCTAATGTAGGTAGTCGAATAAAATACCTACAATGATCTTAATTTGCCTCCATCAGATATCTGGCTCAATCAAATGAAATGGATTGTGAAAGATTATTTACATTTTTTGTCCCTAATAGCACCTTATAAACGTCGTAGTTTAAACACAGCTAAACAGAATTATATAAAGGAGGGATTTTAATAAAATGGAACTGTTTTCTGATAAAAAATCGTTTCAAATACATAATGACGTATAAAAATTATTTTCTGGCACATTAAAACGTCTTTCCGGCGGCTTATTTTGTATAAAAACAGTTAAAAATATTTTTAGAATGAATTAAAATACATGTGAGTAGGCTTCGTAATTTTAAGACAGTTAAATAATGTCGTCGTTAGCCAAGTGCGTGTTTAACCACGATTTTTCAAGGATTTCATCGAGGTAATTAGTTGAAAAATCTACTTAAGTTCTGACAAACGATGGAGCAAACGAGTACTAGAATCGAGACCGCGTCTTCAGAGAGGTTGGATGACGAAAGCCGTAGACCATATATTTAGCGCAAAGTTGGGAAGGCCTACATCCAGTACTGGTGGACATCGAATGACTGATGAAGAAAACAGTTTTTTCTTTTTTTATTGCATAAGTTCAGCAGACAGGCAGACGTCCCACCTTATGGAAAGCGGTTACGATCGCCTATAAACATTCGTAACACCAAAAGTGCTACCAATGTGCTGTCGCTCTCTAAAGGGAGAAAATTATGAAGAGTTATGACAGTGAACGTGCAGTTGAAGCTTACAGTTTAAAATCATCAGTCGCCTAAAAGTATAGAGGAACCGGTAACACTCGTAAAGGTGTATGTATAACATACTATATTTAGGTACAGTACATAGTTAAAACGTTGCGAAAATAGTGTGGACTTATGTGTGTTGTGATTAGTATGAAAGAGACGTGTTCTTAATTTGTGCCCTGTTCTGCGAAATATTATTTGGGAAGTTTGGGCTGTGACACACTTGGCAATGACAAGCGGTTAAATCTTCAAAGTTTGTTATTAACCCGATTTGTTATCAATCCCTGGAGGATGGGTCGCCCTTTAGTATAGGATGCGTCTTGGGTCGATACTCTGGCGGCGACCCATCTTTCAGCTACAAGCATGTCTGCTGATACAGCTGCTGCACAACAGGAGGCCCTAAAATGCCGCAATTTGCCGCCATCGGACATGGTTACATATTTGCGGCTTTTGGGGTCGAGACCCTGAGATCTTGGGGGCCTGAGGCACACAAACTTTATCAAGACATAGCGAAACGCCTGGTAGACGTCTCACGTGACCAAAAGACTGGTCTGTACCTCGGACAACGCATTAACGTTGTGATACAGCGAGGTAATGTAGCCAGTATTTTGGGCACGTTTCCAACTGACAGCGGTCTGGGACTAGATTTTATAGTTTAATTTTAATTTGTATATATACTTATTTATAATTTAGTTTAGTTTTTATTTAAGTGTCTGTTTATAATGTCAAAATAACAACTTTTTACTACTAAATACCCGATTTGCATATGACATGACGGTTTATAAAAAATTTAGTTTTAAAAAGTTTCAGTGTATTTTAAGTTTAAATAAGTGAGTTATTTTTGGTAGTATGTGTAATCAGTATTATGAACTGAATTATTCTTCGTCTTTACCGGGTATGTGCAAATTGATTTTCTATTTAATTCTCCCTCTACGACGACGACTTTGAGTTATGCTCATAAAATAGACAAGACTGACAACGAAATTCAAAAATAAAATTGCGGTTTTAATAAAATGCAAATGGCCGGCACCCTTCTCTGGCGGAAAGGCGAATAACGACGACACAGATTGTTTTATAAAAACATAATAGAAAAATTTCAAAGTCACTCAAAGGAGATACTCAAGGTGTTTTGAATTTCAAAATTTATCCGTTCTTATGGGATAGTTATAGCCATAGAAAAGTCTTAATCTGAATAATACTTGCATATTAATATTATTGGACAGAAAAAACAATTGATTTCTTTTATTACATGGGAATTTCCACCTTTGAAAGTTCATGAATGTCTTTGCATTGATAGGTATACGAGTAACCTTCGCTGGAAGTGATGCTTAGTGTTTGTACAAGCTGCCGTTGGTTAGGGCTCCAGAGAGTGGAACTTATTCACAATTCGTACCCTGTCCTAGAGTGCCGCCTTCTGTGTGTGGCTCGTCACCTAGTAGACTAGCGAGAGCGACTCTAGATAGCTGTTTAAGTTCTTCAGATTCGGAAGATCACTAACGATAGCAATTACCGGCACAAGGATTGTTGAGACCCAGATGCCATATGGTAGTAACTTAGTAAGCAAGATCTAAACATTAACTTCTTTTAATCTTTATGAGGTTATAGTCATGTGGCGTTCGGAATTAGCGACCACTGAGCCGACAGTGGTGACTGTAAGTGGTCTTATAGCAAAGTTCCTGGACCATTGTTTAGAGAGACTCTGCCAGCGAACGTTGCTCGCGGAGAGAGCAGACTGAAAGTCCTAACATCCATTAGTTCTTTTTTTTCAATAGAACCCGATTCGTGGCCAAAACAAATGAATCACTGCCAAAACCGTGACGACAACGGAAGGTGCATTAGTGGCGGTATCGAATTCACCCTATTACTCCGCCAGATCAATTTTAAAGGCCCTATTCGATGAATTTAATTATTGGATACGAGCCAGAATCTTGAATGGTATCTGCTAGGTGCCAGTATATTACTCTCTTTTCTAGAGTTTTTCTATATATGGGTCTTTAGCTAAATGGCTAAAGTAAATCTCAAAAAATGTTTTGAAAACAAGGTGTTTTCTATACATATATTGTTTTATTTAATATACTATAAGGACAATTTCTCTCCACTTGCAACGTTTATGACGAGCAATTTTTTCATTAATCTCTTCACATATGCAGATTAATTTAATATTAATAATTCAGTTCTAATATTTAAGGGTGTATTAAATTAAGTGTTCTTTTACTATGATCCATAGAGGTGACAATCGTGTACTGGTTTTTTTTCATTGAGCTACGTTACTTTAAAATAGCATATACTCGAAAATACTGCATATCTTAAAAACGGATATTGTTTAAATCAATTTTTATAGGAAACATTTTAAAAACCCTAGAACATTAATTTTATAAAGAATTTCCCAACTCATAGTCAAAAAGTGAGAGGGAACAATCATCATCACCATCCGACTGCTAAATCCCGGTTGTGTTCGCAGCGTTCGCTTTGACGGCCAGGGTACGCTTCAGTACTTTTTCTTCTCCACTTCGCGCGGTCTTCAGCATCCCTTGTATTGAGACCAGGGAAAAATGACGACTTAAATAAAAAAAAAAAATTAGAGATTACCGATATTGATTATTCAAGATGGATGGATGCAGAAGTCGTGGAAGGCCACGATACACCTTCCACGATCAAATTGATCGTGTACTAGCAGAAGGTGATGTCAGGAGCCTTAAGAACAGACGAGTGTGCATGACAAGAGTTATGAATGTCAAAGAGGCAAGTGAGGTGTGTAAGAATAAGCCTAAATGGCACTCTGTTGTTCGTGCCTACCCCGCAAGGGAACTGGCGTGAAGTTATGTATGTATGTATGTATTATTCAAGATTTGATTGACGATTAATTGTTCCGTCATCAATTGACGCATTAACTGTGCCTATATTTCATATTATTTCAAAAATATAAACAATTTGTCCTTCTTTACTGTCGAGGCAGTTCAATGAATAATGCAATATTTATTGAAATAAGAGAGCATGTGCAGCACGGTGTTGTAAATCATTATTTTGCAGTTGTTCCTGTCGTATTCTGAGAAAATATTACCGGAGTACGAAACATATATCAGAATTTTACAATTCGATTGAAAGTAAATAGTAAGAAGATTTAATGTTTGCGCACATAATAGTTAGAAAAGTAAAACAAACGTAGTATTCATGTAATCCACCTTTTTACAACTCTTTTAATATTATGTAATTTCTTTAAATATTTGTCTTATCACATTTACGGGAATTACAGTTATTGCAAGTTTATCTCCGTCGCTGAAAAGTATACTAAAGGCTACTTTTGTATGGACTAGTGGGGTCTTTTTTCTTTTCATCGACCACTAATAATTTAATATAATTTCATATCATATTTTCTTAAATTTTCGCGACTAGTACTTATACATAATAAAACTACGTTTTTACGGATTTAAGTGCGGTAATTTATTTTATTTTTATTATTTTGACGTTTCGGCCACTTTTCAGTAGCCTTTATCACGGAAGACAAAGATATTAAGTGTCAATGAGTATTGTTAAAGTTTTATTTAGCCTACCGCCAACTTATTCATTTTAATTATATAATTTTAATTTTGTTTGTGGTTATTATTTACTCTATGGGAGCCTAATCTAATTTACCACCGTTTATCCAGCATGTGTTCACTAATCGCAGACTTTGTAGACCTTGTGTGTTTCATGTCAGCAATGTGTCCTTTTATCCGTATTTTTATGCTCCTCTTTGTTTGCCCAATGTATGATCATTCACACTCGCAATCGAGCCTGTAGACACCTGAAGTGAGATATTGCATTTCACAGGTCTTTAAAACTGGGTATGGTGGATCTTTTTGTGCGATATTCTTGAAATATGTTTTGACCTGTGACCAGTGACCTGTGATCCGTGGGGTAGGGTAGCAGGGCACCGCTCAACTGAAGGTAGTTTGGGGCCGTTGTAACATCGGTATGAACTCTTCAGCCGATTGCGTTATAGAACTCACTTGACACGCCGAAGCTCTCCAGCCACGTGGTCCTCGTCACAGATTTTTTTTGTGTTATTTTTTGAGCTAAATACCACGCTTAAAGCCCTTAAAACGTAGTTTTATTATAATTTCATATTGCTATATTTGTTATACATATTGTTACGAATTTGTGGGATGTGAATTAAAATGCCGTTTGAATTATCAAAAAGATGGTGAAATACGTCCTGCATGAATAGCTCGATAGTTGCCATGATATTCTAGCTGAGGCAGATCCATGTCCAGATCCATGCAGATCCATCCATAATGTAACAAGAATTATAAACCTATTAATTTTTATGGCCCGTGGTCTTGAACGACATACAGATTAAACCAAGTCATTCTTTAAGATATAACTATATGTCATAAAAATCAAAATTAATCCACTACTCAGTTATAAATAATACATTATATACTACCTTAGTAATTTAAAATCTATCATTAAAATAATCATTAACACTGTAATATGATTTGCCAATCAGAAATCTTCTTTAATCTATGTTTAAAATGAATAGAGTTTTGAATGTTAATAAATATATTTTGGTAGATGACTATAGAACCTAGGAGCCATAACATGCTACTATTTAGCAGAGTTATTCTACGCCTAAGAAAAATTGTTCTATCAGCTTGGCGTTCGCTTTTAAAGGTATTGTATAAATTCATATTTCTTCGAAGGAGAATTATGATTTCATATATATGGAGTGAAGTAATAGTTAAAATTTTGTAATTGGTTTATTCTTAAGGCCTTGATGAAGCACCAAAAATACATTTACGTATATTAATGTAATATGTTAATACTACTGTACTGATGTCAGGAGCCTTAAGAATAGACGAGCGTGCATGACAAGAGCTATGAATATCAAAGAAGCAAGTGAGGTGTGTAAGAATAAGCATGAATGGCGCTCTGTTGTTCGTGCCTACCCCGCAAGGAAACTGGCGTGAACTTATGTATGTATGTATGTTAATACTAGGTATTACTATCGATTAATTCCTTTTACCACCGTACAAGCAGACGTACGAGCTCACGCCACCGGTATCTGTTGGAAATATCAACCAAGCAGACGAAACGATTTACTTCCACTTTTATAGTAAGTGCTGCTGAGGAGTGGAACTCCTTACCGTCGATTGTTTTTCCTGAAACCTACATTCAGGTGCCTTCAAGTCTCGCGTGAGCAGGTATTTTCTAGGTAAGCGTGCTCTGCTCCATCTTAGACTGCATTTTCACCTGAAATTGCTTAAATATTCCGGAATAATTCCTCACTACGATATCCTATGTAGACAACAAAAAAATCTATGACTGCGGTCACTACGTAAGCAGTACTTCGTCATCGAGCGAAATACTAAAAAAAGTCTTTCCGTGTGTAAAAGCCGTAATACAACTAGCGCCTCGTGTCAAATCGTCGTCCACACATAAAGGTGGTGAAATGTTTTAATAAAAATATTGTGTCTGCATTTCAAGTTAAGACATTCTCACTAATGCTTCTACGCTGCGGTGCGACGGCAGGCGTCTTATTGCGGGCATTATTGTTTATTACTCAATTTAAGTGGGGTGGTATAAGGCTTTATGTACATCGAGCAACATTCGAGCAAAAGCCAAGTTCACATGGAAGAATGTTGTGTATACAACTTTATAATGATTGCCTACTTCAGAAATGCTACAGTACCTGTAACCTAAATTGTTTTAGTTTACTGGTGCCTAATATGATTGATATGAACATGTGGATACCTGAAAAAACTTTATAATGTATATTGATTCATCATTAATAACAATTATGATTACTCCGTGAAACAACAACAACAATACACTTTATTGTACACCAACATTACATAGAAAAAGTACACAATAAACTTACATACTAAAAGGTAGTACAATGGGCGCCTTATTGCTAAAAGCAATCTCTTCCAGGCAACCTTTGGATGGACAAGAACTAATTACATAGATAGCGTTGGCGTGCAGTTGAAATATTAGGTGAAATGTTATACCTATACAATTTTGGTTCTTTTTTTTTTGTTTTGAGGCGAGGGAAAATGCTTAACCGATTTACGCACAAACTGGGTCGTTGCTAGGGGAACGACACGCGTCGGTCGGGGGCGATAACACTGCAGCAATAGTATGCTCTTGGCGGTGCTCCGTCCGCAATCGACGTCACAGAATAGTGTGGAAGACTCCGAGCGTTGCTGCACGAGCGAGCAACCCCAATACCCACTAAAAACCCCCTCCTCCCTGTCGACCCTGCGCTTTTGTTTGTGTTGGAAAGGCTGAGATTTAGAACATAGTTACGCCCAGTCGATCCAGCGCAATAAAGTGCCTGGAGTGTGCCCTGGGAGAACACACCCCACTTCGTTGTGCGGGGGTAGAAGGTCCTTTGCTCTCCTAGCAAGCTAAAGGCCCCCCGCGGTAAACGGAACCTAACTCAGGGAGGGAAGTAATGCGCGTACCTGCCTCTCCGGGTGCCAGCTGAAGGCCGGCGACCTCGAGAAGACGCATTAGCACGCGCTGCAGGACTCCTCTCCCTATTGCGTTCTGCGGCCTCCTTGAGTGACATTACTGTCTCGCAAAAAGATATATTTTTGGTTCTGCGTAAACTATTGGCAACCACGTGGCCCGATCAACGTCTAGTTTCAATGTTCTTTGACTTAATGTGCATAGATTTGCCAAGAGCTGGTGATGAATTTACTACATAAGATAAAAATATTTTCTCCGGATTTTATACAGCGTTGGTAAGCGTTTTACGAGAACTTTTCGAAGTTGTCATAATACGTTTATCATTGAGATGTTACCAGCTTTAAACTAATGATACCAGTTTACAAAATAGATCAGCTTTCTAACAACTTACTAATTGCCTGTAATGGTGTAGGGAGAAACAAACAGTTGTGCGGCAACTACAAGGTTCTGGTTTATTCGCCACGCTTCATGTTTCTTTGTAATTTATTTACGAGTCTCACATTACCACTGAAAGTGCAGCGTTTTCTTTTTAAGAACATATTCAAGACTTTGCTAGAGTATAACTGGATTTCTAATGGAAATGTAAATACTTTATTTACCACTTAGTGAAATGTGTTTTTTTTAATTACGGCTTAAATTAGAAGAGTTAAGGTGTGAATAATTTCAATATTTGTTTTTATCCGTGCAGGAACGGAGAAAGAATACAATTTCCTGCGGCCTGGCGGCCTGTCGTAAGAGGCGACTAAACAACCCACAGCCAGGTGGTAGGGTATTTGCTCGACTGGATGGTGACCACCCCTGGTTTAGAGTATGCCGCCATAACAACCTTGTGTTGTGTTCCCGCATTAGTGACCAGGTTCCAGTCTCCCTTAAGAGAGCAGCAGCGCATTTGTAGCACCTTTGGTGTTGCAAATGTCCATAGGCGATGGTAACCGCTTGCCATCAAGTGGGCCGTCTGCCTGTCTGCTGAACTCCTGCAATAAAAAAAAAAAAAGTAAAATATACTGTCTGTTTATATAGTAACTATGCTTACAATATCACTAGATTAAGCTCTAAGGCGTAGGTAGAAAGTACTTAACGCAAGGAAGTTCCTCTTTTCGGGGTGTGGTGTTAATTTTGGTAAAAACTTAAAAATAACTATTTTTATCCACAAACTGCTAGTTAAACATGGAGAAAAATTTTGCAGGAAGATCGATAGAGGATTTTAATACATTGCATGGCATGTTCAATACTATGTATTTGCTGGTAAGGAATGTTCTTATGAAAACATAAATTAGGGATGGGTTACAATTATACTGGGATAAAATAGGCAGACGGCCCACCTGTTGGAAAGCGGTTACTATCGCTTATGAACATATTTTGTAACAAGGGTGGTAGCCATTCAGACGGGAAAATACTCTACCACCTGGCTGTGGGGTGTTTTGTTGCCTCTTATGACAGTTCGCCTACCCGCAGGAAATTATATTCTTTCTCCCGTTTCTGCCTTGATAAGATAAATGACGAATAAACAGAAATTAGTACAAATAACAGTGTGATACGGAATTATTTTAACCGACTTCAAAAAGGAGCAGGTTCTCAATTCATCTGTATGTTGTATTTGTATGTTCGTTACTCGATTCCTCCGCCAATTGTGAACTGATTTTTTTTTAATCGAAAAGGTATTATCCCGAATTGGTCCCATTATCACCATGTCAGGATCGGATGAGTGGATCTTAGGAAAATCAAGAGTAGCCCTCGAAATTTTGAACCAATTTCTTTGTTAGACGATATCTTGTCTATTGTGGGTCAATTTTATTTTTTTATTATTCGATTATTCCCGATGTGGTTCCATGGTCAACAAGTCAGGATCTGATGAACGGATCCTTTGGAAATTTCTCAATTTCCACAACCCATGTTGACGAGCGAATACCGAAGAGTGAGATAGCGACCTTGTATATGCGTGTCAGTACTATAATTTCTACAGGCGCTTAATATATTATTTCTAACACTATTTAAGAATTTGCGCAACAAAAATGAAATTATTTTTTTTGCAAAAGCAAATTAAAAACTTCAAATTAAAAAGCAAAAAATAAATATTTAACCGACTTCTTTCTACAATATCTTGAAGTCGGTGCGAAGTAAAACATAAAATTAACTATGTTTTGCAAATATATTGTTTTTTTATGTTTTTTAGAAAGAAGTCGGTTAAATATCCAAGCAACGAGGATTTAGAACGTACTGTTGCTATTAGTAGATTTTGCCATAATTATTATAAGGTTATCGATAAAGACCAAGCTTGCGTGTTAATGGCCGTAAAATAATTAAAAGTAACACAGTAGGGGAACATTGGCGGAAAATTATTTCAATGTTGCGCTATTTGAGTTTGAAATGATGTAGAAAGTATTAATAAATATTCAAAGCAAAATTTTATAAAAAACTCTCTTTTTTATTGCACGAGTTCAGCAGACAGGTAGACGCCCCACCTGATGGGAAGCGGTTACCATCGCCTATGGACATTTGTAACACCAAAAGTGCTACGAATGCGCTGCTGCACTCTTAAGGGAGACTGGAGATCTTGGCCACTAATGCCGGAACACAACTCAAGGTTGTTATGGCGGCATGCTCTAGACCAAGGGTAGTAGTCATCCAGGCGGGCAAATGCCCTACCTGGCTGTGGGTTGTTTTGTCGTCTCTTAAGAGGCGGCCTGGCCGCAGAAAATTGTATTGTTATAGTATCGCTATAAAATAAATAGAATATAATAAATATCCTACAGCTGGGCCCAATCTTTTCCACTTCAGAGGAACACGCCAAAAGAAACCAAAGGTGAATTTCACATTAGTAGATTTAATAAGCAGGTTTCCACAAAATGGTTTCTATCACCGTCAATACGTGGTAATTATAAAAATACGAAAATTGAAATACACAAGTCAAAAACTGCGTATGGTAGGCTTATACCTCATATGAATAAGACGTAGGTGATTTAGCTAATAAGCTATTTTGTTCATAGAGGAGCCACAGAGAGTCCGTCATGGGGGCCACAATTCTGACCAGAATTCACCGGCGTGCAGTGCACGATAGGGCGTCCCCCGCAGGCGACGCTCACCGATGCGCCCCCGTCGGTGTGAATTCTCGCGCATGCGGCGAAGGGGGCCGCCACCCTTCACGCAGCGCCAAACCTGGCGGGTCGAGAGGAGCAGAGTGCCGTATAGGCACGTGGAATGTGAGAGGTGGGATGAAAGATAAGATGGACGAAATGATTGATATAATGAATGAGAGAAGCCTGGATGCCTTATGTCTGACAGAGACAAAGCGGAAGGGGTGCGACGTCGATGACCTCCCCGGTGGCATGCTTGCTCTGTGGTCCGGCGTGGACCTGGACGAGCGTGCGAGTGGGGGGGTAGGCGTCTTACTCTCATCCCGCTTTGTGTCTGGAGTAAAAGCTTATTGTCTGGTGAACCCGAGACTTCTCTGGGTCCGCCTAAAACTGGGGATCACGCGAGTTTTTCTGGTCGCAGCTTATGCTCCCGTCAGCTCAGCGGATCCCCAAGAACTCGAGAAGTTTTGGGAGTCTGTGAGAGAAATTCTGGATCTGGCTGAAGGGAACGAAAGACTAATTATGTGTGGTGATCTTAATGGCTGGGTGGGGACCAAACGAGACGGCCTTGAGGCTGTCCTTGGACCCTATGGTGACAAGAGAGTGAACGATGCTGGTAGGCCAATCATAGACGTATGCATGGAAAGAAACTTGCTTGTGTCGAACACCCTATTCCATCATAAGGATATTCACACGTATACATGGAGAATGAATGATCAGAAAAGTATGATTGATCTGATTTTAATTGATAGTCGCCTCCGAAACAGAATAATGGATACAAGAGCCTACAGAGGCCCCACTCTTGAAACGGACCACTACCTGGTGATAAGCCGGTTTGTGGGCCTTTTCAAGAAGTGGAGACACTGGCGAGTGCGTACCAATTTCGGGGAGCTTGAAAGAATAAAGTGTGAAAAATTGGAAGATGTTAGTGTAAGGAGTATGTATGCGCGCCTAGTCGAAGAAAGGCTTGCAAAAGCGGACTTCTCCGACTTAGATGTGGATAATGACTGGGATAGTATGAAAGAAAGTATAGTGGAAAGCGCAAAAGAAGCATGTGGATGCGCGAAGAGGCACATAACAACGAAAGGTGATGAATGGTGGGACGCGGATGTTAAATCCAGCGTAGAGAGAAAGAGAAAAGCCTGGCTGGATTATGTTGCTTCCTTGCAACAGAATGACAGTATGAAAGAGATGAAGAAAGAAATTTATCGCCTCTGCAAGAATGAAACCAAAGCTTTAGTGAAAGAGAAGCGTGAAAGAATAAAATTGAAAGAAGAAGAGAAGCTGACGGAGAACTTCGAGGCGAATACCAAACTCTTTTGGAGAGAGGTTAAGAAGTCTCGGGGTTGTTCGTCAGCTTCCAGAATGGAAAGAATAAAATCTAAAGCAGGGGACGTTCTTGCTAACCCACAAGAGGTATTAGCGCGATGGAGTGAATATTTTAGAGAAATGTATGATAATATCCCGGATGCTGGCACCACGACTGAGTCTGTGACCGACTCCGAGGAGTCAGCATCCGAGATCACTTTGGAAGAGATCGAATGGTCGATAAGAAGTCTGAAAAATGGAAAGGCAGTAGGAATCGATAGTGTGTCTGCTGAGATGATCAAATCTGGTGGAACCTGCGTCCGGGACGCTTTCCTGTCCTTATGCAACTTGTGCTGGAGGACGGGAAAGGTTCCCAAGGACTGGAGGCGCGCTGTCATCGTGCCCTTGTATAAAGGCAAGGGGTCACGTATGGAGTGCGCCAGCTACAGGGCCATCAGTTTGATCAGCACAGCATCTAAAGTGTATGCGAAGATTATTGAAAAGAGAATGAGAGTTGTATCCGATGGATTACTGTGGGATGCACAAGGTGGTTTCAGAAATGGAAGGGGATGTATGGATCAAGTTTTCTCTCTCCGCAATATCGTAGAGAAGCAGCTGGCTATGGGCCGGAAGGTTTTCTGCGGTTTTGTGGATCTAGAGAAAGCATTTGACAGGGTTGTGCGGAAGGACCTCTGGGACATATTGCCCGGATATGGGATTAATGGCCAATTGATGCGTGCTGTGCAGTCCACTTACGAGGGCTGTATGGCATGCGTGCGGGTGGAAGGAGCGTTAGGTAAACTTCTAGGCGCTAAGAACCTCAGCCAGAAGGCCCAGCTCGCCGTACACAACGCGGTGCTGGTACCTACGCTCACGTATGGATACGAGAGTTGGGTATGGAAGAGAGAGCATGAAAGTAGAGTAAACGCGGTCGAGATGCGAGCACTGCGCAAAATCTGCGGAGTGACGCTCGCGGACCGCGTTCGTAATACCGAAGTAAGAAAGAGAGTTGGTCTGAAAGAGAGTGTCGGGGTGAAGGTAAGGAAAGGAATGCTCCGGTGGTTCGGGCATGTGGAAAGAATGCATGATGAAAGAATGACTAAACAGATATACAATGCAAAAGTGGATGGATGCAGAAGTCGTGGAAGGCCACGACACACCTTCCATGATCAAATTGATCGTGTACTAGCAGAAGGTGATGTCAGGAGCCTTAAGAACAGACGAGTGTGCATGACAAGAGTTATGAATGTCAAAGAGGCAAGTGAGGTGTGTAAGAATAAGCCTAAATGGCACTCTGTTGTTCGTGCCTACCCCGCAAGGGAGCTGGCGTGAAGTTATGTATGTATGTATATATCTAAAATAGATAAACAATAACACAGCTTACTTGCATGATAAATGACATTTTATTATCCACCAAAATAAACAGTCATTAGAATAATTAAAATCATTTATAAGTAAGACAATTAATAAATGTGATATATGTGTATGTATATATATTAGTAAAAATATATGACGCATATCTTTAGCAAAACTCCAAGGAGTTTAGATTTTTGCTGATATACAAGCTAGCGTTTGGCTTGTAAATTTAATAAGGTTTTGTATATAGTGTGAAAATAGCGTCGATAGGGCTGTAGATGGTGCACTCAACGAAATTGGTGCTCTAAACAAGAGCCTTGGGGCAGGTGGAGCGAAAAATCAATCCCGTTGATACAAGTTTGTTTGGTGAATAACACTGATGTAAAGATTTTGGAGATGACTTTAGTTTTCCGTGTATAATAAAGACTGCGTAATAAATTGTATGTAAATTGTACCTACCTTAAGAATAATTTTGCACACCAACATGGTTAGCACACCTGAAACTATTAACATTATAATTGTATTGTACCATCTGTCGAAACCGTGTTTAATGCAAAATAAATATGAGTTGAAAGAATGACTAAACAGATATACAATGCAAAAGTGGATGGATGCAGAAGTCGTGGAAGGCCACGACACACCTTCCATGATCAAATTGATCGTGTACTAGCACAAGGAGCCTTAAGAACAGACGAGCGTGCATGACAAGAGTTATGAATGTCAAAGAAGCAAGTAAGGCGTGTAAGAATAAGCCTAAATGACGCTCTGTTGTTCGTGCCTACCCCGCAAGGGAACTGGCGTGAAGTTATGTATGTATGTATGTACGTAAATATGATTTGATTTGGAAATGTAGATCCCAGCTTAAATGAAAAGTTAACTAAGATA
The DNA here is from genome assembly GCA_019925095.2 of Dendrolimus kikuchii. Classification (NCBI taxonomy): domain Eukaryota; kingdom Metazoa; phylum Arthropoda; class Insecta; order Lepidoptera; family Lasiocampidae; genus Dendrolimus; species Dendrolimus kikuchii. The sequence continues at coordinate 7,844,224 of CM034401.1, forward strand.
TTGTTTTTAAGAATGATTGTGGCATCAAAAACTGACTGCATCGTGTATAATGTTTATGAAATCTTCTTTACCTTGTTGCTTATTGGCACGAAATTACAAACCCAGCTCTGAGGTTTTAACTTTTCTTATACCGTAAAAGCTATTGTTATGAGTTGCAAAGTTTCATTTAATTAATAATTTGATTGTATCATTGTGTACTTGTGGAGTATTTATTATTCTGTTTAGTTCAGCCTGTCATTGAATGTTGGATATACATACTTTTTTAGCATAAACTAGAATAAAATATTTTGCCACTTCACTATTCTGATTTAATCTGGTAGATTGGCCAAATGGAAGTCGACTATCGACTAAAAGTTAAACAGTTTTACATCCGGTGATTGTTAAGCATTATTTACAAAATTTACTCATACAATGCCTAATTAAAAGCTAAGTTCTCAACAAAAAGCGAACGACAGTGACAAAGAGTGAGTAAGTGAATGACATTTATTTTCGTTATTGCTTCCATGCTTCTAGCATACTTGAGCAACTTGTTAATCCAATGTCATTAAGAACGAATGGAATATTACCTTATCTATTCAATTTAAATCTTTGTCGCACAAACAGTGAAAACAATGCGCACCTCTGGTCTCATAATGAAATACTCGGCGTTGTTTAGTCTTTTGTAAGAATCGAGCTATTTTATTTGAATTCATCGGATAAAATGAAGAAATGCTTCCCTAAACCAATGTGAAATTAGTTAGATTATTGTTAGTTATTGCATTTTCACGCTATATTTCTTGCACACTCACAAAATGTTTGACTTTATTTGAATATTTATTAAATAAAAACTATGAGATTTGATGTCTGTTATGATCTATAGGTATAACCGTTATAGTGATTTTTTTTTGGATAATTATATTATTCCCGTTTCGTACGCTTTAGGTATGATCCAATTTTCATGCGAATTGGTATACACATTTTAGATAACAGATAAATATAAAGCAGATCTCGTGGGATACGTGGCAAACAGTTCTCGTGGGATAAGCAGAGTGACAGAAAAATTCTAGTTTATTAAACAAATAATAAAAAAGAAAAACTGCAAATAATGAAAACAAACTATATATAAATTATACTTGAATTTGCAAAATTAACTTGACTAAAGCGTGATAACACATTTGCATCAGATAATAACAATTTTACAACATATTTGCTCAAAAATGCATTAACGAAGCCTATATAAATACATTATTCGTAAGCTAAAAATTACGCAACACGTAATGGAAGGTGAGGTAAAATAGATACTCTCATGTAGGTATCTATTTACTGCATGGCATGAGGTAAAATAGACACCTGGGTGAAAAAAAAAATACAATTTCACCAAGGAAACCTCCTTGGAAGTGCTTTTGATCAATACATATGTCTCACTTTAATACTATAGAGAAAATGAGACGAAAGATATATTTCTAATTTTCACCACGAGCATATTGCGCCATTTGCAAATGCGCGCCAGTTTCGTATTAGATACGGTAAAGATTGTTGCAATTTCCAACTTATATTTATGTTTATGTATTTATAGTACTATTCTCTCGCAAATGTGTTGAAAAACTTTATATAATGCACGTGCGGTTGTTGGTTTTTACAAACTCGTGACTATGGTAAGCCCTCGAGTTCGCCTCGAACTTCATCCGTCTAGTCATTTGTAAAAAATCAATTTACCGCACTAGTGTCATAAATAACTGTAACTACAATTAACTTGCGAAACAAATTTTTAGTTATGTAGTAACTTGTTGCTTAATGCCTGGATCCTATATGTTACTATTCATTCACTGGCCTTACAATTGGTTGAGTTTTAACATTACGTGTATGAAGCTTATGTCAAATTTTAACCAATAGTAAGGCAAATGAATGGTCGGTGAGACATAGGAACCGGCCATAAGTAGACGTTTATCCAAATGACGATCAGGACTTATTTGCAAGTTATATTTAATGCAAATGTAAAATAGGCTTATTTTTATCATTTCTTTTAATTTTAAACAAGGACATGTTTAAAATAAAATTAAAATTAGACTCCAAACTAAACTATATTTTTTTAAATCTTTGCTTGCAGGCAAACAGGTCCACTGGACGACAAGTGGCTACTGTCACTCATGGAAATCTGCAATACTGCATCTAGGCACTATCTTAAAAATAAATAATACTGACTACGTAATATTGTAAATAATAAACAAGCTGCATTATTCTTCATGTAGCCTAAAGTTTTACAAGTTGGCAGGCTTTCACTCGGGAGGCGGCGGCTTTTTGCGGGACCAAGTAATTTGAAGTCGGCCGCTGTGGCCGTTGGCTAAATTTCATATTACATGCTTTTTTACCAGCTGCCTTGAGGAAATATTCCGCGCTTCAACCTTCCGGAAGCCAGATTTATTTAAACAGAATTGCTTTAAGCACAATAATACCTATATATAAAGTCTATTATCTATTTATTCATATTCTGAATGATTCATATTATTAATTGAGTATTTGAAAGCCACATCAACTGAGACACTTTTTATCAATGCACAAAACTTCACAGCCTCCTTCATTTTGTACGAGGATACTAGCTTACAGTTTTAACGAGTCAAATAGCTTATTAATTTTTGTTTAAAGTATAATTAAAATTATTTCTATAATGAACTGTTGAATGTGATATGATAATAACACATTTTGACTCCTGCCCTTATATGAATAGTATTCTAAAATTTATTGTAATGTGTGGCAAATATTCCATTGTCTTCATCGCCACTATCATTTTTTAAATATTTTCCTTAGTTTGGTGGGTATCCTGGAAGAGATCACTTTAAGCGATCAGGCCGCCCTTTGTTCAACAATTATTGTACCTACTTTTAAAAACGTAGTTTTAATTTTTGGTGAACAGTAAACTGGTTTCATTCATTCCTTCATTGCTTAGAAAATACAATGATTGAATGAATCTTTATTTAGAAAGATAAAGGCAGTAAGCATGTTGACAATAGTTGGTAAACAAGGTCAATAGTATCACCGTATCTGAACTACAGTCGTATAAATATGTATATGTGTGTTGAGTATTGTATCTACAGATTTTGTATGAAATTATAATAATTTTCAACTTCGAATCCTGGCCGAAAAAATTGCACCTTTAGGCTACTTGTACACGCTAAGAAAAGTCGCTGTGTCTACGCAAGAATTCATGTCGATTCTACACACGAACTGTGCACATTGCACCGGCGCTGACTAAGAAAAAATCATGCTGCGCTAGACACGACGCGTTCTGTGTTGTTACGGTGAAGAGAGGGTCAGAGTAGGTGAAGTGGTGCTAAGGGAGCTAGATACGAGAGGCCACCAATGTGACACCTGTCCGGAGGACACCGCCCAGCACACGCTGCAATCATGCCCCGCGTGGGCGGACCAACTAAAAAGGCGGTTTAGTTGGTAGGTCCGAGCATGCCATCGGGAGTCCAACACTATCCTACTAGTGTCCCCGAGCGGTAGGCTGGTCCATGATAGATTACACCTCGTAAAAAAAAAGGTAAGTGGTGCTGGTAATTTGAGTACGTTTGTATGCCTGGACCCTACAAACGACTGCCTGAAAACAATCTTATAATTTACTATCTTACCTGGATTAGACACGACAAATTTTCGTGACTAGATCCGACTACATTCTAGTCGTGTACATGTTGAATTGGTCCATCTGCCGCAGACACTGTGAAATTTCTTAGCATGTACAGGGGCCCTTAGGCAGTTGTCTAACTTATGTGCATGTTTTTATTACGCAACGGTCCTTTAGAATTTTTGTTCCGCGTACGATAATAACTTGGACGGAACTTCCTGCCGTGGTCTTACCTCTGCACTACGACACGAGGTCATTCAATAAGGGCATTATAAAATTTCTTACAGGCCGGCAACGCGTTGGCAACACCCCTGGTGTTGCAAGCCTCCCTAGGCGGCAGTGATCACTTTCCACAAGGCGGGTCGTCTGCATGTTTGCCAGATTTTGGCATTAAAAAAAATTACCTGCAACCTACACATTGAGATGATTGATGTGTCAAATCATTGGACAACTATGATGGATATGCAGCTTGTCCTTTTCTCTTAAAATGGGGTCATCCGAGCCCACAAGTAGAAAATAATAGGTTGTTATAATTATAAGAACTGGTGTGATGATTTTAGATAGATAGATAACACTTTATTGCACATCAAAATATACAATTACAACAACAAACCATATTTACAATACCTTCTAGACAATACAATAGGCGGCCTTATTGCTTAATGCGATCTTTTCCAGGCAACCTAAATTATAGGCAATTCTTAGCCAATCTGGCGACATTGGTGGTGCAAGAAAAGGGGCCATAGATTATAATTTATATCTTCTTTAACAATAACTAAAACTGCTCTAGAAGTGGTAGACTCATTACTTTCAATATTTAATCTATCTGTAAAGCTCCATTTTGAAATAAATATATTGAATTTCATAATTACATACAAGCTTGTCATATTAAAACATATCAATTCTATATCCTTATAAGTTGTAATTTATTAAAGTTACTATCTCCGTGCGTAGTTACGTCTCACCATCCAAAAAGACCAATATAGAAGTCAGTATTCATCTTGAATTTTAATTTTATTGACCCATCATTGATTCCGATGCCCTGGGCTCAGTATTTTACTTATAATAATAAGAGATTATAAGTAGAATACAATATAAGTTAAGTTTCCTTCACTGTAATGATTTATAGTTATAATATTTCAATAAACATTAAAAATCTAAGTGTAGGCATTATATTATATCTTTTAAAAATTACGATATATCTAATTTGGAACATGTTTCATTTGAATTACGTTATTTATGAAAACCGACGAAAGAATTTCATTATTTCATATTAAACTTCACAAAACATAGCATGTTTACTTGTAATATAAAACTTGATTGTCAAAAGAAATATTCATGTGATATATATGTCTAGAGCGTAGACTCAAATTAAGCACCCCAGTTACTTTGCATGTCTGAAACGTCGAATTGTGTTTGTGTAGTAATATTAGGTGGACATAATTTTATATCTACGACGTTTTTAAATTGAGGGCTAAAAGGCTATTTGGGTTAAGCGACATTTTAATAACTTTCAAGACAAAAGTTTAAAAGTTCTAATTACACATATTAAAATTATGAACTATATATACATAAATTATAAAGTGGAAAATATCATTATTATTTTAACAGTAATCTAGATTCTATATAATTGAATGTTTACAACATCCTCATGAGGATAACATTATGTTATATGCCTTTCACAAAATGTTGCCTTTAACAAAGTACCTTTTTACCTCTTGATATTTAATGGTTGCCGGAAATGTTTCCTTTGAAAATGAAACAGGCGCAATTCATTTCCTCATCCAATAGTCTTGTTAAAGGTCCCTTTATTCAATCACCTTAAAGTATAATTATTTGCTTATTGTTTTATTATGTATGTTTATGTACATTCATTAATATATTTATTTTATTTGTTTGGGAAACATACAATACAATCATTAATATTCTTAAATATAAAGTAGTGTTGGTATTTCATGCGAATTCTTGGAACCCATTAAGCTGACTATGTAACGATTTCAAGAACCAGTGGGCGGCATGTTGTTAGGAGGCTATGTTTAATTTACAAATGGATGAGGGCCGGTCAGTTAGGAAATGGGCCAGTCGTGTTCTGACTGCGAACGAGGCGTTACCTAGTGCAATTTCGGAGCAAGTATCTTATAACGACAAACTTTGCACAATTTATATGATAACGATTTTCTGTCCTACGGTTTGGTTTTGTTGTATTCGGCTATACTTGTAAGAACTGTGAATTACGCAGGTGTACCTCTTATAAACTTTGTGATAACTTAAATGGCGTTTTCAAATTTACTTCCTACAAATTCGTAACAATACAATATTAATTCATAATTATATTAATCAAGTTTCCACTACACACATGCATATAACATAAACATACTATTAACTATGGAGCAAACGGGTCCTGGCGTGGAGACCGTGTCTCGGCAAACGTAGCGTAGGACGCACTCCGGACTGACGACCTGCACAAGGTCGCCGGCAGGGGCTAGATGAGGAAGACGGGAGATCGGAAAACAGTCTGTTATTGAGCAATGATGCCTTTTAATTAATTGGCAGAAAGAAACGATGTGAAGTAGGATGAAAGGAATAGTTTTATTAAAGCCGTGGTAGCTTAGTGGTTAGCTCGCGCGTCCTACACATCCTGGCCAATATTTTAATCCCAGCTGGACAGTGTGTACGACTTAGAATGTTTTGTGACCTAATATGCATATTGTTACAATAATCACGTGCTAACCGTCGTAACAGTGAAGGCTAACATTGTAATAAAATCTGCACATCGAGATAACCGACATCTAAAACTCGCCAATCCGCCTTGGACAAGCGTGGCGGTAATACTGTCCGATCCCTTCAAAATAGGAGGCCCGAGCCCAGCAGTCACACGTTTATGGGCTGTTATTACTATTATATTACAGCTGGAGTACAGCAGACATTGGTTCACTTGATGGAAAGAGGTTACTGTCGCTTATAGACATTGGCAGCATCATAGCTGTGCATTCTAAGAAATTTTACATCACAGTACAAAGAGATTTCATAAACTTCAACAATTGGCCCTTATGAAACTATTTATTAAGCTTATTGGGACCGACATCATATTTTAGTAGTCTTTATATGTTTTGGCCTGCACAATACATCAGTAGATGCCCTAGTAAGGCAATAAATACACAAACTATCATTTAAAAAGCAGTGTCAGTTTAAAATTGCGCAGCTGATCAGACCTCTCAACGTGGTGCAAATGTAACAGAAACAATGTTAAACTCGAAGATTGATAAAAATCAGAATAAAAGTAAACTAAAAAAACATATGCACGGATTGTGTAAACGATGACATGGTAATTGTGAAGTTTCAGAGGATGATATCAGGATACAGCAGGATGGAAAGAAAAGATATCCTAAATCGATCTAAAATGATTATTTTCATAATTAAAATAAAATTAGAATACAAACATTGTTTTAATTAATATATGATAAAAAGGCAGTGATCAAATTTTGTTTCAAACTTTTTTTTTATTGCAGGTGATCAGCAGACAGGCAGACGGTCCCCTTGATGGAAAGCGGTTACCATCGCCTATGGACATTTGCAATACCAAAGTTGCTACAAATGCGCTGCTGCTCTCTTAAGGGAGACTGGAACCTGGTCACTAATGCCGGAACAGAACTCAAGGTTGTTATGGCGACATACTTTAGACCAGGGGTGGTAGCCGTCCAGTCGGGCAAATGCGCTACTGTGCCTGGCTGTGGGTTGTTAAGTCGCCTCTTACGACATGCCGCCCGACCGCAGGCAATTGTATTCTTTCTCCGTTCCTGCAAGGATAAAACTTATGTAATGTGCTAATTAAATCAGCTTCAAACAGATACATTCCTCTTAATACATTCAATATGGTAACTATGACTACGGAGGTAGAACATACTTAGGTATTACAAAGTCCTAAAAAAAACAACAATATATTTCCTCATAAATTATATAAACCATTTTAAAGATAGCGTTTTAATTAAATAAATCGTGTAGCTGTTATCGTAGCACATCTGCTTCGTAGGATCTACGCCGTAGCCAAATGTTACATGCTACGTCATTCCCGGGACTTTAATAATAAAGAATGAGAAATATGTTTTCATAAAAAATGCGAAATTATTACATAATATATTTGTTTAACAATTAGCAAAAAGGAAGAATCAAATTAGAAGCTTTTAAGTAGGTGTTTCGTTAAAATATAGAAAAAAGATAATTGTTTAATAGAAAAATTGAGTGGTAAAATGGTTTCATGATATATTTTATGTGATTTGGGAGGTAGACACTGAGAATCAGCATTGTGTCAGTATAGCAAAATACTAAGTGCCAACCTTATTTCTGAAATTGCATGTTACAATTTTTTTATATATTGTGGCGACCGAGGGCAGAACTTTCTGGGAGCGTAAGCCAGCCTCAAGACTTTTAGAAAAAAGTCTAAGAGTCTGGAAGGAAAAGACAAGGACGGATATATTTTAGAAAGGGATAGACGATGAACGAATGTTCCAGAATAGAAAGTTCGGGAAGGAAAAGAAAGATATAGATAGATGCTAGAAAGGGATAGACATATAAACGAAAGTTCTCGAATAGAAGGTTCGGGAAGGAAAAGACAGAGATAGGTAGATGTTTAGAAAGGGACAGATAGTAAATAAAAGAATAACGAAATTATGGGTTATAGAAGATTCTTCCGGGTATATAAGCAGCGTAAGGCCGCCTACCGGGCAGTTTAGAGTTGAGTTCAGTTCAAGACAGTGAAGCGACAGGTGCGATACGGAAGAGTTGGAAGAGAAGTTTAATAGAAGACAGTGACGAGTTAAGTGGTGAATTTAGTGACAAGTCTAGTGGACAGTTAAGTGAAGGAGGAGTGTAGCGTAGTTCGAGAGACGAACCAGAAGCAAGCTACACGCGGTAATATCGGAGGTGAGCACTGCAGTAGCAGGAGGTGGTCCACGCGATATCGGCGACGGTATTGAGTGAGACACCTTATCGTCGGGACAGTGCACCGTTAGCCGTGCGTATAGGGGCATCCCTACGGAGAGGTATTACGTGTGACTGTGTAAGTCAATGAAGGCGTTACTTAAAAGAACTGGTGTTTCCTTCTAATCCCAAGTGCGTACCCCCGCTCGTACGTAACAATATTTTTCAATCTGTTTTCTTGTGAAATCTCGTGTGTTTCTTTCTTCCTTAGTTTCTAGATGCAACCTTGCTACTTACTCTTATAGAAAACAGGCGTGAAAACATGTATATTCAATAACTGCAATCTTTTGTACCATCTTAACTTTACTTTTTTGGTACTTGTAGCGTTCTATAGAATCCTTTACTCTAAAGTTCCTTTGAAACTTATAATAAAATTACATTTTAACGGTTTTAAGCGCGGTATTTTATTTAATTTTTATTCCGACGTTTTAGCCACTTTTCAGTAGCCAAGATCACGAAAGACAAAGATGACAAGGGTCAATGACTAATGTTAAACTTATTGTCTACCCCCAACTTTTTCATTTTAATTATTTAATTTTAATTTTGTTTATGGTTATTATTTACTCTATGGAAGCTTAATCTAATTTATTACCGTTTCGCAACATGTTGTGACTTGTAGAGAACAAGTAGCGCAACAAACTCTAACCATTTTATATAAATTTATTAACTAATTAATTTACTTTAAATACTATTTTAAAAACCTCTCAAAGAACACAAACCAGAAGGAAAACTTAAGTATTTTTATATGGCATTATAAAAATAGTTCGGCTAATACGAAACAGGTCAAATTTAGGTAGGCTTGCCAACAAGTTTCGTTATAAATCGCGTTGGGCCGGTGCTATGAGATAGCGCGTCCCCGGAAATTTTGGCAGCGGCTTCCAATAGGGTGTCTGGCGGGCAAAGTCGCGGGACTTTGCTGGGCTTTAACGGGTCAGATAATGGGAGGGAAAAGTTTGATATTACATTTTAAGAAACGATTCTGTAGTGGAACTTATTTGAAGGATAGTGTAGGATTGTATGTACTTTTTGTTTTTTTTTGTTAAAGCAGGGTGAATAAATTTCGCACAATACAGGGCCCTTTGTGACGTTCTCAAGTACATCTCTAAACCTGAACCTGTCTACCATGTGCCCGCGCTTGAGTTGGAAGAAAATGAGTTTTCAAACGTAGTTACATCTATGTTCATCCACGCATCAAGGCCTGAGTCACTTCGGGAAGCAGAGTGACCCACTTGACTAACAGAAGTTAGTTCCACCGCATCTCCGAATGCTGATGGACCCCTAGACAGGGTTGTAAGTACTTAGGATAGTAAGGTGGTGGTAGAGTTAGAGTTGGTATATCGCGACGTAGTTACCACGATCAAATCGCAGACGTCTTAAAGAATGGCTAGGTTAAAAGTATATACACATATATACATGTATATATTAAGCTCTTTAGACTTACACGTGTATGTATAAAGAGTAATGAAAGTAGATAAAGCAAAATATGTCAACATCATTGCAAATGAAAATCCCCCTGTGGAAAACGGGCCTGATTCCAGTATGTATAGGTACTTTAATTATCGAATCTTAGAAATAATCGCTCAAGTAAACTGCGGGTGCATATCCCAAAGAAATTTCCCATTTTTTGATTTCCCTAGCCATTTTGACAAAAGCGGAATCCTTATATTATTGTCCTGTCCGTCCGTCCATCTTTGTATGCTACTGACATTTTTCTCGGAACTACTAGATATATGAATCTCTATTATATTATAAAATTTTAAATGTGTAGTGTTTTGTTTCTTACATTTTTTGTGCTTGTCTGTTAGTTTGGGATTAACGTAAAAACTACTAAGTCGATTTCGATATGGTTTTTGGTGATCGATAATAAAATCCCGGAATTAAAATCTGCTGTCCTTTATATCCCGAGAATTCTACGGGATTTTTCTTGGAAGAGGTTTAAAGTGGCCAGGTTGAAAAAAAATGTTTTCTATGTGAAATTTTTACTGATGGATAAAATCTTTAGTAAAACAATTGTAGTTGAGTATGCCTTTAGTGACATTACTTATTCCGAGTTTTTGCGGGAATTTTCGGCCTTCATGTATGTAGCAAATAACCTTGAATTTTATATTTAACAAAATAACTGTAATATTTTGTTACTTGTCCGACGTGGACAGAGTCGCGGGCAAATGCTAGTATAGTTATATAGATGAAATTTTCTAGGACTGTTTTACCTGTATGGAGTTACATAATACTGTAGTGAGATCGAGAAAAAAAATGAAGAATAGTGGTGTCCGAAATTCATGTAACCGACGTATTTTTTTCAATTATACATACTATATATCAATAATTAGCATGTGGGTTGTCAACATAAAATAGATTTTGAACGATTCAATCGATGTGTATAAGATTTTTTTTAATTTAATCAATATCTGGGGAGATTTTCGCGCCAAAAAAGAAATAAATTGTGTGTTCTTGCCCTTTAGTTTTTGAACTAGGATGAGGAAAATTATTCCAATATTTTTTTTCATTTCAAAATTTAAATTCAAAAATGTAATGTAATGCAAGTTCTTATTAGCATATTAATACGTGAAGAAAAAGCAGCAAAAACTTTGTACCCGTTTTCACGAAAATTGCGCGAACGGAGGAGGATTTTATTTGAAAAAAAAAATATGCATAAAGAATACATTAAATCAATAAAAAACATTACACACACTACCATGTATATAATATAACACACACACACGCATATATACTCTTTTGTTTATTGTTAAAGTCAAATTAACAGTGTAGCTTTGGCGAAATCTGTGATTATAGAAGTATAGTCTTTGACATTAATTATTATGGTCGAGTTTTGACCACCGGCTAGTTATTAGTATCCTGTCCGGTTCATTCTTTATAAAACAATATTAAATATCAGGATAAATTTCTATCCGAGAAAAAGCCAGTGCTCAGAAACGAAAATGGCTCAAAGAAAGTCTAGTGGTAAAATTACAAGACAAATATTATGTCTGCAAGAAATTAAAATTAATTGTATCTATTGTAATAAAACATTTCACTTAGACAGTCATTTTATTATATGCCGTACCTTTTTTAGATGACCTTTACTGTCTGAACGTATTAGAGCCAGACTAAAAAGGTTTGCTACCTAGGCAGTCTATACAAAACCTAGAATCAAAATTGCTTACATAACTCCCAGACTTATTACGTATTTTGTCTGTTTTATATTCTTGGGGACTCTTGAATGTATATCATGTTTTCTTATTACATTTTGATTGTGCATAACATGTTGACTGTCTAATCCATGCATCTCTTATACAATTTGTATCTTGCTGTTAAGTATGTATACGTTTACGTTACATAGAATGCGTAATTCACTATTGATTATGTTTGATCTTGGTGTATTGAGTTAGAACTTTGAATTTTTATGAACATATGTACAATATAATGTATTTGAGAGCACACAACCAAATCAAGCGACTATTACTACAAAACTATTACAAACACAAAATAAGTCTTCATGTCCATGATAATGTAGACACACTGCAAGAGAGTCACATATACTGATACTCTCATTGTTATGTAACACTAGTTAATTATATGGAGAACAAATGTTCGCTAGGGCCCGATAGAAGACATAAGTTCAAGAAGTGCCAGGTTGACGTCTTTAAGGATGATATGTGTCACGTCACGTACATGGAATAATTTACTGCTACATAATTAGGAAGGTTTTAACTGAGTAGTCCATGTACGTGCCAAAATCTGTCAATACAGAAAACATCTATGATCATGTTTAGGTTTTACATTCACGTAGCAGTTAAAATTTCTGTATATATAATATATATATATATATATATATATATATATATATATATATATATTTGACGGCCTCTGTGGTTGAGCGGGCTAAGCCTTTGCCGGCCTACCTCATTGCAACGCAGAGGCTCCGGGTTCGATTCCTGGTATAGTAAATTTCGGAAACGTATTTTCTCCGTTATTTACTATGGTCTGGGTGTCTGGGATCGGCCCCAGAGTAGTCCGTTGTATATTACCCATAACACAAGCGCAACTTGCTTAATTTGGGGATATACAATATGTTGTCTGCCGTTTTAATTTAAAATTTAAAAAATAAATTAATATATATATATATATAGTCGCAAGTTTAATGTTAAATTAATTAAGCAATAATTACATATAGAGTACAACACTCGCCGTCTTATTTTGTACTCCCCATCAGCGGTTGAGCCTAGCTCCCGCAGGGCTATTGAGCCATGGGCTCTGGCTAGTGGTGCGTCACCTCATCCAACGGGGTAACATCATAGACGCACTACACAACTTCCTTAAACCCCCACAATATGCATAGGTGGCAATGATCGCAAAAAAGGATGCTGAAGATCGCACTAAGCGGAAAAATGTAAAAAAGCAGACCCCAGGCTCTGATACAGACATTATGAATGCTAGGGATTACTAGGGATTGATTTTGTTGTCATTACTATTAAGTAATGACAACAAAATCAAACCTCTACTATAGTAAAAGTAGTATATAGTAATATAAGAATAAAGATTACTTCCTTAAAATCGTTTGGACGTATCAGGAAGTATACTATCCATAATATTTTGCACAGTCAATGTGTTAAGGTTATAGTTATATATCGTTCCCAGAAGTTAGTCGATTTGGATTATAACTAAGATTACACGAGATTAACTTTTACGTTACTAAAATTTTTTCACTATCTAACTCGAAAGTTATTGGAAATTAGTACTTAGGTTTGTCTTAGGTCCGCAGTTATTTATTACCACTTCTTTTTATTTCTAGACGCACTATATGACAGTATGTACATATGTTATCACTTAGTAATACTTTACGTATTATCGCATCATATTATATAAGTACATATACGGTTTTATTCATAGAGGGTTAGAGTAAGTTTGAACGCTTCTTTAAGAAACATAAAGAAGCGTTCTAACTTACTATAACTCTCTATGAATAAGACCGATTATGTAATAATTGGCAGACAAACACACATATTGTATATCTCCAAACTAAGCAAGTTACGCTTGTGTTTTCGATAATATACAACGGACTACATCGGGGCCGATCCCAGGCCATAGTAAATAACGGAGAAAATTTGTTTCCGAAATTTACTATGCCAGGAATCGAACCCGGAGCCGCTACGCTGCAGTGAGGTAAGCCGGCAAAGGCTTAACCCGCTCAACCACAGAGATAATATACATATTGTCAAGCCTGCTTCCCATTGAGGTAGCCAGAAATGATGGATCTGCACTTGCTAAGATCCTGACTAACACCTTTTCATTTATCTGCTTTTATTAGTCTCTTTATATATACATGTTTTTTAAGTGTTTTTTGGACAAACAAACACACACCGTATATACCCAAACTGAACTTAATCTTCCTTCAAAATATTTTCAATTTAATTATGGTGAGTACGTCGCTGTTCATTGACTTCATCATTCACACAGAAGTTGTATGCAGAGATTGATAGAAAATATGTATGTATATGTCACTGAATATGTTGTCAATGTTTGAATGTATTATTTCTCAGATAAAAAGTTATGTCATTGGCTGACGTAACTCTATAGGTTAATTTCTATCGTATTAACCTAGAATCGACTATAACGAATGTTCAAAGAAATCACCCTTAGAACGCTATGTAACCATTGCATATACTGAAATAATTGCCTTGGCTCAATTAAAGTGGAAAAAGGAAAAATTTCCAACAAAGAACCGCACACAAAGAGCCCACATTTAAATCACTAGATTACACGCTTTTTCAGCAACAATAGAACATTATACGGTTCACACTAGCTCATTCTTTATTCATAGAAAATACCAACATTCCCACTGCGGAATAAACAGCATTTTCGAACATACAAAACATGCAAAAAGTGTCGCGAAAGTTGCATGCAAGTTGGGAATTCGGACGACACTTACCTCGGCCGGTGTTGGGCACTGTTGGGCAACTTCGAGTTAAGTTTATAGAGTGCCCGCCGGCCCCGTGTCCCGTTTTAGACGTTCAGATGGAATTCTAAACTTCGTATGCACTTGCAGTATATTATGTTAAACATTTTGGGGGGTGAATTTGAATGGGTTGAATTGGGTAAGTGAAGTTCAATTTTGTGTACATCTTACATACAATCCAATTCTTCTGTAATTCAAATTATTTTGGGATATTTAATGAATATCCTAAGACGCGATTACAGCTGTGGCATCGACGTTTAATCCGGTCTCAACTGTCGTGCATGCTATAATAAAATTCCAAATTTTGCCGACGGTTATGTTTCACATGAAATATAATGAAGAATTTTCCTAAAACCCCAGTTTAATTTGGTTTTTTTTTAATATTTTATTATATAAGTCTTTATCTATTTTTCTAAAACATACTACGTGCACGACAGTCATGCAACAGATACTTAAGCGATATAAAAATAAAGTACATATTCCAAAAATTCATTCGGTCTTAGGTAGGGTCGACACAATATATCGATAAAATGATAGTGTCGACATGATAGTATTGTTATTTTTGATAATTTGTAGATTCTGTTTTATCGACATTAAAATATCATAAAACACCCATTATACATTGTATAAAATAAACACCGAAATCAACAATCAACATCGAAATCTTGGATGAAGTATGCATCTCTTCAACACTTTTTCTTATACTGCATATACCTAAGACCGATTTTTTTTTTAAATTTCGTGATCGGCAGTGGTCGCGTGATTGAATTATTATAAAGAATCAATATAAAGGATACAAAGGCATTTAATAAAATTAACATGACACCATTTAAACAGACTGTAATAAACCAAAGAATAATAAAGAAAAAGTGGTCTCAAAATAAAATTGTATAATTTGACGTCTAAGATGACAGTTCTAAGTTATATGACCGGTTTTAATAGATTTAATAGCAGTGATAAAAATAATATAAATCCCAAGGCTGTCTGTCATTGATTAATTTTATCGATATGTAGAACCCACTAATCCACTTCGTACAATTGTGGTGTTAAGATGAAAGGGGAAGATCAGATGATACTGTGAGATATTTATGTGTAAGTAGGATATATATAAAAAAATCACCTTCTGCATGTGTGTCTGCGAAACTCGAATTGTAGTCTATGGATTTACTTGAAATGTTTTACATAACTTTGCATCCTAATAATTTCGTATACTTTTATTCTACGTATTAAAATTCAGTTTTCTTATGTTTATATCGATAAAACTCGGAGAATAATCGATAAATACACATCCCTAATAATTAATATCAGACTGAGCCACAGCGAAGTGTAGTATCATAAATAAATCATCATCAAACATTAAACACACTTTTCATTCCATAGCTTCACGATTAACTGTCATTGTATTGAAGTGGCGACAAGAGAGTACGGGGAGGCGTAAACATTTTTACGAGACCATTCTATCTTGAACCCCCCTGTGCCCTCAGGCTCGAACAATAAAGGTGTTTCGAGGGTTGTTTTAAATGCTGCACAAGGTCAAGTTATCTGGTCGTAATAAATACTATTGGCGTGTAGGCGCCATGGTTCTTTATGATTGAGACGAATGCGTGCGGCGCCCGGGCGGCGTCAGGTGACGTCATAGTATTTTATAATTGTTCAGCTATTGTAAGGTTTGATATCAATGTAATGTAAATGCCCAAGATAAGAGTGGGAAACCCTTGAAGGGGCCGCATGCCAACAAAAAATAGCTCTATCATTCTATCTGTGAAATAAAAAAGAAAGCAAAGAAAATAATATAAAGTAGTATTTGATAAAACAAAAAGTGTTCATTGTTATAATTGGTGTTATACTTAAAATCTTGGTGATTATACACGAATGAGATATGTATTATTGTCTACCAGAACTTCGGTCGTAAAACGTGAAAGCATAAACTAAAAAAAAAACAGCAAAATATGCATAAATATGTATCGATGCTATCTTTTAAAAATAAAAAGTATTGGAAAAACCGGTCAAGTCCGTGTCAATCTAATGTTTCGATAGCGATGACTAACGTTTATAGTATATCAAAAGGCTAGGCATCCCTAATATAGCATCTAATCGAAAATACATCATATATCGAAAACTTGCCAACTGACTTTCAAACTAATTTCCATTTATAATATATTTTTAGTTCTACCCGTGCAACAGCGGCGAAAGAATATAATTTCCTGCGGCTGGGCGGCCTACGAGGCGACAAAACAACCCACAGCCAGGTAGTAGGGTACTTACCCGCCTAGATGGTTACAAATCTTGAGTTGTGTTCCGGCATTAGTGGCAAGGTTTCAGTATATCTTAAAAGAGCAGCAACGCATTTGTAGCACCTTTGGTGTTGCAAATGTGATGGCGATGATAACCACTTCCCACCAGGTGAGCCATCTGCTTGTCGGTCAGCAGACCTCATGTAATAAAAATAATAATATAACGTGTTTTAATTCTCCTATTATATTAATGTACTCTGTGATTTTAATGAAGAGTTTTATAATAATATAAAGACAAGTAATAAAGGTTGCTAAGATACTAAGAAAGTAATTTATATAAAAAAGCAAATCTTATAAACCAGTATTTACAAAATACTATCTTAAATAGTTTGGACAATCTATTTTACGTATAGGAACAACTTTGGTACCGTTTTGTTGGGGTTTTTTCAATACACCGAATGAATACTCCTTCGATTATACAATTCAAGTGCTTGAATCCAATTATACGTACATTGAATCTGTTATTCATACAGGTTGTAACGAGGAGGCTCAAAAGTCAGCTAATAGAGCCGGTAGATGGAGCGCTCTGCAGTATTGAATACGTAGCGAGCCAATCTCACCGATAGATGCTCTAAATTATATGCTGATTTGAATCACACGCTGTAGCGTGTTCAAAAGGAGATAATTCGTCCATAAGTTTTGCTGAAGCTTGCTTCG
Organism: Dendrolimus kikuchii; assembly: GCA_019925095.2. Lineage (NCBI taxonomy): Eukaryota > Metazoa > Arthropoda > Insecta > Lepidoptera > Lasiocampidae > Dendrolimus > Dendrolimus kikuchii. Next base: position 7,861,709 of record CM034401.1, read on the forward strand.
CTCAAAGGCCTCTGTATCCAGCGAGGTAATGCTCCAAGCGTTCTAGGTACAATGCCCAGCGACCATGGTCTGGTGGGGCTGGACGGACTTTAATATAGGTTTTTATTTTTATTTCATTTTTACTATTATATACATATTTTTAAGTTAGGTTTATTTATAGGATACAATTGATATAAATAATAATAATAAAAAAACAATTATTTAAATAAGTTTTTGATAGGTACTGATGGAGTTTTATTATTTTATTGTTTATCTTGACCTTATAACAAGTTATTCATATCTTGGATAAATCTGTTGCAGGTGGAGAGTTTGTACAATGAAAAATGAGAATATAATCTGGTGAGGTAATTCAGACCAGTAGATATTGAAAATGGACCTTTTAGAATTTTTATCTGTCAGTCTGTAAGAGGACCACGTGAAAACTGTTCAATGGATTTAAATGAAACTCGACAACAGAGCTTGCTTATATCGCGTCTGAATACCTAGGATACTTTTAATCCGATAAATGGCAACGTTTCTGTGAATATAGCCCAAAAAAAATTAATTACGCTACGGTCGCCTGATGCGACCGCAGCGTCATTTTTTTGGTTCTATTGTTTTAGTTACAATTCACTAACAATGACATAATGGCAACGCGAATGAAGTTTTGCTTACACTACTGGCATATTATATAGAGAAATGCTTAGGAGTCCACATATAATGAAGAGTTTCATAGAGAATACAAATGACTTCAGTTTTCGTTATTTGGCCACGGCCATAAAAAATCATTGAATTGAAAATATTTCAAAAACTACTAAATAGATATTGTTCAAAATTATTTTCAGGGTAAGTATTTTTGAAGAGCTTTATTTTTTGAATTTTCCATCTCATACTTTAAGTGTGATTAAGATGATGAATTTTCACAATTTTGGGTGCAAATATCTCGCCATCTATTGACTTAAAAAAATCATTAGAAGACCCGCATATTTTATAAGAAACGATTAATAATAATACAATATATTGAAAAAAATCTAGATCCAGTTACTTGTATGGTGACTACTACTACCCCTAGTATTACTTATTGTCGTAGTTTCACTACATCTATTATAGTTATAGCAATATACAGACTACACCTACCGGTAGAATTTCATTCATCTAGACTTCGTAGAGTCTGAGACATATGATTGTGACTTACACTGACGGACGGACTGACAAAACGATTTCATAAGGATTCCGTTTTTATCAAAATAGCTATATCATTAAAAGACGGATAAACGAATAATAAAACCTTTTTGCCAGCGGAGCAGTTTGTGCCTTGGGCCACAATAATTTAAATGTAAACTGTAATAGTGAGGCATGGATCGAGCCGATAATGTTTATTTCTAACGGCAAACTCTATTTGCTTTTTCTAACACAAGTGCCGGTGCTTCATTCTATATAAACAGACGGAGATGAACTCATGACTTTTGAATAAAGTTTTATTTATTTGCCTGTCTTGTTACATAATATAAAACTATAGAGGAGTACGCATATATTCGCTCGCTCGCTTACGCAGCTTCGCACGCATGAAGCTTGAAGAGCTTTTATTTATGAAGTGAGGACGTTTGAATGTTTCGGGACAAAAGTAATGAAAAAAAAACCACGTATGTGTCTCAAAAACTCTTTTAGTTCTTTCGTTTACCTATCGCTACATCTGCGTGAAACGGTGTGTAATTATAACATTATTCCAGATGAAGCAGTAATGTAAAATAATGTTTATATGAAAGAGTGGTCATAAGAAGACATTGTTATCATCGTCCGTTTAAAATATTACAAAAATATTTTTTATTAAGTTCAAACATTACTACGCTATTTGAATCGTTTATCATATGACGTCATCACGCACTACGCTCTTACAGAAACTAGGCGGCTTCTGCATTTTGTGAGATGATAGAAAGCATCTCAATTTATTTGACTGTCAACAACCATTATTCGATCTTCTGAGAAACTGCGGTAGGAAATTTTTAAATATCAACATAAATACAAGAAATACCACAGAGACTGCCAAAATTATGCTTCTAATTATTATAATGTTTTTATGCTTTTAATAGATTAATTTCGAAAGATTCGTCATGTGGAAACCAGAATTCCAAATTGTACGAACAGTTGCTCTCAGCGACTGAGTTTCGTCCAGATACAGACAATACAGTAAATAATCTATAGGGACGAGTGAGTTGTGCACTAGTTTGCGCTGATACATGATTTATTATACTAGAATTGCGTTCTTGGAGTTTTGGCTACATGATTGATATACATAAATGGTTTATTACGTTTTCATTAGTTTATAACCGTGGAAAAAGTATTCTTCTTTCATCTCACAACTTAAAATGAACCCCATCTAAACATTTTCTTAGTAGAACAACAGTATATGATGTTATTGTTAAAATTAAATTTTTGATCATCGTTAAAAGATCTCTTATGTACTATTGTGGATTTACATTTTTAAAATTTCTTTTTCTCAATTCTTAAAGTAATTTTTTTCTTAATATTGTCATCATAAATAAATGATATTGATTATAATGGAATGTTTGCCAGTATTCAGAAATACGTATGCCCCGGAATTTTGCGTCGATCCGCATTGACGCTTCTCAGAATTTACGTGACTCTGAAGGCAACATTTACACCGCGACGTATCAAAACGTGTTTTATATTTATTTTTTTGTAAACAACGGCATTTCGGCCATTATGATAAAGATGTATGAGTTGGGTTTTAATGGATACATACTTTCGTAGACCAGTATTCGAGTTTTTCGTTGGGTATTATGATAACCATAAGCTCATTTACATTTACCCTTTTTATTTACATAATAACAGCCCATTATAATAAATGTCCCACTGCTCGGCTCGAGCCTTCCATTATAGGGGAAACGGGCAGTATACCCGCCACGCTTGTCCAAGGTGGCTTGGCAGGTTTGACACATCGTTTATCTCGATGTGCAGGTTGCATCACGATGTTTTCCTTCACCGTTGTTATCACGTGGTAATTATAAAATATGCATATTAGGTCAGAAAACTGCCTAAGCGGCGCATGCTTTCCGGCCAGGATCGAGAACCCGCGCTCTTTGAGCATGGGACGCGTGCGCTAGCCACTACGCTACCACAAATTTTATTTCTATGTAATAAAATGTAAATATTGTTAGACAGTGATCATCATCCAGCAAATCCTAAGGTGGTAAGGAAGCTGCAAAATGGTAAAATATATTGTCGTCGTTTATTAAAATAATGATGACAAGATTTTTTTCAATTGAACATGTCGTGGTACCTCGGTGGCTGAAGCTTCCGTGCCTCATTCCACTGATACATATAATATAGGTTAAAACTTTGGCTAGTTCTAAATGAACAGCTTAGATAGTTGTTATGACGTAATTTCCCATTTTTACAGTACATTAAATCGGCGTGAGAAAGGTTTTCTTCGAGATCGCCGAGGTTTAAAAACGACAACTAATCCACTTTGCATAATCATAGCAAGTATACTTTGTACACAAAATAGTTACAAATAATACCAAAAAATAGTGGTGATGTACAAAGGTGAGCTTAATCCTAAAAAGAATTTTTCCAGCAAACTTATGGGTCTAACGAGAATGGGAAAACAAGAGGCATATCATAAAAAAAGGCATAATCCTCGCAGTAAGACTTTTCTAGGCGGTTAATAAACATTTTTCTTGATATAATGCTGGTATTCGCACCGGTGTGTATGGTGGTCTTATTACTTTAACATGCCATTCGCGTCTTGGAATATTGGAACAATTTATGCGAGACCCCTGTAATTTAGAAGTGTTCCCCATCGAAGGTTCAGGTTGACACCTCCGGTGGGCACCAGGAATTTTGATTACTCATTTTGCGCCCAAATTTCGTAACTTCAAAGTTATTACGATCATTTTTACAGGTGAGTTTCAACAATAATAAAACTTTGGGTTAAAGTTACGTTACATATTTAAGTCTCATGACAAAGTATTAAAAGTAAGAAATGAGGATAGCTATAACACTTTCTGAATGTTAGTCGTTATATTTTGAATACTTATATGATTTTATTTATGAACTAGTTGTGCCCGCTACTTTGTTAGCGCGGAATATGGGTTCTGCAATAAGTTTATATTTTTACGATTACCGCAATCACATCGCACATGTTATGAAGAATGGTATATAGTAAAAAAAATCTGTAATGAAAGCGTATTTACGAAGAGGTTAGTTAGAGAAAGTAGATGATGCAAATAATATATCGGAGCATGTAGAGATCCATTGAGTCCTACCTACCCATATCTGAAACAGGCATGATACATACATACATAACTTCACACCAGTTCCCTTGCGGGGTAGGCACGAACAACAGAGCGCCATTCAGGCTTATTCTTACACACCTCACTTGCTTCTTTGACATTCATAGCTCTTGTCATGCACGCTCGTCTGTTCTTAAGGCTCCTGACATCACCTTCTGCTAGTACACGATCAATTTGATCATGGTAGGTGTGTCGTAGCCTTCCACGACTTCTGATCCACTGTTGCATTGTATATCTGTTTAGTCATTTTTTCATGATGGCAACAGGCATGATATTGTTGCGAATTGGTCCTTTGCAGGAGTTTTATTACCCATTGGAATTTGAGTGATCTACTGTTCGCGCTAATCCCTTCGTACGCTTCCTGGTAAGACGTCATAAATCCTTCTTTCTAGTGTTTGTATTTCAAGTACATTTTTAAAAGTCAATAATCTGACAAGTTAAGAATTCCAAGAACCAGTGCGCACGTTGTTAGGCTATTTTACAAACATAAGGTCGGTCAATCGGGGACTGAGTTAGTTTTATTTCAACTGCGATCGAGGCGTTAGTGTGCATTTAGAGCGAGTATATTATAACGATGGACTTTGCGCGGTTTATGTGAATACGATTTTTGATTTTACGGTTAGGACTTGTTGTATTCGGTTGTATTTGTAAGAACTGAATTACGGATGTATACTTCTAACAAACTTTGTGATAATTCCAACGGCATTTTAATTTCACATCTCACAATTTCTTAACAATATGTACCTATGTATTTATATGTGTATCTACTGATGAACCCTGTAAGATATCGAAGTGGAATATACACTAAAATTTATAATGAAAATTCTGTTTTAATCCTTAAAAAATTTCATTGAAACCGTTTGGTTGTTACAAAATCTATTCGAAATGAAATTTTCAGATAGACTGACAGGCAAAAATTCTAGAAACGGCTATTTATGATTGGGTGTCGTATAAACAGCACTCACTAAAGATATTGTTTAAATTGGTAGTTTTTTTATTGGCCAAAATGTAACTATAAATGGTAAGTAGAAATGTCTGTAGTCGCTTTGAGTCAAGATGGTGTCCGGCAGCACGCAGTATGGACAGTGCTAGGTCAGGTGTCTAATACGTGTTATCCTCGGGTGTGACCCAAACAAAGGCGGGCAGACATGATTGTATCAATGTTGAGAATTTTCAAAACAAATACAGATGAAGTTCCTTAGGAAACATTACTACAACAATTCAAACATTTTTAAAAAATGTACTCCAAAAAACAAGTCCTTTATACCTCTGTGTTTTTGTGGTAAGCCACACTAGATTATTCGAGGCTCCTTTGTATTAAAAGCTTGCTATTTTTCTTGTCTTTGAGATTTCACCCGCTAGCAGTATGATAAACTAACTTGGCTGTAACTCCTTGTACGTTACTACTTTGTTTTTAGAACAAGGCTTTCATTAAAAACGGGGCTTAAGTCTTTAATTAAATATAATTATGAAAAAAGGATATTAGGTATAAATATCGCCTGGTAAAACACGTAATTATGTGTTATCCTAAAATCACAAAACTAGATGGTGCCACAGTTCAATTTTAAGTGTTTTTTTAGAGGAACGGGCGGTGTAGATATGCCGACGTTGATTTTATCATAACAATAATTGTGGATGTATATGTATTTTCTCCCAAGAACTATCCGTGCACGAACGGAGAAAGAATACAATTTCCTGGGGCGGCCTGTCGTAAGAGGCGACAAAACCACCCACAGCCAGGTGATAGGGCATTTGCCCGACTGGATGGCTACCATCCCTGGTCTAAAGTATGTCGCCATAACAACCTTTGGTTGTGTTCCGACATCAGTGACCAGGTTCCACTCTCCCTTAAGAGAGCAGCAGCGCATTTGTAGCACCTTTGGTGGTGTTGCAAATGTCCATAGGCGATGGTAACCGCTTTCCATCAAGTGGGCCGTCTGCCGGTCTGCTGAACTCCTGCAATAAAAAAAAGAACAACCCTATTCACGAAAAACTGTTTCGCAATGTGTATACGAATATTTAATAAATTACTACCATCCATCATAGAACTGCTGTTGAAATTATATGAAAAAAAAGCTAAAAATATGGTTACTGGAAAAAATGATCTACTCAGTTAATGATTTTCTTAAGTACAATAGAGATATATTATTTGTGTTGTGGAATAAATACTTATTTGTTTAAATATTATGATACTGGCAGTTCGGTTTTATGTTATTATAATTAAAAGAAAATCGAGTTGGTTGTGATTCGAACGCAAGGAAAAATGGCGTTTTATTTTCTTTACTCCCATTTTAATTTAAATGCTTAGTCTGGCCATAAATACTGTTACAATAAAAAGAAACAAAATATTACATTTGAATTTGGAATTTGTCATTTTTATATGATTGTTCATTGTGTTTTCTCATTTTAGCGCCAATACATTTTGCAATATTAAAATGCGAGTCGGGCGATAAAGAGAACCGAACCGCTGTGATTGCATTGCACAAAGTAGGTATGGAGCCAAATGCAATTTTTAAAACTCTCCATACGCTCGGTATTAGTCAAATGTTTGTGTACAGGGCTATTAATAGGTACAATGAGACCTTCTCTGTTTGTGACAGAAAAAGATCTGGCCGTCCACGTAGTGTTCGTACGAAAAAGGTGGTCAAAGCAGTAAGGGAAAGAATTCGAAGAAATCCTGTCCGAAAGCAAAAGATTTTATCTCGGGAGATGAAGATATCACCTAGAGCCATGTCGCGTATTTTAAAAGATGACTTAGGACTTGCAGCCTATAAGAGATGCACTGGTCATTTCTTAACTCATGATTTAAAAAAGAATAGGGTGGTAAAATCGAAACAACTACTGAAGCGGTACGCAAAAGGAGGTTACAGAAAAATTTTGTTTACGGATGAGAAAAAATTAACAATTGAGCAACATTTTAACAAATAAAATGACCGTATTTATATTCGAAGCTCTAAGGAAACTTCTCAATTAGTCGACAGAGTGCAAGGTAGGCATTATACGTCTTCAATGATAGTTTGGTGGGGTGTTAGCTATAAAGCAGTGACTGAGCCATATTTTTGTAAAAAAGGTATCAAAACATCGGTACAAGTGTATAAATATACCATTTTTGGGAAGGTAGTTAAGCCCCTTAACAACACCATGTTCAATAACCAAGAATGGTCCTTCCAGCAAGACTCGGCGCCAGGTCATAAAGCTCGGTCCACGCAGTCTTGGTTGGAAACGAACGTTTCGGACTTCATCAGAGCTGAAGACTGGCCGTCGTCTAGAGCCGATCTTAATCCGCTGGATTATGATTTATGGTCAGCCTTAGAGAGTACGGCTTGCTCTAAACGCCATGATAATTTGGAGTCCCTAAAACAATCCATACGATTTGCAGTGAAGAATTTTCCCATAGAAGGAGTGCGTGCTTCTATTGATAACTGGCCTCAACGTTTAAAGGACTGTATTGCAGCCAATGGAGACCACTTCGAATAAGCTTTTTATATTTTAAATTGTTTTATATTTATGTATTAAACTAACACACTGTAAAACTTATAAATGTTATTTGCAATAGAAAAAAAAATCTTTGTTACAATATTTATGTCAAGACTATATATATAATTTTGCCTCGTTCGGGTCCATCACAATTCGAATACCAAATTACATTTATTTATATTTTTGGATTTTGACATTTGATTTATTTCATTTTCTTGACATTGATTTATTTCTGTATTTTAATATAATTAATTAATTGATTTTGTTTATAATATTAGAATTGTTGTATTTTTTATGTTCGTTTTCAGATTGAAGATCGATGGTTGATTACTCAAATATTTATATGATCATGTATAGGTCTAAAACAGTGAGAACATTAATTTGTTACCACCTTTTGTACAATTATTACCTGTATTTTTAGAAATAATGGTTCATTTAATCATTTATGCATACATTTTTTGAAACTTTGAACCGTACACGATTTGACTGAAAGTATCAATAGGATAAGCTTCTTACATTTCGTCTGTTCCACTCCTAGTGCAACAGTAAATCTAAAACAAAAGGTTCCGTACATTTGAAACTACTTGCTTTTACAACTGCATTCAATCATTTCGAGTCCAATTTCATCTTGAAGGCTGGAGTAAGTTATAGGATAGGAGCGATTTGTAACAAAAAGGATCCTTTGTCTATAAGTGAAACTTAAATGAAACTCCAAGCACACGTTTATAAAAATTTAAAAGCCAAAGCCAGTTTTACCATTTAACATATTCGTAATTTTAATATTCTTTCATGTATAAATGGAGTTGTTGTAGGATGTCCTTAAGTACTAATTATCTAAATCCCATATTCTTTATATCAGACCACCATGATGTGGTGGAATTTAGGTAAGAATATAGCTAAAAAACATATTAATAAAAAAATCTGCATGCCACTCTTAAAATTTGTAAAAAAAACTACTGCAGACACATTTGGAGAGAATTGTGATATAGACCAATTATATTCTTCTTAGTGATTTTCAAGAGTTATGTCAGACTTATTCGATATATCGTAAATTAATAAAATTATGATCTGTAACAAATGTAATATATAGCAAAATCCTGTATCATACACATAAAGCTCATTACATCGGATCTTTCGGATTATACCTACACTGTGATTTTACAAGGTATCTAGTACATACTATGATAATGGGTTAATTAAGTTTCACTTGTAGACAATTTTAAATCGTATCCCGTAGAAACTACCCCTTTTAGGTACTAACATAAAAATTACCATATGTTAAACATCGTTATACAGTACATATGTATACCAAATTTTACGATAGCATATTAGAAAAAAATATACATTTTGATAAACTGATTTCACTACGAACAGCATTGAGGTAAATATTGTATAATTTGAAACAATTTCTTAATTATACGTACATCTTTATTTTGAAAATTTTGCCAGGATCAAACCAATTCAGGATCTGCCTTGAAAATAATTAACAACTGGCTGTGCCGACCATTTCATTTGAGCGGGACTTGGATCGTATATTCATATCTTCCCAAATCCACAAGACATTAAAATTAAAGATACATAAAATTGATAAATTTATCACTGAAATATGTCTAGTCATATTAAGTACTATTTGACACAAACTTTCAGATAGGCTGACAGAAGAAAATTCTCAAAACAGTAATTGATAATAAGTCATCGTATAAGTAGCAAATTTCTCTTAAAAGGCATTCATCCCAGATATATATGAATTTTATTTATTAGTTCTTATAGTTAATCTTTATGCTTACGCTTGTTACTAGTACCCTACACTATATAAAGAGAAGCAACCGTTCGTTCGTGTTCCCAAAGGACCCCTATCGCCGGCTACAGGCCGCGGCTTAATCTAACGAATGCTACCCTTACAAGTTACTACAAATGGAAACCAATCCTGGATTTAACTAACAGTCTTCATACGAGATATTTCACTTCATATTTGTCGCAAAATCGGTTTTATTGGCACGATAAAACGTTCAGTTTATTCCAGCGTTTATTAGAATTGTTATTGGGTATTGTATACACGAGATTTATGTATATCTTAAACATAGAAATTTGTTTCACGTTTATTAAAAAAAATTTAAATGTTTATGTTACAAATAATTTAACTACGCATTTTGTTTTTGTAATTGTTTATTTTGGTAAGCAATAAAGTGTTATATAATCTAATGTAATAATTTTCAAGAAGAGGGTAGTCTAGCGGTGGATTCATTCGAGTGGTGGTGCGTTCGCCAAAAACGGGAACAGAGCTTCAAAAGTCGAGCGAGAAGTGAAAGTAGGGCTATTTTGACTTCTCGCTCAACTTCTGAAGGAGTCCGACGTCTGCTAGGATTATTGTACGAATAGCCTATTTGTTATTTCTCCATCAAATGACAACGTTTGCATTGTAGATATTTTGTTTTTATCTTATATATGTTTAAATTATTATAATAAAATTTAAAGTAAAGTCATTGAAATTGTAATAAGATAGTATAACGTATGACAAAAATTACTATTTTGTAAGATTTCCGTATTTACCAAAACCGCAGCGTCCAAAATACTATCCACGTAAATATCTTTAACAAGGCAACTCTTTGTAGTCCAACAAAGTAACAAATCTTGACCTTAGTACTTCACAATCGTTCTTTACGGTACTATACATTTCCTAAGGTATGACGTGTACATCCTTTGTCCGTAGACCCTCGTCATCAACTAAAGGCAGATAGCGTCAAGTCAAACATTGAATAAGATGTTAAAGCAGTTCGCATTGCTAATTGTGTACATCGGAGACGACGAAAAGACCTGACATTTGCCTAAAGGCTTGCTTTGAACGGTCCGATTTGCTATCAAAGTTTTAGAAAGCTGTTTTCAATTACAAGCAAGATTGATATTTATTATTATTCTAGATCTCATATAACACAAATGGGGAAATTATTTCGTTTCGGAGTTTTTGGCAGGCACTTTAATACTGATAGCCTGATGCTTGTAATAGAAACTTTTGAATGACGTCAAACGTAGGACTTCTTGTTGTCGCACAAAAGACACATTTCGCTAAACAGGTCAAATAATTATTGTTTATTTTTAGAGTTCTATAAATATTTTGATAAACAGAAGCTTAATGATATCACCATATCCATACGTTCTTTTATCCATTTAATATTATATTTTACAGTCATTTTTATCGGAAACTACTGGGTCTAATTGGATACAATTCATAATAATAATAAACAATTTTTAATCTAGCTACAATTTGCTGTAGTAAATTAAGGGAAAATGAGGATTAGGGGTGGCTGACATATAATTTTTTTTTGCCATTTGTTACTGTATGGGGACCGTTAGTCAATTTAAAAAAAAATTGGACAATAAAACAGTATTGTACAGAATTTAGTATGATTGATTGATGATGATTCTTATGCATAAGTAGTTTCAATTAATACAACACCAACATGATTTGCCACATATTGAATCATTAAAAATATACTAGCTACCGTAAGTAAAAACAAAAGAGAGAGAAAAAAAAGGTTGGTATAAAATAACTAAAAAGAAGAAGAAGGAAAAGATAAGAAGAAGAAAGGGAGACCTCAACAGAACGTAGAGCCGGAGCCAAGATCACACCGATTGCCTGTGACCAGCCGCAAGGAGGACGCTAGTGGTCAGAAATACTTGATATAATGGTTTACTTGTTTTCAAACATTCAAGAATCATTTGTTTATAAGTGCTGGGCCTAGATGTTGCTATATCTATTAAGTAGAAATCGTGTTTATATGAATGCGCTAGCTGGTAAAGCGGAGATGTAGAATGTTGAAACATAACGACGATGTTCTTTAACAACTTTCTTGTTTTTATTGCGAAGCTGGTAAACAGGCAGAGAGCCTAACTAATTGAAAGTGGTTATCGTCGCCTACGGACGTTTGCAACACCAGGGGTGAAGCTAACGCGTTGCCAACCTTTAATATGGGATGAAACAGGAAGGGATAGGGTAGGAGAGGATGGGGCGGAAGAGGTCAGGCTGGAGGAATGGGATAAGTGAATGAATTAGATTTGAGATAAGGGGAAGTAGACCATCGGAACTTTATAATAATCTTTCTTATGGCAAATTAAAAGCTTATAGAGGTCTACGCCATCGTTTCATAGTGGAAACACCACCAGTGCGAACGAAGCGTTTTGCTTTACGTTCATTCTGGGCACGGCAGAGCTGTTGAATGCGCCACCAGTCTATGTTACCCGGAAAGTACAATCCGGAAGTCTTCAAGTCTCGTGTGAATAGATATTTTCTAGGTAAGCGTGCTCCATCTTTGACAACATCATGGTCTTATATTAGGCGTGATAGGGGTCAAACGCGAACCTATTTATAAAAAAAAAACTTCGTTTAAAAATACCGACTTGAAAAACTAAAAAGTATAAAATAATTATTTCTAAAGCTATTTTTAATTATAATATCTTATTTTTTATATATTACTAGCTGTCCCGGCAGACGTAGTTCTGCCCTGAAGAAATAAAATTTAGAACCCGATTCCAGCGCCACATACCGGGTCCAAATGTAAGCTATCCTATCTTTCAAGTCGAATCAAGTTGCAAATGGTGTGCAAATTTGATTAAAATCGGTCAAGTAGTTTAGGAGTCCATGGCGGACAAACAGCGTGACACGTAATTTATATATATTAAGACTAGCTGTCCCGGCAGACGTTGTTCTGCCCTGAAGAAATAAAATTTAGAACCCGATTCCAGCGCCACCTACCGGGTCCAAATGTAAGCTATCCTATCTTTCAAGTCGGATCAAACTGCACACGGTGTGCAAATTTGATTAAAATCGGTCAAGTAGTTTAGGAGTCCATCGCGGGCAAGCAACGTGACATGTAATTTATATATATTAAGATATCTTAAACATTGAAGTCGGTGCGAAGTAAAACATAAAAATTACTAAGCACCGACTTTAAGATGTTTTAGATATAATATATAAAAAATAAGATATTATAATTAAAAATAGCTTTAGAAATAAGTTATTTTATACTTTTTTATTTTTGAAGTCGGTTTTTTTAAACGAAGATTTTTTCTTATTTGTTAATTTTTAGTGTCTATATATGGGTAGGCCTAAGAAAGGTGCCGCGCGCCTTGAAAACTATAGGTCCTAAGGACGGAACGGAACGGAAAAAAATTTCATAAAAAAATGTTCATAAAATTAAAACTACTGGGCCAAACTATGTTACATTTTTAGGAGACTAAATGGAAACTATTCCGCATCAAACTAAAGAAGAATCACGTAAATCGGATTATAAATCTCAGAGTAATCGGTGAACATACTTAAAAAAATAAGATTCCGACGAATTGAGAACCTCCTCCTTTTTTTTGAAGTCGGTTAATAAAAAAAGGTCGTTTTTAATTACACATCGTATAAACAACAGTTTTTTTTTAATCACGGTCAGTGTTTTCAATTTTATTTACCGGTATTTTAAATACTACATATTTTAGTCTTAGATTGTAAATAATGCATACATTTCCTCTTTTTAACAGACATTCAAAAGTAGTCTCGTAAAATAGCCTTTTGGGATCATTCTCTGTATAAAAGTTTCTAAAAGTTGGCTCCGTATTTTGAACTCAGTCGCTCGGAATTTATACCAACTGCCGACTGCTTCCTATGCCTATGAAAGTAACTTGCCGTGAAACATTATATTTCAATTCAGGCTGAATGTCTCATAGTAACAGCATAATGTAATAGTTTTAAAAACGGGTGAGACTACGTGGTTATGTGGGGAACAATTATCTAATCTCTCTGTCTCGGTAGAAGGAGCTGAATGCTGCCATGCTGTGATCAAAAACCATTTCAAAGAAAATTGGTTTAAATAGCACATACAGATTGAGGAGTTTTTGAGATTTAAGTATACAGTTACAGAATTTTAGGATTTCATAGTTGATAGGTTGTGACAGTGTTCATATCCGTGACATAGCAGACAATTTGCAAGAGAGTAGCCTTTGCTGACACGAGCACGTTTTACAAAAATTGGCTAGTTATTACGAGAGCAAAATAGTATAGTCATGCCGCCTCTGCTAGGTTAAATGACGACGTACGAAATGCTGGGTTGTCGCGCGTGGCTTGAGGAATAATATCCATATCAATAAATTCACATTAAGTAATGTTGAAGATAGATCAAGGCTGAGAAGAAAATGTAGACGAATGGATTCTGCGGAAGCGGATGATCTAAACGCAACTGAGATGATAATGATGATACAAGCCTAGTGTAATATACGTTTTTAAGTGTGTTGAATGAACTTGAATAACCAGAACTCAAGTACATACATACATACATACATACATACATAACTTCACGCCAGTTCCCTTGCGGGGTAGGCACGAACAACAGAGTGCCATTTAGGCTTATTCTTACACAGAACTCAAGTACTTAATTATAAATAACACACATTTCGAAAACTGCTTAAAGGATTCTGAATTTTCAATATTTTTAACCTCATAGTTTAAAAGTTAGCAGGGTAGTTTATTGAATCAAGCTCTTTCCGGAGTCTGGTTTCATAATTATAGTTTGAAACTGTCCCTGTGTTTGTTTATATCGTTTTGATTGTACCGTTATTGACTAGTCTTCATGTATTATATAATCACTACGCTTATTATAAATATTAAAAGCAAATAAAAAGGTTTTACATGTCTAAACAACCTTCTTAAACGAGATAGAAAATCAAACAACTTTAATCTAAGTAATTCTAAACTTTATTGTCAAGCAGTTAAACATAATTTTCCGTAGAACAGTTTATTCTGTGGCTTAGTTTGAAAAGGTATCATGTGCTCGTGGAACGTTAAATGAATCAATTTGAAATCTGGAGAACTTTTTCATTCCGCCACTGTACATTGAAAAATATATTTTCGTGCCTTTATGCCATTTCAATGTATAATATTTTCACTACCCGATTATGCAACGATATATTCTTTAGGTACAAGGTACCATCCTATTAGATTTTGTCTTTACAGATTTACAAGTATCTGATAAGGTTGATGAATGGAGTAAAAGACAGCTGACCAGACATAACGATTTTATAGTGGTTCCCTTTTTGCCAATATGATTAAGGAACTTCAAAAAGATGCATAAATAGTTTAATGACATAGCACATTATCATTTTACACAACCATTACGACATCCTAATGATATCTAGCTTTGGTGGTTCTGTTTTATCTATATGGTATAGACTTGCTAATGTTATTATACCCTCGGGCTATACAGACGGCAGACATGGTCAAAAGTTGCATCCAACGGGCCACATAACTCTGTAGCTTGTTGTATGCTATCGAAAATAATTTAATACTGTTGGATTCGGACCGTTGTACGTTCCAAAAACCACAACCCTTACTATGAGTTTCCTTTGAGCATATTTCATGATTTGGCTTTTTGGTTAAGCCTGAGTATAATTGAACATATCTCCTTGTTATTAAAATAATATTTAAGACTACTTAACAAAGACTAATAAAGAAATTGCTTAACGTATATTTATTTTTTATTGCAAGAGTTCAGCAGACAGGCAGACGGCCCACTTGATGGAAAGCGATTACCATCGCCTATGGATATTTGCGACATCAAAGGTGCTACAAATGCGCTCTTGCTCTCTCAAGGGAGCCTGGAACCTGGTCACTAATGCCGGAACACAACTTAAGGTTGTTATGGCGACATACTAGATAAAGTGCAGCAGCCATCCAGTCGGGGAAATACCCTACCACCTGGCTGTGGGTTGTTTTGTCGCCTCTTACGACAGGCCGCCCGACCGCAGGAAACTGTACTCTTTCGCCGTTTCTGCACGAATAAAAATATATGAAGACGAATAATTTATAAAGATCTACCTTAATTTTTCAAAATTGTGCAGTAATTTAAGTGCAAATATGGGCAAGTTATTGATAGTTGATTTATTACATATACATTTTAAACTTTAATAACTTTAACCCTGTTTTATGAAAATAAATTAAGTTAGTTAATTTGAAATATCGTCATGGCATATGAGAGGAAAATACTATGTATGATAGAGAACATTACTATAATTTGTTGCTTTAGTTTTACTATGTTTGTAAGGTGTCACTAGTACCTATAGATTCTCGTGTTATTAAATCAGTGTAAACCTATTTATTTACAGTTGATATGTTGATATAAAAATCATAAGGAAATGGAAACAAATATTAAGCAGAATGTAAAATAAAAAGCTATAGTGAACATCTATGCAAATGCAATGTTGTTAATAAAAAATGCAATTTTCAGATATTCTTCATTGGTACATATCCCCTGCTTAATAAAGTACTCAATTTATAGCTATATGTTCAAGAGCACTTTAGTGCTAACCAAAAAAACAGGTACAATAATTACATTGTACATTTAAGTATAAGAACCTATTTACTTGTGCATATAAACTTTAATGTACACAACTCCGCCTCTTGTTTTCCCACTCTCCCTAGACCCATAGGTTTTCTGGAAGAAAACTCTTTTTAGGGTTAAACTCGCTTTTGTACATCAACACTATTTTACAGTTTTATTTCTAACTATTTTGTGTACAATAAAGAATACATTACTTAAAATACTTTTAGGAAAACGATGGATTCCTTATCGCTTAAAGCGATCTTTTCCAGGTAAACCAATAATTTGCAGAATATTTTTAGTATCTAAGTACCATCATTATTATAGAGTAATTTTTAATTTATTGTGTGAATTTTGTAATGGGTAAATCAAATATTTCATACAAATCTTGTTGAATAAACTTATATAAATTTAAAACCCTCAAATTTGTCGTTGTTTCAAAAACATTTCAACGTTTTGATGTCGAGCCTCTTTAAGCAGGACATTAGTAGCAATAGGCATTGCCAGACACAAGTTAGTGAAACAGCCAAGTGCCAAACTTAGGGTACAAGTTGTAAGACGCGCCCGTTTTGTGCCAACTGGCCGCCAACTGAGCGTGTGATGCTAATTGCACCATTGTTTTTGTGTTAAAACAAGAGATTTGTACTAAACGTCATTTGTAGTCAAATATTTTGTGATTAGGAATTTTCACGTAGCTTTGCTCTCCTATTCTACAATTTCATATTCTGTAGAAACTGTGCTACTTAAAAAAAACGTTTTTGTTGTGGTATGAATAAGGTATTTAGAAAGAAATACCTTATTAATATTACCATCTAATCTAAAAAGATTAATAAGTAATTTAAATATAACATAAATTAACTAAAAGTATTCTTAATAAGAAAGTGTCCATTAACACTTTTCTTATTGTCTCTATTAAGGTGAAGAAGACACTTTGTGCGTGTGTTCTTTATTAATAGCTAGCACATTACACTACACTTTTGTTTTGTTTATAGCACTAGTTCAAATGGTTTTGTCCTTTTGAGCCTTCTCGTTATGTCCGTATTGTCGAGGAGCTGGATCGCCTCGACATTTACGTGATGATGAAGCCGATGCTCGCGGGCTTCCGCGTACTTCTTAATAATGCTGTTGACAAACTCCACTTTCAGGTCCCGATGGAGGTCGCTCGATCTAACTTACCATGGCGCGTTTACAATTCCTTTTAGTACTTTATTTTGGAAGCGTTGTATGATTTCTACATTACTTGGTTTGGTACAGTCCCACAACTGTACACCGTAGGTCCAGACTGGCATCAGGACTTGTTTGTAAACAAGTAGTTTGTTAGGTACGGACAACTTTGAATGTTTTCCAAGTAGCCAGTACATATTTCTGTAGCGAGCCTCCAGTTCCTCGAGTTTCTTTTTGACGTGAGCAAAAATCGATAATAAGGCATATAATGGAAACTGCTCTATATCTTAAACTCAGTTTTCGTTGAAAGTATTTTTAAAGCTTGTTCAATAGTTGAGAGACACACAACGACATTGTTATGGATCTCTGGATGGCTATCTGATCTAATGTAGCCATAATAATCTTGAGTTGTGTTCCGACATTAGTGGCCAGATCCCAGCAGCATATTAGTAATACCTATTGTTGCAAATGTTCATAGGAGACGGTAACCAATTTCCATTACAGTTGGGCCGTCAGCCCGTCTGCTGTACTCCAGCAATTCGTAAGCTTCGCAATGTGTTAGTGCAGTTTAATTAGAAAAATCGGCAAGAAACTCCCTCGCATCAATAGATCGTTCTCTCTCCAGAGTTATTAAATTTAATAAAAATATCACTATTCTGAATAGATTGTCAACTCTCAGTTACATACATACAGTTCGGCTACCCCAAACCTTTCACCTATATAGACCCAGTAGCTTTTGAGAAAAATGTAGTAACATTTTCATAGGCAGAAGATCAATGCTAAAATATAAGTGTTTCGTTTTTGCCAAAAGGTCTACGGACGCTAAATAGTAGATTGTTACACGAGAGGTGAAAATGACGTATTTAGGCATGAGATGGTTTGGCGTACGAGGATAGCAAGGCCGCTAATAGTTTGAGTGCCTAAATAAGCCTGTCACCCGAGGTTAACACTCTGTTTTTCATTTCAATTATGAGGAAAGTAAATAAAAACTGATTAGTTAAACAAACAACTACTTCTCTAATGAAATCAGGCGTTAAATCCATATCTAGATCCTATGTACTCATTTAATACGTCACATATGAGACGTTAAGTAAATTTCTTTTTCTGTGGCATGCGACCAGTCAGTATATTTTTTGTCACTGATCATAGTAAATATTTAGCTAAAATTTATGTAAATTAAATAATAATTTGGTGAAAAGCAATTTATAAGTATAGAATGATGTCACAAAATTGTTGATTTTTTTTAAATTATAATTTATGCCGGTATTTAGTAGTGGCTGTAAAAAAAGTTGCAATATGAACTGTAAATGTATTACCTATGGCTCGCATAGTTTTTAAATGTTTTGGGGAGTTTTTGGCGGGAACTGAAAGGAGATATTGTGTTGTGCAGTTTTATTTTCTAAAAATGTGTAAAATTACTCTAAAATGAACAATAGTTGTAGGATATTGATAGTTTTTGAGTAGTAATTATGTGTTTTGTGAGAAATGTGAACTGTATAGTCAAATGTGGCCTTTTGAGTTGTCACAAGAACTCCGATGAATGGCATTAGCTGATTACCTACAGTTCAGCTGTGCTACACATAGGCTTAAGAAAATGAAGAAACTATATTGTGAACTAAGATCTGGCTTAAAGGTAGCTGCCAAGCCATAAACCTAAATAAATAAAATAAATTAAATGTTTTGACATCAGGAAAAATAGTTTCACATGGTCAAAGAGTACGGTTCTCATCACTGTGATCAGGCAACTCCAAGTGTACTTTCAGATTATGAGAAATGAACATATTATTTCTCAAATTCATCTTTTCACAGTCCTGCTGAAACTAAAATGGGTTAAAGCATTAAACATTGTCATTTTACATTACTCGCTATTCATCAGCGAAACCCAAAATATAGCAGCAACATCTAAACGAGCTCGTTACCATTTGCCAAACATTAATAATTCAGTTCTGGCTAGAACAACGACAAATGCCTCTGCATATTCATAGTGCAGGTACATTTTTTGCCTTTTCTTTCTTTGTAGTCGGCTAATTACAAAAGTCTTGAACGTTTCGGCTTTTTTATGTCCCTCGTCGAGTCCCTTTCGTCCCTTCTTTTGATTGGGAATCGGACAGGGGAATATGAATCCCCGGTTCAATTAAATAAGATTTTATACTACGAATGAGCTTAACAATCTTTTCCTATGTTATTTAGACTTAATTGGATTGAACCGGTGTCCGGATCTCAAACGGTTTAGGTTTTAGGTTCTGTACACATTTTGGTATGAACGGATCTCTTATGAAATCGTCATATCCGCCCGTCTGCTTGTCTGCTTGTTTGTCCATCTGCACGTCTGTCTTTATATTGCGCTCATTTTTCTTAGAATTTATTGGATTTTTTAATCGCCAGAATAATGTTATTCTATACAATAAAACATAAAATGAGAATATTGAAAATGACAGTTGCATGAATAAAACAGTTGAATTGTTTCACTTTTGAATTTTATCACGTTATAATTTATTCAACTGATAACTTTTATCTGATGATTGAAATTGGCCCTTAAATGGAAAATGGCCCTTAACTGGCCTTAAAACTTGAGAGGAAGGTATAATATAAGACAAAAAGTAAAGATTAGGGGGTATTATGACATGTAAATGATATTCATTTTTTTCAATGTATTCAGCCGTGTGGTGTATCGTTAACCAGATCTAGAAAAACGTGACGATTTTCTTGAATGAACTTTTTATTTAAATCAATAGGTTAGATTTTTAATTAATTTTGAAATAATTTTTATGGCTGCTAATATATGCAATATTAGCAGTCACAAAAATTGTGTCCAGGGGGACTTGAATTCTAACTTTTGAACTATGAAACGGAAAATTCTAAAAATTCCTTTAAGTAATATCGGTTGGGTAGTTTTTGAGAAATATGTAAGTCATTTTGGATTATATGTTGTTTATGGTTCTACCGCCGAAATGGTGAAGACAATAGACATTTATTAGGTCAACAGAATTCTTCATAGTTCTTGAAAGATTCCACACTTGACCGATTTTTAAATGTTCATAATAATGATCAGTGAATACCGACAAGGCAATGTTTCAAACAGTTGGCAACGTTAAAGGAACTTATGAGAGGGTCTATTGTCCACATTATTAAACGAGGCTCACTACAGACGTACGCTGTACGATGCCGGGGGCTATACGAGTCTTGCGCCAGCAACAAAGTTCTAGCGTATAGCGAGCCAAAAGTTCGTGTAAGTGACCAAAAGCATTTTGCTCGACTTAAATGTTTGATAATCCTACAGTTTTATTTTAAAAATGTAGGTTAAAATAATTGTAAATATTTGTTAAAATCATTTTTTATGGTCTATAGCTGGCAAATAGACGGTCCACTTGATAGAAAGTGATTGTCGTCGCCTATGGACGTTTGCAACATGAGGAGTAATGCCAACGCGTTGCCCGCCTCTAGGATAGGATAGAGAGCATGTGATAGGAGAGAAATAACAGAAGGAACAGGATAGAGGGGATAAGGGGAGTGGATAGAAGAAATAGAATAGTGGGAGGGGGAATCGGGACACTTGAACTTATAGTGGGAAACACGACCAGCTCAAGGCTAGGCAAGGTGAGAGCGTGATTTCACCAATCGAGCTAGCCTCTATCCTATCCTAGCCGTGCAGGAACGGAGAAAGAATACAATTTCCTGCGGCCAGGCGGTCTGTCGTAAGAGGCGACGAAACAACTCACAGCCAAGTGGTAGGGTATTTGCTCGACTGGATGGTGACCACCCCTGATCTAAAGTATGCCGCCATAACAACCTGGTGTTGTGTTCCGGCATTAGTGACCAGGTTTACGTCTCCCTTAAGACAACAGCAGCGCATTTGTAGCACCTTTGGTGTTGAAAATGTCCATAGGCGTTGGTAACCGCTATTCATCAAGTGGGCCGTCTGCCTGTCTGCGGAACTCCTGCAATAAAAAAACGCTTAGAAGCTATAATCAAGATTTTGATTCCAGCATTTTTCTATAACTCGTGACCGAAGTATATGCGAAATACGTTTGAATTTACTTATTTTACTTTGTTCCTTTTTATTGTTATCCTGTAATGAGTAATTAAATATAATAAATTGCTTATTTTGATAATACCATAACCAGGCCATTGCCCATCGTCGATTCCTTAGTGGTTACAAAAGGGTGTATGTACAACTTCGTCGCGGAAGATAGCTATGAACATTTTACTGTTGAAGAAATGTACGCCATCCTTTACGCTTGTATATCACGCATGTTATCCGGCAACTCGCTGACGGGCAACATGGCGCTTTATAAGCTACATCTCCGCAAATAATAGGGCACACATAGGCACACAAGTACTCTATTAAACTTTCGCTTCAAAGGATGTTGTGAAATTATTATATTGTTATAGTTGTGGATCAGTGACTTTTCGACTTGTATTATTAGTTCATTAAATTAGCTTCTAATAGTTTACAAACAACACGGCGACTTGGTCCGTTTTAGAGTTTTGTAGTCACAAAAATGGTATACTTATAAATTCTTTGTCCGTTGGTCTGTCTGTGTATATTACAATTTTTTTTTAAAGACTTATTTTATTTCACTAGCTCTGTACGACTACTATATATGCTATAAAATGTAGTACTCATGAAAAAGATACAAATTACACTAACTGCAATAAACACAGGGCATTATCGTTGGACGGGTGTAGAAAAATTGTAATGATATTTACATATAACTTTTTCTTTAAGGTATAGTCAAGGTGGCGAAGTCCGTCAATGGGGGAACTCCATTAGCCGTGCAGGACCGTTCCGTGCAGGACGGAGAAAGAATACAATTTCCTGCGGCCTGGCGGCCTGTCGTAAGAGGCGACTAAACAACCCACAGCCAGGTGGTAGGATATGTGCTCGACTGGATGGCTGCTACCCTTTGTCTAGAGTATGCCGCCATAACAACCTTAAGTTGTGTTCCGGCATTAGTGATCAGGCTCCAGTCTTCTTTAAGAGAGCAGCAGCGCATTTGTAGTACCTTTGATGTTGCAAATGTCCATATGCGATGGTAACCGCTTTCCATCAAGTAGGCCATCTGCCTGTCTGCTGAACTCTTGCAATAAAAAAAAAAATATACCTCTCATTATTTCAGTTACGACGACAACTAATCAGTCAGTGCAGCTAAGACACCCTTGAATTCTCTTTTTGAATTGTAGTTGGCGTTAAATTCCGCTAAAAGTTAAAAAACGAGCGGTGTATCAACTTACCCCATTGATGGACTTCGCGAACTCGACTATATATAAGTGTGGAAATTTTATCATTTAAAGTCATAAAAAAAAATCCATGTAAGTTTTGGACTGTGAGATGTAAAGGTTTAATTGGAGGTATCGTTATTATTCGTTTTTACAGGAGATCCGTGATTTTCTTTTTTTTTTTAACATGAGTTCAGCAGATAGGTACACGGTCCACCTGACAGAATGCAGTTACCATTGCCTATGGACATTTGCAACAACAAAGGTACTACAATTGCGCTGCTTCTATCTTAGGGGGGGCTGGAACCTGGCCACTAATGCCAGGACACAACTCAAGGTTGTTATGGCGACATACTCTACATCAGGGGTAGTAGCCATCCTGACGGGCAAATACCCTACCACCTCGCTGTGGGTTGTCTTGCCGCCTCTTACGACAGGCCTCCCGGCCGCAGGAAATTGTATTCTTTCACCGTTAATAGTGTTTGGCCACGATCTCGATTACTCTTGAGCCATGATATGATTTAGGATGGATGACGCTTACCTACGTAATGTAAAAGAATTATAAATCCCTTAACTGCATTTTTATTTATGATACACGAATTGCTCAATATTATATTTCTATTATTAGCTATAAACTATTCGAAACTATCAAATGCTTTTAAATGAAATTCAATAAAATAGAAAGATTTTATATTAAAACAATTCATTTAGTGCTCAAACAGAAGTTGACCAGCTCTAATATCAAATCTCTTGAAATGCTTTGGCAGCAGCTCTTTCGACTGTACTAATCCAAAAACTAGAAACTTTTCGACGCTCACTGAAATTTGTAGCAGCTCCTTGCAACGAAGTCAAATGCTATTAAAACTTTTAATGACTTGAAGGATTCTTTTGGATCTGTTCGAAGTGGTATTAATTAAAAAAGTGGGCTCGTATCAAGCTTATAGTGGAATTGAATTGCCAGTAGTACCTACCTATATCATTTAATTTCTTCAGCGCACTCATTTATTTTCTGACCTTCTAGTCTTCGTGTAAAATATGTTTATAAATCAGAAGCAATTAATGTGTTGTAATCATGGGATTTTCAACTATTATATTTATTGAGTTAAAAAGCATCTTACCTTAAGGATTGTTTCAAATCCACTAATAAGCTCTTATTGATGGCACTCTTCAACATTTTATTCCAACTCCTTCGCCACGCAGGCTGTCTTTCTTTGAAACTCTTTGCCCACTGACATCAGAAAAGCTAAATCCTTTGCCATATTTAAAAATTCACTCAGGAAACATTGTTAACCTTACGTAATAATGTATGTGCCAGCTTACTTTAGACTACTTTTGTAATTTGCTGTACTTGTACGTATTTTTTTATTTTATATTTTTTTTCTTTTTCTTTACTGTATAATAATTACAGATAATTTAAGAATTTCCTTACAGTCAAGTTATCTGGATGAGATCGCTTTTAGCGATAAGGACACCTTTTGTTTTACCAAGTAACTATAGTCTTGTTGTGCATTTTTGTTTTGATGAACAATAAAGTGTTGTCTATGTCTATACATACATACATATCTATGTCAGGAGCCTTAAGAACAGATGAGCTTGCATGACAAGAGTTATGAATGTCAAAGAAGCAAGTGAGGTGTGTAAGAATAAGCCTAAATGGCACTCTGTTGTTCGTGCCTACCCCGCAAGGGAACTGGCGTGAAGTTATGTATGTATGTATATCTATACATCCCTTTTTATATACTACGTTGACAAATAAAGACTTATTATTATTTATATGTTTCGGGGGCAAAAGATCTAAATGTAGCCCTACACAATCGCAAAATCACGTACAAGCAATATATAAATAAATAAATAATCGGCAGACAAACATACACATTGTATATCCCCAAGTTAAGCACGTTATGCTTGTATTATTGCTAATGTATAACGGACTGCTCTAGGGCCGATTTTAGATACTCAGACCATAGTAAATTAGAAAAAATCGTTTTTGAAATCCATCATGCCAGGAATCGAACCCGGAGACGGTATTACAGTGACATAGGTTAGCAAAGGTTTCACCCACTCAACTGCTAGGGCTGTACAAGCGATAGGGCAGTAGTTATGGTTTGTCGTGATTTCAAACATTTTCCCGTCATTAATTTCTGTTCAACTGGCAAGCCTAGACAAAGTTAGCAACATACGGTCTCGTACACTGTCCAACTTCGTGCGAACGCTTCTTGTTGCGCTTGCCAAAAACTTATACGAAACCAGAAAAGTTTGAAACGTGAAAATTTTACTTTTTTATCGAGTGAATTTCGCGTACCAACTTGGCACGTGCGTACTGTATCAAAATGAAATAATTCATCTACCAATGAGTCGCTGTTTTGATTTATGTATTCATTGTTATGGATTTAAAGAAGTGTATTTATTAAAAATATTAATGATGGGTTCCTGTATTTGTATATGACTATTCATTCATTTGCCGTACCATCGGTTGAATTTTGACATTACTCGTATAAAGCTATGTAATATTTTTACTGATAGTAAAGCAAATGAACGTTTGTCAAAATATAGAAATGGGTGATAATGGATCGAAAAATAATTTGCAAATAATACATAGTAGTGTTTATTAATTGGTATTGAAGTTGTACGTTAACAGAAATAAGGTCAATATAATAATTTTTAAAAATTGATAATCTTCATTTATATGTGTATTGTGTATATGGATGTTTATTTACATGTATGATTATACATGTAAATAAACATCCATCATGCACGCGGGATTACATGCATGCATAGCACCCGCAAAGAACTTTTTCATATGTGTATTTATTGTAAAGCGTGACATATGCACGCGGAATGGTTGTGAAGTTGGCGTGAAATTTTATACATGCCGGCCAATCTATAAGCGCCCTAAACAATTGAGCTATATGTCAATAAAGTTAAGGTGTTAGTAACTTCTAGTCATCGTCTTAATTGTGTTTAACGTACTAAGTGTGTATTACGCGGACTGTCAACTCTGTTTATAATATTAGTTTGTACCTTAGTTCGTCTGAATGTTTGTCGCAAGTGAAACAGAAACGGCTTAACGGGCTTTAATGGTATTTTTACGGATAAAAATAGGAATTTTATCTGAAATTCTCATGTATGTTTCATTTCAACATTTTGCAGTTCAGAAAAAATGAATATAAAGTATAATGTAAATGAAAACTTATTTTAGAGTTAACTCCGCTGACAGAATTAGAATTTTGTAACAATAGTTCCGGAAGCAGTTGCATTATGAAAATGGAAGAATGCCAAGACATCTGAGCGATCCATTGCGCACGGATGGTTTTACATTGGTTTGTACTGAGATGCATAGCTGGACGTCCTACGTGACCGTATGTCGCTGATCCCTGTAATTGTACCAGATATCTTTGAATTTATTCGTGGAAACTTGAAATGCGATGTAATACTGTGTAGTTTAAAAAAAAATAGTATTAATCTTAAAAAATAACAATAGTTGTTTGTAAGATAATTATTGTTTTTAAGTGTTATGTGCTTGTGCTGAAAAATCTCAACTATTCAGTGATGTGTGCCTTTTTGAGCTGTAATAAGAACAGCCTTTGCGTTAGTCAAAGACCTACATTTTGTAGTCCAACATGAAATGTAATTTTGGGGTTCTGTAGACAAATATCAAATAAGCTTTTTTAATAAGGTTTTTAAATACAAGCTTTTGAGATCCTGGATATTATGTAGCAGGAGAGTGCTAGCCAAGACAAGTAAAATGAGCCCAAACACGACGGGTCTATCTAGTTTAGTACAGGAGTTCCTATGGCCACCTTCCAACTCCATCATCAGATCAGCTCCATGGTACCGTATTATTGCATTATCACGCGATATACATATTCCCGAAACCGGGAAGTTGGTCAAATTTAACTTGCAAGATTCCACCCGAACTTACATACATATAATACATTCATTGCAAGTCAAATAAAAACTTGTAAAAAAGTCCGCATTGGTCACTTCTATAGAATTTTTTACTGTATTTGACTAACTCATACTTTGAAGATTGATTTTATAATTGTTTCGATTGTTTTTAAGCTTTACCCTTCCATAAACCAAATTCAGGACGTGTTTCCTTAATGAGCGCCAAGCGTGTCAAAGTTTAAATCATCAAACCATAAAGGGTGATTGACACCCTTGATGGAACTATATAGAAACAGAAATATTGTGTTTAATGATATATTTATTTTTATTATGGTACGGCTTCGTCTGCGATAATGTTAAAGGTAAAGGCCGATTAACGCGGATATGGTGTTAGGTTTATATATGGGTAAATAAGACGAAATCGGTCTCAGTCTAAATCCTTAACATTATCGCAGATGAAGCCGCATCATTATGAATATAAGTAATAGAAATACTTTGACATTATTGAGACAAAGAATATTTTTTTAATATATTGAATTCATATTTATATCTATTTTATAAAGAAAGTTGTAGGCTCTTAGAGCCTAAACACATAACTGCGTTGCGGCGGGCGGTGACGCCGATTTCGACGATGCAGTACCGCAGAAATTTGCGTTTTAACGCGCCGCTCATTCTGGCGTTGTGATTCATGTAAAAGTTTTATTTTTCAAGAAGTTTCCCAACTTTTAGTTTTAGGAATTTGTTGAGCCACAGTCGATTGATTTAATGTTAGTACTTACAAAATTTTCAATTATCCCAGCACTTTTAATTTAATTGTAACTTCACAGTAGGGTGACAACAACATCTCAAAGTTCGTTTGCCTGTAGGATGGTTGAAACGAACATGCATCAAAACGGTAACAGTATAAAAATTAAAACGTCAGGGGTTGATGTAAATTTGTTGATATGTTTGATTAAGGGACGCCCAGCTTTGTGGGGTACTAGTGACGAAGCTGACAAACAAAATTGTGTGTCAGCTCCGATGTACGACTGGAGTTTAACTCCTAAGTACGATTTTATTTAAATATGCAATGTTGCGGCCGTGTTACAAGACATTCTAATTTCAAAACACCGTGTCATACATTGATGGATATCATTTTAAATGTTATTTTATTGCATTAAAGTTCGAAATTGTATAATAAAAGAAAAACGTAATGTTTTTATTAATATTTCACTCCTCATAATATTTTCATACCGGAAGCCTATGAAAATCGAATTACAGCCAAAACGATGCCGATTAATAACAAAAGAGTTTTTTTGTTTATTTTATTGCGATCCATTGTAGGCCCCCGTCCAGCAACGTTCACGAATCACAGAAAAATGGTTACTTCATTCTACGACGGAATGACGCTTAGCGGCGCTGCGGCGCAACGCAAGGTTCAGCGGCGCACTGCGTTGCGGCGCGGCCCCGCATCGCCGTTAAGTCCTTAGGCTTAAAATCGAAAACCAATTACAAAAAAATA
This sequence comes from Dendrolimus kikuchii, assembly GCA_019925095.2. Taxonomy (NCBI): domain Eukaryota; kingdom Metazoa; phylum Arthropoda; class Insecta; order Lepidoptera; family Lasiocampidae; genus Dendrolimus; species Dendrolimus kikuchii. The sequence goes on from CM034401.1 coordinate 7,889,608, forward strand.
TAGTAACACCAGCCACGCATTGGTTCTGTATTCACATATACACCACACACACGAATGTACAAATCCAATGTAGACTTATAGATTATACTGGAAATGTCATTCAAATTACCTATATGTAGAATTTGATTTCTTATAATATTTTTAACGAGTTTGACACGAGTGGCATTCTCACGTCAGACTAATATTCATTTATCGTGTTCAAATAAAAGCAATAATTATATGTATTTGCTAATTTTCATAAAAATACGTATTACTAAAACTTGGCATGGCTTGCTATTCCAATTAAATAGAAACTAATGTAATAGTTACAACGACTCAGAATAGTTTATGGTAATAAAAGAACAGCAACTGGTCACATATTAATAATCAGAGAACCTTACGGTTTTAACATTTTCTACCCACTGACTTTTCACACTCGACAAGCATTTTTAGAACACCTCGGCATCCCTCCAACCAGAAATATGACGCCTGTAGACTATTCAAATTTTACCGCCCTTACCGATAAATCGATACCCTAATTCACAATCATATTAATTAGATCATTTTTTTGTCAATGAAAGTGTAACTTTATGATTTGTGTACATATCGTGAGACGTGTATAGTTTTGAATTAGACCTCCTTTTTACCGTAGTTTGAAGATTGTTTAAGACATAATATATAAAAAAATTGGCCCCAAATTTGCCCCCCCTCCAAAATCTGCCGCCCTAGGTTCCAGCCTACTCAGCCTATTGGTAAAACTTAACAAATTAGCACAACCGATAGCACATTGAAGTCATTGGTAAACTATTTTAATTAAAGCATTATAATTGAAAAGAATTTAGTATAGTATTATTTGAAAATTTTAGATAATATTTTATATTATAAGATATTATATTAGATAAGATATTATATTATTATATTTAGAAATATGAGGGTACATAACAGAATTAATTATTAACTTTAAAAAGAAACATGACAAGAACAACTATGCTACTAAATAACTGTAACACTAGTAACAGTAAACTTATTTCAAATTCTAATGAGAAATGACAATTAATTCATCTGCATTGATCAAAACTTTTGTTTTGATTGTACCATGAATATTAAAATATATAATAAATAGCTCCATCGTTTCAGAATTTGATTTTGTGTTAAATTTTCTACTGTTTGCCGAATCACAAATCAAACAAAAAGAAATATTAAGCCGTAAATTTAAAAAATATATTTATATTATTGGTGTTCAAAATTTTTTCCAATCATTACCTATGTGGCGTAGAGGCATCACAAAAAATATTAATATATTAGTTGGTCTATTGTTATATTAAAAAAGAAAACAAAGTAATATTTTATATGGTATTTATTTTTATATTAATATTACAAAATACGTGGGAAGATATTAGATTTCATAACCATTTAAATTGTGTCTTGTTTCCCTCTAACTTTTGTACCATGGTGTGGAAGATATTGAAAAACTTTGAGATGGTAGAACTTACAAAACTTTCAATAAAAATTAGTTTGAATAGTTGCAGAACGAAGTGCAGGATAGGCAGTGAAATTATTAGCACCTAGGCTAAACAAAGTCTCAAGGTGGACAACACATTAATGGCCAAGTGGTATTCACCACTTGGCTTGTCTGCTTGTTTGCCTATCGTCTCCACAAAAAAACTACTGGGTACGTTTAAAAATGTAGGATATTTTCGAAAAAATGTTTTATAGGCTTCCGTAATAACAAATGACAAAAACACTTCTCCCTTACTTTGCGTGAACTAATACGCAATTTTTTTTAGATATCAGGTGGTGCTTGCAAATACAAAATGTATATAAATTATAATATTTAGGTATATGGCAATAGAAAGTCTTTTTTAACTAATCTATACTTATAGAATTGAAGTGTCTGTCGGTAGTACAATGCCGAATCACAAATTACTGTTTTTAAAGTTTTTGTTTCTTACTATGTTTGAAAGTTTGTCTCGAATAGGCTCTGATTGCTCAATGGATTTCAATAAAAAATTTAACGATTGAAATAAACATGTCCTACATTATGTAAATTATTTTGTATGTTTATTTTTGATATCCAGCATGGTCTGAAAGATATGAAGATGGCTTAGCAGAATTTAGCGAATTAAAAAAATGAATAAATATGGATTTTGTCTAACATTAATCTATATTTCCTTAAGTTTTTGTGTCTAGTACTCATAATTAAAACTACGTTATAACGGCTTTAAGCGTGGCATTTTATGTGACTTTCATTTCGAAGTTTCGGCCACTTTTCAGTAGCCGTAATCGTAGCTACTGATAATTGGCAGTTTTAATTATTTTAGAGTTTATTACGATATTTTACACAATTGGGTACTTGAGAGTCAAATCAACTGAGTTGCTTTTTATAACAGCAAAAAACGTCACAGCCTTCTTGATTTTGTATGGGGATGCTGGCTTATATCGTCACAATTTTAACGAGTCAAATAACTTATTAATTATCGTTTAAACTAAAAGAAAAAATATTTCTATAATGAACTGTTGAAAACATAATGTCAACAAGATATGTATATAATTTAGAATCAATTGTAATATGTGTCAAATACCTAATTTAGAAGTTATGAATAAAATATGCCACACGAATGATGTCGTAGACATAGTTAGTACTTGTGTGTTGGTCTCATCTAGAGAAACATATATTCGAATATAGAACGTTTAATTAACACGAGTGACTGGTCGATCGTAGCGCCACTGTTGCGTTGCAAACAAAAGCTAGTGTGGCTGTGTGGACGTGTGTCGTTTCATCCGTTTTGTTCTACTAAATAAGAATAGCATGAAATTTGAATCAAATCTCTATGCATAAGAATATATGCTAATAAATAAAACTGAAATGTCTCTTTGTAATTTCAAAATATATTTTAAGTGAAAACTCGTATGTATACGGTAAAGACGCAGTTGACACATATCTCAATATATTATGAAACAGTGGTCATAAAAAAAGCCTTACCTAACCTTGAAATATCATTATACAAATAATTTTAATTAACTACTGTTTAAACTATAATTAACACCCTGTTTTATTCGTTATAGGAATGACGTCATAATTTTGAATTTTGATTATAAATATAATTTATATGTTTGTGGAACCGAGCCAGTATTTTATAGCTTTTCTGCAGCTCGCCTAACGTAAACCTACATTCTGCGTTCTTTGCATTTTACGAGACATAAAGTATCTTATATCTTTCTTCAGTTTTTTATTAAACTTGGTTGCCAAATTTGCGATGAGCTTATGTAAAATACTATTCACAAAACACGGGTTACCTGAAGGAAGATGGTTACCATCGCCTATGGACGTTGGCAACAGGGACGTCGTCCACCCCTTGCCGGTCTCAAAGAAATTTAATGACGTTCTTCTTAAACACTTCCATGTCGTACTGTATACAGAAGGATAACTCGCGAGAAGCTCCTTCCTGATCATTGTTAACTGATTAAATATTTTCAGTTTTTGAGTGAATGATTTTAAATAATAAAACGTTAAATAACGAGAGAATAATAACCTACATTGCCATCTAGTCATGTAGATTTAGGCCCTTATCACAATTACGTATGTTAGTGTTCTAAAACTCATCAAGTCGTCTTTGATAATTGTAGCCGGTACATCATTTTTTTTTTCGAAAAACGAAATGTGTCTGTCTAGCTGTGGGGTGTTGCTATGCGGATATACACTCTTATTTTAAATCGTTTCTTCACTGATGAGAATCATGTCTTTGATGGCAGTGAATAATTGCTCTCCTCCACCGAGATCGGTTTTGAGCACAGTGGAGGGCCAATGGGTTTGGGGGTTAATGCTACTCGTGTCCGTAGGAACTACCCCACCCTACATGTGACCCCCGGGTAGTCCAAAACGAGTAGCAGCACCGAGTCACAGGCGGCGAGAAAATAACCTGTCTCCATAGGAGTGGCTATGGAGGCCTGGAGGACTAAATCTCACAAAACAACCTGGCGTAGAAGGCAATGGGAAACCACTATGTCTACTTTCCCAAGACAACTTTTTAAAACGAATTCTTCTATTATTATCTCATCAAAATCACCGGAACCTATCCTCTCAAACGCAAATTTGCTTAATTTCGGTATTTTGTCAATACCAAAGGGGTGCTCGTGGCACACCACTCTGTCTTTACAAATATTTGTCAGTGAAAACTCGCAAAATAAGTATTTAAATTTTTTAGTAGCTTTTGAATAATTAATGCTAACGGTAATACCACTTTTTTCTACTATTATTCTGCCGCGACGATATCCTAAAAGTATTATGGGTTTAGTAGAATACGAATTTTTGACACTATTACAATCGTACGTTGAATATCTTCGCAATGCCAAGATATTGAAATAACAGAATAGGGCACCAGATATAAAGCGAAGAACTGATCAGACTGAGCTATTCCTGATAGGCGCGGCGCACACTCGACAGTTTCCAACTAATTATCCCGCGCCGTGTCTCGCCGGCGCCAATTCCCCACTCGTAATTACTCTCATTGAGCAAAACTGTTTGGATTGTCGGTTTTCCAGATTTTTTTAGACATTCGTGCCCGTTGAAATTTCTTTAAAAAATTCCTCTTTATTTAGTTCTTTATACAATTCTTTCAATCCTGTTCAAATTTCAAACTTCTATTGACTCCGATAAGCTATTGTGGTAGGTACATTACATATACTAAGTTTCTTCTTACGAGACAAATGGGTCACGTATATCATTTTTAGAATTTTAGTCGAAAAATGTGTGTTAATGGTTAATTTAAAACGAATTTTACTTTAATATGTACTTTTATGTGTTTCATTAAATAGATTAAGAACATTTGAAGATGATTAAATATTGCGATTGAATGCAAAAAGTCGTGATACGAATAAATTCTTTCTTTCTTTTTAAAAATAATATATACATACATACATACATATGTATATATATATATATATATATATATCAAAATATTGTATGTATAATTATATTTGTATATATAGTATAGTTATATATTTATTATTAAAATGTAAGTAATCGTACAACAATTACGTGCCACGGGTTGTCTGGAAGAGATCGCTTTTTAGCGATAAGACCGCCCTTTGTACACAATTAGAATAATACTAGTTCGTAAGTTTCCTGTAATGGTCTACAATAAAGTGTTATCTATCTATCTATCTAAAAATAATTTTCTAAAGTAAAACCAGATATACAAACATCCATGATCTAGGGGCCGATAAAAATCCAGTAGGTAAATCTATTACGATTAATGCTGGTCAACAGAGGCTGCTGTTAACATTTAAATATAACAACTGCAAGAATGCGTGAAATTCATAACTGACACGAAAAGCCTCGCCAGCAAAGTTGTTTCTAGTTCTCAACAGTGGCATTTTTAGTCACTATCGTGACACGTTTCAAGTTGAAGTTTTGTATGTATGTACAAAATCTTTATATTAAGTATAATGTATGTACCAAATAATAAAATGCATCGCAAGAAAAAAGTACATTGACATTACCGATGTATGAAATATGCTAACCCACCTAAGACAAGCTGGTAGGTATATTGTATTATGGGTGTCGGTAAAATTAAACAAATCATATATTATAAACTGTATTGTGTATATTAGAAGTAACTATTTACATGAGTCTTAATACTTAATTACTTAAACTAATAATTTGGACGACAACGTCACGTTGTTTTGTCTCGCAAATAATGGGCTTCCCTGGCGCGTGCCGTGGGAGCGATTGCGCGCGGCCTTACGGCGTAATGGTATACTTAAGACTGCCTGTCCTCCAGTACTCGGCTACGGGCGGCGTTCTGCGGTGCGTCGGAGTTCAATATCGCGGAAACGAACGAACATTCCCGAGCGCACGTCGGCTGTATTTGCCTCGCCACAGTATTTTGCTTCAAAGGGCGAGACAAGACCGATGGTGACATGTTCATGGTCTGATTTTAAATTATACTTATAAATGATCATGCCATGAATATGAAAAAAAGGATCTTAAACTGAAATATTGCTGAAGAGTAAAGATAGGTTAAATAAAAAGATGGGAGATTGTGTGACGTATGACGTAGAAATTTATGGTGTGATGAGGACATAATAAGAATTGAGAAGTATGCAAGGAAAAGCCGTAGTGCAATAATAATACAGTATTTATTCCAAAACCTTTCTCATATACATTTTTCATTAACTAGTGCATTGAAGGAAACTTAGCTTATATTCTACCTATAATCCCTTAAGACTGTAAGTAGAATACTGAGTCTAGGTCATCGAAATCAATGGGTAAGGTTCCTAGAAGGCTGGCTACGTTACCTCGCTGGATCGCCTTACTGATCCGTTGTCCGAGGTAGGAACCAGCCCTCTGATCTCCGGAAGAGTCAATAAGACGTTTTAAAATACCTTTGAAGAGATTCATTTTAACATTTTTTTATTTATATGTCACTTATTAGTGGTTAGTTAGTCTTGAATGAATGAATGGATGCATGAATGAGTATGCTTTGTGGTGTGATAAAATATATAGTCTTATCAGATGTTCGTTGTGTTGATGTCGTGTTATGACCAGTTCATATATCTTACTGTACATTCACTTGCCTTACCATCGATTGAATTGTGACATTACTTGTCAAATTTTAACCGATAGTAAGGCAGATTAACAGCCCGTAAGACATAGGAATCGATCATTAATACATATTTTTAGTTAATTAAGTTAGTATTATGTTAGCAATTTGGATTAAGCTTGATGTGTATTGGTGAAAAAAGGAGAACGATTGGTGAATATTAAGATTGATTGGAATATATTCGGTTGTGGAAGTGAAACTCGCAAGCGCTCCACTTGCGTCGATCAATCAAAATTATATTACCAATAAATCGACGGAAACTCACGCTGTGTGAGCACGTGCTTTTATTATCTACGATTTTGCTTAATTCATCTGATCATTGAATATGTTTCTACATATAGTAGTTATAATTGATAAGCGACGTATTTTTACTTTGTCATGGTTTCCTTTCTTACATAGAGTTTACGTTATTGGAACTTTCCAATATAAACTAACACCTAAAATACAGGCTTGGCTTAGTGCTCAAATAGTATTTATTAACTTTAACAATGTAGCTTACTGTATGATTGGTGTAAATAAAATATTTTTTATTTTGTTGGTTAAAAATGGATCCTAAAATCAATGCACGGCGTTGTGTAATCTCTATAAATATTATAAACGCGAAAGTTTGTAAGAATGGATGTATGGATTTATAAATATATGTTTGTTACTCTTTCACGCAAAAACTACTGAATGTATTTTGATGAAACTTTACAGTAATATAGTTTACACATCAGAATACCACAGGCTATAATTTAAAAAGATATAGTATGAATTATCCAAATTATAAAGATTTTCCATCACCACGCGGGTGAAACCGCGGGAACAGCTAGTACCTATATGGAGTGTGGAGTGGACTATATACTTTTAATTATTTTTTACGTGAGATTGAAAAATATGCTAATTGCTTCACATACACTAATGAGCTAATGTATACATATATATAACCTTGGACTCTACCTCCAATGTTACTCGGGCAGTTACATCAGTTCATCAAATGCATGACATATACAAGTTTCTAGGTTACGTTTGACGATTTACTGATTTTGATACATAGAATACAATACAATATTATTTATTGTACACCAAGATGACAGAGTAAAAATACATAATAAGTTTAAATACATACATACACAATGGGCGGCTTTATTGCTTAAAGCAATCACTTCCAGGCTACCTTAAGATGGGACAAGATCTAATTGCAAAGATAGCATTGGAGTGCAGTTGACCTAGATGCTAATAATAAGACACAATAATTATTATACATATGTAGCTATAAATATATATATATATATATATATATATACATATATATATATATATATATAAACATACATACATATAAATCAAATAATAAAGACGGTATACAGTTAGATAGTGCCCCTTCACAAGTCTTTTAAAGGAAAGGATAGATTTAGCAAATCGGACACCTGCATGCAGAGCATTCCAGAGATGCACAGCCTAAATAGAGAACGATCTGACGGTTTTAAAGATTTCGAATCACTCTGAAGGAACTGAAAACGTTAAGACTGGGTCCTGGAATCAAACAGTACGATACAACGAAGAGACAGAACATGAGCATTACGGCGAAGTTGAATTGGCGACCATTTGAGCTTTGTGCGATATTCAGATATGTGATCATATTCGCGTAAGTCAAATATGAATGCCATAGAAAAAATTTGAAGTCGCTCAAGTTTATTTAATTAATTCTGGTTAAGATCGAGATAACTGTCGTCATCATATTCAAGTATGGGAACAAGGAGGGTTTGCGATAGCGCTATTTTAGTGTGGAATGGTAGAAAATATTGCAGACAGCGTGGCGTAGAGAAACAGCTGACACAAATATTTTCTGACTGATCTTCTCAAGCTGAGGGTCTCAAGATAACGATTTATCTATGTGATTTACATAACACATAATTTGTCTCTTAGAAAAATATTTACTATTCTTTATAATATTATTTACTCTGTTTTTCAGATAGGTTGGTAACGAAAAATAACCTTAATACACATCATAACAAATCTTTTTAAGCCTCCATGCCTAAAAGGCTAAAATAGAGCCTAATATAAGTTTGTATAATATAAGCATAATTACAGGAACATAATTATTGGAACATAATTACAAGAACATAATTACAGGAATTTACATACATACATACATACATAACTTCACGCCAGGTCCCTTGCGAGGTAGGCACGAACAACAGAGCGCCATTTAGGCTTGTTCTTACACACCTCACTTGCTTCTTTGACATTCATAACTCTTGTCATGCACGTTCGTCTGTTCTTAAGGAATTTAATTACAGGAACATAATTACAAGAACATAATTATAGGAACACAAGCGTAACTTGCTTAATTTGGGGGGATATACAATATGTGTGTTTGTCTGCCGATTATTATTATATATATATATTGCTAGAGTTTACCCCGCGGCTCCGCCGCGCGTCAAACTCTAGTGCGTACCTCTTGTTTTAAGAGCAGGCGTTAATACAGGATATATTGTATTGTATTTTTATGTTGGTGCTATTTGCCCTCGGAAGATTTACTTCATTTTATATCGCAAACCATCCCATCTACCGGGATGAATAGTATCTATGGCCATTTTCGGTATTCAGACAGACAGATCGAGTGATAGTCGCATTTTTTTAAAGATTATTTTTTAATTCTATAAACTTGATAAATGAGTGGTCCCCCATACAAACTTTAATACCCTATTTCAACCCGTTCTAGTTTTATTTATACAACTAAATATTGTGGAAACTACACAAACGACCAAAACTACCAAACGTACTAAAACTGCCGAAACTACCAAATCTACCAAAACTACCAAATCTACAAACTAAAATGACCAAAACTACCAAATCTACAAACCAAAACTACCACAACTATCAAAACTACCACAATTACCAAAATAACCGAATCTACCAAATCTACCAACCAAAACTACCATAACTACCAAATCTAAAAACCAAAACTACCTAAACTACCACAATTGTCAAATCTACCAATCTAAACTACCACAACTACCAAAACCACCACAACTAACAAAACTAACACAACTACCAAAACCACCACAACTAATAAAACTACCACAACTACCAAAACTACTACAGCTACCAAAACTACCACAACTAACAAAATAACCGAATCTACCAACCAAAACTGCCATAACTACCAAATCTACAAACCAAAACTACCACGACTACCAATACTACCACTACTAACAAAACTACCACAACTACCAAATCTACAAAACAAAACTACCACAACTACCAAAACTACTACAACTACCAAAACTACCACAACTACCAAAACTATCACAACTACCAAAACAGCCGAAACTACCAAAACAACCAAAACTACCAGCATAAACTACCGAAAATAGCAAAACTACCAACCAAAACTACCACAACTACCAAAACAACCAACACTACCAAACATACATACATACATACATAACTTCACGCCAGTTCCCTTGCGGGGTAGGCACGAACAACAGAGTGCCATTTAGGCTTATTCTTACACACCTCACTTGCCTCTTTGACATTCATAACTACCAAACAAAACTACCAATACTACCTAAACGACCAAATTGACCAAAATAAACAAAATGACGAAAATGGCAAACCACAAATAAAAAACCTATCCTAATTTCCGGGATAAACTTTACATAAATCTATCCCAGTATCCGGGATGAAAAGTATCCCTTGGCCACCCTCGTTATTCAAATTACATATGTACCGAGTATCAGCCAAATCGGTCCAATAGTCTTTCCATAAAAGGATAACAAACAGAGAGACAAATATACTTTTATCCCGGAATCTATCCCATTTTCTGGGATAAAAAGTATCCTATGTTCATTCTCGGCATCGAAAATATATATATACTGAGTTTCAGCCAAATCGGTCCGGTAGTTTTTTCGTGAAAACGGAACAGACAGACAGACAGACAGACAGACAGACAGACAGACAGAGTTACTTTCGCATTTATAATATTAATAGGGATAATGCAGAAAATGTAAGTGATGAAGAAGTGTATCGGCAGATTTTCTTTCAACTTTAACATAGTCAGTCCAAAGGTCATTAAATAGTTACATTTTTCTGTCTGCCTGTAAAAGAGTATATAGTCTGTGTACCTACTTTATGACTTCTTCAAATTAGCTGCAAAAGGTTATTGTAAAGACTTGCTTAGTCATCTTTTGTGAGTACAGGTGGTGATAGACTTAGGAACAAGTATCTCATACTAATGTCTCGACGATTTTTTTCGCTCGTGTTAAATCTTAAGTAGCCGAACTTTCACAAGCGAAAAATTCGTCGAGCCATTAGAGCGGAAGGTAATGTAGTTTTTGTCGGCCTCCGATCGAATCGCTATCGTGTAGTGAATGGAAAATATCAGCAAAACTTTTGTCATACACTGATTGCTTCATAATAATTTATAGAGCATAATCCGGGTGGCTGCGACCGAGCTGTATTGCTCATCGTGCGTCGACTCGATTACCGGCTTTGATCGATCAACATTTTAATTTCACTATTTAATAACTTGTTTCGGCCAAACTTTATAATTGGTATAAAAGGTTTTTGGTTTATTACGAATAACGACGATACCTGTCTTTTTGATGAAATATGTTTGTCCTATAATACATTACGTAAATGTTTTGTTTTGTGCATCAGTTATAATAAATCTATTATGGTTTACGTGAAAATATTTATAGCGGACCCGAAGATGTGATGAGATATGTGTTCTTTTATGTAGTTTTAACAAGTGTCTTTCTCTTCTATAACTTATGAAATAAAGGCACTTAAGGAGGATCAATTTGAAGAAATTCATCCGTATGAATCATATCGTGATCGAACCGGCACTTTATGATAATTATGTGTATCGTTTATTATGTGTACGATATATTAGTTTCCCTGAAATATAAAACCCATGCCCAGCAGTGTGATTATATTATCTCCTTTTTCTTTCACTTTATCCCAATTATTTGGGGTGGGCACAATATGCTTCTTCTACACTCCTATATTCTAACATACACCTTTTGTCATACCACAAAACATCATATCATCCTTCACTCAATCCATACATCTTTTTTTTGGTCTACCTTTACATTTGTACCCATCTATTTTATAGTTTAACATTCTTTTTGCCACGTGACCTCCATCCCTTTACATTAATGCCTGCACCACCTTAATTTATGAATATAAATATATTATGAATTCATATTGTTACATGCCGACATTCGAGTCCCACACTCGTAACAATATAAACACATCAGGGTGCTATTACAATGAGATCAGAATTGTCGTCTACTGTCATTATAATGGTAGTTTTTGTATGAAAAAACAGCCACTATAACGCCAGTGTTCGAACATTCTGACGATATTGTAATAGCAGAATTGAAAAATTCTGTATTGAAATATGCTAAATGAATGTTTTAGAAAAATATTTGCAAACACTGTACCAACAAAAAGTAATTAAAGTTGCTCGCTATGCCGTTGCTTCAGGCGGATTTGTCTCTGCTGCCGATAGTCGACTGGGAGCTATGAAAAATGTGTCGAAAAATGGAGTAGCAAACACTAAAATTAAAGAGCCATTTACATAGAGAGAGTTTGTTGCATGTTTTGGGGCGAGAAATCGTATACTATTTTCATAGGCGATATTTTTTTAGACTATAATCAGCGTATCAGCGTAAGCGACTCTCTTGCAGTTTGTGTGCTATCTCACGGACATGAAGACCGCCGCGGATGCGGGATATGATAAAAAGTATCACTGGATTTGACTGTCAACTATTATGTTCAAAATCACAATATTTTTATTTAGTAACTTATCAATAAATTCTAGCTTTGTGGAATATCCAGATTTGGCACATCGCACGGTGTGAGCTAAATCCGGAAATGCCTACCGAACTATTACTGAGGTTCACCGATTGAATTCGAATAAAATTCCATGAGTGATATACAATCAAATATAGATATACGAATAGATAATACAATAATGTACGTCATTTCAGAGAAGTAAAAGTTTCAAGGATATTCAATATGTTCATATTACTTATATTTTAAATTTATTTTTAAATAAGGTATTGCATGATTTTTTTTTCAATATCAGGTGGGGTATAGTTATACGGCACATTTATATATTATGAACAGATCCGAACTTTTTTAAATATAGGTTAGAAGGGAAGTGGAGAACCCGCCTTAGCCTTCGTGTTTTTTTTTATAACCAACCAAAGTTAATTTTATATCTCAAATAATAAATAAATGTGCCGTGTATCTATGCCGCACCCACATGTGCTGCGTATCCGTGAAAATACAAATAATATTCAAGCAAATAGGAAACAGGTGAAAACCGAACCCGCGTCACAGAAGCCTCAGCCAAATTATAGGTCTTTGAATGACGTCAAACGAGGAATTATTTGGGGCTACTCACAAACGTACATTTCACTCAACATTTCACATTTGCAACATAACACACAACAATTAATATCTAACAACTATTCTTTATTTTTAATGGTATACAATACTTCAATAAAACTGCACAGCAAACATCACCCTTCAAGCTTACAGAAGTGTGAAAAACCGAAATTGATTTTCATAGTAGGTATGTGTAAATTTCATTCGCATAATAATGTCGTTCTTATATTAATATAAATATTTAATTCACATGTAACACTCCTAAATAAAATACTAAGCATTTGAGCTTCCTCGACAAATGTTCTAATAGTTGCTAAGTACATTTAGTCCCCCAGGCCAAATGTAGCACAAACTTAAAGTAGTTAATGGACTCGCATGTAAATTTGTCAACTATTGGAATTTATCTTCGAATTTAGAATACTGTTAAAATTCTTCGATTTAAATAGATAGATAACTCTTTATAGTACACCAAAGTATAGATAAACAAAAGTAGAAAAACATAAAAGATAAAGAAAAAAATTATGTGTTATACGTACTGTTATGAATTGAATTTTCTTTATTGTGTCACGAACGAATCCGTGTCAAAAAGTCGTGGTAGCGTAATGGCTAGCGCACGCATCTCATACTCAAAGGTCGTGGGTTCGATCCTGACCGGAACGCATGCACCACTTAGGCAGTTTTCTGACCTAATGTGCATATTGTTACAATTACCACATGCTAAGAACGGCGAAGGAAAACATCGAGATAACCGATGTGTCAAACCTGCCAAGCCGCCTTGGACAAGCGTGGCGGGTATACTGTCCTTTCCCCCAATAGTTGAAGGCCCGAGCCCAGCAGTAGGACATTTATGGGCTGATATTATATTATTATTATATAGGAATCGAATCCAGGAATACGTTCTAGAAGCGGAGAAAGGCTTAGATCGCTAAGTTAAAGAGGCCGTCAAAATATTCATAATCATAATGAAGATAAGCTTAAGATAAGATAAGCTGCTGTTGCTTGATGTATTAAGGCATTTAAGGGAAATAATAAAGTAGCACCAAATCTTTTCAGTCTATTGGCACACTTGTTTCTTAATGGTAGCGTTAATGGGAATAGACCGCTAAGTACTTACCATAATAAAATTCAAAATATTTTGAAAAAAATTTGGATAAGAGAACCTTATATAAACGTGCATCTACATGTGAAAAGATTGATGAAAGTAGATGAAGTGAAAGGAATTTGTCAGGATCGTCCCAAGTGGAGATCTATCATCATAATATGTTTAAAAATCTAACAGAAAATGGGGAAGATTAAATTAATTATTTTATTTCTCAATTTTTAAGTGCTTACATTTACTTGCTTTACCTTCGACCGCATTTAACTTGTTAGAATTCGTGTAGTAAACAAACCGCAGAAACAAATAAACTAAAAGTTCTGAATACTGGAAACCACCTTTCATTGCCGAATGAGTCGGTCGGGGTTTTTTACTGGTTAAAAATCCTTATGAAAATATTTTCAAAGTGCTTCATTACTACACTTTTCGATGTGGTTTTACATAGTTTGGATAGATACGTTTTTAGTTTTTGCATATTATGTAAATATGAAGTCAATTAATACACCGTTTTCATCATAATATATTGAAATTAATCCTAGGCATATTAATTAAGGCTTCTTCTTTTTCTTGGAATTTTTTTAAGTTTTCGTGACTAGTACATGTAATTTTCTTTCGGCCACTTTTTAATCGACTTTTGTATGTTCGTTACTTGATTACTGTGTCAATTGTAAACCAATTATCAGTTTTCTTTAAATCGGAAGGTGGTAGGTACTTCCGAATTGGTGCGATGGTCACCATGTTAGTGAAACTCACGAAAATTGTTAACTAACTTCTTTATAACACTATATCTCCGTCAATTGTAAAGCGATTTTTTTTTCTTTACTCGTAAGTCTATACTCCCGAGGTAGTCCCATAGTTACCAAGTCATGTCCTAATGAATGGATCGGATCCTAGGAAAATATATATTATATATATATATATATATATATATATATATATATATATATATATATATATATAATAAAACTGTAGAGGTCAAATTTCTGTACAATGAAAAAAAAATGCTAAACACCGATTTAGGGGGGTGTAAAAAGTGAAATAGAACTAATTTAGATTAATTTTTTTTTTGTTTTTCTGTTTGTACGCGCTAATCTCCGAAACGACTAGACCGATTTAAATGAAATTTTGTACGGTGGTAGCCTATGTCCCTGGTCAACATATAGGATAATTTTGTCCAGAAAAATTAAAAAGTTCCCGTGGGATAGTTAAAAAAACTTACTATAAACTACTACGTTAAGTTCTTAAAAGCCAAACTACGTATTGTAACTACTTTCATTCGTAGATATAGATACTTAGCGATCCTTATAAGTCTAGTTACTTAAAAGTAAAACATTTGTTTCATTCACTGTTTTCAATTCTTTTCGCTTAGCATCTCTGGGGTATATCTCCGTTAAATGTGTATTCCGAACACATGAGACCTCTATAAATAAAATCAGGATACCAATAACATATCAAAACAAAAGGTTTAGTGGGAAACTTTGTAATTTAACTCAAGATTTGTATCCGAGCATTTATTTAGAACTACAGCACAAATGAGAATACAATACACAACATAAATAAATAAATGTACAATGTAACATGCATTAAAAAAAAAAAAACCAAGCAAGTGTAGCTCTAAATTGGTCCTAGCTCAGCATGTTGCTGGTTAAGTTAACCAGCGCTGATCTTCCGCTAGGGCCATTCCAGTGACATACACAGACAGACACTGAAGCAAATAAAAAACAAAATGAAAATAAAGTATAAAAGAGAGAAAAAAAAAAAAAGAAAAATGTGCACAACAATTGTAAAAAAATGAAATACATATTATTTATACAGTTTGAGATAGTTATAACAGTAAGAGTTTAAAAGTAGCAATAGTAAGAAATACATACACGACTCAACACATACAGGATAGGTCAGGCACATCCTCCAAATGGGCGCCATTATATAGCACTGGTGTCATGAGCAAGATCAGATTGGCACATTTGGTGGGCATACAAGAACTTTTTTAATTTAAATCTAAACCCATGAATACTTTGCATATTTTTTATGGGGGGTGGTATATTGTTCCAGCATTTGGAGGCAGCATACCTAAAACTACCCCTAAAAGCAACTGTGCCATGTCGTTGCGTCGTAAGCTGCATAGCGCATTGCCGCAGTCCAGCCGATCTTTTTGAAGAGAACCAAGAAAGTTTTTTATATAAGTATGAAGGGGCTTTATGCTTAATAACTCCAAAAAGTAGGCATGCGAGATGCAATTTACGGCGGTGCTTCATTTTCAACATTGAACAGTTGTTTATAAAAGGCGTCACATGACTTCTAAAGGGAATGTCAAAGCAAAAGCGTGCACATGCGTTCTGTACTCGTTGAATGAGTTTCTGCGTTTTACCCAGTAGACGAGGGCCAAAAACAATATCAGAGAAATTAAGCTGGGACAGGACTAGTGACTCAGTTAATTGGATTCTCAAACTATGACTTAGATATGGCCGAATTTTATATAATACCTTAAGTTTATAAAAGCATGTTTTTACTGATTTGGCAACGTGATTTTCAAATCTAAGTTCACTATCGACTTGGAGGCCTAAATTTCGTGCTTCGTACACCCTTTCAATAGGAACATCATTGATCATAATTGCAACTGTTGGATTAAGTTTTATTACATTACTTTTGCTGCCAAAAACGAGATATTTGGTTTTGGAGGGGTTCAGCACTAAACAGTTTTGTTTAGACCACAGAGCTATTCTCGACAAATCCTCATTTATTTTAACTATAGCACAATCTACATCTGCCGGTTTAAATGATATATAAATCTGGGTATCATCGGCGTAGATGTGAAATTTGCAATGTTGTATTTGTCGAGTGATGTCTGCTGAATATAAAATAAAAAGAAGAGGACCCAAAATTGATCCTTGAGGCACCCCTCTACCCACCGCCAACTTCTCAGATATAGAAGAAGAACCATTGCTATGATCAAGTTTAACGAATTGGTACCGGTTACTTAGGTAGCTAGTAAACCAGCGAAGTGCTTTCTGATCTAAACCATAATATTTTAATTTTGAAAGAAGTAACTTAATATTTATGCAGTCAAACGCCCGGGAAAAATCAAGGAGAACAAGCAAGGTGCACATTCCCTCGTCTTGTGCACATAGTATATTGTCCGTAACATCTAGTAGTGCTGTCACCGTACCGCGACCCTTCCTAAAGCCTGATTGTAACTCCGGCAAAATATTATTGGACTCAAGAAACCCTGTCAATTGTAAGCAAACTGCTTTTTCTAAAATCTTTGACAGGCATGGTAATATACTTATCGGCCTTAAGTCTTTTAAGTCAGTTGGATTTGGAGTCTTAGGAATAGGACGGATAATTGCAGTTTTCCAGATATCAGGAAATATACATGTTTTTATAGATATGTTTAAAATGGACCTAATTGCTTCCATTGTATAAGGTAATGTCAACTGAAGCATGTCAAGATTTATAGAATCACATCCCTTGGCATTTGATTTTAAGCAATTAAATATTTTTTGTAATACGTCTAGACTAATTGGCTGAATACTAAATACAGAGTCACTAAATTTGTTGTAATCAAAATATGACATTAAAGAAGGACATGCTTCGGAAGTACCAGGTATGTTCAAAAAATGGTTATTAATGACATTCGGTTCATTAAAAATTGGCGGAAGATCCATAGTGATCTTGGGTATGACAGACTGTTTAAGACTTTTCCATAACAGTTTTGGGTTGTTTAATTTGTTATTAATGTTAAAGTTAAAGTAAGCCATTTTTTCTCGGTAAAGAGCTTCATTCACAGTAGTTTTTAAGGATTTGTAGTAATTCTTTTTAGTTGACAATTTAGTTCTATGATAATCATTTAGTGCTCTATCACGCAATTTCATCATCAACTTTATGGTCTCAGTTATCCACGGAAAGGAACAACTTTTAATAACAGATGACCTTATGGGCGCGTGAAGGTCAAATAAGGATACGACAATGTGGTTGAAAACGTCAACAATGTCATTGACGTCACCCATTGTCGTTAAAAGGTCCCATCTTACAGTCCGCAGATCAGTCTTAAAGCTTTCTACACATATATGTTTAAGTGGCCGGTACATTATGATTCGTGGTATAGGTTTTTCTCGCTTGATATTAAATTCGCAAACTAAAAGGCAATGACCATGTAGAGAGCCTATATGATCGAAATTTATTTTTTTTGGGTGTAAGTTAGTACAAACTACATCAATGAGTGTTCTAGAAGTGTCAGTGAAATGAGTGGGTTCAGTAACAATTTGTGATAGTTCGAAATAAGATAAAAAAGTTATTAACTTTAGGGTTTTCCCATCTGTTTTATTCATAAAATTTATATTAAAATCGCCAAGTAAGATCAGATTATCATAAGAACCTAAAGAATTTACTGAGTCCGTAATAGCGTCTAAAAATAAGTCAACGTCCATCCAAGGAGGTCGGTACGCCGTGCCGATTGCTAGTTTTTTCCCATTTATTGTCATGGTGACCCACATCTGTTCTACGGCCCTGTGATCTGGGTCCACAGGATGAGGCCAGGTACGCACGTTATAGCCTTGCCTTATATAGAACCCAACGCCTCCTCCACGTGAACGCAACCCGCAGGGGCGAGGCATATGTCGAAGTCGATACCCAGGCAACGTTGGTGCTCGACCTTCTTCACCCAATCTGAGCCACGTCTCATTTATTGCTAATAAATCGAGATCATGACGCATAACAGAAACAATAAAGTTATCGTGATTAGTACCCAAAGAGCCCGCATTATACAAACCTACGTTTAGATTTTTATTTATCATTTTTAAATAGTAAAATAACAATCAATGTTATATAAAAAATGTAAACTAAAAATAAAAGTAGTATGTTATTTAATATTATTCCAAATTTGTTACTATTTATACTCAATATTAATAAATTGTAAGTTAAATGTTGCCCAGTTTCAAAGAGAAACCATTTTAAATGTAATAAATTATATAATGTAAAGTAATTTATAGCAATACATATGATAGTTAGAAATAATATACCTATAACAACATAAAATGACAAATAGAAAAAATGTATGTGCACAACTATGTACGCATATATTAAAACTAATACAATATAATAAATTAAATAAACAGTCGTGAACGAAATAATTTGTCTCACAACATGGCTTTTGTTAAAATTAAATAAATCAAACTTTTTCAACTTCAAAAACACGAGCTAAATCATTTTCAGAGCGAATGGCAAATACTTGTTTTCCATCGCCTTGTCGAGCAAAAATACGTCCTCTTTTAGTCCATGAGTATCGCCAGTTTCGTTTACGACACTCCTCGCGGACTTTATAGAATAAGTAGCGGTTAATTCGTGTAAGCCGCTCGTTAATATAGATGCGTCGAGACAACGCCGATGGCGACGCCAATCCTAAGTCCGAGGCAGTCAAGTTGCGCCGCACGCGCGCGGCGTGCAGGAGTTCGTCACGCAGGTTACGACGCGCAAACCGCACGACAACGCGGCGCGATCGTTCCACAGTCCCACCCCCGCTAACCGCGCCATTCGTACTAATTCCGCCAATACGCTCAGCAAAGATTATGTCTCGCTCTTCAATGTTAACTCCCAATTTGGCAGCCAAGATAGTTACGATGTGATACACATTTTCGCCCTTCTCCTCGGGAAGGCATCCAATGTCCAAATCTGACAATAATGCCTCCTGGTCCCTCTCATTTATTTCTACCTTAAGTTGTGCTATAGTGTTCTCCAGTTCCGCCGTGTTTTTCGAATCAGCCATCACTTTGTTCTGTTCCAACACGTCCAGCCTACATTCTATGCTATCTAAACGTTGCCCGAATCCCGCTATGGAAGTGCGAAGCTCAACCATTTCTCTACGCAACTCTCCCATATATTCCGCCATCTCACGTCGCATGGCCCTCAATTCATTCTCATCCTCTTCTGGGTGAGAGACGTCGGATGTAGAAAAACCAGCTACAGGCAGAGACACGGTTTCGTGTGGGGACTCGTTTCCGCAAATGCCCTTTACTGGAGTAATGGTATTATCACCCCTGCGTACTTTCTTCTTGCACTCGGGGCATGCCCAGCTCTTAGACACGATCGCCGTTTCTGGTATCGCTACACACCCTCTATGGAATATTAACGGGCACAAAGAACAGGTAGCGGCACCTGTCGGCGAGAGAAACTTGCCGCACGCAGAGCATTTAGCCATAGTAACTTTTTACGATTTATAAAAAGGCAAATGCGATAATTAACGCTAGATGTCGCAGGTTACACTTATTATAGCTGCACAGCTTATTGCCAGCGAGATGTAATTTTACTACCCGTTTTAGTAAAAAAATGTTTACGCTACTATCACCTCTGATAGGCACTTAGTTAATGATTTGTCACAATTTAGTCTACCTTTGACTACACAAACACTCTCACAACTAGTTTTAATACTAATGTTTAGGTTGTTAACACTTGTGGAAAGGTTTATGTCGATTTAATATTTTTAAACATAAAAGTAAGTACGAACACGTAGTGTTGTATTGCCGTCCGTGACGTCACCCGTAGTGTTGTATTGCCGTCCGTGACGTCACCGTCATTTAATTAATTTAATCATTTGTTTATTGATTAAATAATGTAATAATGGTCAAGCACCATTACAATTGCGTGTATTGTACGTCCGAAAGGACAAACTGTCTTTCCAATAAAAAACTCTAACACCTTTGTAATTTTATGATTGTGACAGTTTATACAATAAATGTTTATTCTATTCTATTTTATATCCAATAATGTACGGTATTGCCTATTTCTAAAAACCCAGTTGAAGAATATTTGATTGAAATTGAACTTGCGGCCCTCCGTTTCTATGTCCCTACGTATAGGCCAGTAGGGTTTTTCACACAGGTTAGCTCGCATGATCCAGCCCTCTATATGTATCTCCCAAAGTAGAGAATTTGAGACTTAATTTTTTAGTACATTATTATAATTCTTCTAGATAGCTATAGATAGATAAAGAAATATAAGCAGCAACTCGGCTTGTTAGGCGGTTCAAGTAGCTGCTTCATATCGCTGTTGCTCTAGTAATTCAACATAGTCGAAATGTCAACAGTACACTTAACCACAGTAAAGCAGTGCCGGTTTAGACCAACAGTACGTTGAATGCTCCCGACGATCGATTAAGAGCTTCTAGCAAGGTGCTTAATCTCCGAGTGCCCATCTACGGATTGGCGCGTCACCAGCATTCCTTGCATGAGTGCCTCGACCCTGTTGCTTTGTTTTGATATTCAGTTAGCCGGCAATATTTGCCGTTGAAACAGGCTTCAAACAAAGCTTTAAGCCAGAACTGACAGAGCTTAGCTTTTGGTTGTTTCCCCCTAGAGTGATGACATAGAAGACTTATAAGGAATTTTTAATAAGATGCTTGTTCATATAGGCTGTGTAACAGAATTCCTGTTTTTGTTGTTTCATCATAAGCTACACATGAAATAAATTGATTCGGAAATTAGGGAGCTATTTATATAAAAAACAATCATCATAATAATGATAATAATAAACAAACCGAATATTCATTACTTAAAATAAAAAGTGATCTACTTATCTCCTCTAACTACTAGGTAAACAGTTCATATCTAAAAATCATAAGGACAAAACAAATACGAACTGTCTTTCACATTCGTATATAAATGTGACATTATTAAAAATATTTGTATCATTTTAAGCAAAACATTATGAATATATTATGAAGATCACCTTTTAAACTTCATTTTAACGAGCTAATAAACCTCTTATAATTATTATGATAATTGGTTTCATTCAACTCAAGAATGTCATAAAATACTGAAGACACTATGAAACTCAAACGAATCCTTGGGGCTAATGGTGCAATAAAATGAATGGTTCTCGAATTATTTCTCTTTCTTGGTATGTAATATTTTAAAAATTGCGAACAGCGGCAAATCTATTGAACAATAACTAAAGTTTAACTTTCTGAGAAAACAAAAGTCATAAATTTTTCTACCAATGGTTCAGGCGTGATAGTTTTGTAGCCAGTGTCAATTGTTTGGCTCGATGGTGCGCTTCGGTGGGGTTAGAATGCTTCAATTTTGATGTCTTATGATTTTAAATTCTTTTTATTATTACAGGAGTAGTTTATGCGTTTGTTTGCGTTAATTTCGACTCTACGTGAAATTTATTTTACACAATTAAAAATTAAAATACAACAAACATTTATTTGTTTTACACAATACAATATGTAGACAACAATTTTAAATACAAAAAAATTCCCATAAATATTAAAGAAAAAAAAAAAATTTATTTGAACATGGTGACGTACTTACATTCCTTATATGTGTCTAAAAAATAAAAGCCAAATTCTATAAATATTGAGAATTTGTACGCCGCATTTTCAGTAAACAAGGTTTGCACTCAACTCATTGCTTTTCCGGAATTATATCCGACACAACACTGATATTTAGTGTAAACCTTCCTTTTGACGTGATACCAAAACGACCCGATTTTTTTTGTTAATTTTATTTTAGAACTTTTTGTATATTTTATAAGTTATTATACAATATACAAAAAGTTCTAAAATAAATATATTTTAGATTAATATTTTTTTTTAATTTAGATTAATAATATTTATAATTTCGCATTATATATAGGTATTAAAAAGTTACGACAACATTATATATATACTACTTTATTCAAATAGTAAAAAAGAAAATCTTTATTGTGTACAAAAGCAATGTTACAATCTTTGAAGGTCCTTTTTATACGTGTAGGAACGGAGAAAAATTCATAAATAAATAATAATCTATAACCAAGGCATTTACCTGGGTGGATGGCTGGTCCCCCTGGTCTAAAGTATGCAGCTATAACAAATTGAGTTCAGTTTCGGTAATGGTGGACAGGTTCCAGATCTCCCTTCAGCAGCATATTGGTAGCACCTTTGGTGATGGAAATGTACAAAGGAAATGGTAATTTTTCATCAGGTGGGTCATGAGGCTATTTGCTGTAAGTCAGTAATATAAAAAAATATTTACGAAATTGTTCAGTATTAGTAGAAGAAGAATCAGTATTAGAATAAGTTATAAGTATTTAGTCACGCACGTATTCACGCACACTAACACACATCTATACACAGACACGCACACTTACCCATATGCATTCACACAGATACATGCTCATATAATTCATAATATAACTTATAATACTCGCATATTTTATATACATTAGTGTCGTCAACACTTTTAACGTGTTGCTGAGCGGTCAGGAGTGCCATAATAGAATTTTTTCCTAGTTTTTTGGGAGCCCGCCCAAAAAATTTTTCCACCAAAGTCTTTCCACCTATATTTAAGATTTTTTTCTCTTCATTGGCATGTTTTGTGCAAAGGAAAAATAAATGAATAAAAATTAATATCTATCGGAATTTGGCAAAGGAATTCGTTCTAACCCTTTTCAAATCTACCTTTATGTGGATTGTTCTATTATTGGCTGTGCGAGGAGGCAAAGTTCGACCATGTGAGCATTGCGTATTTTACGCGCTAACAATGGATTCTTTGTCTAGATTTACGCGAAGTTTTCTCTTAATTGCTATTTACGCAGTACGTCTGCTACATTTGCTGAAGTGTTTTAATGAGTAAATTAAATAGCTTTGACGTCATTGATGAAAAAAGTTTCTTTGCGTGGAAGCTGCAATAACCTGTAAGACAGATTTGGCTATTATATTTCTCAGCTATTTTCTCCAGGTTTGGTCATTCATTCAGAAAGCCAGACATCGTTTTTAGAGTTAAGTACCCATTTTGGTAAAATCACAAAACTTATCAAATCGTCATGTCATTTCTTCTGTTTACGTAGTTATAGTCATTTCTTGTATGAACTACTCCGTTTATGTATTCTTTACGCCAGTAGATAATCGTGTAGACAAAGCGAAAAAAAAATATGGCCGCCATACATGCAACTAAGGAATAAAATTACGTAGATAGTTTTTTAATGATAATTTAATTTATACAAAATACAAAGCTTGTGAAATGAACAGATATAATAAATTTCATACAATAAAGATTTATACCTATTACAAGGATTTTGAAGTTCATCATTGTTCACCGAAAATCGACATGTTTGAAAAAAATATTTCAGAAAACAGGAGATCAGCGAGCCGGTTAAATTTCCGCTGCATTTTGCCCGCATTAAAATTGCAGCTGAATACCAACACCTGGAAGTTTTGTACAATTTATGTCCTGAAAACACTCGAGTTTAAAACGTATTAAAACTGCTATCAATTTATACAAATTTAATAAAGATGTTTCAGTAGTTAGCGCGTAGTATTTCAGTGATCAATTAAGATCATTTAAAACTTAAAAGTCGTATTTACTAGTTTATAATTTATATAAAAACTAGGGTTGGATGGGTAGCAAAGACCACAGTTGTTTTACACAAAAAATTTGAATCAGTGAAAATATTGCATCGGAATCAGATTTTTCTCGACCTACCCACTTTAAACGGCTCCCAAGAAAATTTCCGGGGGTCAAAAGTACAGCAGATTTTAGGTCCGGAAATTTGCTGTCGGTCAACGAAAGCCGCATCGAAATCGGCTTAATGGTTTTTGCGTGAATCTCGAACGAACAGATAAACACAAAAAACATAAAAAACAAAAGACTTTTACAATATTATATTATAGATATAGAAACTACGAAAAACACTTTTTTTCATAATATTTACATTTTAGCATCAGTTTTTTTTTCCATTTTGCTAGGATTTTAATTTGACACATGGTTCTGATTCTGATTCCATTATGTGGCTTCCACTGTTTCACTGGTAATATGCTAATTTTTAATGTTTTAAGTATTTATAAATTAATATATGTATATAAAAATCATCTTTATAAAGAACTATTATCAATATTAATTGAAACAAAATTATGTGTTATTACAAAACACCATAATCCTTTGTATAATGTGCCTCCCGATGCATTAATGCCAGTTTTAGAGCTATCAATGTCCCATAACACTAACATTTAACTGACCAAACAAAAACTATACGCTGTAATCAAACATTAAACTCATCTGAAATTCGATGGGGCGATGCATTCACTTGTCATGTAAATTTACCCAAATACATTTGTCGTGCTGTGTTGTTAATAGTGTTGCCATGTACTCTGGCTATGTTAAAGTAAAACAAATGGATATTTTTTAAAAGTTAATTTAGTTTAATTTATACATGTAAGTGTAAAAACACACAAACAAGATGTAATAACAAAAGTAGAAAAAGGAATGTTAAGGTGGTTCGAACATGTAGAGTGATTGAATGAATGAATCAATGAAAACATTTCATTGTTCACCAAAAATAAAATTACGTTCTTTTTAAAAAAAACCAGGTACAATAAATGTTGGTATAGACTTTTAATATCACATATTATCATATATTTATTGGAATAGACTTATTTAAATGTATCGTTTTGTGGCCACAAGTAATTTACGGGTCATTAATTTAAAAAAAATGTCACATTTAAAATAAACTGGCAATAAACTTAAATATCGTGACGCAGCCTGCGTATAAAAATTATTATAATTATATGAAACCCGCTTATCTGCTTTGGACAAACCTAGCAGTTATACTGTCCATTCCCCTTAAAATAGGGAATTCTGTACCCAGCAGTAGGACCTTTATGGTTTGATATTATTATGTAAACGTATCATCGTGATTCACATTATTATGAAGTAAAGCGACAACAATTAACTATTTCCCTCTTATTATAATAGTTATGCGAGGTTTATAGGCTCGTTAAAAAAGAGTGTTTTTCATAATCGCATTTTAAATGCGATTATATGAATATAGATTTATTTAAGCTTTTTTTAAGTAGCCTATAAACCTCGGCTGACTATTATGAATAAGGGTGTTGGTAATAGAACTAGGTTTTAACGGTTTTAAGCGCGGTAATTTATTTGATTTCTGTTATTCCGACGTTTCGCCCACTTTTCGGTGGCCGTGATCACGGAAAACAAAGATGTCAAGTGTCAACGAGTATTATTAAAGTTTTATTTAGCATATCGCCAACTTGTTCGTTTAAATTATTTAGTTTTAATTTTGTTTATGATTATTATTTACTCTATGGGAGCCTAATCTAATTTACCACCGCTTCGAAACATGTTATAGCTTGAAGAGAAGAAGCGGCGCAAGAAACTCTTCAGCAAACATGCCTAGCTCTTTCTAGTATTTTTTTTAAATCGTTAAAACGTAGTTATATTACGTATATAAGTCGCGAAAACAGTGTTGGTATTAACATATTTATAAATGGCATTAATTAAAAAGTCTAATCCAAAGCATATCTGGGGGCCTAAAGCTGCTGTTTTCGCAGATTCGTATTACAATTATGACAAGTATCAAAATAAGGTGGAAATTTATGCTATATTTTTCCTTGTCTTATACCCACTAGTATATCTAGACCCTTATTAGTAGACAAACAATAATTTTGTTTTAGCAATAATTTACTTGTATGTAGAAGCTCCGGGGTCAATTCCTAGCATGATAAATGTCGTAAACGAACTTTCTGTTACTTACTATGGTCTGGGTGTCTGGAATCGTTTCATATTGGTCCATTGTATATTA
The DNA here is from genome assembly GCA_019925095.2 of Dendrolimus kikuchii. Taxonomy (NCBI): domain Eukaryota; kingdom Metazoa; phylum Arthropoda; class Insecta; order Lepidoptera; family Lasiocampidae; genus Dendrolimus; species Dendrolimus kikuchii. The sequence goes on from CM034401.1 coordinate 7,916,251, forward strand.
TCCATAATAAAACACACACGTAACTTGCTTAGTTTGGGGATATACAACGAGTGTGTTTGCCAATTATAAAAAAAAAAATGTGTTCCACGCAGTAGAAGTCAAATAAAGTATGACAAGGGGTGAGAGAGAGATTCTAAATTTCGTGAAGTCACATTTCATATATTAAACTTTAAAACGCGAAATTTGAAGTATAAACAATAAACTTAGAAACATGTCTTATTCTATCTGTATGAGCATAGTTAAATTATAAATATAAATTATCTCTTTTTGGTGTCGTTTTTTCGTTTCATCGAATTTCAAATCACAACGATTCTAAAGAAGTTTTACTTCAGTACACACAAGCCGCATATTATTTTATACTTGCAAAATGTTATACGTATAAGCTAATGTTTTGAAATTCACTGTTGCCAACGAGCCTTAAAGCAAACCAGTTGAAACGTGGCAAACGTTAAGAGATACGGCCATCGGTCTGTGCGCTGCTTTCCAGGTTTTGAGATTCAACTCTTGTTCACGGCGCGAAGTAATCGGGTTCCGACTGAAATTGAGTCTGCAAGTTTCGGCGTGACGCGTTATCGGATTTGTTCCGTGTACGCGCACTGAATCCCGCCTACACGTGAATTGCATTGGTCCGTGCAACGATCCACCTTGCACACTGAATTTCCAGACCTCCCCTTGACATTTGGTTATTTCCACCATTAATGCGTCGTGGGAAAGCAGATAACGGTCCAGTTTGATGCTGAATGTTATTCAGGTTGTATAATGTTATATTTTGAAAATCATGTTATACGGATCCGAATGTTGGGCCACTAAGTGATAGACTGCAAACATCTCTACTCAGCTGAGATGAGTATGTTGCAATAGACTTGTGGTGTCACAAGAATGGATCAGGTGAGAAATGAGTACCAAAGGGAATCTTTGAAAATAGCAGTCGTGACTGAAAAAAATAATTACGAATGTTTTACAGAAATGTAATTTTGGTTTCATATACGTTTCTATAAAAAATCTGTTTTGTGTGTGAAAGGTTGCCTGCACCAAAAATGATTGTTTTGTGAAATATTCGTATAATTATTGTAGAGAATACTGGGGTCCAATCTGTTCTATGAGTATGTTTATACCACATTCTATTCCATACTTTAATATAATAACAGCCCATAGACGTCCTATTGCTGGGCTCGCGCCGGCCATTATAGGGGTTGAACGGACAGTATACCCGCCACGCTTCTCCAAGGCGGGTTGGCAGATACTTTAGTATGCGTGTATATAAGTATAAATATAAGTGGACAAGTAAATTGTTTGAATATACTGTGACGGCTGGCAGCAGGAGCTTTTTAGAATTTTAAGTTGGTTTTTGGTATATAAAAATATTGATTTGTTGATTTTATATTCATAGGGTTAAACAGTGATGATGGTTCTCCATTTGTTACGATTTTGGCGAGCATGTTCTGTTTCATGTATTTTCTTTAGATTCCCTTGCTTACAGGGTGGAGCCTCTGTGAACCGGTGTCCTCTCTGCCATATTCATAGGGACTCTGCTAGTCTGTTCGACCATCCGCAACGCGTGGGGCTCTCTTCTGTCTACCCCCCGAACACCCGTAATACATCGAGGTTTATTGCAGACCTTTCCCTTGGAATCTCGATTGTGTGAACTGCTTTTTAACTGCTCTAATCTGTTTGATTTTAATTAACTTTGCATATTTATAAATGTCCTTTCAAACTCCGGTCGAAATGTCAGCAAAAATCCAAATCATGCCAAACACATCACAACGAGTACAAAACCAAATCGGGCGGTCATTCTCTTTCAGTGACCTTAAAGGTCTCTGCCCACTACACTGTATCATACCACAACCGTCCTAGGAACGTATCCGGCAATAAAATATTCTTTGTATTGAAAAGTATTACATTATGTCCATTAGACCGTTCCGTCACCGACCAGTGTCTATATTGTTGCGCGCCAGGCACGGACCGTCAACAAGTATGTATATATATCTACAAGAATATTTTACCTGGTGCTGTGCGACTACGCTCCGTGCATGGAATGCGACGATGTAAAAGCGGTGCGCGCAGGCGGCGAAACGGAGAGCATAATTTTAACCGCGTATGATGACCGTTCTAAGCCCATTTAAACCTATTGCCGTTTCAAAACACAAGTGAACTACTACAAATGAAAAACGGGAAGCACACGGATATGACACGTGGATGATACGCCGATGCTGCCCGGATGCTACGGTCACTAAACCCGTTATACACGGGTATGTTACCTATTGATACGTTATAGTGTACATAGTAGACCGTATCCTAATTTTTAATGTGCCTGATACGTTCATAATACGGTCATGGTATGATCCGGTGTAGTGAACAGACACCCTAATACAGCAGTGCCCCTTTTACCGACGACTGTGGGTATTATTGAATTTTGAAAAAGGGCTAAAGCAGATATCGAATAATCGGTATAGTATCGAATCACGATGTTAAAGACACTTGCCCCGGAGTCCCTTTAGGGCTTTTATTCGTTTGTTTATTTTATTGCTTTGTCGTAAAGGATTCGGATTACGTCGCGGGTTTTGGAGTTTTCGATATAATGTTTTCATATTGTTACAGTTGTTTTAATGGTCAAAGGGTCTCAATTATTAAAGGGTCTACGTAAATTGGCAACAAATTTAGAAATACAAATTGTAATTTTATATATTCAGCTAATTTGATTAAATACTGGTATACATACATGTTTCATGTTATTATATTTATATTTTGGTATTATTGAAGTTACTTTTTGATGGTTATTACGCTAGGTTTTCAGTTGTTTTTTTAATATATACATACATACATACATACATAACTTCACGCCAGTTCCCTTGCGGGGTAGGCACGAACAACAAAGCGCCATTTAGGCTTATTTTTACACACCTCACTTGCTATATATACTATAATAATATTATAAATGTGAAAGTTTGGCTAGATGTTTGTGTCTTAATCACGCCAGAACGGCTGAACGGATCTGGATGTATTTTAAAAAAGAGATAGATTATAGTCTGGAACAGCACATAGGCTACTTTTGTATCTCGGAAAATGTACGGTTCCTGTGAGATAACATTAAAGCGAGCGAAGCCGCGGGCAAAACTAGTTAACTATAAAGTTTCGATGTTATTGCACAATAACTCATGTCTAATGCGTCACAGTAAGTAATGGTCAAAGTATTTTGTCTACCTTCGACTTCATTTATTTTGAGAGGTTTGTCTACCCTCCTTAAAGTAAAAACGTTTAGAGTAGACACAATTTTGAAATTTGAGTCGTACATTTTATCACGGTCGATGCTCGATGACTGAGTGGTTTATTTGAGTCCCTCATCAGTGATTAACCTTTTGATAACAAAACATAGATTGAGATCGTTTTTGACCCTTGTGGATAACACCTCAAAAACAGGAATAAAATCACACTTGATAGAATATAAAGCAGTTAAAAAAGAGATGGATAAAATCTGTAAAAATTATAAGATTACTTGTGATGTTGTTACGGACTTGGCCATAGTATTGGCCAGAGAAATGGTAGGAAAAGATATACTGTAGCGACCTCAAATGGTTTAGAAAAGTTGTACGATAAAAGAGGTTTGATTATATTTTGCATTAAAATGTTTCAAATTCAAAATCTCTAGGCCAGAATGGTACGTAATGGTAATGACGTTTATTTAAGAACCTACTTAGGAATTACTACTTTTTCTTTATAGCCTGAAGCAGGTAAATAGGCAGACGGTCCACCTGATGGAAAGTGGTTACCGAAAAATTTTTAAAACGCCCTTCTTAAAGAACACCATGTCATAGCATTCTTAAACAACTATGCTTAAGGTATATGCAATTTTTTATGTTTATATTACATGACTATTAGTACCTAACAAGTATACATACATACATATACACACACACACACACACACACACACACACACATATATATATATATATATATATATATATATATATATATATATATATATATATATATATATATATATATATATATATATATATATATATATATATATATATATATATACATATATATATATATATATATATGTATACGAGCGTGCATGACAATGAGGTGAGCTATGAATGTGAAAGAAGCAAGTGAGGTGTGTAAGAATAAGCCTGAATGGCGTTCTGTTGTGCCTACCCCGCAAGGGAACTGGCGTGAAGTTATGTATGTATGTATATATGTATGTAAATACAACTTTATTGTAGTATGTTAAAAAAAAATACTAGCATTTTAATTTATGCGTGCGTTTTTATCCGTGCAGGAACGGAGAAAGAATACAATTTCCTGCGGCCGGGCGGCCTGTCGTAAGAGGCGACTTAACAACCCACAGCCAGGTGGTAGGGCATTCACCCGACTGGATGGCTACCACCCCTGGTCTAAAGTATGTCGCCATAACAACCTTGAGTTGTGTCCCGGCATTAGTGACCAGGTTCCAGTCTCCCTTAAGAGAGCAGCAGCGCATTTGTAGCAACTTTGGCGTTGCAAATGTCCATAGGCGATGGTAACCGCTTTCCATCAAGTGGGCCGTCTGCCTGTCTGTTGATCTCCTGCAATAAAAAAAAAATGCACCAGACTAGCAACGAATATCTTGTAAGTTAAGTTACCTGGAAGAGATCATAATTATGTAAGCCTTAAGGCCGCCTATTGTTTTATCTAAAAATATTACAACTAGTGTTGTGTCTGTTATTTTGGTGAGCAATAATATATTATTTATCTAAACTTTCACAATATTAAAATATATTGGGTTATGTAGATTCGTATATATAGACACAAGAGGATCATTAAATTGCAGAGTGCACTTGGTGTGACGAGACTGGTTCGTCGCTGTGTGCACATAAAATGCAGTTTTATGTTTTGGCAGGTCTATCGCTCTGGATGCTGCCTTTTTATTCCCACATCGCGACCGTCAAACTCCTTTTTTGTGTGGTTGCATGATAGTGTGATTTTACTATGCGGGTAAGTATAATCCACTACTATTTGTCGCTGTTACCGATAGTTATTTATTTAGCGATAGTTCAACTGTTTTGTATTATAATAAATACTTAACAACAATTAAAAATATAATATAAACTTAATAATTAAGTACAAACTATACTATATTAAAAAGTAAATAAAAAAGGGGGAAAATAGTTAATGATAAAAGATTGATCTCAAACCACTGTCACTTACCGGGAACGTTCCTAAAAGGCTAGCGGCGTTGCCACATTGTATAGCAAAGCTTAATCTTTGAGCAAAATAGACGCCAGACTTCTGGTCGCGTGTGATGTCTACTAAACTTAACAATAAAATTTTTAATTAATAGGTGATAATGTGAAGTGGTGTATACGCATTTTGTGGTAAATAATGCGGGAATCTTGATTACAGTATTTAGGGCCGATCAGTGTGTTATCACACTCTCAGACTATCATAGAATATCGGCGTGAAACGGTTAGTTTTGCATTATTTGTGTTCCATACGATGAGTGAAAGTTCCGACGGCCTACTTTCTCCTTCAATTTTTTGTATTCCATTTAGGGGGAATGGAATAGGGATACCATTCTATTACCCCAACCCCTTAATCCCATTCTCCTGTCTGATTCTTGTATCCCATCCCCCCTATTCCATTCTAAAGACTGGCAACGCGTTAGTTTCGCTCCCGGTGTTGCAGACGTACATATATCTATTGGGCCCTTTGCCTTTAACTTCCAAATAAAAAATGTATATGTATAGAGTAGGGATTAGATTTTTTTTATTTTTGTGTAAAACCAATAAAAATTAGGGGTGATAGCTTATAATTATGTGACATAAAAAAATACAATCTCTCATTTTTTAAAAAATTCAAGTTCAACTTGTTTTGAGTTTTTTGTTTAAGTCAATAGGAGACGAGTTATTAGTTTTCAAAATCATAAAAATCCCCCAGCCTCAGCTAATTTTTAAATTATGTGGTAAGAAATAGAAAATAGAAACAGCGACGTACGTACATAACTTACATATTATAATTTAAAAATATGACATATTTCGAGAGTTCGTACTACGCAATTTCAGCAAACAAGGTTTGCACTCAGCTTATTGTTGTACCGGAATTATATCCGGACGTCCGAATTTCTTAATAAATATGATTTCGTAAATAAATGCGGAACCATTTGTAGTCTTACTCTAAACCGATAGTAGGGGCTTAACCATCGCTATTCACTCTCATATACGAGCCAGCTTTTTACGAGCGACGACAGTGATAAGAATTGTTAATTTTATAGAGGTCTGTGCCCGTCCAACGCGGCTGCCGCATCGCATTCAATGTTTTCATTTACTCATTGAGGTTTCAAACTAAAACGCCTACTTTCCCGGGTTGTTTGCATAGGCTGACCCAAATATTACGTAATGTGTTTTTGAACTTTAAGTTAATTGTAGCTGATCGCATGGTTGATATCTATTTATATTATATTATAATCATTTCTATCCAAAACTTCATCGCGGGGCGAGTATAAATTACAATTTAGAGGCAAAAAATACATAAGACAGGAAAGTTATTCTTTGCTGATCATTGCATAATGAGAAAGCAAGCCAAGTATTGTTATTATTGCTTTTTATATGCTGCCGGTTTTGTAGTATAATGTATTCTGGAGTAAGGGAGAATGGATCAGATAGTACTCCTCGATCGTTATGTAAGTGCAGTGCTTCTCACGTCAACTGGCTTATAGCTCACTTTATATTGGCATGACATATATCGGAATAGAAGAGTATGGAAGGAAAACACACACTGTGCCGATCCCAATTGGTTGGGTGAACGTGTACATTGTACAATTCAAGTCATTATAAGTTAACAGACCAGTGTGCGTTAAATTCACAGTGAATGCTACAAAGGCTACATTTGTTTGGGAATGCGCGAATAACAGCGATTTGTAATCCAGCCATTAGTGGGATGTATCGCGCTTGGCATCGTGAGCCTCTCGACAGATGGCATGTGTTGGCCGCAGAGGCCAAACCTGCCACACACGAACCATCAGATCGGAAAGTATTATTTAAAATTTTAATAGAAACAAACTAAAAATGTATATAACAGTTCTTTAAATTTGAAATTAGTCTTTTATTTTTATTAACATTATTTAATTAAAACTTTCGTTTTCATGGTATTCCGGGTGGTATTTAAAGTTTTTTATTATGATGTTTTAGCCAATTTTCATTAATACCATTGATACCGGAAGACAAAGATATCCATCATCACGGTTACTGAAAAGTGGCCGAAACGTCGAAACAAAATTCAAGGAATATGCCGCGATTAAAATGTAGTTTAAATTATATGTAGTAGTCCCAAAAACTGATAATGGTTTGGTTACTTGACGGGCTACATCAACTCATGCTTCAGCAAACATGCCTGATGCACTGCAGAATCGGGACAGCCCCATCAACATCCTGATATCGTTATTATATTGCGCCCGTAGGAAATTGGCGACTCTCTGCGTACTATAAGTCCATAAGCTGCACATGTAGAACACCTGGCAGTATGCTTTAAAGAGGCTTAATTAAAAATAAAAATGAAAAAGGGGTTTTTGCACTGAATAGCCCTATACCATAAAAGCCGACTTTTGTGTTCTTTTGACTTTAGTATTCGCGAATTAGTGGCATTATTCCAAAACATAAAAAATTAGAACCCTATAATGAAATTGTCCGGCGATTTGCGTCCCAAAACTAAGTATCGTGTGTTGAATAACAAGGAGTAGGAAATAAAGAAGGGTGGTACGCAGGGGGAGACAATTAGGATCGCAATTAGAGGACAGTATGTACCAGATTACGGCCGCAGTCTCCACAGATTCACATTCTGGTGTTGCGAATAACAAAGCTTGCCAACTAACTATTAAGACATTCGGAACTCGGCCTGCGCCGGCTTTATGGCCGCAAATTGTAGGTACATGTATTTTTCATGTTTAAATTTTTTCTCATTTCTAAAATTTAAGTTGTTATTTTTTATAGTTGTTAATGTCAATTATTATCACACTTTATAGAGTGGAATAATTTAATTTGCAATTTTTATTTAATTTGAAACCAATTATTTTGTGATACATGTAAATTTAATTATTGCTTACTATGGCTTGTCAAATTTAGAATGATAGTTTTGGCAGTTCACGTCTATGACGTTTCGTATTTTTGTTCATGGAAAATATACTACAGACAATGTTGTACTTCACTGATGAGTATCACCCACTTATAACTTTCAACTAGTATTTCATCGTAGGCTGGTCTAACTTATATGTAATTCTTATTTTATAAACACGTATTACTACTATTATACACGATAACATACTCACGTAGTCACGGGCCATAAAAATGGCCCGGACATTTGGAGGGCTTGCGTGGAGCCATGGAATGGCTAACAGGTAGAGTTGACAAATTTGATGTGGCGTGACACTGACCGGCGATTATCCCAATCTACACCATATAATAATGCACCCAAGGACAAGCCCCGGCCATTGTAGGACTATTGTGGGAAATGAGACCAGAAAGTACCGAGCTATTGGGGTGACCTGCTAGTGGTACTAGGGGTCTGGGAATATGGGGACTATGGCGTCTGCCCGTCGCAATGTTCGGGGCACATGGAATAATGGACAAACGGTGACTCACCATTCCCTGCATGGGCCCCAAAAAATGCCATAGAAGACAGCGGCAACATGGGTGTGAGTGGCTTAGGGGTGTAGAAAGGTGGGCTGCAGGTTCACCGAAGCTACTTCTGACGTGATGCTATTTATCACTTCCTTATTATTATTATTACTTAGTAAAGTGCCACGCATAACGAGCAACCACAGACTAACGAAAACTGATTTTAAAATAAAATAAACATAATAAAAACAAAAAATTAGGTAACTATATTATTTTCTGTGAATATTCAAAAAATGGTTTGTATTATATTTTGACCATACAACATAACCATCCCACTATCGATTCCAAGGTCCATGAGAATAAAAATCGATAATCAAATCGTTCCATTAACCATTACATACTCATTTGCAATCTCAATCCTACTGTGTTGTCAAAATTATCATCCTAGATTTGATAGTGCATAACTTGATAGTTATAAATTTTTACTTTCATTGCTTATTTGAGATTTACTCACGAAGTTAAATAAACGTGTACAACAAAAAGAGTGTGAAATATTAATATTTATCAATTATATTACTATACCGAATTTTTTGTCTTGAACAAAAATAAAGGACATATGCTGAATAATATCATAGAAGGTCCAAATAATGCAGTAAAGTTTTTATATTTCCCAGCGTATGCCATACATGGATTAAATAATTCAGCGGTTTTATAAAGTGCTGTCTGCGCTTTTTGATCGCTTACCAGACTGGCTGGTTTAATATTTGAAAGTAGTCTCAACATCTATCGTTGCATTCAACGGTTTGAATAAAATTTTCATGAATTTAAAAATAAATTAGGTATAACCGGAAAACCATAATTGACTTTAATTTACATATATAAATTATAAGCTAGTACAATGGAGAAATTTATAAATAATCTAACACAATAAAAGAAAACTTAACTTATTTGTATTGTATTCTATTCATAGTCCCTCAAGACTATAAGTAGAATACTGAGCCTAGATCACCGTCTTCTACTGGTAAGGTGCCCAGAAGGCTGGCTACGTTTTCTCGCTGGATAGCCATACTGATCCGTTGCCTGAGGTAAGCCCCAGCCTTCTGATCATCTGAAGAGTACTAACTCTGAGTCGTTTTATATATTGATCGTCAAATTTGTAAAAATGGTCCTCTTTTTGAAGGAACGTGAAGGCAAAACATTTCGATCGCTCTGGTGGTGTTTCCACTGTGAAATGATGGCGTACACCAAAGCTCCTCATCATCTGAAGATTGAACGGTCTAGAGGGAAACAGGTCGAGCACTTCAACTGTACATGATCCGAAATGAATCCTATAGTATACCGATAAACTGGCAACTCAGCATCGATGCTCTAAGCTTTGAAGCCCTTAGCTGGATTTCATAGCCAGTAATTCTCATCTCCGTCGAAGTCGTGGTAGCGTAATGGCTAGCGCACGCGTCCCAAACTCAAAGGGCGCGGGTTCGATCCTGGCCGGAACGCATGCACCACTTAGGCAGTTTTCTGATCTAATGTGCATATTGTTACAATTACCATGTGCTAACAACGGTGAAGGAAAACATCGTAATGAAACTTGCATATCGAGATAACCGATGTGTTAAACCTGCCAAGCTGCCTTGGACAAGTGTGGCGGGTATACTGTGCGTGCCCCAATAATGGGAGGCCCAAGCCCAGCAGTAGGATATTTATGGGCTGTTATTATAACAATTCTCATCTTATTTAGCTTTTATTATATGTTCGGTCAAAATATTGTTCTACGAGGTAGCAAGTCGTCTATCTATCTAAAACTTTCGAAACGACGTTCCCGACCCGATAATTAAAAGGGCCGCTAATATTCGCGGTGAGCCTCGATGGTTCCAATTAAGATGCAAATTGTTCTATCGGGGTGAGACTTCGTCATCCAACGTCGCCTTTCAAAGTCGTCCGCGGCACAACTTCCCAACTGAGCCCGCAATGAATAATACATGGGCTGTCATCTGTTATTTTAAGTACCAATGTCTTGAGGTTTTAATATTACAGTCGCTACCGTCTTTCGTCTTTAAATAAGAAATAAATAATTCCCTCATTCATCAAGAGGTAAAACCAAAGTGAGACTTCACAGGAGTGTTGTAAATGATGTATTTATGATATATTATGACAGATAGATTTATAAAAAAGCAATCGGGCATTATACAAAAAAATAACGTAAATTTGAATTGGCCCTCTCCTAGAAACAACACCCATGGTTTTCATTTTGATTAAAATATGTTAAGATTCTATTTTAGCTTTTAATTAAATCGGAACTCTTATACAATAATAATTTTCATGTAAATCCGTCCGTCTATGTATGAATGAACAATGATTGCACATTGTTCTTACAAGTAGAAACATCTTTTTTATATGGATAAATTTTGACAGAGATATTTATTTTTTAAGCCTTTATTAATGGGGAAGGGAAATGAAAATGAATATATGAGTATTTACTTCAAAATGGAATGTTACAGATTACTTATTGAAAGTTATGATTCTACCACCGCTTCCAAACCAATTTTAGTTACTGTTAAAGGAGAACAATATACAACATATCTTTATTTCATTGTTATTATGTATTACTGTCTTTTACATGTATTTTGAACCAATACTAGTTTTAACAAAAATAGTAGAAGTAAAACTTCAACGGACAAGTGGAAAAACTAATGGTAAGTGGCAAAATGAATCGCAACAAAATTTTAATTTTATGTTTTACGGGCAGATTGTTAATGTACTTGTTTAATTTGAAAATCTGCCCGTAAAACTTCAAGTTGAAATTTTGTTGCGATTCGTTTTACCACTTATTCGTTGCCATTCGTTTTTCCACTTGCCCGTTGAAGTTTCACTTCTACTATGTGTCCCAAAACACATTTCAAGTTTTCGCAGGTTTACTTCAAATTATGATTTAGTTAAGTTAGGTACATTTTAATGAATGCATTGTTTATTTTATATTATAAAACGGGTGTAATATGCGACACAACACATAAAACGCGGCGAGGTTTTTGCGGAAGCAGCGGTGCGTTCGGCGGTCGGACGTAGACTATGTCACATTACATAGTGACAGATGCGGCGAGAGAAAAAAGGTAACAAAGAGGCGGTGACCGAATAAGTCGGCGTTAACAATCACCAAAGAACTAAAAATTATGGGTATCTCATAAGATAGAATTGTAGTAAAACCATTAGGAAATCTTGATAGTCTTGGAAAAATTAATAATCTATGTATATCTATATATAAACTTTTTACTTCTTTTATTCATAGTTAACAATATGCGGTGATTATATACGAAAATGCGGTCACATGCCTCTTTATGTGAGGAGCCGTTACGGCGCTTGATAGGCACGGTTCACACTATCGATTGAATATTCACGTCCCGACACTCGACGAACTATGGCCATCGTCATTCTACGTACCGGTACTGGATTGTCAATGTCTCGCCTATTTCCACCTAGTTTCGCATTATGTACGTGAAAGTTAAATATCCAGGCGTCCGTTCCCATGGGTTGCGGTTAAGAAATGCGGTCATCGAATGCAGCTTTTGTAATCGTATCCAGTCAATAAAATCGTAAACTAATAACTAAAGTAATCTTATTTTGAGAATAAAATTGAAGTGTCTGTGATTTCAGAATAAACGTCGAAATTTAGATGAAATTACTACGAGAATTTAGGTAAAATTTAGGAATGGTTGTTATGCAAATAATGGAGGGTTGAAAAATGTATTTTCAATGTCGTGTAGGGTAATTTTAGGTATATCTTGAATTAAATTCTCTCCCTCTCACTTTTGTTCCGTTGCAGTTACTGTTACTTACCAAAATCATATTACGGACGTGGCACGCGAGTGCGCCGCTCGCGGCAGCCGGGGCACTCACAATGAGCCGACAGTAACCACTTACTCACTTTTGTACTGTTGCAGTTTTTGTAATTTACCAAAAATTATAGTGTAGACCTGGCACATAAGCGGCTCGTAGTGTAGTCGTAGTAGTAGTAGTAGTCGTAGTTTGTCGCGAATCAAAAGACCGAGACAGTCGGCGCCAAAGTTACCGGTAAAATTCCGCATAAATATAAGCAATCACATGTCCTCATCGTAAGCATCGAACGCAATTGAACGCATCACATCCGCTGGATTAGCTTTTTTACAATGCGTCTATGTCTATGTCGGCAGCAATCAGATTTGTCGATGCAACCACCACCAATCGGATTGGATATGCTTCTTTCATTCGTATTTTAGTAGTGAGCGTAGGCGCGGAATGTTTTTGTTAGATAATGGAGAAAAGCAAAGAACAACTTATCGTAATTTCTTGTTTGTTAGCAGAAGAGGAAGAAAAAGCTCAAAATTCCGTATGACGTCATCGGTACGCATAACAAAAGTTGCGTCTCGGAGCATAGGCGTCGACAGTGCCTATGAACAGATTCGTGCACTCACTCAGTGGACGTACCGTGTTACTTTTTATACAAAGAATACTACGATTTATTTGATATGATGCGTCCAAAGTTTACGAGCATGTGGACGTTTACTTTTAAAAGGGCTTTCGCACTGCACTCTCGAGCTACGTTTACATTCATAGAATCTCGTTACTGTATCCGCTCGGCTCGCAGATAAGTAAGCGGCCAAAGGTTCATTGGTCGTCGCGAGCGATGATCATTTTCGGCGTTCACATTAGAGCGTATTACTGTGTCCATTCGGGTACAGTTACGTGTCACAGATGAGTACGCAGTTTTGGACTAAGTTATTCACAAATTTTATATTAAAAACGTCGTTTATCTATTTGTTTAAAGTTTTCAGTGAAACTTAATACTAAGTGATAATAAGATAAAGGTTGAACGAGTGTCGTCACTCCATATTATTCCTCTGAAAGCGCATTTATAGTGTGACACTACAATTTAGATTGGTCACAACTGTAAATGAAGCCGTCGACGCAGAAGCCCGGACCGCCTCGTAAATCTGGCCAACCATCTGCAATACACTAGATGTCTTGAGAGCACTTACTGTTGTTCTCGACTTGGGAATTTGGAGCGAAATACGAAACAAAGCGAGCAAATAAACCTAATGTGTATATTATAATTTTATTTAAAAGCCAATAATTACGAATTCGAAAAATATGGTCTAAAATTTTTTTGATTACTTTTATTTGAGTCAATCAATTGTAAAAAGTGCATCTTCTAACATCTACAATTCTATACTTACTATATACCTCAAATTAAGATGGGGATGTTTGTTGTTCTATCACTCCAGAACGGTTAAACGGATCTGGATAAATTTTGACATAGAGATAGATTATAGTCTGGAATCACACATAGGTCTCTTTTTATTCCGGAAAAATGAACGGTTCACCCGGGATAACGTTAACCCTAATGAAGCCGCGGGCAAAAGCTAATTTGAAATATGGAAAGATCTGAAAATTTATCTGAAAGAAATATTTTGAGTTTTTCTTGAGATATGGGAGTTTTAGTTTTAATACATGCCACCATTACCATGTCAAAAAGTCGTCGCAATGAATGAAATAATTTAATTCTTACGTTTAGTTTACGTAGATACCTGAGTTTCGGGTTTGAATTCTGATCGAAGAAAAGCATATAATACATTACTTCGACGATATTTCTGACCTAATGTGCATATTATTACAAATACCAAGGGCTCAAGCTATCGCATAACATTATGATGAAAACTGTATATAGAGATAACCGATATATAAATTACGTTAATTCACCTAGGACAAGCATGGCAGTTGTACCGTTATAGCCCCTAAAAAAATGGGAAGTCCGAGCCCATTAATATAAAGTTTATGAGCTGATTTAATATAATACCCAACCCAGCCACGTTTCGCTGCGGCACAGTCTAGTAGTAATTGAATTATAAGTCAATCCATCGACTACTATTTATCCTTTACGTACATATATGTATAAAGATAGTCGCTATAAGCTCATAGCTTAAACTGGGTCGGTGTACACATCGGCCACACGTGTTTATGCGCTTTTTAGCGGGTCGGAGGGCGTCGTCTTCAAGGGCCAGGCAGCTGCGCTCCAGAGAGCCCTTGCTCCGTTTAGCGCGCGCCTGAATTATTCCTTAAGTTGCAAGAGGGTGTCCTTATGGAGGAAATTGTAGCGTTTGCTAGCAAACGGTTTAGTTGAAAGAAGCGGGATTGGAGGTTACATGAGGTTAATGGAATTGGATTACTTCTTTTTAATCGTATACCGTTCTTGCTCGCACGGCTGTAACGGAGAAAGAATACAATTTCCTGCGTCTGGACAGCCTGTCGTAAGAGGCGAAAAAAAACCTAAAGCCAGGTGGTAGAGTATTTACCGCCATAGTATGCCGCCATAACTACCTTGAGTTGTGTTCCGACATTAGTGGTCAGGTTTCCCAGTCCCTTTAGAGAGCGGAAGCACATTGGTAACACCTTTTTTGGTACAAATGTTCATAAGTGATAGTAAACGCTTTCCATCAGGTGGGACGTCTGTCAGTCTGCTGAACTCATGCAATAAAGAAAATCAGTCACCCGCTTTACAATACGATACCCACACGCATATAAACATTCAAATGTTTATAACCCTCACTTAAATCTTTAATTGTTAATTTAACTCTAGATAGATGCTTTAAAGCTATTTAAATAATATATAATGTAAATCAGAGTACAAACGATCGGTTGAAACTATAAAATACAAAGAAATTAATAATAATACATACATAACTTCACGCCAGTTCCCTTGCGGGGTAGGCACGAACAACAGAGCGCCGTTCAGGCTTATTCTTAACACCTCACTTGCTTCTTTGACATTCATAGCTCTTGTCATGCACGCTCGTCTGTTCTTCTACTTAATTAATAAAAATAATAGTGTAAATCAGTCGTTCAATATTTTAAAGCTTGCTATATTTTATACTTTCAAATGTTGTTGAAACGAAAGCTTTTAAAGTTATTAATTTTTCCAACAATGTATAAAATTTACACTTTTTGGAAACTAGTCAGTTTTCTCTTATCAGCGATTACAGAGGTTCTCCGCCAAGGTGCAATTTAACGGAGACGCAATATTCGCAATAGCGAATGAGGCTCTTTGCTATCAGATAAGTGTTACACTCCGCTTGCATGTGCCGGAACGTTGCATGCAGGGGTAATAGAGTGTGCTATTGCTAAAACATCGAACACACGAGTCGAAAATTTGCCCCAGATTTATTGGGAATAGCAAGCACTTTGATGAGCAGTGTGCTTGCTAAACTTCCAAATGTTTCAGCTCAAAGTCAGTAACAAATATGCTCGGTTTGTGATAGTAGCAATTAATCTGGTTTAATAAATATAACGAAAAACTTGTAACTTGTCATTAGAGGGACTTGTCAGAATTTGAAATAAGTCTGTAAAATCTTTGAGGACTTATTTTGGGTTCTGAAACACCCTTGCAACCTACGATTTTTATAGTACACCGATTAGAACAGTATTTTAATAAAACATTTGTTATCGATTTCATTTTAAGACATAATATAATCCCTATTAATCCCTATTAATATTATAAATGCGAAAGTAACTCTGTCTGTCTGTCTGTCTGTCTGTCTGTCTGTCTGTCTGTCTGTTCCGTTTTCACGTAAAAACTACTGGACTGATTTGGCTGAAACTCAGTATATATATATTTTCGATGCCGAGAATGAACATAGGATACTTTTTATCCCGGAAAATGGGATAGTTTCCGGGATAAAAGTATATTTGTCTCCCTGTTTGTTATCCTTTTATGGAAAGACTATTGGATCGATTTGGCTGATACTCGGTACATATGTAATTTGAATACCGAGGGTGGCCAAGGGATACTTTTCATCCCGGATACTGGGATAGATTTTGGGATAGATTTATGTAAAGTTTATCCCTTTAGGTAGTTTTGTTTAGTTTAGTTGTTTTGGTAGTTGTGGTAGTTTTGGTTGGTAGTTTTGCTATTTTCGGTAGTTTATGCTGGTAGTTTTGGTAGTCGTGATAGTTTTGGTAGTTTTGGTAGCTGTAGTAGTTTTGGTAGTTGTGGTAGTTTTGTTTTGTAGATTTGGGAGTTTCGGTAGATTTGGTAGTTGTGGTAGTTTTGATTGGTAGATTTAGTAATTGTGGTAGTTTAGGTAGTTGTGGTAGTTTTGGTTTGTAGATTTGATAGTTATGGTAGTTTTGGTTGGTAGATTTGGTTATTTTGGTAGTTGTGGTAGTTTTGATAGTTGTGGTAGTTTTGGTTTGTAGATTTGGTAGTTTTGGTTGGTCGATTTGGTATATTCGGTTGTTTTGGTAGTTGCGGTAGTTTTGATAGTTGTGGTAGTTTTGGTAGTTGTGGTAGTTTTGGTAGTTTTGATAGTTGTGGTAGTTTTGGTAGTTTTGATAGTTGTGGTAGTTTTGGTAGTTTTGATAGTTGTGGTAGTTTTGGTAGTTTTGATAGTTGTGGTAGTTTTGATAGATGTGGTAGTTTTGATAGTTGTGGTAGTTTTGGTAGTTGTGGTAGTTTTGTTAGTTTTGATAGTTGTGGTAGTTTTGGTAGTTTTGATAGTTTTGGTAGTTTTGATAGTTGTGGTAGTTTTGGTAGTTTTTATAGTTTTGGTAGTTGTGGTAGTTTTGATAGTTGTGGTAGTTTTGGTAGTTTTGGTAGTTTTGATAGTTGTGGTAGTTTTGATAGTTGTGGTAGTTTTGGTTTGTAGATTTGATAGTTTTGGTTGGTCGATTTGGTATATACGGTTGTTTTGGTAGTTGCGGTAGTTTTGATAGTTGTGGTAGTTTTGGTAGTTGTGGTAGTTTTGGTAGTTTTGATAGTTGTGGTAGTTTTGGTAGTTTTGATAGTTGTGGTAGTTTTGGTAGTTTTGATAGTTGTGGTAGTTTTGGTAGTTTTGATAGTTGTGGTAGTTTTGATAGTTGTGGTAGTTTTGATAGTTTTGGTAGTTGTGGTAGTTTTGGTAGTTTTGATAGTTGTGGTAGTTTTGGTAGTTTTGATAGTTGTGGTAGTTTTGGTAGTTTTGATAGTTTTGGTAGTTTTGATAGTTGTGGCAGTTTTGGTAGTTTTTATAGTTGTGGTAGTTTTGATAGTTGTGGTAGTTTTGGTAGTTGTGGTAGTTTTGGTAGTTTTGATAGTTGTGGTAGTTTTTGTAGTTTTGATAGTTGTGGTAGTTTTGGTAGTTTTGAGAGTTGTGGCAGTTTTGGTAGTTTTTGTAGTTGTGGTAGTTTTGGTAGTTGTGGTAGTTTTGGTAGTTGTAGTAGTTTTGGTAGTTTTGATAGTTGTGGTAGTTTTGGTAGTTTTGATAGTCGTGGTAGTTTTGGTAGTTGTGGTAGTTTTGGTAGTTGTGGTAGTTTTGGTAGTTTCGATAGTTGTGGTAGTTTTGGTAGTTGCGGTAGTTTTGATAGTTGTGGTAGTTTTGGTAGTTGTGGTAGTTTTGGTAGTTTTGATAGTTGTGGTAGTTTTGGTAGTTTTGATAGTTGTGGTAGTTTTGATAGTTGTGGCAGTTTAGGTAGTTGTGGTAGTTTTAGTTGGTGGATTTGGTAGTTTTGGTTGGTAATTTGGTAGTTTCGGTAGTTTTAGTACGTTTGGTAGTTTTGGTCGTTTGTGTAGTTTACACAATATTTAGTTATTTAGTTATATTAATAAAACTAGAACGGGTTGAAATAAGGTATTAAAGTTTATATGGGGGACCAATCATTTATCAAGTTTATAGATATAAAAATTCATAATCTTAAAAAAAATGCGACTTTCACTCGATCTGTCTGTCTGAATACCGCAAATGGACATAGATACTATTCATCCCGGTAGATGGGATAGTTTGCGATATAAAATGAAGTAAATCTTCCGAGAGAAAATAGCACCAACATAAAAATACAATACAATATATGCTGTATTAACGCTTGCTCTTAAAACAAGAGGTACGCACTAGAGTTTGACGCGCGGCGGAGCCGCGGGGTAAACTCTAGTATTATAAATGCGAAAGTAACTCTGTCTGTCTGTCTGTCTGTCTGTCTGTTCCGTTTTCACGTAAAAACTACTGGACCGATTTGGCTGAAACTCAGTATATATATATTTTCAATGCCGAGAATGAACATAGGATACTTTTTATCCCGGAAAATGGGATAGTTTCCGGGATAAAAGTATATTTGTCTCTGTGTTTGTTATCCCTTTATGGAAAGACTATTGGACCGATTTGGCTGATACTCGGTATATATGTAACTTGAATACCGAGGGTGGCCAAGGGATACTTTCATCCCGGATACTAGGATAGATTTTGGGATAGGTTTATGTAAAGTTTATCCCGGAAACTAGGATAGGTTTTTTATTTGTGGTTTGCCATTTTCGTCATTTTGTTTATTTTGGTCAATTTGGTCGTTTAGGTAGTTTTGGTAGTTTTGTTTGGCAGTTTTGGTAGTTGTGGTAGTTTTGCTATTTTCGGTAGTTTATGCTGGTAGTTTTGGTAGTTTCGGTTGATTTGGTAGTTGTGGTAGTTTTGGTAGTTTTAGTAGTTGTGGTAGTTTTGGTAGCTGTAGTAGTTTTGTTAGTTGTGGTAGTTTTGTTTTGTAGATTTGGTAGTTTCGGTAGATTTGGTAGTTGTGGTAGTTTTAGTTTGTAGATTTGGTAGTTTTGGCAGCTGTGGTAGTTTTGGTAGTAGTGGTAGTATTTGTAGTCGCGGTAGTTTTGGTAGTTGTGGTAGTTTTGTTAGTTGTGGTGGTTTTGGTAGTTGTGGTAGTTTTGATTGGTAGATTTGGTAATTGTGGTAGTTTTGGTAGTAGTGGTAGTTTTGGTAGTTGTGGTAGTTTTGTTTGTAGATTTGGTAGTTTCGGTAGATTTGGTAGTTGTGGTAGTTTTGGTAGTTGTGGTAGTTTTGGTTTGTAGATTTGGTAGTTTCGGTAGTTGTGGTAGTTTTGGTAGTAGTGGTAGTATTGGTAGTTGTGGTAATTTTGGTTGGTAGATTCGGTTATTTTGGTAGTTTAGATAGTTGTGGTAGTTTTGGTTTGTAGATTTGGTAGTTTTGGTTGGTCGATTTAGTATATTCGGTTGTTTTGATAGTTGCGGTAGTTGTGATAGTTGTGGTAGTTTTGGTAGTTGTGGTAGTTTTGGTAGTGGTGGTAGTTTTGGTAGTAGTGGTAGTTTTGGTAGTTGTGGTAGTTTTGGTAGTTGTGGTAGTTTTGGTAGTTGTGGTAGTTTTGTTAATTGTGGTGATTTTGGTAGTTGTGATAGTTTTGATTGGTAGATTTGGTGATTGTGGTAGTTCTGGTAATTTTGGTTGGTAGATTTGGTAGTTTCGGCAGTTTAAGTACGTTTGGTAGTTTTGATCGTTTGTGTAGTTTACAGAATATTTAGTTATATAAATAAAACTAGAACGGGTTGAAATAGGGTATTAAAGTTTGTATGGGGAACCAATCATTTATCAAGTTTATAGATACAAAAATTCATAATCTTTAAAAAAATGTGACTTTCACTCGATCTGTTGATCTGTCTGTCTGAATACCGAAAATGGACATAGATACTATTCATCCCGGTAGATGGGATAGTTTGCGATATAAAATGAAGTAAATCCCCCGAGGGCAAATAGCACCAACATAAAAATACAATACAATATATCCTGTATTAACGCCTGCTCTTAAAACAAGAGGTACGCACTAGAGTTTGACGCGCGGCGGAGCCGCGGGGTAATCTCTAGTGTCTTAATATAATGTTATTATTATTTATTTATTGTCAGGAGCCTTAAGAACAGAAGAGCGTGCATGACAAGAGTTATGAATGTCAAAGAAGCAAGTGAGGTGTGTAAGAATAAGCCTAAATGGCGCTATGTTGTTCATGCCTACCCCGCAAGGGAACTGGCGTGAAGTTATGTATGTATGTATTATTTATTTATATGATATTGTGATCGTATTATTGTGGTGGTATAACGGCTAAGACACTCGCATTGTCTTCGAAAGGGGTGAAATCGAGTTTTGACATGGCTTACTAAGTTTTTCGAGCTAAATGTCCATAGATATTGTTGTAATCACTACGTACTGATAGTAAAGGGAAATTAGGAAAAGTGCTTATTTTATTATCGGTATCTGAGACCTGCCCATTCACATTGGAAAAGCGTCACGAGTATACTCTTGGTTCCCCATAAAATGAGGAAGCTGGAACCTAGTGGTATGCCATTGGAGATCTTACATTATTTATATTATAAGATCTTGTATCTCCTTGAAGAGCACAAGTCATAAAAATGGCCCGGATTTTTAGAGGGCTTGCGTAGGGACCATGGAGGAGACCAACATGTAGAGGTCCTTTGACAAATTTAATGTAAATGTAGATGTCGTGACGATGGCAAAAGCCGGACGGTATGTCTTTGGTGCCATGGAAGATGGGACGACCATTAGTTTGGGACGCAACGTGCGTTGACACTTTGGCAATGACCCATCTTCCCGATACGGCTGTGGTAGCTGGTGCAGCTGCCGCCCGACAAGAGGACCTAAAACGCCGCAAATATGTATCCGTTGGTAGTGGAAATATATTTGTGGCTTTTGGTGTCCAAACTTTGGGACCATGGGGTCCAGAAGCCCATCGCCTTTATCGAGACCTATCAAAACGGTTGATAGATGTCTCACAAAACCAAAACGCTGGAGCGTTGCCATACAACGTGGTAATGCGGTCAGCGTTTTTGGAACGTACCCAACTCACGGTGATTTGGGACCTATTTACTATTTGTAGTTTTTATTCTTTTGTAAATTAAGCTGTATTGACGAAAACAACCCTCAGCCAGCAATTGCCCGTCGGGATGACTACCATCCCTGGTTTAGAGTATGTCATCATAAGAACCTTAAGTTGTGTTCTAATTCTGCTTTTCTGTTTCAATCTTCCCCCATTTCGAGGCCGATAGGACATTGGTAACACATTTGATGTTACGAATATCTATAGGCAACGGTAACCACGTCCATCAGTCTGGTGGATGGAGCCTTTCTGCTGTAATCGAGCAATATAAAATATATTCTTCAGTAATGGTGTCGTAGTTTTATGTTCGACGCTTTCTTTAACCGTATTTTTCATCGGTTATCGGTGCCGATGAGCCTTCCCGCGCTACTGTTCGATCAACTTATAATCAACCATTGATATGATCAGCAATGTAAATTCAATAGTAAATTACATACGAAATTATATGTAATAGAAGTTAATTCAAGGTACTAAAGTGTGAGGGTAATTGAATTTTCGATGAATGCTATTTATTATTACAGAGGTTTAAACAAAGTTCGGCTAAGTTGTTATGTTTTCCAATAGTTCGCGATATGAACATTCCACTAATTCTGAAATTAAATCATGAATTTCGTAGAAACTATGCAGTATTAAATTTGCATTACAGGTAATTCAGTTTCAACATTCAAATCATGGATACATAATAATCTATACTATATATACTATAATATTATAAAGAGGTAGTTTGTGACGTTCTAGAGGGTAGTCTCTGGATCTACTAACCGATTTAAAAAATTCTTTTACTGTTAGAAAGCTACGTTAACAGGGAGTGTCATAGGCTATATAACATGACGCTATATACCACGGGAGCGGGACAGAGCGCGGGTGAAACCGCGCCGGGCCGCTAGTATTACTATATATATATATTTTTTTTTATTCGGTATAGGTTCGGGTTTGACCATTATCTCGCTCGATTTGAGCGGAGATATGGTCTAAGATTGAGCACGCTTACCTAGAAGGTATCTATTCACACGACACTTGAAGACACCCAGGTTGTAGGTTTCGGGAAAAACAGACTCCGGCAGTGAGTTCCACTCCTTTGCGGTGCGCATAACGAAGGTGGACTCAAAGCGCTTTGTTCGTATAGGTGGTGTGTCCACCATATAGCGGTGCCGCATGCCAGTGCGTCTGGTTGTCCAATGATGGAAGGGAGACGGCGGGATGAGATTGAAAAGATCCAATGCACACTCTCCAAAATGTATCCGATAGAAAACCGGCCAGCTGGCAACCCTGCGTCGATGTTCGAGACTTTGTAATTTATCATTAAATAGCTGGTTGTTGCCTATCAACTTCCTGGCTCTCCGGTCAATCGATTCTAATGCCTCGAGTTGGTATTTAGCTGAGCCATCCCAAAGATGAGAACAGTACTCCATACATGCCCGTATTTGTGCTTTATACAGCATCAGCAACTGTTCTGAAGTGAAGTACTGCCTCACCTTTGATAGTATGCCCAGCTTTTAGCTGCAGTTTGGGCTATAGACTCGATGTATGAGCCGAAATTGAGACTAGATGTTAGAGAGATACCAAGAAGTTGAAGCCCGTCGGTCACCACAAATGCGAAAGTTTAGATGGATATATGTTACTCAATCGCGCCAAAATGACTGAAGGGATTTAGATGAAATATGGCACTAAGATAGATTATAGTCTAAAATTGCACAAAAGATACTTTTTATCCTGGAAAAATGTACGGTTTCCGTGGGATAACATTAACGCGATTGATGAAAGTTAGGGAAGTATAATAGCTCGTAATAACAAATAATAGTTGTTAGAAGATTTTTACGTAAATGTTCTAATTTTAGTAAAATAAGATTAATTTAAGTGCTTGGTAAGAAAATTTTTGTAGTTTTCAAACTTCATTTCCTTATATCTATACTAATGTATTAAAGTAAATTGTCTGTCTGTGATTTTAAAATAAAAGCCAATATTCGAGTGAATACTGTTATATGGTTTCCAAGCGTTTATTTTACTTTTGAGATTTGCACTTTTTTTTCATGGCTGCAATGCAAATAGCACTGATTTTTCCAATGTCGGAGTAAGAAGAGAAAAAAAATAGAAAGTAATTTATACACGTTTTCTACAAATCTGGAGATTAATTAATACAATATATAGGCTTATAGTACTAGGGCTTATAGTATAATACAATATCTGTACATGAAAATATAAATCGGATGAAACATATTAGTAAATATTACAAATATTATACAAACTACAAAGCTATACTTAGAATAATCTGATAGAAAAGAAATCTTACAAAACAATTTTATTAACAACTAAAAATTTACATAAAATATATACAGAGAACTTGTTAGACAAAGTTAGCAAATAATTTACATTAACAGGGCGAGGATAATTAGGAGGAAGGATATCATACAAAGGAGTAGTAATATTGGAACAGTAAAAACAGTTTTTATCCGTGCAGGAACGGAGAAAGAATACAATTTCCTGCGGCCGGGCGGCCTGTCGTAAGAGGCGACAAAACAACCCACAGCCAGGTGGTAGGGCATCTGCCCGACTGGATGGTTACCACCCCTGGTCTAAAGTATGTCGCCATAACAACCTTGAGTTGTGTTCCGGCATTAGTGACCAGGTTCCAGTCTCCCTTAAGAGAGCAGCAGCGCATTTGTAGCACCTTTGGTGTTGCAAATGTCCATAGGCGATAATTACCGCTTTCCATCAAGTGGCCCGTCTGCCTGTCTGCTGATCTCCTGCAATAAAAAAAAATAAAAAAAAAACCAGGAAATGGTACAGTTTCTACGAGATACGGATCTGAGATTCGTAGTTGTCGGACTTACTTAATGTTTTTATATACAACAAAGCAAAACAAAAAGAAACCTGAAATGATTTCCAGATATGCAATAAGCTGAAGCTCCAGCCTCGGTTTCTAATAAACGGTATATTGTCTCTTTTGAAATGGAAATAACGTAGCTGAAAAAAACGTCACCGCTTACCAAAAGCGGAATATGCCGTGAATAATGCTAGTCAAGCGTGTGAATCTGTATTGTAAAAAGGTTCTATATGAATTTTATATGTCTACATTGAATCAATATGGTGGATAGGTGGAGAACCGAATGGACACGACAGTATTCAATGAAAATGTTTATTTATTTTTTTTGTTTATGTGGATCACTTTGGTTGATTCGTTAAGATTCTTTCTTTTCTTTCACCATATCCCAATTACTTGAGGTCGGCACAATACGTCTTTTCCTTCCACACTCCTCCTCTACTCTGACATACATCATCTGTCACACTACAAATCATCATATCATCATTCACACAATCCATCCATCTTTTTTTTGGTCTAGCTTTACATTTCTACCCATCTATCTTGAAGTTTAATTTTGATTCGTTCAAATTAAAAGACAGAAATTAACCATTTAGCTTCCATCGGCTTGAAGAAAACATGAGCCCGTTACGAGTAAGCATATTATGAAACGAGCGTCTGTCAAATTAAGAAAACTCATAACATCGCTCTGAACTAAGACGTTTGACGTGGTAGAGCCACGTTGGAATTATTATTTTGAATACAGCTCTTAGGACTGGCTCGATTGGTGCGATGTCACGCTCTCACAGAATATTGGTGTGAAACGGTTAGCCTTGAGCAAATCATGTTTCGTACGATGAGTGAGAGTTCCGATGACCTACGTCTCCCTCCCCCTATTCCGTCTTCTTTTACTCCATTCTCCTTTTCCATTCCCTCTAATCCATTCCTCCTATCTGACCCCTTTATCCCATCCTAAAGGCTGGAAACACGTTGGCCTCGCCCTAGATGTTACAAACGTCTATAGGCGACAATAACCAGTTTGTCATTATGTGGGCCGTCTGTCTGTTTGCCAGCTATAATAAAAAAAGCGCAATAAAAAAATGATACAGTACGAGCAAAACTTAAATGTGTCTTTGAAGTTTGTACAGGTCATTGTGCAGAATACAATTATAAGGTTTAGAGACGAAGCTGAGGGTGGAGATTGTTGCGCTCACTTACTCACTACTATCAGAACTTGCATGTCATCTCTCTCGCACAACATACTGTAAGGTGTAATAAACGTTAACATTTGATTGGGTCTGCGCAAAATCATGGAACTAACTTCAGTCGAAGCGCATTTATGTTTTGCGCGTACCGTATGTACCATCAGTATCTATTCGTTGTCTATTGTGCAAATACAGAGATCAAGTACAACAGAACCCTAAAACACAATACACATAAGCCGTAGCGTATATTTACGCATATAGCGGAACATTTCCACTAATCTCTTAACTTTTAACGCGGAAACCATAAAACGTCCGGCAGCTAGCCGTTGGGATCTCTGTGCTTTAAAAAACGTTCAACCCTTAAATTGTGGATGTGATTGTATAGTGGGGAGGTAACTTTTATTTACTAAAAGGGGTTTTGGTTTGTATTGTTTTACTGGAATGTATGAAGAGACGGATATTATCAGTTAAAATAAATACATGAAATATATGTGAATAATTCAAAAGAATATTCATTTATATTAAAGTAAAAAATTTCGAAAATTAAGATTTAAAAAAAAGTAAGTTCGTACTATATGTTACGTATACCACCATCGCCATTATCATCTCAATTAATTCTACATGAGTACAGTCAAGTCACCATTATTATGTTAACAACCATCTCGCCAAAACAAAGAGACACACTAGAAAAATGAACTCTATTCTAAATGTGATTAGTGTCAAATCGAGATGATTTCATACTAAACCAAAATTGTATTTCGAATTATGTATTTCAAATTGAATTACTTATTGCTAAATTTGCATTGAATGAAAAGCACCTTTCTTTCCTAATGTGAAATTAATGAAATCAATTCTGAAGACGTTTGAAACTTAAAAAAAACTCCTGATCACAGCAGTGTGATTGACGAAGAGGATGATATGTGCATAATAATATTTATTACGTTTAATCGAGGGTAAACACTGGGATTGGAAGTATCACTTATTGACTACTTACAAACATTGTTAAAACTTCTAACCCATAAGGGCAGAGATCGAATCTTTAGTATTTTTGACTGACCCACCTATGTTTTATTACTAACTCTATGGACACAGAACGATTTCACGTCGATAGATTATAATCTATCGGGAAATAATGCGTTAAATTGTAAGCAGTTTGTTCCGGTTCACAATATTTCAATAGCTCTCGAGATAGATTATAATCTAACGGTCTGTACAATTTAACCATGACATATATACTCTAATATAGCCAATTAATAACGGCGTTCATTTTAACTTTATAACTAAGTTGCATTTGGCCACAGTACCTAACTATAATATTATTTCAGATGGAACAGAGATATTAGCCGAGCCCAGCTAACTAAAGATATATTATTAACCTACAAATTTTATAAATAGTCTCAAGTTCCTGTTTCTAACCAGATATTTCAGTTCTCTTAATTAAATCAGGTTTTTCATACTTTTGTTTACATTCTTTAATACTTGATGACACTGCTTTTCAGCTTTGAGTTTTCGTTTTTACTAAATACTAACTGTCTTATTCATAGAGAGTTAGAGTAAGTTTGAACGCTTCTTTAACCACCATAAAGAACTGTTCAAACATACTTGACTATCAAATGTATCATCATCATGGAAACGCGAAGGAAGTTTCGCGGGCAGACGATAGTCTATAATATTATAATATGCTAAATATGTCGTCTCTCTACATTGAAGTTATTAAAAAAAAACACAATTGGAATAGACTATATAAACGATGGAGACACGATGATTTTTTTTAGATTTCTTGTCTGTTAGTCGGTTTTTCTGTTTGTTCGGGATTTACGTAAAAACTACTAGGCCGATTGCGATTCGATTTTCGCTGATCGTGAGCAAATTCTCACACTTAAATTCTGCGCTACCTTTTATTCCGGAATCGCACGGGAAATTTTCCGGGAACGGTTTAAAGAGGCCAGAATAAAAAAAAGCTTTCTTATTTCGATGCGATGTTTTTACTCATTGATAGCAAATTTTCTGAAATTAAATCTGTGATACTTTTTATCCTGGGGATCCCGCGAATTTTCTCAGGAGCTGGTTAAAGTTGTTAGGACGCTTACAAATTAGTTTATTTATTCTTACACGATTTTAGACACGATACATTATTTTTTAAATACAGCAATACTTTGTGTCCTGGGCATCTCACGGAAATTTTCCCGAGGGTGGTTTCTAGTGGTTAGTATGCATATAAATTAGCTTATACTAAAACACAATGCACTTTCTTTTTCAAATAAGTAAAAATAGAAAAAGTATAAATTATTTATTTGCATAACAATTAGTTGATTCAGATTCAATTGATACTAAAACGATGGTTTACGTTCTTTTCCGAATGCTTTGTTAGTTTATATTCCGGGAACCCCGCGAAAACTTCCTTGGAGTGGTTTAAAGTCGTTATACTGCATAAAAATTGGCTGATTCCGATACGATTTCACCAGAACGTTAGATTAAGCTTTTTTCAATGACTGGGGTATATTATATATATGTATAGTATGATCTCAGTATAGATCATGAGAATTCATATACGTATTAGACATTAAAATAGTATCCAAGAAACATCAATTATTCATTGCTGATAAAAAAAGGTTTATCTCGAATTCTAAATTTCTTATGTATTGAAACTCTTTAGTAGATATTTCAACAAACTCACATATACATAGAAAATATACTCACATATACATAGTGTATTATGTCAAATGAAATGTTAAAATTAAGTTAATATTGTAAAATAGCTTTGTCTGTACATTGAAGCTATTAAAAAAACCAATTGGGATCCAATTGTTTGATTGATGGAAAATTGAAACAATTAATGTTTTTTTTTTCATAAATATGTTAATTTCTATGAGGTTTTCACTATTATACAGACATTTTTTACTTAAATGCTGAAAAAGCTAATATCATGGGAATTCTAGTGTAATTTTTCAGGAAACCGGATTCACTTTTTCATGTTTTTACTCCTATACTTTAGTGACGGAAAGTTCCAAAATTTTCTTGGGAATAATGCGCCTAGATATAGCATGAAAACTATTCGTGTTACTCTTATTACAGCATAGTTTAATACTTTATGACATTTTTATACATGACCATATTGGGACTCTTGAGATTTCCCGGGATTTCCTTCCACTTCCAAACCACTAGATCAACTTTGACGCAATGTTCGCAAATCACAAGACACTGTCTGTAATTATTAGAAATCCTTAGTGAAGAAACATCTGTAGTTGAATAAGTCTTTAGTAAATTACAAATATCGGGAGTTTATGAATATATCCAGGATTCATGTATTGTCATATTAAATATTTATTCAATTTTACATATTGATAAAATAACTTTAATCTTTGCTATCTAAGTAATGAAAATGAAGTCGAAGGCAAATACTAGTTACGTTATAAAAATGAAAAAGATTTTTATAACAGTAATAATACTATTGGAATTTTGATTTAGTATGAAATCATCTCGATTTGACACTAATCACATTTAGAATAGAGTTCATTTTTCTAGTGTGTCTCTTTGTTTTGGCGAGATGGTTGTTAACATTTAATGGTGACTTGACTGTACTCATGTAATAATTTAGCTGTAAAATTCTACAGAATATCATTATTTACAAAGAATGTCTTTGAGTTTCTTATTTTTAGTATTTTGTGCAAAAAAGGAATCACTTGCGAAATCGTGATGTTCATCAGTCTGTTCATAAAGTGAAAAATTCTGAAAAAATATTTTTGAAGATACTCAATAACAATTGGTTGAGCAATTATTGGGATATTTATATTTCCGATTAAATGGTTTTTTCTAGACATACTTAGTCAAATGTCGCGTGGAAATTTCTTCTTCATCACCTCTATGTATGTATGTTATTATTTTTTTCCAGTTTCTTTTTCTTTTTTTCATTGATTTGTAATAATTAGATAAGTTAACTATTTCCTTTGAGTGAGTCAGGTTGCCTGGATTTCCTTTTAGCGATAAGGCCGCCTTCTGTTTACCAAGTGTGTAACTATTGTCTTGTTGTACATTTTTGTAACTCGTGTTTTGGTGAATAATGAAGTGATTTATCTATCTATATGTATCTTATCTCTATTGCCAGGTGGTAGGGCATTTGCGCGACTGGATGGCTACCACCCCTGGTCTAAAGTATGTCGCCATAACAACCTTCGAGTTGTGTTCCGGCATTAGTGGCCAGGTTCTAGTCTCCCTTAAGAGATCAGCAGCGCATTTGTAGCACCTTTGGTGTTGCAAATGTCCATAGGCGATGTTAACCGCATTCCATCAAGTGGGCCATTTGCCTGTCTGCTGATCTCCTGTAATAAAAAAAAATTGAACCATTCTTTAGCATGGATTGACATGTACTTGGCCGATTTTTTATTACTGTATAAAGTGTCAACTCAACGATTCCTTCACTTTATATAAGTGTAGTGAGTTATTAAGTCAGATTACTAATGGGTCATTTTACTTATTAATTGTGGTTTAAACATTAATTGAAATTAATCTTAGCTAAATTTAGATATTTCCGAATTAAGATAGTAGCAGAATAGAAAAGAATAATTTATTATGAAACTGTGTACATAAAGGTGGTATGAATACAACGAAGAAACAACAGCAAGCCCTATGACAGCGTACAATATAATTTTCTAAATACCTATAATTAACAATTACTATGTCATAAATTAATTATTTACAGTCATTTCTCATTATTTTATATTTGCATGTTAATTTTTATAGATGTTAAATTGTGTATAAAATGTCAATATTAGTATTTAATCATTTTTGGCATAATTTACAGGATATATTTATTAGATTATTTATGCGTTTTATAGTTGATTGAAAAATGTCTCATACTATTTTACATATCGCACCCTTGAAATTATAGAGGCCCAAATCAAAATTATGAGTGACTCAATTTAAATATCCATCACATAAAAAATAAGATACTAAATTGAATAACTTGATATTTTTAACGAGGTCTCTATTAATCTACGGGTGCGATATAGTAAACCTCATTTCGTTAACATATTATAAAACTCATGCGTTATTCACTCTTACATCCGTCACATACGTCTACTATTCTAAATAGGTACAATTGTTCTTTTAAATGTTATAAATATACCTTTGAATATTTATTACAATAACAGGCTCTTGCCTGTGAAATCACGTTAAATAAATACTCATTTTCAAAGAACAAGTTTCAATTAATATAATACGAAATTATACTTAGTAATATATATATATATATATATATATATATATATATATATATATATATATATATATATATATATATATATATATATAAGAATATATATATATATTCTTACACACCTCACTTAACCACCTCGCTTCTTTGACATTCATAACTCTTGTCATACACACTCGTCTGTTCTTAAGGCTCCTGACATCAGAGTGTGAGTGTGTAACAATAAGCCTGAATGGCGCTCTGTTGTTCGTGCCTACCCCGCAAGGGAACTGGCGTGAAGTTATGTATGTATGTATGTGTATATATATTTGGTACAAGCGACTAAGAGAGATGATATAAATGCTGTTTCATTTATATCATCTCTCTCTTCCGCAATGCAGGTGAAGTTTGGTAACTCTATCATAGGTGTTTGTAACTTGCGGAGCCACTAATAAAGGTGAATATACGTGCGAAAAAAGTTGGGAATGTATTAAATTAAAAATTATAAATTCTTTTGATTGCAGTTATCAAAACCACATATAAAAAAAATATCTTGATACGTAATCGATTCATTGCATAGTTTAAAAAAATGTTTATATCTATACTTTCTTTTTTTCATGAAGTAATAATAACAGGGGCAGATATTTGCTTTTTGTAAAAATTGTTCCTTCTTTTTTTGAAATAAGAGACAAAAAATTCTGAAAAATAAAAGGTAGAATTTGTTTCTACGGAATCCTTTTTCGTGCGAGGACTTACAAGCAGTTAACTGATTTCACTAATACAGCTTTAACTATTTCCATCATCTCTTTTATTGCGAAGCTGACAAAAAGATTGATAACCCGTGTATTAGAAAGTAGTTACTGTCGCTTATAGACCTTTGAAACATCAGGGGTGAAGTCAACGCGGTGCCAGCATTTAAGATGGGATGGGTAGGAGGATGACATAAGAAGAAAGGGATAGAGTTATCAGACAGGAGGAATTAGTAAGGAGGCGAAGTACTCCATCGGAACTTGCATCCTTTATTACTGTAATGATAAAGACAGGAATTGTCCTAAAAACACTTAAAGTATGGACACCCTAACAATTAACATGTTAATAACCCCACACACTGGCACTTTCTCTAGTATTCTCATGATATGCTAAGTTTATGGACACCGATAAAACATTGTTATCGCCTGGCTGCAAACGCTGTCGAGTTATGAGTGTTCAAACACCTTGCTTATCTCATATCAGCCCGATGTGATGGGTTAGGCTTTTTTTATTGCGAAGGTAGCAAACATACCGACAAACCACGTACTGGGAAATAGTTATCGTCTCCTACAGACAACACTGAATCCGAAGCCAACCTGTAGCCAGCCTATAAGAACAGATAGAGAGGCAGCACAATAGGGGGGATGGGTTATAGGGGACGCGAAGGGAGATGCGGTGGCATCTGTGGCAATCTTCATGTTCATGTTCGAGCAGACAAACTGCAAGGGTATCGCTTACGATGGTACTGCCACGTTTTACAGAGACCGGCTAATTGTGTGGGGAATAAATGTCTAGCCATGCCGCCTCCGTCACGTCCCGGTCGAAGGGGAAGGCCCAAGAAATGCTGGCTTGACGTTCTGAAAGATGATATACGTACCAATTGTCTCAAAAGTGGAGATGCTGAAGACCGCGCGAAGTGGAATAGAAAAAGTAGGAACGCGGACCCTGGGCGTCGGATGATGATGATGATGATGATGATGGTTATAAGAGAGGGTGTACGGGAGTGGGATAGGAGGATTAGACATGAGGAATGAGATTTGGAATAGATGGAGATGGGATAGGAGCATAGAATAGGGAAGAGGGGACGTGGGCCATCGCAACTCTTACTCATTTTACGAAACACTATTATATTGTTACGAGTTGCGAGACTCGAATTAAAATGCCGTTGGAATTATTATAGAGTTTATTAGAACAATACGAACACGTATGACACAGGTACAAATATAACCGAACACAACAAATCCAAACGTAATGCAAAAGGGCGTAATTCAATAAAAAGCGCAAAGTCCGTCACTAATAGATTCCCAAGTGTACAGACGTCTCGTCTTGATCGTAGTTCTCGCTCGACTGAAACCCTCCCTCAATCAGACCATCGTTTTATACTGCCCAAATGCAATGTGCCCGCCCGGCAACATGGACCGACTTTCCTAGAATCTCAGCTTGTACTTTAAAATCCGTAACACCTGGCTAATGATTACAATAGAACAATGAACTGTTCTCTAGAAACGTATGCCGATAAATAAGTAATCAAAAGAAGACCATCATAAAAGAACTACAATAGTTTCAATGTTATTAGTTCAAATGCCGACGGGTAATAAATGTGCTCCTACAAATCTGTACGTGGAATTTGTCGTTGTCGGCGCCTAGGTTGTAACAATATTTTTTTTATTTTTTTTTATTTGCTGTACACCAGTTACAGCAGACAAGCTGACGGCCTAACTGTGATGGCAAGTGGTTACCGTCGCCTATGAACATTTGCAACACCAATGATGCTTCCAATGCGCTACCGAATTCGTAGATTGGACTGGCCACTAATGCCGGAATACAACTTAAGATTGTTATGGCTGCATACTCTAGACCTAGACCAGATATCAGCTCAAAGAGAACTGTTTCACGTCGACATTCCGTGAGAGCGTGATATTACACCGATGGAGCCGGCCCTGAGAGCTGAAATTAAGATTCATGCATGGCTTTACCAATAGGATTATTTTCTGAGACAAAATGTAGGCTACATCATTCTTTAGGATACAATCTGTATTGTAGACTGCCTACTGTCTTTTGTACTTAAACTTCTTGAATTATATCTTAATGTTAAGCAATAATGTATATTATTGGATATATAATATTATATTTATCCGTGCAGGAACGGAGAAAGAATACAATTTCCTTTGGCCGGGCGGCCTGTCGTAAGAGGCGACAAAACAACTCACAACCAGGTGGTAGGGCATTTGCCCGACTGGATCACCCCTGGTCTAAAGCATGTCGCCATAACAACCTTGATTTGTGTTCCGGTATTAGTGACCAGGTTCCAGTCTCCCTTAAAAGAGCAGCAGCGCATTTGTAGCACGTTTGGTGTTGCAAATGTCCATAGGTGATGGTCACCGCTTTCCATCAAGTGGGCCGCCTGCCTGTCTGCTGAATTCCTACAATAAAAAAATATATATATTCTATATTCTTACCGAATTTCATTGAAATATGTTTTGCGGTTTAACCATGAAAATATATCAAACAAATCGAATAACTTTTGCATATGTTTTCTTTTAGAAAGGAAGGCTTCCAAATACCATATTACTGGTTGGTACAATATCAGCAATTCATCACTAGCACCGACGGAACTAGTTAACTCAGGTCAATTAATCTAGAACAGCCATAACTGCCTTCCAAACTGACACCATTGCAATAATTTAATTTATGATGAGGTTGAAATGTGCATTCAGGTGCTTATTCATGCAGTTGCTACGTGTTTATTTGTACCTAAATCCTGAGGGATATTAAAGATATTAAGTAAAACAGAAAGTATGTTACTTTTAAATATAAATTTTGAGATATTAAAGTACGTCTTTAAGGTTTTTCACATACTACAAGAAATTAAGGGCACTAAAATAATGTCATTTATGTGGAACGGTTGAAGTAATTTCAACTTGCTTTTCAAGAAAAAGGAAGATAGAGCGCAACAAATTTAATATTTGTTAATTGTTTCAAGTAATTATTATAGGAAGGAATATCTTTCTCCATGATAATTAATATTTAATATCAAGAAATAATACAGGACTATTATTTGTTGTAATAAGTATTACACACACGCACACGCACACACACACACACACACACACACACACACACACACACACACACACACACACACACACACACACACACACACACACACACACACACACACGCACGCACGCACGCACGCACGCACGCACGCACTCACGCACACACGCACGCACGCACTCACGCACACACGCACACACTAACACAGATATATATATAGATATGCATTTTTATTTATGTTTGTGTATTTTAAGAGACCTGTAAGATTTTGGTGACTTGTAAAATATTTTAATAGTTTTTGTAATTAATTTACTTGAAAATATAAACAGTCTTTTTTTAAATGAAATATATAAAATCTACAAACATTTTAATTAATTTCAAAAAAGTCATAACAGTCAGAACGGTTTCAATATGTTAGTCACGAGAACGCTATTCAACAAAAAAATAATTTTAATTTACATCTGAAATACATTTATTCCCTTTAGTTTATTGAAATTCATTTCATTGGTTCGCATAACTCGGTGGCGGATAACATGAAGAGGAATTAAAAACGGACTATCCTCACAATTACGCGTGCAAAAAAGGTTAAAAAAAATGTATAAATAAATCGCGCCCGACCGTAATTGAATACGTGCGGGTTACGAGACATTCATTTTTGGGTAATGGCTAGCCGGTTTTTATACATACTGTTTGTTAAGTGTTATTTACATTTATACGCTATTGAAAATAAATAATAATAACGACTAGAAAGAATATAACCCATATCAGAAGCATTTGAAAAAAAATACAAACGAATGCATAATAATATTATAAATAAATGTGAAAGTAACTCTAGCTGTCTGTCTGTTACACTTCCAGGGAATAACAACCGAATTGATTTTGCTAAAATTTGGTATACTCGTAGTCTCAATATCGAAAATGCACAAAGCATACTTTTTATTATGAAAAATGGAATACTTTCCGGGGTAAAATTAAGTAAATTTTCGGGAGGCGAATAGTGCTGAGATAAAACTATAATGCTGTGTACCCTTTGTAAATGCTTGTTCTCAAATAAATAATTTTCAACGCGGCGTAGCGGGGTAAACTCTAGTACATTATAAATTATCAAGGTAAGTAAGTTACATTTGTAGGTTGGTTTGTTTCGAACTTTACCCCATTGGGAATCGAACTCTGAGCCCTATCAACACAGTAAGACTAGCGCTCTGCACAGTATTACCACTGAGTCCAACAATTAATATTTTGTTTTGAGTGGGGATCTAACCTACAGTAACTTAGATACAAGGCAACAAATGGCAGACATAGACTGTGTTTGTTTAAATTTAGAAGTATAAGTAGTTACATTTTATTATATAATGGAGCTCTTTCGCCCCCATATTCCCCTGACAAGGTCTGAGATGTTGCTTTACTTTTTTCCTCAATTTATTATTTTGAATTAAAATATATTATAACTATATACTAGTACAGTGAAGGAAACTTAACTTATATTGTATTTTACCTATAATTCCTTAAGACTATAAGTAGAATACTGAGCCTAGGTTATCGTAGTAAATGGGTATGGTTGCTAGAAGGCTGGCTATGTTACTTCGGTAGATTGCTATACTTTTTTTCTTATTTGTATTATGTATTTTGGTTAATATTGTGTATTAATTTATATATTTTGTATTCTTCATTATGTACGTTATTCATTCCTGTAGTTATTAATTATTTTTATGTACTAATAGTTAGTCACAATATATACGACGAGTTTTAAACAGATAAATGTGGTTATGCTCTAAGTTCGCGTTAAAAATCTGGGATTGTCCCTCGGTGACACTCGCAAATTGTCTGTGCCAGGGGAGAACTGATCGCTGTCGGCCACCATTCAAAGCGTCTGAAATGAAACAAATGTTTAATATATTTGACACTTACATATATGAGTATTCCATTAGGCTTCACTCATGCAGCGAAAACTTAGGTAGTG
Source organism: Dendrolimus kikuchii (assembly GCA_019925095.2). Taxonomy (NCBI): domain Eukaryota; kingdom Metazoa; phylum Arthropoda; class Insecta; order Lepidoptera; family Lasiocampidae; genus Dendrolimus; species Dendrolimus kikuchii. Next base: position 7,952,486 of record CM034401.1, read on the forward strand.
TGGGCATATCCTTCGCATGGAAGATCACCGTTTATTCAAAGCAGTCCTCTTTTCGCAGTTGGCAAAAGGCAAACGGAAACAAGGTGGTCCGCACTTGCGTTATAAGGACGTGCTCAAGCATTATCTAATTGCATGCGACATAAAGATGACAAAATGGGAGGAGCTTGCTATGAGAAGGTCTTCTTGGCGATCCATAATATTTAAAGGGGTCAAGGGTTTCGAAGAGCAGCGCTTAGAAGATTTGGATACAAAACGTCAAATTCGCAAAGAGCGACCCAAGCCCTCCTATATATAGCTATACGTACAACGCCGCTGACCAACTACATTGTACGATATGTGGTCGGGAATTAAAGAACAAATGGGGTCTGGCCAGCCACATTAGGGCCCACAGGCGTCGAAATAATGACATTTGAGGGGTCGCCGTTACCGAAATCGGTAATGTATAGTATCGGTAAAGTATATCTGCATGTTGCAGCAGCTCAAAAGAAACAGATATTACCAACATCACTTAACCTTTTAAGACGAAACCACCACAAATTTGTTGCCGAACTGTCATACACGGCTAATTGGGAAGCACCACAAATTTGTGGTCAAATACAGATAATTAAAACGAACGTCGAACTCATGCTTTCTCCCTCTAACTATATAGAATTTGTATTAGAGTAAAAGAGACGATATAATTCTCTTGGTTTTGGCGCGGCAATTCTGATAGCAGCTGGCCGATTATGGACAAAAATAATATTAAATTTGGCCCCTTTTAAGGGTTTTCTTAGTCTATTAAGGGTTAATACCCCTTAATAGACTAAGAAAAACTTTGAATGGCCAAAACACCTATATGCAGACCTGATTTTAGTCTAAGCCAAAAGATTTCGTTCGTACATTTGACATAGTGAGAGGAGTTTTTGGCGAGATTTTTATGTAAAGTTTTGTTTTTATAAGCATTTATAATCTTCGTTTAAAAAATAATAATTGTAGCATAGTGTTGTTATGGACGAATGAAAAGCTATTTGTATTAATAAACAATAATTTTCATAAATTAATAATTGTAAAAATTGATTTAATTCACGATCTATAGGTGAATTTTTCAAGTGGGCCTCCGAGGCAAATCCTAAAACAATACGAAATAGCGAAAAATTTTCAAAGGAGCCTCAGTGCTGATTTTGATGAAAACTATAGCTGTACATTTTTCCTTGGAGGCCCAATTGAAAAATTCTGTATATAAAAACAACATAAATTTAGCTCTAAAAAGTGTACTTACTAATTATGTTTTGAACTGCTTACAATAAAAAATATTGTAGCTAAAATGTTTAAGTAATAATTATTAACATGCTATTCTATCTTTCATGCAAAATGTTACATTTTAAATTATAATTTTAACATTAAAGTTGTTTTATTACGAATAATGTTTTATAAAATGTAGGCTTACGAAAGTTGCTTAATTTCGTTACAAAAGTTTCTGTTAAATTCTCTCGGGCCGCGGTGTTAGGGCTTAGGGTTGCTATCTTCAGAAAATCAAAATAAACATTTTTCAAATTCCCAATATCTTTGTAAACTGTCATTTCTGTCAAACTTTTTAGTAATAGACAATTGAGTATTTGACAGATTAGCACTGGTTAACTCAACCGGCAACTTGCTGACCTAGGACCAATCTAGAACTACATTGGCTTGGTTTTCTTTTAATTACTTTAAGTGCTTTTTACATTGTACATTATTATAGTTTTAAATAAATCTTAGTTTTTTTATTTATTTGACAGTGAAATCAATTGAGACATTTATATTCTCCTTTTTTAAAAAATTGTAAATAGGTTTGCGTTTGACCACGATCACGTCCAGTGCCGGACGATGATGCGGTCGAAGATGGAGCACGCTTACCTAGATAGTACCTATTCACACGAGACTTGAAGATTCCCGGATTGTACTTTTCTGGAAACACGGACTCTGGTAGTGCATTCCACAATTCTGCCGTACGCAGAAGGAACGTGGAGGCGAAACGTTTAGTACGCACTGGTAGCGTTTCCACTGTGAAACGATGGCGTAAACCAGAGCGTCTTGTGGTCCGAAGATGGAACGGTGTAGGGGGAATCAGGTCAAACAGTTCAACCGCACACTCTCCGAAATGAATCCTATGAAAAACCGAGACAGACTAGCAACCCGGCGTCGATGCTCTAAGCTTGCTTTTGCACCAGAATACTGCTTTATTAATTATTATTTAAACTATAATTAAAATGATTTCTGTAATAAACTGTTGAAAGTAATATGATAATAAAATATTCTGACGCCTGCATTTTTATATGAATTTTAGAATTTATTGTAATGTATGTTAACCCAATGTTGCTCTTGACATCGCTTTTGAGCGCTGTGTGATCGAAAATAATTATTTTTTTTTTATTAAGGGATGTACTTTAAGGGACAGTTTAATCTCAGTACCTTGATAGAATTTCCCAATCGTACCTTTGGGAGAAGGTTTGATATCTTAATAATGTTAACATAAATGTCAAACCGTTTTACATTTCTTATGTGTGCAAGTTGTCCATCCGGGATGGAGGGGCAAGCGCAAGCATACCCGCAGCCCAGACGAACGACACCAGGAGGAACTTCGAGGGGTTTTCGTGGGTGACAATAGCATTCCTACGGAGGTGCTAGTGCCACCACAACATCTCGAGACCCAACGCCCCCACCGCGTTTCCCCCGTGATGAGCAGGTATCAAGTGGATTTTCCCTCGTAACAAAATGTGTGCAAGTTGTGGAATGGTATTTCTTAATAAACATAGATAACACTTTATTGTACACCAATACAAAAATGAACTGAAAGACTAAAATTATATCTAATTATGTACAAAGGACCGTCTTATCGCTAAAAAGCGATCTCTTCCAGACAACGGATAAATGTACGTTATAACAATAATATTACATTTTAACAGTTTTAAGTGCGGTATTTTATTTGCTTTTTTTATTCCGACGTTTCGGCCACTTTTCAGTAGCCGTGATCACGGAAAAAAAAGATGTCAAGTGTGAATGAGTAATGTTAAAGTTATTGATTCGAATACCCCTAAGATGTTTATTTTAATTTTTGTTAACAACGTTTATTTACTCTATGGGAGCCAAATCCAATTTACCACCGCTTCGCAACATATAGCATATACATGTAGCTTGAAGAGATGAACGCACGCATGACAGCCCTGCGTGGGCGCAAAAAGATAATTGCGTCAAATCATGTTTCTGACAGTCTGCTTTCCAAGTTCGTGATGTGTGGTTTATTCTTTAAATTAAATTTTGCAAGGAAACCGCAAAATGTTCACTGGGAGTTTGTACGAGTATGTATGTCTGTAAAATGCCGCTTTACATATGAACAGAAGAGATTTAACCAATACATTTAAAAATCATGTTTTGATATTTAGATTGAGTTGCTCGTTTTGAATAGTATATTTTAATATAACACAGAATTTGAAAAATCATGCAAGTGTGTGATTGTTCTTCAAGTTTAAAATGTTCCGTAGAGGCATAAACGTGTACTGTTTTCATCATTTCGCTGCGGAACTATAAAATATTTTCTCTCTTTTTTTACGAGGGAGGGGAAGGTGGAGGTGGAGTGGAATGGGGCGGGGGGGGGGGGGGGGGGGATGGACCATCGGAACTGTCACTCATTGCACGAAAGACCATTAGACCGAAAGTGATTAACGTAGCCTATGGACGTTTGTAACACCAGAGGTGTCACCAACGCTCTTGCCCACCTCTAAGAAATGTTATAACAGCCTTCTTAAAGAATCTCATGTCATAGCGCAAAGGGAAAACCGCGACGGGAAGTTCTCTCCAGATCATTGTTGTACGCGGAATAAATGTTCTAGAGAAACGTTGCCTAGTTGAGCGTGGCAGCTTAAAGAAATGGGGGTGAATATCCCGTCGCTAGCGAGCGGTGAGGCTAACCGTTTTACGCCTATATTTATATTCGATTCCTGGCATAGTCAAGTTCGTAAACGAATTTTCCGTTACTGTGGTCTGGGTATCTGGGATCGGCCCCAGTATTGTCCGTTGCATATTACCCATAATACAAGCGTAACTTGCTTAGCTTCGGGATATACAATGTGTGTGTTTGTATGCCGATTTTTTTTTAAATTCTGAGAGAGCGTCATGATGGAATCATTATCTTGATTCCATCATGGCTCTACCATGTAGAAATTAGGTAAGAGGTACCAAAGACACTACGTTTAAGAGTACTTAATTCGCATAATTTCTAACGATCTAAAACAGAATGACCCTCTTAATAAGTCGAGTGGACCTTTACATGAAAGCAAGTAGAGCAACCTTTAATAAATTTAAAATTCATAGTGTTATCACGGCAATATGCAAATGAGTCATATAAAAATGTTAATTATAACAGCCCTTACTTGCGGCTTGCATAAGTGATGGCGGAAGTGCGGACGACTAGGGCGATGGTTAGGTAACACTGGAATGATTGTAATAATAAATTCAGGTATATTTATGTGTCCGTAATAATTATATTAATAGAAATTTGCTCAGAAAACACTATTTGTCCACAAATAGCTATGTATGATTAACAGAATATAATCATGCTAATACATTTATTATAATAACTTATGTCTTATTGTATATATATGACTATGTATATATGTATGTATTTGTATATTTATTTCTTAAATTAGGTTAAGTATTTATGTATCTATTGCCTTTTTCCTGTACTACCAATATTGCCTAGAAAATATTGTAATTATGGTCTGTTTTTGTAATTGTATATTTTGGTGTGCACTAAAGTGTTATCTCTCTCTCTATATTTATATCTAAAATCAATCACTTTTTAGGTAATCAGAGGGCTAGTTCTTACCTTGAGCAATGGATCAGTATGACGATCCAGCGAGGTAACGTAGCCAACCTTCTGGGAACCTTTTTTTTATTGCATGAGTACAGCAACCAGGCAGACGGTCCACTTGATGGGAAGCGGTTACCGTTGCTTATGGACATTTGTAACACCAAAGGCGCTACCAATGTGCTGCCGCTCTCTAAAGGTACATTGGCACCTGGCAACTAATTCCGAAACATAACTCAAGGTTGTTACATACGCTACCACCTGGCTGTGGACTGTTTTGTCTCCTCTTACTACAGGCCACCTCTCCGCAGGAATTAGTATTCTTTCTCCGTTCCTGCATGGATAATATAAATGCATATTACCCGTGCAAAAGGAGAGAACATAACTCACCGTTGTTATGGCGGCATACTTTACTAGACAAGGGGTGGTAGCCATCCAGACGGGCAACTGGTTACCCATTAACCTTACCTATTGACTTTGATGACCTAGGCTCAATATTCTACGTATAGTGGTAAGGATAATAGGTAGAATATAAGTTAAGTTTCCTTCATTACATTATATATTTGATTAGCTGTTACCCGCGACTTCGTCCGCATGGACTTTTTTTTGCGGAACCCTAATTTTAAAACTAGTCTAATTTACTACTTATAATATTAGCTGATATAGAAAGAAGAGTGAATTTGGGGAATAGTTTAAATGGAGCGTTAGGTAAACTTCTAGGCGCTAAGAACCTCAGCCAGAAGGCCCAGCTCGCCGTATACAACGCGGTGCTGGTACCTACGCTCGCGTATGGAAGCGAGAGTTGGGTATGGAAGAGAGAGCATGAAAGTAGAGTAAACGCGGTCGAGATGCGAGCACTGCGCAAAATCTGCGGAGTGACGCTCGCAGACCGCGTTCGTAATACCGAAGTAAGAAAGAGAGTTGGTCTGAAAGAGAGTGTCGGAATGAAGGTAAGGAAAGGAATGCTCCGGTGGTTCGGGCATGTGGAAAGAATGCATGATGAAAGAATGACTAAACAGATATACAATGCAAAAGTGGATGGATGCAGAAGTCGTGGAAGGCCACGACACACCTTCCATGATCAAATTGATCGTGTACTAGCAGAAGGTGATGTCAGGAGCCTTAAGAACAGACGAGCTTGCATGACAAGAGTTATGAATGTCAAAGAGGCAAGTGAGGTGTGTAAGAATAAGCCTAAATGGCACTCTGTTCTTCGTGCCTACCCCGCAAGGGAACTGGCGTGAAGTTATGTATGTATGTATGTATGTAATATTAGCTATCTGTCAGTGAAGGCACCGTCAAAATTTGTCCGCCGTTTCAGAAATTAGCTGAAACAAACAGACAGACAAACATTTTAAAAATGGTTTTTTTTAATTAAGTACCGTATATACTTTCATATGCGTTTAAAGTTGTTTGTTATTTTGACATTACAAACAGACACTTCAATTTTATTTATTTGTATAGATAGTAGATAATATTTGTGTATAATAACAAACACTCCATTAAATAAAAGAATATAACTCTATGTAAATACTAAAGACCACCTAAGAATTATAAATTAAATAATTCTAATTTAATAAAAAAAAAACTCCTAAATATATGTATTTGTTTGTGATGTCTCTGTTTCATCTGGAATGATACATGATGTTAGTGACCGTTTCACGTAGATGTAGCGATGGGTTTAACGCGTTAATTATAATGTGACATTATTATTAATTGTAAATGTTGCGTAGAAATTCTTCAATGTAGCACCCTTTGCTTGTTAAATGCGTATATTTTAATATTTTGTGAGTTTACATTAAATTTTCTTGCGCGTACAAATTTTCGTCGTCGTTCTGTTCTTGAATTTCGAATATTGGCGGTTGGCCGTAGACAAATGAAAGTTTGTCATAGGCAATTCTGATATTGCGTGTACACACCGGCGCGAGTGTACTGATTTCAGACCCGGCTGGACCGGTGTGTACCTTCTTTTAGGAAATCGTACGGCGACAGTAAATGACATTAAACCTTGACAGGTAACGTATGTATATACACTAATGTAACTAATCACTAAATGCGTTATTATAACGTTTTAAACAAAACGCATTTGGCCACAGTCACAAAACTCATTTATCCCAGATAGAGTAGTGATGTAAGAATGAAGTTCTTTTTACCGTCGAATGTTCCAGTGTATTCCTGTTTTTATGCTTTCGTAAACATGTTACTTAAAGTATTAAAATTAAATGTAACTCTGTTAAAACATTTTATCGCTTCGTGTCTAGCCACTGTCAATTTTGTAAACTAATTCTCTTGAGCTCCAAATGCAACTTTGTCTATCCACGGTGTATGGAACTGAGTTTTGTTAGAGAGCAAGTTATATTGGTTTTAGCTTGAAGGTACAAATTTCAGATTTCATCGTTAGATCTGTGTTCGGTTATTTCGCATTTCGATACCACATGGGTTCACTGTATTGTTTCCGTTGTAAAGTTTTATTTGCATACAGTATTCGTTTATTTGTGAAGTTTTGATCTCCGGGGAACTTTTTACTAGTATGCAAGAGAACTGTTATTACTTTGGAGTAAACAATGGGTTACGGAGCGCGTATTTGTATCGATTTGTACCAATTGTGTTGAGAAAAAATATTTGTAGATAGATTTTTATTTATCAGTACATATAGAGTTTTTGAATTGAAACTTCTTTAGTATCGTTGTGATATGAAACTCGATGAAACGAAAAAACGAAACTAAAACGAGATGAACACAAATCTTTAGGACTACGCCTGCGGGAGAATGAGATAGAATACATTATATTTAATAATTTAAACACTATGCTCAAGCAGATAGAGTTGGAAATGTTTTGAACTTTTTCGTTAATACTCCAAATTTCGTTTTTTAAAGCTTAAAATATTTTATATTCTATAAGCCACCAACATATTTTCTTTAAACTTTAAATATTCTAAACTATCTTAAAAAATAAACTACATTATTAAAAAGAAACCTGAAATTAAATACTAGAACTAAATAAAAAAGAGGGTATAATTAGAGATAAAATATTGGTCCTAAATCACTGTTACTAACCGAGAACGTTCCCAAAAGGCTGGCGGCGTTGCCACGTTGAATAGCAATGCTTAACCTTTAAGCAAAATAGACGCCAGCTTTTTGGCCGCGTGAGAAGTTTTATCTAGCGTCTTAAGCTTAAATATATTGTAACGATATAATATATAAAATGTGACGACGTTAGGCCATTTATCACTTCCACCCCTAGAGCTTGAGCCTTAGCTCTAGCGATCTCCACACCATGCTGGCTGCCTAAAGCAAGCACGGAGGCGGAGGTCTCGCCCTAGCCCCCCGGAGTCGGGTACGAGGTGTCGCTATGGTAATATTATTATTCTATGTGGCTACCAAATAAAACTAAAATAATAATATTTTAATAACTTTCGTATACTGCAGGTTCTGAAGACGTGAATATAAAAGCACAGTCCCTCGCAACCGAAGTGGCGGGCAAAGCTAGTAAATATAATAATTCAAAACGTAAATTTCTCTTGATAAACAAAGTCCGTTAAAGTTTACTAAGAAAAATTACCAAGAGTCCAACAAGGGTCGAGACATAAAAAATACGTCGTCACAGCGCATGCAGTAAAACGAATGTGCTTTTTATGTGACGAAGAAATTTTGCAGATATTTTTTTTTTTCGATGGTCTTGAAATAACACAACATCCAATTCTGTTCGAATAATGGTATTTACTATGAACACGGAAGATATTAAATATTGGGAAACTAGCATAATACAATTTTCAACATTGTCGTTCACGAAACACATAAAACATTGCAAATCGGATGCAAATAGCGCAATCGAACTTGGTTGATATTTGCGGTTACTGCTCTTGGAGTCCTAACAAGATTTTATACAACTTGTAGCCGGTATTTTATGTAACTTTTTTATCAATTTTATACAGATAGTCCCAAGTATTCGCTAGTGGGAAATTCATATCCCACAAAAAAAATCCTATGCATAGGCTGTCTACAGAATTATAGTACCGTTAATAGTCTATACAGATAAATAAAATTTAAGTGTTTGTTTGTAATGTCAAAATAATAGCTTTTTACTACATGCATATGAAAGTATATACGGTTCTTATATACGTATATAAATAAAATTGTCTGTCTCTATGGATACTCCGGCTAATTTTTGAAACGGCTGGACCGATTTTGAGGAAACTCTCACTGGAAGATGGTAGATAGCTGATGTAATAAGGAGAGGCTTTTGCTGCTTTTCTTTACTTTTTTTAGGGTCCCGCAAAAAAAAATTCCTCGCGGACGAAGTCACGGGCGCTGCTAGATACATTATGCAAAATTTTATTAAATTCGGTTACGTCCCAAAGCAACTAAATGCCAAAATTTATTTTCATATTTATACATTGGTAGGAAAATTGAATGTTTTCAGACGTGCGTAAGTTACAATATTTACAATATTATACAGTAAAGTACTAAAAATTCTTAGTGGCTATAATTCTTCGGTGAAATTATGAGTTAATTCGTCACATTCGTGCTTTGTGCGCCCTATCGCAATATATCTAAACAAAAGGCTATCTGCAAAACGACGGCCATAACTCTATACGTCTGAAAGGACCGTAATAAAGGCATCATAGCCGAATTACTTTTTTTTTTACTTCGGATAAAGTAACAGGCAGTAAAACGCCTAAGGCCGCTTACATATTGCCCCGTAGCACTAAAATTTTCGTCCTAATTTAGGGAAGTATTTTACTTGACGTCGTAAAATGGAGTGCAGGTAGTTTCTTTTCGTTTCCCATTTTGTGTTATATATTTTTGAAGTTATATTTTTGGATACTTTTGAATTCTGAAATTAATTCTAAAATTTAATACGTGCAGGAACTTTGAAATACAATTTCCTACGGCTGGGTGGTCTGTTGTAAGAGGGGACAAAACAACCCAGAGCCTGGTGGTAGGTATTTGCCCGTCTAGATGGCTACTACGCCTGGTCTAGAATATGTCACCATAAGAACCTTGAGTTGTAGACCAGCAATAAAAAAAATAAAAAAAAATTAGTGCCCTGGTTCCAGTGTTCCTTTACAGGGCCGCAGCATATAGTGGCACCTTCAAACAAATATCCACAGACGATGGTAATCGTTTTCCATGAAGTGTGCCATCGGCCTGCCTGCCGAACTCATGAAAAAAAAGCTATATATATATATAAAAGAAAATTATATTTATGAATATATATATATATACACACATACACACACATATATATATATATATATATATATATATATATATACATATATATATATATACACACACACATATATATATATATATATCTTAATATATATAAATCTCGTGTCACAATGTTTGTCCTCAATGGACTCCTAAACTACTTGACCGATTTTAATCAAATTTGCACACCGTGTGCAGTTTGATCCGACTTGAAAGATAGGATAGCTTAAATTTGGACCCGGTAGGTGGCGCTGGAATCGGGTTCTTAATTTTATTTCTTCAGGGCAGAACAACGTCTGCCGGGACAGCTAGTATATATATATATCTTAATATATATAAATCTCGTGTCACAATGTTTGTCCTCAATGGACTCCTAAACTACTTGACCGATTTTAATCAAATTTGCACACCGTGTGCAGTTTGATCCGACTTGAAAGATAGGATAGCTAACATTTGGACCCGGTAGGTGGCGCTGGAATCGGGTTCTAAATTTTATTAGTTCAGGGCAGAACAACGTCTGCCGGGACAGCTAGTATATATATATATATATATATATATATATATATATATAAATATTTATACATATAACTGATTGTAATTTCTGTCAAAACAATAATTAATAGCTGAGTTGAATTATTACAATTCGTTTTTCAAAATGAAAGGTAAACTTCTTTCCTGTTTCTGCATATAAATTATATAATATGACTGATACATAAAGATTTAATACAGAATTAAATACTTCTGTCTATACTAACCAGGGCGAGCGAAGCTAACCCTAATACTATCCCATGCATTTTTGTGGTACACTTTACTGATAAACTATCACACTTTCAGATTTGGGCTTTGACATAGTAATTACAATTTATTAATTTCAATTATAAATAATATTTTTCATAAAAATATTATTTTATACATATAAAAAATATATAATATTATATTAATTAGAATTTTGTAGTATTCCGTCGTGCGGGTTCGTTTTCAAAATTTATAAAAGCAATAAGACATGTGTAATATCAACTGGACTACTAACACTATCTGTTCAAGTACTAAGGAACGAACATCGATATAAATAGAATATTGTTTAGTTAAAAAAAATACGCCGATAATCTTAAAAATTATTACTAGGAAAATTTCGCGAGCCCTCCTAAAGCACCGCTTTTTGCAAGTATATGTATAAATATGAGTTGGGATCGTTGCATACTTAGTTTTTTCTTCCACATCGCTTCGCATATTTACCGAGTCTGATGTAATTAATATCTAATATTTGTGTATTTTAGTATACAGAGATACTCATTAATTTTCAAACCGTAAAAATAAGAGGTTGCTCCGGAAACAAAGCTAAAAATCACGCGAGCGAAGACGCCAGGAAAGTTTTAGTTAACCATGCAATCCTTATTAGAACTTAAGTATCAAGATAAAAAAAATATGTAGGTGTTATGTGTTTCAAGTTATAATCAGAAACTACACACGGCTTTTGAAAAATAGTCAAAATAAGAGATTAAAATAAAATAAAATGTTAGTCATACAAATCATTAAAAATAATCTCGATCATCTTTAACAGTCTTAAAAACTAAGACAATAATTACATTATTTAAATCAGAATTTATAATATTACTAAGTATATATTATAAAATTGTACAAAAAATAAAACGGAGCAAAACGTAAAGTCAAAAGTTTGTTTCTAGTTCGTGATTGTCGTTATTTTAACCCTGCAGCGCTGCAAACGAGGCTTTACAACATTCCAGTAGTAAAACGCACTCGGTCGCAAACATGGCCGCTATGCGTTGGTTGAATCGTCTACCGCAACCAGCTCGATTGTTGTCACTTAGTATTATAGGAACGCACATGGCGGGTTATTTGTTCTGATTTTGAATTCTCTTGACCATCTTAATCTTCTTATTGAAACATTATTCTGCGTGTATTGTTTGTCTAACTAGTACCAAGTATCTCCAAGCCAATGCCTTGGCCTGATTGTAGGTCTTTGCCAGATATCAAACGAGGGAGTACATGGGGCAGTTTATTTTGAATAATTAAAGCTTTGTACATTTTATAATTGACAAATAAGATGAAATTTAAAAACAAAAAACTTTTTAATGACTTTCACTTGAAATTACGAAAAAGTTTTTATTTTTAAACTTTCAATTTTTGACTTCAAAAAACGAGACTTGTGGCGTCATCAAGTCATGTGAAATTTAATCCTCTTATTTATAATAGTTGTACAAGGTTTAAAAGGCTTGTTAAAAAGTGTTATTTCTCAAAAGAACATTACAGTTCATTTACTACTAATATTATAAAGCTGAAGAGTTTGTTTGTTTGTTGGTTTAAACGCGCTAATCTCAGGAACCGCTGGTCCAATTTGAAAAATTCTTTCAGTGTTGGATAGCCCATTTATCGAGGAAGGCTATAGGGTATATCATCACGCTAAGACCAATAGGAGTGGAGCACTAATGAAGAATGTTTCAAAATCGGAGGGTTTTGAAAGCAAATTCCACGCGGACGACGTCGCGGGCACAGCTAGTTCTAAAATAAATCCTATAATCTAAAAGCGAGCAGACATACATAAACAAACAAGGTGAACAGCGAGGGGAAAAGTAATAATAATAATAAGATAATTTCAGAAAGGACTCGGTACATAAAGATTTTAATTATTTTTAAATATTAAGTTTTTAAAATTATGAATGAAGAGTTATGAATGTCAAAGAAGCAAGTGAGGTGTGTAAGAATAAGCCCGAATGGCGCTCTGTTGTACGTGCCTACCCCGCAAGGGAACTGGTGTGAAGTTATGTATGTATGTATGTATGAAGTTTTTAAAATAAATAATTTTATTTTTCTTTTACAGGAATTTAATTTTTACACTCCTTCACTTCATTTGGTATTTGTTGTAAGTATTGGCTCCTTCGTATAATATATTTATTTTGCTTCATAACCGCATCCACTTGATATATCTTTTTACTGAGCGATTGTAAAGTATACATACATACATGTTATCACGCCTTTTTCCCATGGGTATATAGAGACTATAGATATCCACTTGCGACGATCCTGACAAATATCTTTCGCTTCATCTACTTTCATTAACCTCTTCATACAGGCACGTTTATTTGATATGATTTTTACCTGACTTTGTTTTAACACTTCTGTTATTTGATCATGGTGTGTACGTCGTGGTCGACCGATACCAACTCTACCATTCACAATACTGTCATACACTTGTTTTGTGATTCTATTTTCATCCATCCGCTCTACATACCCAAACCACCTTAACATTCCTTTTTCAACTCTTGTTATTACATCTTCTTTCAATCTACAACGTTCCCTTACTACACTATTCCGTATCATAATCATCACGCTACGAATAATAATTTACTTAACTAAACCTAATTAATTAATATTAGTTACATAATATTCTGTTTGTAATCCCTTAGGACTGGAAATAGAACAGTGAGCCTAGGTAACCGTCCATTTATGGATATGGTACCCAAAAGGTTGGCTACATTGGATTGTAATTACAGCCAATCCAAGGCCATCAATCCTCTTCTATTCACCTGAAAAGCCATCGTGTGATCTTAATATTAACGAATGTTTAAAATAAAAACAATTGTTCTTTATAATATCGCTGTAAATGGTATCTTCATATCAAAGTTAAATCAAACATGTATTCTATGTTTTAGCTAACTTCGGAACAACTTCCACTATTTCGAAACTGGGAAACAGTTTAGCCCAATTCCATTATACGCCACTTGATTTAAATGCAAACAATGCTCTGTTGCCACAAGAAATTCAAACTTCCAACATGCATTGGGCTCGGTACATGTAAAATAATGTATAGCCTGGCCTCCCTTTTCCTTACATATTTGTTTTCCATTAATCCACTAGTCTCCGAGAACAAAGTAAACACGCTCAACTAACTGCTGGAACGAAACTTCAATTCAGGGTTGCCAGAACCTATTTTTAATATCCATAGTACACACAAAATAATTTTAATTATAGTACAATGTTTGAACAAGTTAAAATTTAAATTGTAGTAAGAGAATTTCGTCACTTATTTGAACAAGATTTCAGTAGAGTGAGAAGATGTGATCTTCATATAGGTATACCTTGCATAACATATTTTCATAAATCTCGTGGAAGCTATACCATTTTTTAGTATATGTCGGATCCTATGTTTCCCTACATTAGTGAAGAAGGAATAAAGAACAAACATATATCCAATCAAAGTTACTTTCTTATAGGTAAGTTACAAACTAAATTAAACGAAGGGTACTATTTATTCCCAAAAATGCAAAAATTCATGAAGAACAAACACATACAGGTCATAAATTTAGAAATTCTATTCTCTCAAAAAGTCAAAACGCTCAATAGAAATTTTAGACTCCAAAAAAATCACACATTATAGACGACATTTACTCCGTAGCTTCTTGTCTTGAATTTGTAATGTCTAAAATAGTTTTTTGTGAGAAGTTTTATTTATTGATGGAAATCAGGAAATAGACTATCGTCATAATCTAAGATGGTTACTGTTGCCTATAGATACTTGCAACAGCAGAAATTGTACTAATGCGCTGTTAATACATATTTAAACTTATTACATCTTAAAAACAAGTGAGGTGTGTAAGAATGGGCCTAAATGGCGCTCTGTTGTTCGTGCCTACCCCGCAAGGGAACTGGCGTGAAGTTATGTATGTATGTATGTATGTACATCTTAAAAACCCGGATCGTAATAATGCGAGCAAACCTCAGCTGAGAGCTCATTCCGGATCACAAAAGTGCGTAAAAGAAACAGATTTGAGAACCCTTGCATAGCCCAAAGCGAGAGATGAGTTGGTAGAAAGATGACGATGATAACTTTCTAAACAGTTCTTCGGAAGACTCCCCTTTACAAGGACGGTAGATAATGTACATTCATTTCTCACTTTAACGATAAGTATGCTTCTATGCTTAGTGACCTAATAAACTAATTTCAATTAACTAAGAGGTAAAATAAAATTTGAATCAAGAAATTTATGTCTATTACTGACGTAAAGTGAAGTTTTTTGTACATTTTCAATTTCAACGTCCATTAATCTTAATTAGATTAGCTTTTCCGAAGTAGCTAGAGGGCTGATATTTACATACATTCTATCTCATTTAACAATAAATCATTCCTGGAAAAAAGCGTACTCATTATTCAAAAAACCTTCCTCTATTCCTTATTCCCGTACATCCGAAATGATCCTCAACAATCAACTCCAACAAATCCAATTTACTTGGAACGTCGCAAAAATCAAGACAGATCGCTCGAGTGCAGGTAGCTTGGAAATTCGGGTGACACGAGTTCCACAATAACAAATATGGAGGAGCGTTCCACCGACAAAAGGATGGGTAGTAAATAATTTGTTCGGTACGACATCTGGGCTCTTCCCCTTCCCTGTAGCCCAGCGGCGAATTGCAAACCCCGAGGAAACGGTGGAATAAAACGGTCACACCCACGATGCTATTGGGTTTTAGGTGAGACACATTGCTCGATTGTTTGACTAACAATTTGATTGAAGCATTGGCGACAGTTTCACTGGAGGTAAGTGTTTTGTGATAGGCGAATTTACATTACTCTAATATCGCTCACGTATTTTTATTCGAAGTTTTTATTAACGTTGAATGTACAGCCACAATATTATTTCTTTAAAAGCAGAATTTGAATTGCCACGTCAAAATACATATTAGGATTTTTAAACAAGCCCTGGTAACTGTTGTTGTGACGTCAGCATCGCTTTATTACATAGGTACAGCGTGTAATGTTTAAATATCTAATTGTAATTACTGTGATGTAAATTTATATAATGTAATTATGGGACATTTTTTCCTGAAATAAATAAATGAAATAAAATAACAAGATGGCTACGTTTAGCAAGACTTAATAGAAAAATTGGTTAATCCAACCATTTCAATTAATTTATAATACTATAAATGTAAATATTTAAAAAAAGTGTACTTCAGTATATAAAACCAAAGTTATAAGGTATAATTTAATGCGATCCACGAGAACGCTGCCGACAAACTGCGCCGGAGTTTGGCATTGTAATTGTTTGTATGATCTTGTAACTTTTTTATTGAAAATAAATTATAAAAAAAGATCACCCGAAACTGACGGCAGCTTTAAAATATTAGTGAACTAAAATTAAACAGTTTTACCAACGTAATATTTTTGAGTGTAAATATAAAAATAATATATATTGTTACAACTTAGGCCCCGACAAAGACAAATTTCACGTACAGGTCTGTAAACGCACAATTTTAAATACCTGTCCGCATTTGAATTATTTGTAATCCTTTTATGATCGTCTTCTTTTGTTCACTTGTTTATTGGCATACATTTGAAGTAATTGTGGAGAATAGCCTATTTTCCTATTGTGCTCGCTCAAGAGCATCATTAGCCAGGTGTTGCGGATTACAAGTACAAGCTAATTCTAGGAAATTGTGTCAACGTTGCCGGGCAGGCATATTTGCATTTGTGAAGTATAAAACGACGGCCTGATTGAGACAGGAGTCAGTTGAGCGAGAACCACGATAAAGGCGAGACGTGTGTATATTTGGGAATCTAATAATGACCGACTTTGCGCTTTTTATTGAATTACGACCTTCTGCATTACGTTTGGATTTGTTGTGTTCGGTTATATTTGTACCAGTGTTATACGTGTTTGTATAGTTCTAATAAACTCTATAATAATTCTAACGGCATTTTAATTCGAGTCCCGCTATCTCGTAATAATATTATGTTGTGTTCATGTTACTCCCAAACAATATTTTTATGTTCTGAAAAATCAAACCATACTAAAATATCAAAAGTTTAGCCTAGTTAAATGAATTCCTAACTAAGTGCAATTATAGTCTTTAATAAAAAGAGCATTGGTGCTTGTTGGCTATCGCGGTCATCAGTATTCCGCTGATCCCTTAAACTCGCGTCACTCCGTAAGATGGTGAATATGAATATAAAAAAAATCACCCAAAGCATTTCTTACTGGATAACTTAGAAATGGATATTTAAAGATATCTCTTCGTCGTTTGCCTTTGATACAAACAAAGGTGAAATAATAATTTGAATCTCTTTTATATTTTTTCCGGTGCGTCAATTTCCATCGTTAGGATTAGTGTTGAGGAAAAAGATATTCTTTTTCGCATAAGAAATTCGAGATGGTTTTGCTTTGTCTGGCTTTTTACCGGCTATTCCTATCGGTTTCAATCATTTTTACCAAAGTCTATAACGGTGATAATAATACGATTCCGTTTCAGATATACCATGCAAATAGTACTGTTACGAGTTGCGAGACTCGAATTAAAATGCCGTTGGAATTACTATAGAGTTTATTAGAACTATACAAACACGTATAACATAGGTACACATATAACCGAACACAACAAGTCTAAATGTAATGCATAAGGTCGTAATTCAATAAAACGCGCAAAGTCCGTCACTTATTAGATTCTCGATTGTAGTACATACGTCTCGCTTCGCTCGTGGTTCTCGCTCCACTGCCTCCTTCTCTATCAGGTCATCGTTTTATACTAAATAAAGCCGATGTCCTCGTATCTAAGTCTACTTAATCCGCCACACCTGGCTAATGACTCGGCCGTAAATCGTCATAAAAGAGTACAACAAAACAATGGCCTGCTTTCTAATAACAAATTTTAAACACAAAGTACACAAAAGAGACCATCGTACAAGAGTTACAATTAGTTTAAATCTCGGCAGGTAATAAAATGTGTTTTGTTTCGGATATACAGGTGGACTTTCTTTTGTTGGGACCTGAGTTGTAACAGTACATTAAATATTTGGACATATCATGACGTCAATCAGCGTTTTCAAAACTTCAAATTTCGTGTTTTAAAGCTTAAATTGATTATAACGATATAATATATGAAATGTGACGTCACGCAATTTAGAATCCCTCCCCCCCTTATCACACTTTATTTCACTTCTACTGCGTGTGAACTGCACACCTACACTTTTTTTTAATCGTACTAGATGAATAAGAATAAAAAGTGGACGCAATCCAAAGCCACGTAACATACATAATGTTTATGACGTTTTTACGGAATGTGTTTCCAGAGCCATTCCCGGCAACAGTTATTGGCGAATTCATCCGGTACTTTTTAATCCCGTCCCATGGAGTTTTTATTTTATCCAACTGTTGTACCAACAAGCGGTTTAGAAGTTATGGCCGGTTTTAATTGAAATGTGTTGCGACGATTCCTTTTGGGTTATCGTTTTGTAGAGATTTCAAATGATTGCTTTAACCATATCAATACATAAGTAACGAAATTGTGAGTGTCAGAGTTTTTGCAAAATTAATTTTGATTCATAGTAATAAAGTAAGGGATTTTAAATTACACGGTAATCGTTTGTTCAGGTAAGTAAGTGGATCATTATTCAATGCAGATTGCAAAAGATAGCACATCTTTAGCGTGTGTGTACACAACACTGCTATGACACTGCCACCGCGCCGCCACAGTATTTTCTGTGTTTAGCAGGCAGGCATTAGCAGTGTGGCGGTAGTATGGGAGGGTGGACAACAGCCGATCACATACACATAGGTAATCACATAACAGCAGCGCGGTGGCGGCGTGATGGCAGTCTGTAAAACCTTACTTTGTTAAACCATACGTACTCAATATCAAAACACTTCCATGTTTTTGACTAAACTTAGAAAATCTGATTTAAAATTACCAGTGTATGTCTTAACCCATGTTTTAGTACCATTGCATATTCGTCGGAGAATTCCGAGAAATTTCGGTAATATTCGGGACTAGACGGCCACCATTAATCTATCTTTATTACCGGCCGTTTGATCGCGATGAATTCACGCAAGTGTCAGCCTACTTATACACTGACGGCAGTGTAACGTTGTTGAATATACATACTTGAATATATATACTTTTATGCATGTATGTACAGTAATCATTATACGTCACTATTGTTGCAGTAAAAGAATATTACTACTATACCCAGTTTACACAATACGCGCAGAGTAGGATACACCTCAAAAGCTTTTTTGAGAGCAGGGAAAATAGTTTCCCAGGCACGAAAAGTACTATTTTCTTCCCTGTGTTCAGGCAACACCAAGCGTACTTTCAAAATATGAGAAATGAAAAAATATATAAATATCTTTTAGGAAATTAAATGAGGGCAAAGTAGACTCACTCAAAGTAGTATTTAAACAGCTTGATGATTTTTTTTGAGCACAATTAAACGAGCGACTAAAAAGTTGCTTGATTTAAGAAAGCCACAAAGCCGTCAGTGTAAAATATCTGTTTATTTGCTACAATGACTCTGCGAAAATTTGTATAAGCTTCTAAGAATTTAGGGATTTGCTTACTTTCCACGGAATAGCCGTTGCTTGATATTTCAATATTTGGCTTTATTTTGGTAGGTAATTTGTAAAGCTTTATCCAAATCTTCGGAGTAATAAAAATGTACCTGGATTTTATATTATAATATTCTTTTTATAGCTAGAGTACAGAAGATAGGCTAACCGCCCCCTCATGGAAAGCGGTTACCGTCGTCGCCTATGGGTCTGGAGATGTGGCCATTGCGCTGGTACGAAGAAATTTTATGACACCCTTTTTAAAAAACCCTATTTTGTAGCGCTAAGGGAAAACGTCAGTTGGAAGCTCATTCCAAATCCCTATGGTGTGCAAGAGAAATGTTCTTAAGAAACGCTCCGTAAGACATATGAGCGAAGCGACTCAAGGAAATCAGGGTGAACACTCAGCCGACGGCGAGCGGTGCGATGGTATAAATAATAATATCAAACTATAAACAAAACTATTATACTTTTTTTTAAGTCGCCTTCTACAGGAGAAGGCGACTTAAAAAGTCTATGTGTAAGGCAGACATTCTTTTATTATTTTTATTTTTACCTTTTTTATTTTCTTTTTATGGCGAAATGTATGTGGGCGTTTTTATTAATTTTCCTTTTTTACATAATTCATCTCTAAAGAATTTCAGATCTTGTAAACGAATACATCTTGTTTTTACAATTTTGAAAAATGGCGAAAATGTTTTTCAATTTTGAATAAACTTAACTATTAATTATTTCATTTTACATATCTAACATCTATTTATATAGGATGTACAATATTAGGAGGTAGGAAAGGTTTTTATCCGTGCAAGGACGGAACAAGAATACAATTTCCTACGGTCGGGTGGCCTGTCGTAAGAGGCGATAAAACAAACTATAGCCAGGTGGTACGATATTTGCTCGTCTAGATGACTACCGCCCCTAGTCTAGAGTATACCGCCATAACAACCTTGAGTTGTGTTTTGGTGTTACAAATGTCCATAGGCGATGGTAACCGCTTTCTATCAGGCGGGCCGTGTCTGCCTGTCTGCTAATCTCAGGCAATAAAAAAAGGCTGATTTTATTACGTTATAATTATGTACATATACAAATATTGTGAATATTTATATGCGATAAATTTCGCACCTTAAAGATTTTATGCACAAAGTGTAAAATGGATTTTCTTAACATTTAACTCAAATTTTACCATTATTCGAGGTTTTATCCTTGAATCTTATTTCAGCTTTAATAATACACTTTTGAAGTACTTTCCATAAAGTTCTGAGTGTGACCCCAAGGCTCTTGAAAGTAGTTGAGATTGTCTAGGATCTTGGCTTCAGGCTATCTCTCGTATGTTTTAACTTATATCAAAGGGTAACTCGCGTAGTTTGTGTATAATTTTTGCATTTTATCCCCCCAAAAAGGTATATTACGAAGTCTCGTAAAATATTATATCTGAATATAGCCAAGGCCAATTAACAGATTTTGCAAAAAAATATTAAGAGAATTACTAGTACTAGAAATAGCAATAGCTTAGAGCTTTGAAATATTTTTAAGTTTTAAATAACTAGATGCCGCCACTAGATCTGGTAAATATCAAAAATTGCAAGGAAAAAGAATATTCAATGCTTATTTACCAACTTTTAAAGAAAATTTGCATCCAAATTGTCTTTTGATTATTTCAAATCTTACAAATTACTCAAGGTATACTTGTTTCTATAAATATTATCTCATTTTTTTATGGTTCTGAAAGATAATAATCATGGAAGAAAAATGATAAGATTGACAATGGGCCATAAAAACGTAACTATGAATATCTAAACACTAATCCCTCTTATTCATAAGCATATTAACTTATAACCTCGTTTTAAAGGTTTTTCATAATTGCATGCTGAATGACTTTTAACGAGTCTATAAACCTCGTAAAACTAGTATGAATGATGGGGTAAATTACTAAACGGCCCCATAGATTTTTTTTTTTTTGGGGTTTTAAAATTGAAAAATATTTTTAGACCAAATCAGCCAATATCAAAAATAAAGGAAGAAACTCTTCGTTGCCAATCGTGATCAGAAGGCTGATTCGTATTTCGATTTGTTTTATAGTTTATATTAACTTATTTAAAACTTAGTTTATTTAATTCTATTTTTAAGTTAGTTTATAATAATTTATTTATTACAAGATAACACAGTCCAATACATTTACACAAATAAACACTCAATAATGTTATTAGTAATATTTTTTCTTATATATGTTAGTAAATAATAACTAGCACTGATTTGGTCCTCTTAATGAAAGACCAAAACAGTGTTCAGTCAAATTTATCAGCTATTCCCTTCAGAATGCTGTTGCTGCTACCACGCAATCTTCTCAGTGACGAAGATGGTTGGACTCGTAGGGCATATTTGACTTGCCGAGTACAGAAAGGTATAGTAAGCCTTAAACAAGGTTATTTTAAGCTTCTCTGTACACCGAACAAATCTGCGGGCCAACATGTTTGCCTGGACTGACAATGCCCTACGTTCCCTATCCATGTCCACATCATCGACCTCCGTTACCCAATGCCCCAGATAATTAAACTCTTTAACTCTATTTATTGGAGTTCCATTGAGCAATAGAGGCGGGACAAATAATGGACACTTGATTTCGGCTTTAAACATCACGTATTCGGACTTTTTCACATTATATACCAAACCGTGACATAAGGCATGCCTATCGATATAAAATAGTTTAGCTACTTTATATCGATGTGAACAAAATGTTTACTAATAAAAATTTATATTTCAATTAATAAAAATCAAAATACAGTAATGTATATTTTTGGGTGGTTTAGGTTATGTTTTTTATAGGGCAATTCTCAATCTTATCATTTTCCTTCCATAATTATTATGATTTGGAACAATTGCAAAAACCTGAGATAATATTTATATAAATAAGTATACCTTGAGTAATTTGTTAGATTTGAAATAATCAAAAGACGATGCAAATTTTCCTTAAAAGTTGATAAAGAAGTGAAGTAATCGCACGCAGGGATGGTGCGTGACTTCGGTTTGTTAAACCGCAAGGACTTCTTTTTCACCGTTCAGTAATGTGCTGCGTTAAAAAGTGTACACAGTCTATTGGCATTGGGATACTAGGCTATCACTGGGATCAGTGTTTTAAACAAAGCGACGAGTGCTTTGGGCAAGTTTGTATACTGTCCCTTTATGACTTGGTTTTTGATAGTTACCTTCATGAGAAAATATGGGCTTATTTAGGATAGAGACAATATTGAATACAGAATAAATAATCATAATAATTAAAGCAGAGAGCTTATAGAGGTCGTTATCGCAGATTTATATGATGCACACGACAAGTATTAAAATTAAGTGGAAATTAGTGCTATGTCTTACAACTACCAGTATATCTGGATAGGTGTCAATTTCACTAAGCGAGTCACCAAAGACGATCGCTTTAAGACCTGATGTTGTTCTAATTAGGCTTCTGCTTAAAATAATGCTAATTGCACATCAAGCTAGTCTTCCGTGACTAGTTTTAGAATTATTTTCCAAAAATTATTGAAATATGTGCTCTTAATTTTAAATATCTCATACATTAATAGCGGGATTGTAAAATTTATTTTATTACTAGATCAAATGTTTGTTCTCTTTATACTTAGTAATAAGGTTTCTAAAATGCGAGTTTCTTTAAGGAATGGAATTTGGTAGATTGTACGGATATAAAATCGTGAGTCAATAATTATGTAGACATTACGCTACGGTGTGAGTAAAGGCCAACGCCGTAGATTCTGAGCAGCATTTGTTTTGAGGAATGGATCCGATACGTACGCCAGTAACCCTTCACTAGCCACTATCGCAACCATTGTTCTCTTTGGGGAATTTAACACCAACCCTAATATATTGAAGGGTTTTCTTTTTTATACTCTATTACGCGCAACGTATTATTTTTTATCACAAAGGAATTTTCTCCGTTTTGTCTAGTTTAGAATGATAAGTTTATTTGAAGTTTTATAAACGTTTTAAAATATATTAAGCGTAACGACACACTTGCCGAACGTAAGTTCGGCTAAATACGGTCGCAATGTTTTTTAACTTACTTATGATACAACATCATCCGTGCAGGAACGGAGAAAGAATACAATTTCCTGCGGCCGGGCGGCCTGTCGTAAGAGGCGACAAAACAATCGACAGCCGGGTGGTAGGGCATTTGCCGGACTGGATGACTACCACCCCTGGTCTAAAGTATGTCGCCATAACAACCATGAGTTGTGTTCCGGCATTAGTGATCAGGTTCCAGTATCCCTTAAGAGAGCAGCAAATGGTGTTGCAAATGTCTATAAGCGATGGTAACCGCTTTCCATCAAGTGGGCCGTCTGCCTGTCTGCTGAGCTCCTGCAATAAAAGAAAAAAAAACAGCGGAAATTCCGCCGAGTTCAGATTAGCGCCGATTCTTCAGTCGCCGATCTTTCCACGTGGTGTGTTCTGCAGATGGGTCGCTAGGCTTAGACGCACAAAGTTCTTTTCAATATTAACCTGGATATTTTATTACTTTTACTTTTATGTAAAAGTAAATTATTATTTTATCTGGCCAATGGATGAACAATTTATTATGAAAGGTAGTAATGTTTCACAGATATATGAGATAGATTGAAATTATCATAGTGATCGACAGTTCAGAGAAAATATCAAAAAGATCGAACCCCTTGTCTTGTGTAGATGATTTTGTCTTTTTCTTTGAAGTGTAGTTGTTTGTTGAAGTAGCTAAAGTTTTGTTGTATGGAACCAATAAGCGAAAACTTAAGTATGAAGACATTGTTACGTTCAAGGAAACTCGACCAGCTGAGGTAACAATAGAAATTTTACTAGGTATAATAATAATTTTTATTCTTCTATTCATAATAATGGAAATTTCAATGTTGTAAAAATTATGAAACTGTTTTACGTGATATGTAGTACCCTCGTTTACGCTCTAAACACGTGTCAAATAAAAGTCCTTTTATATAAGCATATTCTACGTTAAAACTTAAATTTCAAAGGAAAATAGAAACCTACTCAAGAGGCGTATTCCCAGGAAATTCGACGAAAATGTTGATATAAAATGTAGTGCAACGCCTTTGTGCCGTTCAACAAATTCGTGATCATGAACCTTTTGTATCTCTTAGTAGAAAGATTTTATCTATTACCTACACGTCGTGGCATGTAAACTGGTTTAGACTGTGTTGGCCTAGTTAGATTTTGAGGTATATGAACTATTTCAGATAGTATACACATATCTAGAAGTGGAAATTGTCATGCAGAAATTGATAAATACGCGTTAGAGCCGTGCTCTGGAATTAGTATATTGTTTACAGCTCCCTGGGCTGGGTCAATCGATGTGATACCGCACTCTTACAGAATACCGGCGTGAAGCGGTAAGCCTTGAGCTAATCGTGTTTCGTACGATGAGAGAGTTCCGACCCCCTAATCCCATGTTAACTATCACATCGCTCCTATCCTATTTTCAATATTCCGTCACTTATATCCTATCTTCACTATCCCATCCCTCCTATCCTATCTTCTATATCTCATTAATCTTATCCTATCGACAATATCTCAGCCCTCCTATCCTATATTCACTATCTCATCCCTCCTATCCTATCTTCAATATCCCATCCTTCCTATCCTATCTTCAGTATCCCATTCCTCTTATCCTATATTTACTATCCCATTCCTCCTATCCCATCTTCTATATCTCATTAATGTTATCCTATCTGCAGTATCCCAGCCCCCCTATCCAATATTCACATTCCAATCCTTTCTATCCTATCGTCATTATCCCATCCCTCCTATCCTATCTTCAGTATCTTATTCCTCTTATCCTATATTCACTATCCCATCCCTCCTATTGTATCTTCACTATACCAATCTTCCTATCCTATCTTCAGTAACCCATTCCTCATAACCTATCTTCAAAATCCCATCCCTCCTATCCTCCTTCAATATCCTAAGCTGCGTTGGCATCAACCTAAGTATTGTAAACGTCTATAGGTGACGGTGAATACTTTCCATTAGACGAGCCGTCTGCTTGTTTGCCAGATTCGCAATTAAAAAAAATAAAAGTGAAGTTCACTAGCCAAGACAAATGGAATAAATAGTTTAGTTATTATTACAGTGTTTGAAGCTGTATCTTAAGTGTCATCGCATCTTCTCGATTAAAATCCACATTATGTATTGGTTACCTATATTATTATGTTTCAAAAATGGTCACGTATGTAGGATGAGGCCTCTCGTTTTTAGGTACACAATAAACATAAAATTCTATAGGCGGGTTTGACACATCAGCAATCTCGATACAGAGGTTTCGTCATTATATTTTACTTCACTGTCAGCCTCTAGTAGCTATAACAATAGTGAGAAAAACTAGGCTTCTACGAGTTTAAAATAACAAAAAAAAAATGCGTTTATAATAATTTTTAGAATATCTTATTAGACCGAGTTGATGAATAATATAGAGATTATTTTATCCTTTTTTAAGAATACCCTTATTGCTATTAAGGTTATAGGACCCATATTAACACGACCGAAACTATGAAAACAAATGCTTATATGTGACATGTCTATATTTACAAGAAAAAAGTTCATCGCAATATCAGTGAAAAGTCTTCACCCTAACAAAATATTGTAAAAACAGTGTGACAAGTGTACAAAACAGTATACACATAAAATATATAAATATGAGTGTGGTGTGATCGTCCCCGTTGTATTTAAAAGCGGCGAAGAGACGGATGTGTGATGCGAACAAAATGTCTATGGAGACGACATACAATTCAAATTATAAATAAATAAAATACCTTTAGGGAATTTAATATTAAGTTAATAATGAGGTATATTTAAAATACTCTATTAAAATAAATAATCGTATAGTTATAATAATATAGCTTATTGTTAATCCTAATTTCAGGTTTTTAAAGAATAAACCCCCTATTAATAATACTTATATGAGGTTTGTAAGGTCGCTAAAAAGAAGTTATACATAATCGCTTTGAAAATTTTTGATAACAACCCTATAAACTTGTATAACATTAATTGTCATGTAACAATCTTAACATTTTCCTGCTACGCTTACAGCTGATAGGTGTGCATTAATCTTAAATGGGTACCTATCAATAATTTACATCGCTTTACTTTTTTGATTAAGCTTGTATTTCGCGTCAGGAAATAGTAGATTAAATAATATTTTCTTATAACGATAATACTTTTAAATTCTTTTAAATTAATTGTTATAAATATTAATTAATCTTTCTTGTTTTTAATTATGTAAATAAAATTAGTTTGGATGTTTCTATATTTGTACGTTTTTTTATTTAATTATAAACTGAGATATGTAATAATTTTTAAAATATTTTGTATATATTTAAGTACTTAGGATAGCGAAGATGACAGATGATATATTTTTAAAATACGAGTATTTCCGCAACACAAAATAGAAGTATGTATACAAGATCGAAGTTTCATGTAGATTCCTAGTAATAAATAAATATAATGCTACTCTATACCATTCACAGTTGATCCCCGAAACTGAGTGGTAAGAGAAGGGCTCGGACCCGCGGGGCGCGTTATTGATTTCCATTATACCCTCTACCAACATCGACGCCATTCTCAAACCAATCACCAACGCAACGCCAAGATTTAGCGCATTCACTTGGCTTTACATGCTCTTAAGCACCTCCCTACTCTGGTATAAATTACATAAATATAGATCAATGTTTTAGTGTAACGACACACCTGTCGAAGGTACACTGTCGAAATTTCAGCGATTACATGATCGGTCTTAGTATTCAGTTGGCATGATACACAAAACGCGCCGAACAGTCTGAATTAAGGGGTATTAAGTTCAGCGCATTACGCGATGGAAAGGAGTACGGTTTAAACTTTTCCTCAAATATTCTTATACCTTATTTTATCAGTGTTGGTAGTGTCAAGAAGTTAAATTATCTATATTTAGATCCGTAAAAGTATTGCAACATGTATACCTAATATAAAATGGTTTATCTACGTTCGCTGAACTTTTGATCGCGTAATACGTAGCATGATGCTATTCAAAATACATTGCATGCGTTCTCACAAAAACAGCTGTTAAAAGAAAGATTCGCCAATACCCTGAACGCTACGTAAATTTGGTTGATGTTTCATAGGTTACTTAAAAACACTGTGTATTTAGCTGAATTTTCTACGTCGCACATTGCTCAAATTCGTCGCTAGTTTTAGAATGATACTCATGCGTATGCCAACGTTAGAGTCTCCTTTAAGAGAGCAGCAGCGCATTTGTAGCACCTTTGGTGTTGCAAAAGTCTATAGGCGATGGTAACCGCTTTCCACCAAGTCGGCCGTCTGCCTGTCTGCTGAACTCCTGCAATAAAAATAAAAAAAAAGAGATCCATTTCAAACTTTGCTATTAATACTATGACTTATCTTAAATCACTGTTCGACTCGTAGAATTTTCGTCCGTATATCTGTCTAAAAGTTTATCGAATAGCCTCAGATATTATAGCTTAATGGATATCTTTGAAAATTTTATGGATTATTTTTTCTTAAATTGATGGATATATAAATAAATTCATTAGTTTTACGTTAAATTTTCACGTGTAGTACATGTTGATATCTCGCAGAGGTCAGAAGACATGAATTATCGTCAAATTCATATGTTTTTATTTAAACTAAGTTCCACTAGAGAGCACTGAAAGTCCAAGTCCCGCGCGAACGAATTGGTGGGCGTATATAATTTTATTAATATTAACCAAACCACAATCCCTAAATGTCCCGTCGTTAATTAATGGCAAGGCCTCAACTCGGCATCGGATAGCGAACGGTGGTAATAAAATTTTGATTATAAAAATCGAACAAGTAGGTAGTAGTAGGAACGAACAGTCCATGAGCTATGAAAGGTTCCATAGAAGTGATAAAAATCCTCTATCAAGTGTTTTCGTCATTTGACTACGAAAAAATTTAATTAGCAAAACAAAATTTAATCGCAAACTACTTACAGATAGTCTTTGAATCAATATTAATTGATAGTAGATATTTTTTATGTTCTATCATCTTGATTTTTTTGTTCAGATTTTTTACCCGTACAGGAACGGAGAACGGAGACGATAATGTAAATAGAAAAAAATCAACCCTCATTTCTATGTATGGCGGCCACCCATAATTTTACAGTTTTAATGAACCCATTGTGTGGCTCTTTATTCTATACCGACTATAACTACCTGACAAATTTCATCTATACCGGGTGTTCCAAACCTATGATGCCACATGGAGGAGAAGGACTTGAAATATTGTAGATATTAAATTAATAATATTAATTAATATTAAATATATTGCTTAACGAAAAAATCGAAATGAGTGCTGGGACACATAGTAGAAGTAAAACTTCAACAGACAAGTGGAAAAACGAATGGCAACGGATAAGCGGCAAAACGAATCGCAACAAAATTTTAACTTGAAGTTTTAGGGGCAGATTGTTAATGTACTTGTCCAATTTGAAAACCTGCCCGTAAAACTTCAAGTAAAAATTTTGTTGCGATTCCTTTTGCCGCTTATCCGTTGCCATTCGTTTTTCCACTTGTCCGTTGAAGTTTTACTTCTACTATGTGTCCCAGCACACATTTCGATTTTTTGCAGGTTTACCGCAAATTATGATTTGGTTAGGTTAGGTACATTTTAATTAATGCATTTTTTATTTAAATATATTTTATTTTATTAAACAAAAAAATTGAATTCGATCCGGAACCAAAAAATGCATCCATAGTCTACTCTAAAATTATGCCCTCTCTCACCACGTCTAGTCTAAATTTATGCCGCTCCCCCACGCGGCCGTAGTGCTTTTTCGTGACAGAAAAATCCTAAGACCCCTGTCTATATAGAAGTTTCACTTCAATTCCTTCATTTTTAAAAGTCAGTAAAACTGCATTCAAAGATTTTCAAAAAGTTGCTTATCCCATCTGGGAATCTGGGACTGTATTTTTATAATACCAACCACTAGGGCCAGTAATAAGGAATAATTCTTACTATGTAATGTGGTATCTCAAAATAAAGAAAAACCGTGAAAAATCGATTGATTGATTAGATTAGACAGGGAGCATATTTTAATAAAATAATGTCGCTATTAGATTTAAAAATATAAAACTGTTCAATTTACGTTTGTTTTTTGGATTATTGTTGAAGTGAAACTTTTTTTAGAATCGTTGTGATTTGAAACTCGATGAAACGAAAAAGTGAGATTAAACAGAGATAAACACATAAATCGATAGGACTAAGCCTGCGAGAGAACGAGATAATGAGTTTTACATTTTGCATAGCACAGATTAGAGTCAATAAGACCGATGATGAAATATAGGTCCAATTTGGTCCAAAATAAAACTGATAAGTAATAATCTTTTTTTAGACTAAAATAATGAAAAATTGAAAGTGTTACTTAAGAAGTTTATTTTGAATTATAATACGTTGACGGATGTTAGCTAAAAGAAATATATTTATATTAATAAAAGTTCGAAAATAATTATCTGTGAGTACATTCTCTGAAGTTTCACTTCAACTGCGTGTGAAATGCAATACAATTTTTTTTTGTTTCGTTTCCGCTGACTTTCAACTTATTAGTAAAATTGTTTCAAATGTGTTAATTTTTTATTTAATTGTAAAAATTTCACTGTTTCTTTAATTTAAGATACTAATTTTTTTAGAAGAAATTAAACCTGTCTAATCCTTTTAATCGGAATCGTAAAAATATGCTTAGTTTTTTTGACATTTGTTCGGTTCGATCCCCAGATGAGGTAAAACAACTTTTTAAAATCTTTGAATGCAGTTTTACTTATTTTTAAAAATAAAAAATATTTCAATTGAGCAGAATGTCCTATCTACAATATTTAAAATAAAAGCTTTGGGACAACCTGTACAGATCCAGTTGTTTCTGAGAAATCTGACTGACATACAAAGACAGAAGGACAGATGGGTGGACAAACCTGACGAAAACATGAGTTTTGTGTTTTCCAAATTAAGCACGGACCTCCAAAATTAGTTCATTTTGAAAATAGGTATGGAATAAATTTTTATCCAACAATTATGAGTTCATCGACAGAAACTAATGAGAAATCTCCATCGATAAGCCGTTATCAGACCTTGTCATGCTACTTGTAATTAACTTTTCAGCTTGTATTATAGGGCTACGAATTGCGTTTTTATCGTTCACGGAAATGTTTTGTAACTTAATGGGAAGTGTAGGTAGGTATTTAATCTTTTAAACAAGTGTACACATTTTATAACAAGGTTTGAGGTTTTTTTTTAAAACACTTCAGTTGTAACTTCTATTGGGTTTTTACTTATCACTATCCTACAACCTGTAGTAGGTATATGTTTGTGGTACACTCTATGAAAAAACTGTCAGATCTTTGAATTTGGAATTTCACAATAATTTAAATTCATATTCAAATGTATTATATTTTATGTACATACATACATAACTTCACGCCAGTTCCCTTGCGGGGTAGGCACGAACAACAGAGCGCCATTCAGGCTTATTCTTACATACCTCACTTGCTTCTTTGACATTCATAATTCTTGTCATGCACGCTCGTCTGTTCGTAAGGCTCTTGACATCACCTTCTGCTAGTACACGATCAATTTGATCATGGATGGTGTGTCGTGGCCTTCCACGACTTCTGATCCACTTTTGCATTGTATATCTGTTTAGTCATCTTATTTATAAATGTATGTATCTTATCTTTTCCATTCTCCCAATTATTTGGGATCGGCACGATATGTCTTTTCTTTCCATACTCTTCTGTTCTGACGTACGTCGTCTGTCACAACACAAATCTTCATGTCATCATTTACACAATCCATCTATCTCTTTTTATGTATACCTTTACGTTAGATGTCTTATCTATCATTAAAATATAATTTTGTAAACATATACAGCAATGTGTAATGTTTATCAACTAGAATGTTACTACTAACGTTATTTGTTACAGAAATATAGGGTTAATATTGTTGTGAATAAAATGTTTACTTACAAAATTAAATAAATAAATAGTAATCGGCAGACAAACACATGCATTGTATATCCCCAAGCTAAGCAAGTTACGCTTGTGTTATGGCTAATATACAACGGACCACTTAGATCAGAACATAGTAAATAACAGAAAGTTTGTTTCCGAAATTCACCATGCCAGGAATCGAATCCGGAGCCTCTGCGTTCCAGAGAGTTCGACCGGATAAGACTTAGCCGGCTCAACCACAGCGACCATCGAATTTAATTTCGAATCAATTGTTGAAAATTAACAGTCTTTTAATTTCGATAGAAATGCAAATTAAAAAATCTTGAGAGCCTATAAAAAGCTGTGCTTTTTGCTAGTTTATTATATTAAGGTAACAATCTTTTATGGAACAATTATAGTACTTAATTATTTTTGGATGCGACTCAGCATGATTTGAAGGTGATTTTTTAATTTCATTGGTACTGGAATTATATTGGACCTTAGGCTTCGATTGTACACGACTGAATTCTTGATTGAACATTACAAATGTTTTGAAATTGATGGCCTGATCTTATATCTTATTAACCGTTCATTAGCTTTACTACTTATCGGTTAAAATTTGACATAAGCTCCATACAAGTAATGTTAAAATTCAACTGCCATATCGCAAGAGAATGAATATATAAATATTAATATTTTATTTATTCTTGAATGCCTTTCAAGACCACGGGCCGTAACAATGGCCCGGACATTTGGAGGGCTTGCGTGGAGCCACGGGAAGGCCAACACGTAGAAGCTCCTTGACAAATTTAATGTAAATGTGGCGTGACCCTGACCGGCGATTATCCCTGTCTACGCCATATAAATAATATTATTATAATATATTTATTATATATAAATAGTAATAAGTATATAAATAGGAATCAAGGTAGCCTAATCTTAATGTTATTAGCATCAAATTTTAGGCTTCGTAGACTCTTTCATGACAAATATTACGAGCGTGTAGAATAAATAATTTATGTGTATCTATTAGGCAATTCTATAGCTACCTTACTACAGATATAAGCCTTTCATTTATGTTAGTATTAAATTATAGTAGAAAACATTTACTTTTGTATATTAATTACTTTTGTGTTTTCTTGGAATCAATTGTAACTTTTTAGTTACTTAACTCATAATTATATTAATACGGGGTGAGTGATGTATAACATAGGTTCTCTTACCTAAGATAATAAATGATTATCTATAGGAAGTTTATATCTCAGTGTTTTCAAATTTATTTTCGAAATCTACATACAAATAGGACTCTTCTAAAAAACCACCCCCTATTAATCTTATTTAAACTAGTTGCAACCGGATCGGAATGGCGCGTGCCCAAAGAGGATAGGGTCAACAAACTGTGTGGGACGAAGGGTCTCAAAATAGAGGGTACTTTTAAAAAAGATAGTGCTATTTTGCAAATTACTTTATTACATCGTAATTCAGGTGAACATTGTATGTGCCTGCAGCTTTACTTGGTAACATTTATCTAAATATGTTTTTCAAAATTTTATACATAAGATAAACTGTCAGTAGTAGAACTTTATTTTTCTTTAAAAAAATAATCGTTAGACAAATACACATATTGTATGTCCCCAAATTAAGCAAGTCACGCTTGCGTTAAGGGTAATATACAACGGACTACTCTGGGGCCGATCCCAGTCACCCAGACCATAGTAAGTAACGGAGAAAATAGGCTTAGCCATAGAGGCTGTCTGGTGGACGGCCTGCATGACAGAAGTGCAAACTTTGTATCTGAGCATGACAGTCACGCGAGTTCAGTGCTTTTTCCCCACACCAAAAGTTCTCGACGCACCTAAAGAAGTTTTCACTTCCATAATAACAGCCCATAAATGTCCCCCTGCTGGGCTGTGATCCCCCTATTTTTAGTAGGGAACGGAAAGTAATACCAGCTACGCTTGTGTAAGGTGGTTGGACGGGTTTAACCTACCTATGTGTTTGTTTTATCGTGATATTTTTATTCGTATGTGATAATTATAACAATATACACAATATGTCAGAAAATTGCCTAAGTGGTGCATGTTTTCCGGCCAGGATTCGAACCCGCGTCATTACAGACACGAGCGAGCTAACCATTAAGCTAACATGGCTTAACTTTATGCCTCTGCTACATCTGGATTATCCGTGCAGGAACGGAGAAAGAACTAAATAACCCACAGCCAGGTGGTAGGGCATTTGCCCGACTAGATGGCTACCACCCCTGGTCTAGAGCATGCCGCCATAACAACTTTGAGTTGTGTTCCGGCATTAGTGACCAGGTTCCAGACTCACTTAAGAGAGCAGCAGCGCATTTGTAGCACCTTTGGTGTTGCAAATGTCCATAAGCGATGGTAACCGCTTTCCATCCAGTGGGCCGTCTGCCTGTCTGCTGAACTCCTGCAATAAAAAAAAATCTGGGATAATATTAGTGTTAGTGACTGTGTCATACAGATGTTTTGTGATGCGACATTGTTATTAAATATTAATAACGTTAAACATTGACAGATAACACATGTGTATACACTAATGTAACTAATAATTAATTACCTTATTTTAAACGCTATAAACAAGATGCATTTGGGCACTGTGACTTCACTAACACTAACATTCTCTCAGGAGCAGGGATATGAGGATAAAAAATATTAAAAATTTTGTATTTAGAATTATGAATTCAAACACGACTAAAGTAATACCCCTGGACAAACAAAAATATTGTAAACTTCTGAACTATGAATGTTATGCTTGTGCTTTGGGCAAGAGATAGAGTTTATAGAGTAATTTTGGATCTGATGCTAGTATCATCTAGGCCAGAGCAAATTACTACTGGAAATCGAACTTAGGAAACACACAGTGACAAGTAATGGCAATTTTATACCATCAGTAAAATAAAAAAAAAATGGATACTAAGATACTGAAACCAGGTAGTAATCTTGTACTTTGTTTAACTACTCATTACTTTGTTAATGGTGAAACCTAGTATTAGTTCATAAAATATTTGTAAAAAAGACCACGAATGTATGTGAATAATAATAATACAATATTTGTTTATTTTATTGCAGAAGCACAGCTGACAGGCTGACGGCCCAACTGTGATGGAAAGTGGTTATCGTCGCCTATGGACATTAGCAATACCAGATGCTGCAAATGTGCTGCCGGCCTTGAAGGAGAAACTGGAACCTGGACACTGATACCGATGATGATGCTGGGGAGTTTGTTGCGCCGCTTCTTTTCCTTTAACAGTAACTAAAATTCTTTGAAAGCAGTGGTAGACTCATTACTTTCAATTAGTAATCTTTAAAAGCCGAAAATAGACAGTTCAATGCTGTCTTTCAAGTTTGACAGAATTGAGGAATTGTCAATATTAAAAAATACACGAACTTCATTATCAAAAAAAGTATGTGTCTTTTAATTTATTATCTGTTTATTTGTTTTCTAATTGCGTCTCTTAGGTAATGAAATATGTTCAAATATAAATACGTGTTTAACGTTTATTATTATATATGAAATAGAATTAATAAAAAATTTGTGTGTGTGTGCAGTTCAGAAGCAGTAGAAGTGAAATAAACACAAATACCAAGGGGTGGGAGAGATTCTAAATTAAGTGACGTCACATTTCATATATTATCTCGTTATGATATATTTACGCTTATAAACACGAAATTTGAAGTATTAATGAAAAATTTTAAAACATTTCCAACTCTATTTGTATGAGCAGTATTTAAATGATTAAATATAATGTATTCTATCTCATTCTCTCGCAGGCTTAGTCCTATAGATTTATATGTTTATTTCTTTTTAGTGTCGCTTTTTCGTTTCATCGAGTTTCAAATCACAACGTGTTCACTCACACACACAAGTTTCACTTAAAAAAAACGAAAAAATAATGACAAAGAAAAAGCAGTTAAAAAGTCAGTTACGAAACCTTTTTTAAATATTAAATTTAAATTTTATTTTTTATGTCTCATTTCTACACAAATTGAAAGACAGAAATAAACACGTCTAATTCCGGTTTAAGATTCAATTTTGAAATAAATACATTCATTTTTCATTTTATAGTTAGCAATTTTTCAGTCATTCGTTCAATCCCATTTGCGTCGTTTGAGCAACAGTAATCAGGAGAAAAAATAAACAAAGACGAATTTCATTGCATCACAATATTAATAAAGAGAAATTCGCCCTCACTTACGATAGGGAAAAACCTGCTGAATTATTTACCCAACCAACGCTTAGAGGTAGTCGTAAAACGTTACTCGTGAATTCAGTATAGATCTTGAATGTTTGGTCGGACTATAATTCAGGGGAGTGAAAATAAGAGATAGTTCTGTCTCATTTCCTCTCCCTTCTCGTAGGATTTTCGCGCTAAACTTAACGACTGTATATCGGAGCATAACATTTTTAAACACGGAAAATATTAGAAATTTATTACATTTTCGATTTTTCAAATTATAATTTTCATTCGAATATATTTACTCTGAGCATTCATTGTTATGATTTTGCATTGTATGTCAAAATAATGTTGCCATTGTTCAAGATACATTTTACACTAGCGGCGATTTTATTCAATCTTTTTATTTGGAAACGGAATCTGGTGAAATCATGAAAAAATATAGAATTGCACTCGATAATTATATTGTGACTGAGAGATGATAAAAAAATATTAATTTTATATTATTTTAAAATTTCTGTTGCTTAAAAAGTATTTTCGACGTTTCTAACAACTACGAAAAATTATAAGATTTTAACATTATTACAAATTTAATGTCTTTTATAATAAAATGTATACTTATATTGCTTATAGAAATAACATTATATTTTATTTTTATTGTTGTTGTGTTTCTTAAACCTTTACTTAAAGATATTTGTTTGAGAGGTATTTTGGAAGACGGAGGTGTTTTTAGCACAATCATTAAATAATTATATATTTTTGCCAAAACCAGCATTCCTTGTCCATCTTTAATTATATTTCTGACTATATGAGTGTGAATAAAGCCGAAAAACACGAAAAGTTCGCTCAGTAAGTATTAATTAACTTTATGAGTCATGGAATCCAACTTAGTTTCACGCGATAGTAATTTGGAGACAATTACTTAAGTCGTAACATACTACATATTAATTTGATAATAATGATTTAATGAAAGTAAGTTTTGTTTTGAGTGATAAATCTCATACTAGGGTTTCTAATTTAATCTTTACTTTGAGAACTATTAAATCAGTGTAGATAAAGGAATTTCCAAAATGTTCAAGCGACAAAGTGAAAATGTGATGAGCAAGTGTTGCCAGACACTTATACTAATTATCTGAAAGAAAAGTTATATAGATTTTATCAGTGTTTTAATAATTAATGTAACAATATTTGAAACTGATTTAAATTATAGTCTTATGTAAATATTTAGTGGTCGTATAGAATATTTCTGCCATCAGGTTAATGTACGGGATAATACAATTATGAATGATGACTTGAAATAATATCACACTAACTACTGTAACAGCTGCTATTACACTTTTGAAAGAAAATAATTTTTTAAAAATATTCTGTTTTCGTGCATATCTGCTTTGGCAGAAACAAAATGTTTTTAGCTTAAAAATTGTGAGGATAAAAAACAAGTTAATCGAATATTTGTATTATATATTTGAAATATATATTATTTGATTTGCTGATAGCTTCTGATAGACATTAATAATCCAGCTGCAAAAGAAAATTCTACAACAAGTATCAAATGAGCCGTCTAAACCGACTTTTGAAAACCAAGAAACCACCGGTAATTTGGAGCGTCTGGCAGCACTTGTGCTGGGAATGCGAAATAATCAACCTATTCACACAAAAGCCAACTTAGCTTGGTATCTAAATATCTAGGTAGGATGCCCATTTGTTCGCTGTTCAATGGATAGTGAAAACGCCCACTGAAATATGAAACGGGCTTGTATTTTCGACTCAGCTTGCGGTTCGCTTACTTTTCAGGTTACATTATAACCCCTGTAAGCAAATACATAATATAAAATTAATTAAAATTAATCGCCATATATAGTAGTATTTTTTTTTCAGTCCTGCCATTTGTTAAGCATTACACAAATAAAGTCTTGAAGCTAATTCTATTGGTGAAAAAAACACACAGTGACTTCTTGTCACCTTGTTAATTTATGTTCTATATGAGACTCTTTTAAACCTTGTATCACCTAGAAGCTGGCGAAGTTAAAGGAAAAGATTTACCTGGAATTCAAATATCCAAATAAGCCCCAGTCATAATTCTACTACATGTTACAAATATTATATCATTAGAAATTTGATCAGCTTCATTATTCTAGCGCCATGGCTGTGTTCGAAGTTTGTGCTTTGTGAGTTTTTAATCAGATTAAATAAGTTATTTTTCAGA
Source organism: Dendrolimus kikuchii (assembly GCA_019925095.2). Lineage (NCBI taxonomy): Eukaryota > Metazoa > Arthropoda > Insecta > Lepidoptera > Lasiocampidae > Dendrolimus > Dendrolimus kikuchii. Next base: position 7,990,256 of record CM034401.1, read on the forward strand.
AAAATCCATATTCGTTATTTTTTTTAAATATATATGTTCCTTAGTTTATTTTAGGGGGTTGCCTGGAAGAAATAGCTCTAAGGGATAAGGCCGCCCTTTGTTCAACAATTATTGTACCTTGTATTTAAGAACGTAGTTTTAAAAATTGGTGAACAATAAAGCGTTTGTGTATAATTGTAGATAAATATAAAATTGTTTGGGTATTTGTATATGTATATTTGTTTATGTTTCATAGCGTTAATATATTATATTATAGCTTATATTAATTGATCAATTTATATGTCCAAATATAGAAGTGAAGCCACATGTAAAACGATTCTTATAAAGATATACAAAGCATAAATATAACGTGAAAAAAGATAATATTTCGAGCTTTTAAAAATATCTATTTAGCCCTCACAGGCGAATGAGCACAAATAATTCACCGGCCGACCCGTCTCACTCATTGCTCAAATTTTGGCAACCCTCCGCGAGGGTGAGTGAAAGGGAGGATTGTATCAAGACACCCCCATAGAGTACGCGCTATGAGGGGTCCACAGAGAATTTAAGGTTAGTGGACATGTAGGCATATAGACGGGAACACGACAACGCGGTTGTCTAATTTAGTTATTTGTCGTGCTTATTTTTCGTGCGTCAAGTCATAGTTCGCTGTTGTACTGTGCTTTAGTGTAGTTAAGATAAATAATCAAGTGTACACTTTAATAAAATTTAAAACAAAAATTTATAAAAAAAAATCGATCGATATATAATTATAATAGTGATAACTTGAAATTGAGAATTTGATTTTATTTTCGCAGTGAAATAAAAATAAATAATAACGTGTGTGTAAGTGTCGTTGGGTCGTTTGTTGGTAAACACTTCGGCGTGCGACTGTGGGTAAACATTAGCGACAAACATAACACTTTTCCGACGAGTAAAATAGTGAATCCACTACACATTTGTCAATAGCATAATTTAAATTCAACAATTTATCGTAAACGCTCAATTTCTATACTGATTTGTACAAATATAATTAGTGCCAAATATTCTAAATTAATCTGTTTAAGTGTATTTATTAAATTTATTAATATTAAAGTTATATAAGAATAAAAGTGCAATTCGAGTTTTAGCTTAGGTTATTTGTTTATAAGTGAACGTGAAGGCGGGAAATCCGCGCGAGGGTCGACTACATTTACTATACCGATCGATAATATTACGCATTACGGGGTGACTGAGAAGAACTCACACAAACGTCCGCCACCCTCCGCCTACTACCACGAAAACGAAAGTAAATAGCGCTTTAAAAACGAATTTATAGTATAAGACATTGAAGTACAAAAATACTGTGATTTCTGTGTTCACATCTGTGATAACTTTAATTATGCTTGTTGGTAACATTAATCCGATGTTGTTCGGATATAACATGCAGAGCCCACAAATGCCGGTTAGGCCCACAGTTGGGGTAACCACCGTCCAGGGTAGTGAGAAGCGTGCCTCGCCCCAGACTCCATCGGAGAGGACTGGGGCGCCACCTGCTGCTGGGAAGGATGCCGTCAAACTCTTCATTGGACAGATACCGAGGCATTTGGAAGAAGACGACCTTCGGCCGATGTTCGAAGAGTTCGGGAAAATTTACGAACTCACCGTACTTAAAGATAAACACACTGGAATGCATAAAGGTACATACACAATTTTATTTCTATACGTAGTAGACAGACAGGTTAATAGTACACCTGAGAGGAAATTGCCATCATCGCCTATGAAAATTTCCAACACCAGCGATGCTACCAACGTCTTGCCGGCCTCGAAGAAATTATATTACTTCTCGAAGATTTAGTAATATTAAAAATTAATTTCAAGATAGATTGTTATAAGTATCATATTAATGTAAACGGGGGTGATATGAGTTATGAATGTTTACTAATTAGAGCCGTCACTGTGTGTAAGGAGTACAAAATGGCAAAAATACTTACTGCGCACAACTAATGATAATGTCCATTAGCTATTAATTAATATAATTTTTTCAGGGTGTAACACTTTTTTTTATTAATCGTTACAGTCGTACAGGTTAATAAACTTTCACATACCTGTTTGGAATCTTATGTTTAAAATTAAATTTGATTGATTAAGTAAAAATGATTTGTGTGAAAATTTTCTGATATCCGTATGTTTCGACGACAGGCGTACTCCTGGTATATTATCAGAGTTTCAACATGTTGCAAAGGAGCAGAAAAATTTATTTTTGGAATTATATAAACGTGATTTTTTAAAACTGTTTTGCTTTAAATTGGAGCGTATATAATTAGTCATTTCTAAAGATAAATTATTTTTTGTAATTTATAAAATAAATTTAAATGAGTCACCTCTAAAATATAATAAAAATAATAATGATATTAGTCCATAAAATCTCACTACCGGCAACTCATTTTGGATGAATTAACTGTATAACCGGCTCGTTTGTCTAAGCCGGATTAACGCGTTTCTCAAATTAGTAATTTCGATGTCGGTTTCCTCACAATATTTAAAAAGATATTTCAGTTTACATAAGCTTCTTGGGTATTAATGTAGCCTTAAATTTTATTTATTTTGTGATAGGTAGCGATTATATTCTAATAATAAACAATATTTATTACTTTAAGAAAAGACTAATCTATATATATAAAAGAAAGTCGTGTTAGTTACACTATTTGTAACTTAAGAACGGCTGAACCGATTTGGCTGAAAATTGGTGGGGAGGTTTAGGGGGACCTTAGACCCAGGAGACGGACATAGGATACTTTTTATCCCGTTGGAACCGGTTGGTGGCGCTGATATCGGGTTCTAGTGTCCTCCTAATCACCTGGAGCGATTTTGGTGATTTTGTTTTTTTGTGTTTTTGAATGGGTTTTCGCATGGTTTAGATCCACAATTGGAACCGGTAAGTGGCGCTGGGATAGGGTCCTATTTATTTTTATTTTTTCAGAGCAGGACAACGTCTGTCGGGACCGCTAGTATTAAGTATAAAAATGAATCTACATAGAAACTAAAAATGATCTAACAAATATTGAACATCAATTAAATGATTGTAAATTAGGAAAAAAACCCGTCTCTAATTATCGGTCTAGACCCCCCCCCCCCGGCTCAAACCAGTTCACTGACACAAGGCAGCGTAGCTAAAAGGTCGTGAAGTCGTTAAAAATTTATTTCAAATATTTGGCTATAGCGTAAACAATTCTGATAAACAAGATGATAGAACTTGAAAATATATTATATTTTATACAAAAATTGGTTTGTACAAAATCCGTGTTAGTTATTAAGGTCAACGGTATTTTTTATAAAAAATTTTATCTATAAAAATAATTTTACATCATAAAATAGTATAGTATAGCATCACTTACACTTATGAGGTTTGCGTGTGATGCAACACACCCTCGCACTTACAGTAAAACTGATTCTATATAAATACAAGATTTGTAAACAAAGATTGTATCGTGTTTTCCATCGTTCCTATAATGACGTTTATGTATGTACATATATATACACATATATGTACGCATAAACATTCTATTCAGTTATTGTTCCCTTGGTCAAGTAAATAAGTAACGGATATTCGTCAATTCTACAGGATCCTTCAGTTTGCATGGACCGACATCCAGTGGTGAGTAGGTCCATGTACAATTTGTACAATTTGGAGCTGTATCCCGAAATACATCCGTGCTTAAAGACGCACAACTAAGTCCCGTATCCGTAAGACCTACAAGGCTCCGGCAAGTATAGTATGCAGTGGACTATGGAGTATATTGATTCGTTAAATGTAATCTATTTAGGTCACTTCTAATTGTCTGCAATCGAATGAGTGTGTGTGTGGATCCGTGTCTTGTGGTCCCGGGCATGGTTACCGCTACTTTTTTTATTTATTTTTTTATTGCCTGAAGCAGGCAAACAGGCCGATGGCCCACTTGATGGAAGGTGGTTACCGTCGCCTATGGACGTTTGCAACACCAGGGCAGTTGCCAACGCGTTGCCGACCTCTAAGAAATTTTATAACGCCCTTCTTAAATGACCCCATGTCGTAGCGCAGAGGGAAAACTTCGGCGGGAAGTTCTCTTCAGATCATTGTTGTACGCGAAATAAACGTTCTAGAGAACCGTTGCGTAGTTGAGCGTGGGAGCCCCAGGAAATGGGGGTGAACACCCCGCCGATGGCGAGCGGTGCGGTTGTAAAAATAGGGCGTTGGCATCAAATCAAACAGTTCCTCGGAACACTCTCCGTTGTACAGGCGGTAGAATACCCAGAGGGACGCAAAGTCTCTTCGAAAGCTAAGCGATTCTAAACCGCCTGTTAGTATGGGATCGTCGACTATACGAACGGCGCGACGCTACCGTCGAACCGGTATTCGAATTGGTGTTGGTTGTACATTCATCAATAATGCGACGGTTGCAGGTCCAAGGATTTGTATCCATCCGGACCTACCCACCTCTACTGACATCCATTCAGCTGATTTTTAATATTTAAAACATTAGACTTTATTCTGTTTGTTAAAGTTAAAAGTAAGAGGACTTATTCAAAGTGATGCCCAATATACATTTATGTCGCCGCTATATAGGGAAAAACAATAATAAAACTAAGATTTGATGTTTAAAGGTTTTTTATTTCTTCATTTGGACATAAAACTTTGCTGGCTTGAAATCTGTATAGTAAGAACAATAAATACACCACTTGAGTCACGTCATGTGAATATTATACAAATGGAGTTCTAAGAGACGGTCTATACATTTTCGCACATTGTCAATATCTACACATTCATGGATTTAACTTATATAAAATGTATTCTAATAAGTCGTAAGTACCTAAGGAAAGGGACCTTGGGCGTCGAAGCGAACGCTCCGAACGCACCCGGGATTTTACGCTCTGATGATGATGAATCCTAAGTACCTAAGGATCTTTTAAAACAAGTAATCTATGTTCATCTCCGATATTTTATGTATTCATATCAAAAATATAATAAAAATAATATAGAGGGATTGAACGAATTTTCGAATTGTGTTTTTAATAACCGTCCAGGAATGGAAAAAGAATACTAATTCCTGCGGCCGGGCGGCCGGTCGTAAGAGGCGACAAAACAACCCACAGCCAGGTTATAGGGCATTTGCCCGACTGGATGGCTATCACCCCTGGTCTAGAGTACACCGCCATAACAACCTTGAGTTGTATTCCAGTATCAGTGGCCAGGTTTCAGTTCCTCCTTCAAGGCCGGCAGCACATTGGCAGCACCTTTGGTATTGCTAATGTCCATAGGCGTCGGTAACCACTTTCCATCACAGTTGGCGTGTCAGCCTGTCTGCTGTGCTTCAGCAATAAAAAAAAACCATTTTAAAACAATAATACATAACAAATATTACTATACTTAAATCTTGAAATATGTCTAACCTTTAGTTGTGTTCCGGCATTAGTGACCAGGTTCCAGACTCCCTTAAGAGAGCAGCAGCGCATTTGTACCATCTTTGGTGTTGCAAATGTCCTTAGGCGATGGTAACCGCTTTCATTCAAGTAGGCCGTTTACCTGTTTGCTGAACACCTGTAATAAAAAAAAGTTAATAGAGTGTAAGCTGATACATAACAAATGTATTGTTCGAATAACTTCTGAAAAAGGTTAGTAGTAATCGCATTACTATTATTTAGTGCAGACCTCTAGAAAATCATCAGGCCTAGCGCAAACATTGCTTTATTTGAGGTATGCCGCTACAGGCAAAACTTTTGGAGAGCGACCACGACCTCTTACAGTCGTAGAACTGCATATGAATGGACGAGTGGGTCGCGGTCTTCTATCGTGTATCTCAGTCGCCTGTTACGGTGGCATCCTTTTAAAGTTATGGATGGATAACATGTCCTTAAATCGTAAAAATATAACTTGATATTATTGCGTGCGCCTCGTCACAGTTGCGACGACGACGTGGTGCCTTTATCAAACGCAACACAGTTTATGCAATGTCACTGTAGAAATTACTTTGAAGCTCGTTCGTTTACTTTCTTATTTCAGTGTGGTTGAAACTAATTTTCTCCGGTTGACAAACACCACCAGACAGTTAATGAGTAAAAGTTTAATCAACGCTGTTTATTTACTAATAAGGTAAGTTATAAAATTACGGTAGTTTTCACCATCGTTAGTAGATTGTAATCCAATTCTGGGAGTAGCTCTACGATCACAGATATCAGTAAAGAGTTTCGTGCAAATTTGTTTAATAAAACTATTCGCTGATGAACCTATAAATGTTTTATTTTTTCCGATATTATTTGATCTCTAAAGCTGGGATAAGAGAGAAGGAAATGACTTACAGGATTGGATTCGGGCTTCGCAGCGGTAGGCACGACTTCCTCGTGATCTTTTCTTCACGTTTTGCTTTTTATTGGACTTGACTTTATGTTGTTGGTCCGAAGACCTTACAACTTTACCGGGGTCTTTGGGGCGAGTGCCTTCGCGAAGCGAAGGCGCTCGAGCCCGGGGGGCAACTTGCTCGAGGGAGCTCCCTAAGGAGTTTTACCTCGGCTGGACTGTTGCCATGAATGGGGAATGAATTTAATGATGCCCACCATAGGGCGACACAAAATACTAATTGAGAACGGGCGACGGGTAATATAAAGCCCGAAGGGAAGGATCACGGCGGGCCGGGATCGGTGGTTTGCGGTGGCCTACGCTATCTTACTGCCGTTTCGCAACGTGTTATGGCTGGGAGAGAAGAAACGGCGAAAGAAACTTCCCAGCAACACGCCTAGTCTATCCTGTGGGGTGAGCTATGTCTCCTAGCGTCCCTCGCGGGGACGTGGAGAGATCTTGATTGGCGGCGTCTGAGACGCCGCCGTCTGTGTCTGTCTGTCGGTGCCTGCCAGCCTACTGTTCTAACCGTGGGCGGACTGATCCGGGCCAGCCGTTTCGTAATAACGTCGACTCTGTCCGTCAGGACGTTACGCGGTCGTCGCACAAGAGCCTTTCGACGAGGCTTATAATCGGACGCGGACACGACGAGCGGATTTCGATGGTGCGGCGCGAGATCGAAATACTTACGCGAGAGCGACGTAATGTAGTTTTTGATGGAGGGAAGCTCCAGATCGCGGTGGAGGTCGACGTTACGCATATAGAGGGGAGCACCGACGGCTCTGCGCATGAATTTATTCTGCACGATTTGCAGTTTATCTAAAAGGGCAGGCTTGACATGGCCGAATACCACACTCGCGTATGTCATGATCGGGAGGATGCATGTTTTATACAGAGTAAGCTTGTGTCTGAGGGACATTTTGCTTCGTTTGTCTATCATGGGTGCTAAACGACCCATCACAAATCGCGCTCTATTTCGGACTATAGTGATATGCTCGTTGAAGCGCAAGTTCCGATCTAGGGTGACACCAAGATATTTGGTGTACTTTGCCCAGGGGATTTGTTGGTCATAGAGCGAAATGGTTTTTAGGCGAAGGCTAGCGCGTTTGGGGGAGCGAAGCGTGCCCGGGGAAAAGAACATTGCTGCGCTTTTCTCCGGGTTTACCTCTATCCTCCATTTGCGAAACCATTCGCCTAGTTCTGTGACAGCTGTCTGCAGCCGGATGCAAGCCATTTGTCGGTTTTGATCTGATGTATAGAGTGCGGTGTCATCCGCAAAGAGGGCCAACTCCACATCTGGAGTTTTTGGGATGTCGCTGGTGTACAGCGTGAAGAGTAGTGGCGACAGGGCCGAGCCCTGTGGTACACCGGCTGTGAGTGGGTGAGGGGACGAGCGCGTTCCCTCCACTCGAAAACGGAAGCTACGACCTAGGAGGAAGTCTCGCAAGATGAGCACGAGTCTGTCTGGCATACCGAACTGGTACAGCTTGTAAATCAAGCCGTTGTGCCAGACCTTGTCGAAGGCTTTTGCTACGTCTAGAAACAGTGCGGCTGTTCCTATAGGGCGGGGGCGATGGGCAAAGCTCCGTGATGCGGTGCACCTGTTGGACGCATGAGTGTCTGGCACGGAAGCCAAATTGCTCATCGGGTATTAGATGTTTGCTGAAGGCAAAATCTCTAAGTCGAGAGAGGATGACCCTCTCGTAAAGCTTGCTGAGTGCGCTCAGTAGGCTGATTGGACGGTAGCTAGACGGTTTATTAGCCGGTTTTCCCGGCTTGTGAATACCGATGACATCTGCTTCCTTCCAGATCGCGGGAAAGGAGCAGTTTGTTATGGCGGCATTGAAGATGCTCACTAGAATTATAATTAGATGGGCGGGTAGGAGTTTTAAAACGCGATTGTTGATGCCATCGGTCCCTGGGGCCTTTCGCGGTTTGAGAGACTTGATCAGATCTTGCACTTCTTCGACCGTGACCGTGTCGAGTGTGGTTTCCGCTGGTAAGGAGGATCTACGTTCGACCTCGGAGTCTACCTCCGTCAGGTGTGACTGGTCGACGTTTTGCGTAGTGGGGGAGCATTGAAGCTCTAGACTCTGAGCAAGGCACTCGGCCTTCTCCTCGTCATCGAACGCCTCGGTGTTGTCGGCTCTTTCTAGCGCGGGTATGACAGTAAGGGTGTCTGATTTGAGAGCTCTAGCCAGCTTCCAGTATGCCTGGTGAGTTGGCTCGATATCCCTCAACGTTCTGTCCCAACGTTGTTCCCTGACTTCCCGGATACGTAGTTTGACCTCGCGCTCTAGTTCGCGGAGTCGGACTCTTTACGGTTTGTTACTAAATAAGAAAAGACATTGACTGTCTTTTTGCACCCGCGCTTTAAACTTACCAATATAAGGCCGGTGCCTATATATTACCGTTTAAAATTTGTATCGGTTAAAATTTGACATAAGGTCCATACAAGTAATACCAAAATTCAACAGATGAATGATGTAGGAACCGGCCAATAATTATGAGGTTTCTCGATTCGCTTTGGATAAGTATATCCAGTGCATTCTCCAAACATCGGGAGGTAAGAACTAACCGAGGGAGGGATGTTCTGGGCTTATACATATGTATAAATATTAGTGCACAAAAACAATGTCACATTATATGAACATTTGGAAAGAAAACTATTGAAGTAGTAGATATGTGTTTTCTACATAGAAAGACTCATACAATTGCAAAAGATAGTCACCTAATTACCAATCTACTACAAAAAGTAATATTTCTAACTTAATAACTGATTTCATCTATCACGGTTTCCACAAAATAACAAGTTTTTATGTCGCTTTTTCACTTTTATAAGGTTCGCGACCATGTAATGTTTCAGGCTTTTACAATTTTTGCGTGCTTTTTGTTTGTACAGCAACACGCGAACTGTTTTGACGGTGGCGAGTGAAAAATTTGTCGCGTCAAGTTTTTTTTTGGTTGTTGCAACATGTCGGATATACTCTGGTATGTGGTTGGATCTTTATAATGTTGTCGCAACATTGGTTTTTGTGATGTTAGGACTTATGTAAACAATACGCTGCGTCTTTAATTATGATGTATTTCTGACTGTGATTTTAGTGATGTTTTGTATCTATTTTGGGCCTCTTACCAGCGATATAATTATATAGAATAGAATAGAATAGTCTTTATTGCACGCAAGAAAATAATACACATAAGATAACAATTAGTTTACTAGTACAATCGGCCGTCTTATCGCTAACAGCGTTTTCTTTCAGACAACTTTTTGGAGATGTTTTCAAATTTCTAATAGGGGTCGGTATCAGTGCGCATAGTTTAAAATGCATACATTCATATACTTGTATACATTGTTTTATTTTTTTTATTGCAGGAGATCAGCAGACAGGCAGACGGCCCACTTGATGGAAAACGGTTACCATCGCCTATGGACATTTGCAACACCAAGTTGCTGCAAATGCGCTGCTGCTCTCTTAAGGGAAACTGGAACCTGGTCACTAATGCCGGAACACAACTCAAGGTTGTGATGGCGACATACTTTAGACCAGGGGTGGTAGCCATCCAGTCGGGCAAATGCCCTACCACCTGGCTGTGGGTTGTTAAGTCGCCTCTTACGACAGGCCGCCCGGCCGCAGGAAATTGTATTCTTTCTCCGTTCCTGCACGGATAAAATACATATATTATAATATATATATATATATATATATATATATATATATATATATATATATATATATATATATATATATATATATATATATATATAAATATAATAAAGCTGAAGAGTTTGTTTGTTTGTTTAAACGCGCTAATCTCAGGAACCACTGGTTTGATTTGAGAAATTCTTTCAGTGTTGGATAGCCCATTTATCGAGGAAGGCTATAGGCTATATATCATCACGCTACAATAGGAGCGGACCACCAATGAAGAATGTTTCAAAATCGGAGGGTTTTGAAAGCAAATTCCACGGGGATGACGACGCGGGCACAGCTAGTAGTAAATAAAAGTATATATACATACTTATATACAAATATATGTACATAAACTTACATACACATACATAAATTACTGCTTACAAATTTATATAGTGATCTTTGAGGAGTTTATTAAAAGAAGTAAGTGATTTTGCACTTATATGTATAATAATATATTATGAGCTAAGGATAAGATTATAGAAGAAAGAATGCTTGCGAAAAGTCACGACCCTCAGGAACGAGTAATACGAGTCAAGAAAGGAAGGAAATATAAGAAGTAATATTATTATTATAATAAATGGTTATTGTATTAATAATATTTATTACTGTACATAATGACTTTTATTACTTCTTATACTATAATAAATAATAAATTTTTGTTTATGGAAACAAAAATGAAAATTGACAAGTTGGGGTAGGATCAAGAATAACTTTAACATTACCTACTCATTGACATTTGACATCTTTGTCTTCCGTGATCACGGCTGCCGAAAAGTAGCTGAAACGTCGAAATAAAAATTATACAAAATTTAGTGCTTAAGATCGTTAACACGTAGTTTTAATTTATTTTATCTAGTCGCGAAAGCTTAAGAAAATACTATAGTAATATTTATGTTATTTAATACATAGATAATGTCGCAGATTTTTATGTGGCCTAATTTGCAACCCAAGAACCACATAATTGTAAAGATTCTAAAAACAACATGTGACAACATAATCAAAGTATGTTTACAAATAAAAATTTAAATTTAGACTCTATTTAATAATTGTGTTTTCTACAATTTTCTACTGGATCTTTGAAAGTAGTATTAGTGATTGAAAATTTGAGAGGAAGAAGATTAAAGTGGTATGGGCATGTAATTACAGCGGTTGTATGCTAAAATAGTGGAGTATAATAGCAAAAGACATATTGTGCCGGTACCAAACTCTGATAACGTGTAAGAAAATAGAGTAATAATGGTTATATCATCGTAATACATAATACAAGCATAACTTTCTTAGCTTAGGGAAATACAACTGACTGTTTTGTCTCTGTCGCATATTTTTATTGTACACTGAATAAAAGTAACAAATCATAAAGCAACCTATTCTGAAGGTTCCCGTACCGCCGACAATAGCGTCCCTTATCGCCACGACCATTATTAAATTTTATGCCCCACTCCTCAACAATACAACGCCCACTTATTGTAATGATACTGTTTAAATATTAATAACTGTAATGGCACATTTTACAACAGCTGTTCGATTACATAATTCCTTGAATTTTTCACAAGGGGGAAATATTATTCGAATGATAAAGTCGAGTTTAGAATTGAAGTTTGTCTGGAACTTATAATTATTCATAATAAAAATACATTTTAATGTTTTAGGCGCGGTGCTTTATTTTATTTTTATTCTGACGTTACGGCACTTTTTAAATCGCCCTGATTACGGAAGACAAAGATGTCAAGGTTTGGTTAGTAATGTTATAGTTATCATTTAGCCTACATCTAACTAGTTCATTTTCATTATTTAATATTTAATTTTTGTTTATTGTTATTATTTATTCTCATCATCATCCGAGCGTTAAATCCTGGTTACGTTCGGAGAGATCACTTCAACGCCCAGGGTCCGCTTTCCTACTTTTCTTCTCCACTTCGCGCGGCATCCCTTGTATTGAGACCGTTGGTACGCATGTCATTCCTCACAGCGTCAAATCAGCTTTTCCTGCCCCTTTGACCGGGACCTGGCGGAGGCGGCATGGCTAGACATTTGTTCCCCACGTAACTAGCTGGTTTCCGTAAAATGAGGCCGTACCAGAGTAAGCGACTCTCTTGCAGTCTGTCTGCTATGTCACGGACGTGAAGGCTGCCGCGGATGCGGGAGTTCCTGACACGATCCTTTCGCGTGTCTCCACACATCCACCGAAGCATATTCATTTCCGTGACACGCAGCTCCTGCTTGTGTCGTTTAAGTACAGGTCACGCTTCACTGCCATAGAAAAGAACAGGTGTAATAATGGATTTGTAGACCTGTCCTTTTAAGTTAACCGGCATTTTGGCCCAAGCTGCTGATATTCGGGCTTTGACGTCATGGTCGATGTCCCCGGATGCACTAAGTACAGATTCCAGGTACTTAAACTTATTATTTGCTCTATGGGAGCCTAACCTAATTTTCTATCTACTCAATGTTTTATGTTTAATGTATTTTTATGCATAATTAAAAAAAATTATTAGCATTCTGCACTGCTTTTCTATATAAACTATAAGTGTGCGAAATTTTATACTCCCTCGTCCGCGCAATTTTCGTAAAAAGTAGTACGAAGTTTTTGCTACACGTATTAATATATAGATGTCTTTGTCACTTTGCGGGCTATCATGACACAAATTGCTAATATTGCAGATTATCTAACTGCGGCACTCAGAGAGCTTAGAGATTAAACCTACTGTATAAACATTAATAATATCTGGATACCTATTTGGATTTGGATAACTGAACTTTGTACACTAGGCCTTGCGTAAAGGTTTCTGATAACATAATTATATCGTCAATGTATAATAGGTGGCGCTTGAGTTATAGAGAATAAAATGAACTTCGGAAAAATGCACATATTGTATATTTTCAGGCCAAGCAATTTCCGTTTATTGGTAATAATATACAACGAGCAACTCTGTGACCGATCGCAGACACTCATAATCAATAACAGAAAGTTCGTTTTACAAAATTTACCATGCTAAGAGTCGAATAGGATTTCTGCATTCCAATCAGCCAGGCGCACAAACACTCAGACGACACGAGTACAGATGCCGTCATGTAACTTTCTATTCTACTTGATTTCAAATGTAGAAGAAAACGAGAAATTCAACTAATGCTATTTAACTATTATTTTATGTACCATTATGCAACTTAGAGTGTGACAATAACTTTCAATTAAATTTCCACATTAATTAAGTTATATCAAAAACGCACGTGCTAGAGCCATGCTGGAATCATTACCTTAATTACAGCTCTTTGGGTCGGTTCGATTGGTGTCATATTACGCTCTTACCGAATATTGACATATAACGGTTAACTTTGCGCTATAAGTGTTTCGAGAGATAAAATCTAGTCATTAATAATGAGACAATAGACTAAAACATTTCATACACATTGACATTTCTGAATTTCGTAGTAAGTTCGAATGGCTTCCTATCCGTTTTCGCCGGAATGCTCATATCTTATCCCTTTTGTATAATGTACTCTTTAGCCTCAAAACCTCCTATTTGAAGGAGCGCTTTGAGTTCTTTCAAGAAAGTAGTACAAGGCTCTTAAGATCATCAGCAAATTTACGACTAAAAACGCCTATACATTCTACGCAATTTTATCAGAAATCTTTTACTGTGCAGGCTGTAAGGTTGTGGAATGCATTACCAATGAGCATCAGAAGTGCAAAGTCACTTACTTACATCTTTTAATAATCTCCTCAAAGATCACTATCTAAATTTGTAAACAGTAATTTATGTATGTGTATGTAACTCTATGTACATATATTTGTATATAAATAGAGGTGTATTTAAAGAAAAAAAAATTTATTGTAGGAGATCAGCAGACAGGCAGACGGCCCACTTGATGGAAAGCGGTTACCATCGCCTATGACCATTTGCAACACCAAAGGTGCAACAAATGCGCTGCTGCTCTCTTAAAGGAGACTGGAACCTGGTCACTAATGCCAGAACACAACTCAAGTTTCTTATGGCGGCATACTTTAGATCAGGGGTGGTAGCCATCCAGTCGGGCAAGTGCCCTACCACCTGGCTGTGGGTTGTTAAGTCGCCTCTTACGACAGGCCGCCCGGCCACAGGAAATTGTATTCTTTCTCCGTTCCTGCACGGATAAAGGTTTACTATTAATATATGTATATATGATTGTATATATTTTAAAATAAGCGCACTGAATACCGACCCACTATTAGAAATGTGAAATTATCTCCAGAAGGTTGTCTGGAAGAAATCGCTGTTAGCGATAAGACCACCGATTGTTCTAGTTAAATTATTGTTAACTCATGTGTATTATTTTCTTGTTTGCAATAAAGAATATTCTATTCTATTCTAAAACATAATATAGTACAAGGAGGAAAACTTAACATGTATTCTACCTATAATTCCTTTAAAACTATTAGTAGAAGTAGACAGCCTAGCTCATCAGAAAAACCTTTAATTATAGACAGTTCGATATTAAGAAAAGCAAGGTTCTTACACAGTATTAACGTTACACGAAGGCCTTTTAGAATATTCTTTCCGCTCTATAAATTTCGCTATCAAAATGCAAATTTTGTGAGCGCGAAGTAACTTTTTTATTTTCATAGGCTTTGATGTAAAACACAATCGGGTTGATTGCATCAGAAGGCCAAAGGGAGATGGTACCAATTTTATTTTAGATTCAAATTAATGGGTAGCTCGTTTGCTACACTTGTTTAACTTGTTTGGGTCTTGTGAATGACCAAAAAGATTTTTCCAACACTGATCTTTTACTACATGAATTACTTCATAAAGTATAGGGAAGATGCAATACATAAGTTGGTATACTAAGTAAGGCTGAGTTTTTTATTCTTTTTTCCATTTATTTTTCAATATGCTTACATTCATATCCAAAAAACATATTCGAATGTGGCACAGAAAGTTCAAGGTATTATTCTTGCCGCAGTAAGTCGTGTAAAATACATAAAAGTCATGATACATTAAATCTGTGACGTAGATGCAATATGTTACGTCATATACATGGAATAATTTATTGCTACATAATAAACTGAATAGTCCATGTACGTGCCAAAATCTGTCAATACAGAAAACCTTCGGAGATGCATCTATGATCATCTTTAGCGGAACGCGGAAAGCGGAAGGAAACTACTATCAGTGTGTATGTAAATAAATGAGCAGGCAAACACACAGAATGTACCTATCTATATGTCCAAGTTAAGCAAGATTATGTTTAAGTCATCTATATTATTATAATATTCCAAACACATTTTACATATTTTCACGTAGCAGTTAAGATTTCTGTACAAATAGTCTTAAGTTTAATGTTAAATTAATTAATCAATAATTACATCTAGAGTACAACACTTGTCATCTTATTTTATACTCTCCTCACGGCGATTGAGCCATGGGCTCTCGCCTAGTGGCGTGTCCACTAGGCGAGAGCCCAGCCCACCCCATCCAACAGAGTCACCATCATAGACACGCCACTCATTAAGACAACATATAAAAAATATAA
This sequence comes from Dendrolimus kikuchii, assembly GCA_019925095.2. Lineage (NCBI taxonomy): Eukaryota > Metazoa > Arthropoda > Insecta > Lepidoptera > Lasiocampidae > Dendrolimus > Dendrolimus kikuchii. The sequence goes on from CM034401.1 coordinate 8,005,796, forward strand.
TATAAAAAAACCTGAACTATGACTTGGAAAACCCTAAATTCACAGTATTTGAAATTTATCAATCCTAGTTCTGGGTCATATGCGATAGTTCGTTATTTAGCGATAAGGTTGCGCGTTGTACTATCTACGTTTCTTTTTATCTATGCTTTGGTGGACAACAAAGACTTATTTACAAGTATCTATCTGATTTACATAACACTAATGAACTTTCAATGTTCGATGTCAACGACGGCCTCTGTGGTTGAGCGGGCGAAGCCTTTACCGGCCTACCTCACTGCAACGCAAAGGCTCCGGGTTCGATTCCTGGTATAGTAAATTTCGGAAAACGTCTTTTCTCCGTTATTTACTATGGTCTGGGTGTCTGGGATCGGCCCCAGAGTAGTCCGTTGTATATTACCCATAACACAAGCGTAACTTGCTTAATTTGGAGATATACAATGTGTGTGTTTGTCTGCCGATTATTAAAAAAAAAAAAAAAAAAAAAATGTTGCATCGATTTATTTGCTCGGTTTTTTACGGATATCTTCGAATACTTACTTTTTAATAAAAGAATTTTACATTTATCGATTTAAACGGTTGTTAAAAGTTGAAGACTTTTTAATATATTTTCAGTTAACGAACGAATAGGCCAGTTCAAAGAATACCCGCCGTTCGTGTTAAAGCGCAAAATAAACCAAAAAACTTCGACCATCAAGTTTTCCGCTCGGTGGGATGAAAACGGCAGCGTGCGTAAACCTTGTATAGGCGTACATTGGATTTTTAATATAAAGTCACTTTAAAATAGATTTTATTGGAAATAGCTTGTACTGGCGTTGAACTGTTTTTGAATTGTTGAAAATACCGTTTTTTGTTAGTAAGTATTTTGAAATTGATATAGTTTTAAATAAAAATCTATTTATTAAACTAAAACATTATAAATGAATACTGTTACAGCCTAGGTTCCGACAAAAACAAATTCCACTTGCATATCTGTAAAAACACATTTTATTACCTGTCGGCATTTGAACTAATTGTAATTCTTTTATGATCGCCTTCTTTTGTTTGCTTATTTATTGGCATACGTTTCTAGAGAACAGCCCATTGTTTTATCGTACTCGTTTATGGCCACTTGCGGCCGAATCATTAGCCAGGTGCTGCGGATTACGTCGACTACGATACGGGCACATTTGTATTTGTGAGGTATAAAACAACAGCCTGACGGGGAGAGGGGGCAGTTCAGCGACAACTACGATCCAGGCGTGACGTGTGTACAATCGGGAATGTAGTAGTGACGGACTTTGCGCATTTTATTGAATTAAGACCTACTGCATTACGTTTGGATTTGTTGTGTTCGGTTATATTTGTACCTATGTTATATGTGTTTGTATAGTTCTAATAAACTCTATAATAATTCCAACGGCATTTTAATTCGAGTCTCGCAACTCGTAACAATAGCATAGATAAACTAAGTCTCGTTATATTATATTCTACCTATAATCCTTCCAGATTATAAGTAGAATACTGAGACTAGATCATCATCTTCTATGGGCAAGGTGCCCAGAAGGCTGGTTACATTCCTCGCTGAATCCCCGTTCTGATTCGTTCTCCAAGGTAGGCACCAGCCCTCTGATCAGCTAAACAGTTGATGAGTCGTTTTGATAGATAGTCTCTTTCTATGGAAGTTATAATTTTGTATGAATATTATAAGATAATGTTATGATGGCTGTTACTAAGGCCGCAGCGTCTCATTTCAGTGATGTAGGCTCGCATCTGGAAGTGAGTATACATTTTTACCTCAGCTTTTCTAACTGTGTATACGCGTATTATATTTAGAACCACCAGGTGGAGGAAATCATTATGAGATAAACTGCATATATGAGATTAAATATGAAAAATAAGATTTCTTAGCTAGATGACGTGCGGCCGCTTCTTTTCCTTAAACAACGATAATACGTTGCGAAGCGGTTTACATAGAATAGGAAGTAGATTTAAATTTAAAAATATATGTATGACTTTCAAAAATGTCTCCAGTGGAACTTATTATGAATAAATAAATTACCCTTGAGAGAGTTATTGGCGGGAATTGAAAGGAGATGTTGTGCTGGGCAGTTTTATTTTCTAAAAATGTGTAAATTACTTTAAAATGAACAGTAGTTGTAGAATATTGATAGTTTTTGAGTAGTAATTATGTATTTTCGTGAGAAATGCGAATTGTATAGTCAAATGTGGCCTTTCGAGTTGTCACAAGAATTCCGTTGAATGGTGTCAGTTGATAACCTACAGTTCAGCTGAGCTATACATAGGTTTAAGAAACTGGAGAAACTATATTGTAATCTAAGATCGGTCTTAAAGGCCTAGCTGCCAAGCCATAAACATAAATTAATTAATAATTACCTTTGAATCTACCGATGTGTGAAACCCATCAGTCTGCCTAGTACAAGTGTGCTAAGTATACCGTCGGTTATCTAAACATGAAGAGTTTAAAGTCATATCTACTGTCGTTTATAACATAATTGTAAACTTGTGTCTTTGGAATGTGAATTCCTCTTATTTCGAAACAAGCTTCTTATGTAATCACTTGATCTTTAAGACTCGACGTTAATATCTTGATAGACATATATTCACTCTCTAAATATACCTACCAGTTTAGTAATCCTTGATCAAACTCTCACCGCTGACCTTTTGTAGATTATCGCTCCATGGTCATCTCACATAGAATTTATAGACAAGATTTCTAGGTAGAACTACCTGATAGAAAGTACATAAGTACTGTCTATGCGATGCTACTTTTGAATATCTATAGGCGATGTTATCATCGCCTATAGATATTCAGAATAAGGGTGTTACTACCGTGCTGCTGGCCTTTATGCCCTTTTTTATTTGTTATGCTTTCGAAAATTCTCTACTTGTAGCATGTATCTCTATGGGTCACCAGCCACTGCTTTATCTTTTGTTTTCTTGTAATTTTTATTTCTAGAGTTTGTATATAATACTCGGAGTAGGACTATTTGGTAGATGCATAGCTAAATAAGCTACTATTAAGCTTATATGCGTTACAGTGGCAGCCTCTTCAACTCTAACGTGTGTAATCTTATACGTTGTGCATTTTGTAATAAAATACAGATTTCCCTAATACTATCAGCCTAAAACTGTTCCCCTGGAAACGAGAAGACTGAGCTCAGGAGTGGAACGTTTTATACGCTGGTACCATAATTGCTTATGCATTGCGGGCTGAATTCCAGATTTCCATATAAGGCTACTTTAGCTACTAACAGTCTTATTCATATTAAGTTAGAGTAAATTTGAAGGCTTCTTTAAGAACCATAAACAATCATTCAAACTTACTCTAACTCATCATGAATAAAAGCGTAATTCACCACGTTTCCCGTTCGATATATCGAACCGAATACGGAAATCAACGAACAGCCAGTACATTTCCAACCGGCACCACTCCCTGCATTCATTAATATTTTTTTGTGTAACATTAAAAATTCTTTGAAATTAAACATTTAATAAACAGTATAACTAAATAAACATTTTTAAATTAAAAATTTACTCAATGGAAACCTCTATACCTCTACACTATGAATTGTAAAGGTATATCTCTAAAGAGCTACTATATAATCGATCAATTGATGAGCACTCACATTATATCTCTACTATAGTATCTATGTATAATGGCATCCACATGCGATGGTTAGTAATTAAGTAAGGCGGGGGGCCTGATTGACGGCCGCTTGATTGCGTTTGACCCGACCTACCCCGTGATATTTGTCATTCATGTTTGTTTGACTATGTAGGCTAATATAAGGATTGAGTTAAACTTGATCAATATTTAAATTGATCGTATGTATCTTGATGGGAAAGAGAGAGAGAGAGAGAGAGAGAGAGAGAGAGAGAGAGAGAGAGAGAGAGAGAGAGAGAGAGAAAAAACACTTTATTGTACACCACTACAGAAAAAGCAGGAAAACCTATAGCCTAAAAGTATATGATGACTTGATGATTAATGTGATAAGCCTACGATACCTGATTTAGTTATAATTAAACTTGGTTCTGAGCACATGCAAAAATTATGTCAAGATTTATTTTACGTTAATTTGTAAAGCATACAACTATAGTGTATTTATATTACATACAAAATATTTCGATTTTTTTTTTAAATACTGGAGTTCAGCAGATAAGCTGACGGCTCAACTATGATGGAAAGTGGTTACCATCGCCTATGACCATTTGCAACATTAAAGGTGCTGCCAATGAGCTGCCGGAATTGTAGATGGTATTGAAACCTGGCCATTGATGCCGGAACACAACTCGAGGTTGTTATGGCGGTATGCCCTAGACCAGGGGATAGTAATCCAGACGGGCAAATACCCTATCACCTGGCTGTATATGCTTACATTCATATACATTAGAAACATTTGAACTGTGGCACAGAAACCTCATGGGTTTATTCGTGCCGCAGGGAGTCGTGTACACAATATTTTTATATCAAAAATAGGAGCAGAGGCGAATAATAGTTATCATCATTCTAGTGACTTGGTGGAGCCATGCTTGAAGCACGATCTTGATTACAGCTCTTTGAGCGCGACTCGATCAGTTTGATACCACGCTCTCACGGAATATACGTGAGAAACAGTTACCCTTGTGCTAATCTTTTTCGTGCGAGGAGTGAGAGTTACAAGGTACAATAACATCCTAAAAGTTGACAACGCCTTGGCTTTGCCTTTGGCGTTGCGAACGCCTATAAGCGACGGTAACCACTTTCATGAGCTGAGCTGCCTGTTTGCCAGCTTCGCAATAAAAAATATAATTCGTAAAAACTAATTTAAAAACTAATTCATTACATTCTGTACGAGTCGAGTACAATTTAAGATTTACTTTGCCATGACAGGGTCATTCAACTTGATCGTAGCAGCGTGCTACGGACTACGCCGTAGCAGATGTGGATGTTTATTATCTGCTTACTTTATATGACACATTGTGATCTTTTCGTATTATTTTTAACACATATAAACAAAACTGCACTAGAGTTGGCATCCCAGTATAATAATTGGCACTCTATTATTTCATTCAAATCATTAACAAACCTTAATATTATTTTTATTTTGTAGCCACATAATGATAATGACAATATTATTGTATGGGTACAGATAAAAAAAAATATGTATGGATTTTTAATACCTTGAATAAATTGACCGGATGCCAATCATTAGGTCGTGTGCCAATAATGGTACAGTTTACCCTTTACGTAGTTAGTATCCCGTCAGGATGCCATAAGAGTAGGTAGATATATTTCACCAGATTCACTATAAAATGAAAAATCAGGTACGTAATATTAACAGTAAAAATACTATTTGAGATTAAATTAGCTTAGAGTACATTTCAGTCTTCAGTCAAATACTAGAGAATGATCTAGAAAAGGTTATAAGTTGGTAACGTAATATAAGGTTCATTCCAGACCAAATTTATTCGCAATTATTTGGCAGTATGCTATCCATAAAGACGCATTATCATTGAGTATACATGAATTTAAATTAATATTAGCCCGTGTACATTCCACTCCTGGCGCTGACCCTCCTCATAATTGGAAAACTGACGATATAACAAGCCTTTTAAAGGCAGATTAGCTTTTTTAATACATCAGCAAGCTCAATATACAGGTTTCCATACGACGATTTCCTTTACAGTCAGTACGCGGTATTTATAAAAATATGCTCATTAAATTTCTAAGAGTGTACAAGTTTCTGATCGAGTTTCAAATTAATTTTATTCGAAATGAGACGTGGCTGCCTTCGGTATTAAGCCACTAAGAGTTCAAGAAGTTTGACCTTAAAGTAATTTTATTTCTTATAAAATCACATACTGAAACTAATCATTATATTGTCACAACGCAACGATACCGCTAACTCCATTAAAGCTTAAATTAATAATACCTGGTCAAGGTCAACGCAAAGGTCGTCTGTGTTTTTGACGATTGAACAATGCTTATTAACCTCAGCCCTTGAAACATTTCTTACACAAATTAACTAATATGTTAAAGAAGTACGTCTTATCACATTCCCGAGGCTATCATTTGATATCATCACACAGTACTTTCAATGTCACTTAAATCACAATAAGGGTAGTATACGACACGTGCGCCTCGAGCGATGTGGTCGTGGTGCTCGCTCGGCGCATGCGCCTCGATCGCTCGTGACGTCACCGGCGAGTGTCCGCCAGTCGCCTGCCAAAGCCGGCCCCGCACGCCCAGCCCGCGCCGCCGCCGGCATCCACGTAAACAAATACCGCACGCAATATGAACGCGCGTTTATGATACAAGAGTAACGCGGTACGGGTGTCAAGTTTGGGTGTATTTTGTTCCAATATTCATGTCTTATTTTATTTTAATTGTGAAGTGAGACGTATATGATAAAAAGAAAGAAATCTAAACCGTGTCTTTTTAGTGCCATTTTTAATTCTAAAAGTGATAAATAAGCGTAGCGCTACCTATATGCCAGTACAAATATATTTCATTGCCTTCGCCTATAATAAAAGCTTTGTATTAGTACGCTAGTTAGGTTATAAAGGGGATAGTTCTTAGTCTGTAAAATAAATATTACCTCGATGTCTTTGATCTGTGGAGGTAAGTTAGAAATCTTGGGATCACAGATATGGACGAGGTTCTACCACAAGTATACAAGCAAAACAGATCGTATTAATGTTGTTTTCAAATTATTTAATTGTACATTAATTACTGCGTTATAGAAGATAATTATAAAAATTAATGTGAAACAGTAAAAATAAGTTTAAAAACGCCACTTTGTAAAAATCTATATAAGTATTCAAAGGGCTGTCGCAATGAATATTTCAACTTTTTGATAAAGCTTTCAAATGGTTATAAAATTTAATCCAATTAAAATACATGATATTATTACTGTAAATCTGAGTTTTTGTGGAGGAAATATCTTTATTTCTTGCAAAACAATGAAATCAAATGTAAAGAAAATGTTATTTTATAATATACTTTTGCCATATTACAATATTATTTTTATATAGTATTCTTACATTAAAGTGAACTTTTAGACACTATACCTATAAAACATATATTAGTGTGTATTAATGCCATCCACCCATACAACAAACTTACTTCCATGCTTACGTCCATCTAAATGTTGTGTGGAAGAAATCACTATTATATTGTAGTCTATGTCTTATCCTTTAATTTTTTATTATAAATTTTTTACACAAATCGAAGTGACCCAAAAATAAAAATATATCATATTATGAAATACGTGTATTTTAAGTATCTAAAACTCTATTTTATGTAAATAAGGCTTGTTAAAGGATTAAACGAAACTATTTAGTATTTCATAGCATGTAAATTGCAACGAAACTTATCAAAAATCTTCCAATAATATATTATCATATTTTAAAGCCATTAGGTGAATTTACAAAACAAACATTATTTTATTGTACTATAAGATTGTCCGCTTGTGGTATAACGCCGTCCATAAAATACACGTTAGCCAAATGTGAATCACTTTTACTCTCGATTCCCAGAAAATCAGAAGTCCAATGACTCATTGTCGGGCATTGTTTAGGGCTACATTGCAATAAAATTTAATTATGGAAAATGCATTCGTGAATTTTACATATTTTAAGAAATATATTTTAACAATTAACATTGCTCGATCTTTTGCCGCCTTTATATTTCTAGTCAAGTAGTTTTATATTCGGTTAAAAATAAGACTTGTTAGTTCTTCCCTGTTTTTTATTTTTTATACATTAAAAAAAATCTTATACGTTCTAAATAGTAATTTGTTATAACGTGTCTACGTACTTTAAAGTAAGTTGGTTAATATGCTTTTACTTGACATTGAAAAGTCAAAACAACCGCAGATCTACATCGATTACTAGAGTAGCAATTTTCCATATTTAACTATTGACTCTAATGACGTTCGAACGAGTGGATGTATAAATAAGTATGGTGTATAAAAACAGATGATTCAATCATTTGTCTTTTTATCACGTGATAAGGATAATACACAACAAATATACGAGTAGGTATAAAGTATTAGGAAATAGTAATTATACATGCTTCTTAGATCTGTTATTGATCTAAGAAAAATTATATTTCTAAGCTTTTGTACCATCTCATGAGAAATGAATCATCTTTGTCTACTTTTTATATTAATTAAATAGGTGACATTTATATTAAAATAAGTCCTAAAACTATATTCAAATAAAAGTACAAGAGTTAAAACACGTTGTGATTAATACAGTTTTAAAATAATTATAAAAATAATTATCATTACTGTTTAAAAATTAATGAATACGCTATTTGACACGTTAAAGAAATGACAATACAATTTGCTATGCTAATACAAAATCTAGTTGTCTTCGGTGTTTTGTAAGATCTCTCTCTTTCTTTTATCTTGTCCCAAATATTTGGGGTCAGCATTGTAAGATGAGCCTCTAAAAAGATATTTCAAAAAGACTTATTGACTCTTTAGGAGATCAGAGGACTGGTTCTTACCTCGGACAACAGATCAATATGGCGATCCAGCGAGGTAACGTAGCCAGCCTGCTAGGAACCTTACCCATTGACTTCGATTACCTAGGCTCAGTATTCTACTTATAGTTTTAAGGTATCATCGTTTTATAGACCTGTATCATTTGGTCAATCCAATCTTTATTGGGTTGCATCTGTATGTTGTACGATCACAAGTTCGGATGTAAAATTTATTTGCAATGACTTATACATATAGATAGTTGTTGCAAAAGAGATCACCCAGATTGGACTCATTTTTATCTTTGCCGGTCAACATTTATAAACGCATTTTTAAAATAAAACTCAGTATCATAATATATTTTTATTACTATTCCAATATTCTGAGTCCATTCTCTGAGATTATATTTAGGTATGAATATTTAGCATGAAAGTATCACTCAGCGTAGATGTAAAGCGGTTTTGTTTTGTCAAAAGTGTTATATAAAGCGGTGTAATGGTAGTCAATTGCGTTTTAGTCTCACGTGCATTATAAAAAGGCTCAAGGAAAAAACAACAAATAAATGCTGCTACTTTTTTTCATTCGGACTTGCACATTATTACGAGAAACATAATAATAATTAGGTTTTATTCCATAAAAATGGAATAGAAGCTTTGAGTTTAAACATTATCTCACAAACTTGACTTAGAACTTCAGTCTAATAATAAAAAGTGTTTATTTTGTTATATTCTATTAGAATATTAAAATTAGGCGGCCCACCTGATGGAAAGTGGTTACCGTCGCCTATGGACATTTGTAACACCGAACGTGCTACCAATGTGCTGCCGCTCTCTAAAGGAAGACTGAAACCTGGCCATTAATGGCGGAACACAACTCAAAGTTGTTATGGCGACATACTTTAGACCAGGGGTGGTAGCTATCTAGTCGGGCTAATGCCCTACTACCTGGTTGTGGGTTGTTTTGTCGCCTCCTACGACAGGCCGCCCGGCCGCAGGAAAATGTATTCTTTCTTCGTTCCTGCACGGATAAAAATTTATGGAGGCTGGGTGATCTTCTTTAACATCTATAACTGTTCGAGAAAAAGAAATCGGTCACAATAAACTTTATCAAGCGCACTTTGCAGTCCTTGCAGGCTTGTAATTAATAATTGCAATTTGAAATAAATGTTAATACAATTGTTCTGCTCATAAAATTAATACTAAAATATTATGTGTATGTAAGTTAGGTACAGGAATCATTCTATCAATACATTCAAATAAGTGTTAATGTAACGCAACCATAACTATAGCGAGTGACCACGTTACATAGGCATGTCTCTGTACACTACGTATTTATCATAGTAATACTGAAATATTGTTGTTTCATTTCATACCGCACTGGTGTATAGCTAATAGTTCATGTTTAAAATTAATTACACTTTGTTTTACTTGTCACTTAGAGAAAATAGTCTATTACGTGTTTTGTAAATTTAGTTATTTAAAAAAATAACTACTGCCTTTAAAATAAAATTCGTATATATATTACAATTTAATACATTAAAGAAAGCTTAACATACTTATGATTATTCTATCTATAATTATTTTTGAAATTATCATGTTAATTAAAAACTACTCAACATCATTTGAAAATTATAGAAGTGCCCGACATATTAATAAAAATAAAATTTGTATGCCTCCACATACCACTGCATTATATGACAAAAACGTGCTTGGTATGGCACCAAGAATATATAATAAGTTACCGAGTAATATAATGCAAGAAAATAATATTAATATGTTTAAACTAAAATTATTCGAGTGGTTGGTTAAAAAATCCTATTATAGTGTCCAAGAATATTATTAAGTGAGAGGTAAGAATTAAGGAGATATTGTGTTGTTTAAATAAAATAAAATATGTATAAGGCACCAAGTTAAATATTACACTTCACAGAGATGCTATGCTATTAAAGGCCAGCTAAGTAATAAGTTTTAAGGTATATTTTAAAAGACCTATGTAACACTTAGTTCGCAATAAAAATGATTTGATTTGATTAATTTCATCATAATTTCTCAAGACTATAACTATAATACTGAGCCTAGGTAACTGTCTTCTTGGGTAAGCTGTCCGTTCATAGGACTGTCTGTTTCCTCGCTGGTAGGTATCAACCTTCTGATGACTTAAACAGTTGATGAAATTTTTATAAAAAGATCTTTCTAGATGGTCCCAGGACCCCACGGCCCAAGCGTTTCAACAGCAAACGGCTGTTGAGGCGTTCTTTTTAAATTATTAATGTGAATGTAAACAAATAATTTAAACGGTCGTGTATTTTTGAAGCGCAAAGTCGAAAAGTAAGCGGATTTTGAATTTTATATAAGATATGACTGATTGACTTGTTTAGACTACAATGCTCATACAGAAATCGTGAAATGATTAATTTACAGCTATTCGTACTTAGTACATATAATATTTTCTTAAGTTTTCGCGACTAGTATACATAATAAAACTATGTTTTAACGGTTTTAAGATTGACGTTTCGGCCACATTTCAGTAGCTGTGATCACAGAAGACAAAGATGTCAAGTTTTCTGTCATCACGGCTACTGAAAAGTGGCCGAAACGTCGGAATAATAAAAATGAAATAAATTATCGCGCTTAAAACCGTTAAAACGTAGTTTTATTAGTACATATAGTTATTACAGACCTAATAGTAGTCTTACATCATCTAATAAAATTAAACACAAAGTTCATTACCCAGATTTCACTTAAAGTTCATAACAAACATACTTCTGGCAAGTAAGTAACTTGCTAAAGTAAAATTTAAAAGGGAATTAATTCAACGCTATACCGCCTATCTTAGTTTAGCTTTCCGACTTGAAAGTTTGCAAGATTTATGACCGTACCAACTATATTTGACCCGGATATTAATTAAAGGCCCGGGGTGAAATTCATCCCGACGTCCTCCTTACAAAGTGGTTGAATAATACTTACAATTTCACATATATCAATGTTGGTTTTAATTAGTTTACAACTAAAACTCAGTTTAAATTCATACGTATTATATTCTATTTGTTTAGTACTCCTGATAAAACATTTAAGCCTTTTATAAGGAGCAAACACATACGTTGACTGGCTGATAAATTTGAATTATAATTATAGATATACACACAGTTTTTTCTTGTTTTTATTGTAATGTGTAATGGTTATTATAGTAACAGGAAAACGACGGATAGGAGTACCATTATATTTTATTAATATGTCTCTAATTTAGAATGAATACTACTTTTTGTTTTGTTATGGGGAATAAATAATAAACTCGCTTTTGCTATAGATAATCTTTTATGCGTGCAGGAACGGAGAAAGAATACAATTTCCTGCGGTCGGGCGGCCTGTCGTAAGAGGCGACTAAACAACCCACAGCCAGGTGATAGGGCATTTGCCCGACTGGATGGCTACCACCCCTGGTCTAGAGTATGCCGCCATAACAACATTGATTTGTGTTCCGGCATTAGTGACCAGGTTTCAGACCCCCTTAAGAGAGCAGCAGCGCATTTGTAGCACCTTTGGTGTTGCAAATGTTCATAGGCGATGGTAACCGCTTTCCATTCCGTAGGCCGTCTGCCTGTCTGCTGAACTCCTGCAATAAAAAATAAAATAAGATAAATATAATTTAGTTGTTTTCCGCGACTTAGTCCACATTTTTTATTTATTTGAAAAGCAACTGCTACCCATATTTCTTTATTAGTTAATGTATAAGTATTCCTCATTTCGATAACTTAAGCGATTATTGCTTACATTAGTTAAATGTATGAGATGAAAACTTTTTTCGTGTTCAAATTTCTATACCGTAACAATTTTCATGGTGACTAGTTGAATTGTAAACAGTTAATTTCGTATTTATATGATAAGTACGATAAGAGTACTTAATATAATCCCCGGAACGATTCTTGAACTGTGACCTTGACTTGCGCACATGTGATAATTCGCATCTTATTCAAAGTATAAGGTAGTTTACCTTTCGAGTAATGCAACAAAAATACTACATTCCAGTACTATGATTGTCAATAAGAAATCACATTATTTTATTTTTTACCCATACAATGTTATTTAAAATTATTTTATGGGTATAAAATGAGTAATATTAAGATTTTATAATATCTAGAATAAATTGACTCGGTAACAAATGGATAAATTGGTAACGAGTCAATATTATCTATAAATCGTAACACATTGGCTATTACGTTCAATTCCCAAAGTGATCTCTACTATTCCACCAACAGCAGCTAGGACCAGGATCCACGCCGGGAACTTTATACGTCATTATGTTTAAAACTGTGAATAAAACTAACATCAAATATTACACAACTAAGTAAAATAGCAGAGTCTAAAATAGATGCATCTTACCTATTATCAAATTTGTTTCTTAAAGTGCCAACAAGATTATTTCGAAACCCTATCTATCGAAGCTGGCTATCTCTCGAATGTTTAGTAATTATAGGACGAATTCTTACTTTAATCGTATGGTCACAAATTACTATGACTTAGCTGCTTCACATGATTTAGATTAATTTAATGAAAATGCAGTCAATTTTTTTTAACAAGGCACAGTGTTATATGCAAGCCATATAAATAACTACATGTAAAAGCTGTAAATGGGTAATTTTAGAATTTTTCTAAGTAGCATGTATTTAGTTGTAAACTTTCCAAATAAAATAAAAACTTCAACGGACAAGTGGAAAATGGAATGGCAACGGATAAGTGGCAAAACGAATCGCAACAAAATTTTAACTGGACGTTTTACGGGAATATTGTTAATGTACTCATCCAATTTGAAAACTTGCCCGTAAAACTTCAAGTTAAAATTTTGTTGCGATTCGTTTTGTCACTTATCCGTTGCCATTCGTTATTCCACTTGTCCGTTGAAGTTTCACTTCTACCATGTGTCTCAGCACACATTTTTTTTGATTTTTCGCAGGTTTACTGCAAATTATAATTTGGTTTGGTTAGGTACATTTTAATGAATGCATTTTTATTTAAACATCTTTTATTTTATCAAACGAAAAAACTGATTTCGATCCGGAACCAAAAAACGCAGCCATAGTCTAATCTAAAATTATGCCGCCTCTCACCACGTCCAGTCTAAATTTCTGCCGCTCCTCCACGCGACCGTAACACTTTTTCGTGACAGAAAAATCCTAAGACCCCCGTTTATATAGAAGTTTCACTTCAAAAAATAAAATATTAAAAACTAACAACATATCACTAACACTAAACTATATATACAAATTAAAGCAACATTTTACGTTTTATTAATAACTAACATTAGATAATATTTTTATATGAGTCTTAAATCGCCGTCATTTGGGACCGTTCCCTAAACATTGGTCACATTTCCTCGTTGAATGAGCACGCTAACACCGCGGCCAGCCCTTTAGTCATATGAGACTTCTATGAAACGTAGGTCACGATAGAGTTGATAAGCTTCGGAGACCCCATGGCCCTAGAACAAAACTTAAAGCATTGTACATAAGATAACTTTCTCAAGATTTATGTCTACATGAGACTAGCTTCATCCGGATATTAATAAAAGAGCCGGTCGAAAACTCGGCTTCAGGAAGTGGTGAAATTAGGCTCCGCTATATTAAAACTGATACTTTTGTTCTCGTGAGCATAATTAAAGATGCAATCTTTGAAATTGAAAGTCTTAGATAACATTGAACAGTTTAAGTGCTTTCGTCGACAATACTGTACACGAAAGTCTTTTAGAACCTTATCGGTAAATAAATTTAAGGTATCTACAACATTAAAAATGTTTGCTTTTACTTTTGTGTTTTCATTGTTGTTAAAGGTAATCTGTCGTTGAATATGTATGTTTTTTTTAATATTTATTATTAATATCTCTACGGACTCGAGTTCCGTACCCTTTTTTACTACTTGATTTTTATGAAAAATTTGAGACTCCATACACGCTTATTGTATATTTTTGTTAGTGTATGTGACATTATATGTAGTAATTTTTCTGTTTTGGTGTACCTTAAGAATAACTTATTATATTAATTTATTCTAATTTTAATACTAAACTTATACTAATGTATAAGTTTAGTATTAAAATTAGAATAAATGAATATGTATGTTAAAACTGCCAATATGTATATATGTATGACTTGATATGGTTTAATACGCGAAAGTTCCATATTCTGACCATAATAATAATTGTCATACCAGGGATAATCGCCGGTCAGTGTCACGCCACATTTATGGCCTTCCCATGGCCCCATGCAAGCCGTCCAAATGTCCGGGACATTTTTATGACCCGTGGTCTTGAAAGACATACAATAGTATCGCCATACAATTACACACATTCATTATCTATCCCCAAGCTTAGCAAGTTACGTTTTTGTTATGGATTATATATATAACGGACCACTCTGGGGCCGATCCCAGATACTCAGACTATATTAAATAACGGAAAGTTTACGAAATTTACCATGGTAGGAATCGAACCCGGACCCGCTGCGTTCCAGTGGCAGTGCCAGGTGGTAGGCCATTTGCCTGTCTGGATGGCTACTACCCCTGGTCTAGAGTATTCCACCATAACAACCTTGAGTTAGTTGTGTTCCGGTATTAGTGGCCAGATTCCAGTCCCATCTACGAGTCCGGCAGCAACTTTAGTGTTGCAAATATTTATAGGCGACAGTAACTAGTTCCCAACACAGTTGGGCCGTCCGCCTGTCTGTTGTACTTCAGCAATAAAAAAAATCAGTGCGATAAGCTGGCAAAGGCTTCGCCCAATCTACCACGAAGGTTGTCAATACTCATGCTGTATTAAAATTCGTCATTGAAGATTTAACAACTATAATTTTTAAGGAAGACCTTATAGGAATGACGCCTTGTGTGATAATAGTTTCGTCAGAAACAACCCACTTGAAATATATCTTAGAATTTAAAATCAAATAAGACGTAGCATACATTTATTGTCACGATAGGAGAGTTGATTTTTTCATACCCTAGTTGATGGGCATGGAGACATATTATATCTTGGGAAAGGGCTTAGAATCTCTTTTGTTTCAAAAAACAACATTGAAAGGGGTGAAATAAAAGATAATAATTTGTATGGATAATCCATAATTCATAAGTAAAGTATAAAGAAATATATGTTTCAATCAAAATAATAAAAAAAAAATGATAAATGTCGACGAAATCACGAGTAACACATATCTATTAAAGTATTTTTCTCACGAGATACATTTTTGAATACAATTTTAGTTATACTGCGTAATTTAAATGGTCAATTTAAAATTATTTTCTACTTTAATGTTCTTAAGTTAACTAATGGTCCGTTGCCACATTGTCTTACGGCCTGTTCATTTGCCTTACTATTGGTTAACATATGTAATGTCAAAATTCAACTGATAGTCAGTCAGGTGAATTAATAGTATCGGTAGCAATTGCTTCTTCCAAATAAAACTCGATGTGCACTGTATGACTTATTATTTTGATATTTACAATTAACTTAAAACAATACATAGACGAGTAATAGATAATATAATGCTGAATGGCAGAGAGAGAGAGTAGTACGATTAAGTGCAAGTGCTTGTGCATCACTCCGGCCTCCAAGGCCGCTTCTTATAACGCATGTTCCGTCCGACGTCTAGCTGCTAACTGTGTGAGCTATGGGCTTCGGCGGTAAGCGCAGCGCGGACAGACGATGTGCTCCGACGGGCGGATCAGGCGCGCGCTCTCTCCCCGCAACAAATAGATATAGGAACCAGCAATATAACGCTTAAAAACCTATTAAATATAAGGAAAAGCAATGTATATAAGTATGTGTATATAAGACTTTAAAGTTCAATGTTACTAAGCTTCAGTCTACGTTTAAAGTTCTTCAGCAAATGAAGTAATCAACGGCTATTTTCAAAGGTTATGTACATGTTTCTTATCCCTAAAAAACTGACTTCATAATCATAAAAGTTAACGTTAAAACGAAACAAAAGGGGGTATAACGAGAATGTTTTTCCAAACCCTGCTTCATAATAAGATTTCAATTAAGATAGAGTTATTTAAATGTTCAGGAAGTATGAAACAGTATCTCGCAGTTTCTTGGCACCACTCAACGTTAAAAAGTATTAAAGGAGTCAGTTACGAAAATAAGTGTCATGATTGCAGCCAAAAATTTTGGAAAATGTATTTGGCGACATTACCTTTTATGATTGCTTGTTGCTATCTCGTTATGTAATGTTCTATTATTGTACCTGTTTAAACATATACAGGTGTTTTATCAATCGATGAAAAATACTAGGAGTGACAGATCTAAATATTCTATATGTTGTTTTGATGGTTAGTTCAACTTTGTTTACTAGTGGCTGGCCCCTATAACTTATTAACCGTTCATTTGCCTTACTGCTGTTAAAAATTTGACATGAGTTCCATATAAGTAATGTCAAATTTCTACCAACGGTAAGATGGATAAATAAATAATGAGAACAGGCCCCTAGATTTCACCTTGTATTGGTTTATCACAACTTTAACTATGCAGTACATTGTCGAAATTTATTGATTTGGTACATGTATATTTTATTTAAACATGAAATTGAAAAGAAACCTATTAAAATATGTATTAAGAGTCACTGATTTTGGCTAATGTATTTTAAACAAGCTGTGCCCGTGTCACCGTTTGCATGAGGACTTTATATTCATATCTTTTAAATCTTGCAAAATATAGCCATTGAGCATACACGTAAACTTAAGATAGAATTTAAACTTTCATTTAAGTGCCTTGATCTGTCAGAGCCTTTTTGGGACAAACTTTCAGACAGATTAACAGAAAAAGTTCTATTAATGTTTTTTTTTGATTAGGCATGGATGTAAAATAATATTGACATTTATTTTAAAATCGTTGACAGATGCTTAAATTTCATTATAGAAGATAGGAGAATATAAATGTCGCAAAAACAATAACATTAATAAATTATATATATATATATATATATATATATATATATATATATATATATATATATATATATATATATATATATATATATAAAAAACGTTAAGTATTTAAATGTTTTTAGGTAGCGGATAAAGGTAAGAATATATAGGTATTATAAGACCAAAAGATCAATATTTATTTATACATCCTCTCGATAAATGTTTTACAGCCAGCAAAGTGTAATTTGGCTAACGTGTTGTACAATAATGTTAAACGATTGCTTTACTTTCAGCTTCTATATCCAAACACCCCTTTGTATTGGTGTACATTAAAGAGTTATCTATCTATCTATCTACCCCTCTCTTTGTTGCCTTCAATCTCTTACTCAAACAATTGTTACCTACAAACATGCTTGCAAAGACAGTATACAATATGGCGGAACCACCATCAATTACAATCGGATTTGATTATCACATCTTCGAGTTAAAGATTAGGGTACCTTCATTATGATTTTTCTGTTGTTTCGTTTTTTTATTCCCTGCTATTTGACAAAATATTATTTTCATTCCGTCATATCACAAATTGTCGTATCATCTTGCAGACATATATTTTTATGTCTAACTTTACTGTTACATCTGTTAACACTCTTTTTGGAGAGTTAATTTCATAATTGATTTAATTTTGATACTTATGGGTGAAACATAATTTACCCTTATTCATATAGTATGTAGTTTCTCACAAAGCATTTTAAAACTATATATTGATGCAATAAATCAACCCTCTAGTTCCTAAATATTATATCTATACTTATGTAATACGATTCTAAATTGACAGCTTATCTAAACCCTTCTTCTTTAGCCAATCAATACCTACTGCTGGACGTAGGTCTCTTCAAGTCTGCACCACATATCCTGGCTTCTTGTCTTCCTCTTACCACTACCCCTTCGTATATTTAAAAACCAATCTAATACCTGTGTCACCGCCACGCTGAACCTAAATAATAAGTGCTAATATAACTAAGTTCAAAAAAATATTTTTTACTCTGTTTCAGCGCTTGATAATTTTATTTTATGGCTTAAAAGTGCTTCTAGGTACATGAATTAAGCTGAAATATTTGTTTTACAGAGCCGAGCGGCCCACTGATGTCTGAGCCGTTACTCAGCTTGTACAAATCCCCCTTATCAGGTAAAGTTATACCTTTTATCAGGTAGAGGTTTATGTTTAATCGATATTGTTTCATAGAATTGGATGCCCTGGGTATATACCATGTTATCCATGTAAGTTTTATGGCTTAGATAACATGCAATAATTAAAGGTTGATAACAATGATATCTATAACACCTGTGTCCCTATATATAGGGATTATAAAGTTATTATCATTGCATGTAGACACTACATCCTGTCTTAATTGTATTATGAGAAATGTAATAACAAATCAATCTTTAAGTTATAAATTTGCACTAACTGATTTTTATGTTTCAACCATACTATTAATATCATAACACTTAAATAATAAAACTTATTTCAAAATAACAAAAGGCAAACACACAAATTATATTATTTTGTGACATTTAGAATTTGATAAATACCTAATTTTAACAAATTTTAGAACAAAAAGTATTTTGTTTACCTTTTTATCTTTGTAAAAAGATGTTTGGTCCCTTATGACAATTATGATTATAGATATCAATACTTTGTTTTGGTTCTGGTTTTATCAAAATATTATGTTTAAGGACACTTGACTTCTGTAAGGGAACACAAAAAAATGAAGTGAGTGTGTCTTTTTGTGTATGTCACAGTCATTCCACTGTTAAAACACAGTTTCAATATTATTTATAATTTTAGACATATTTGTAACAAAGTAGTTGGTTGTGTTCATAATATAATAAAGCTCTCGCAAACTTCACGGAGTGTTAATATGTATACTGAAGAAGGCAATCTCAATATTTAATCAACAAATTAAGACGAACTTTTTCATTAGCGCCAACTGACTTGCCAAATTCATTCCGTTGCTTAACTTTGGCTCTTCGTGACATTATTAAATATTCAACATTAACTAAACTTTCTGACGTAGTTTTAGAAAGAAAGGTTAGAATTTTAAGAATCAGGACTAACCTGAGTAACTAAGGTTCTGTATCACGCCTAGACTGCATTATTTTTAGCATGCCAGGTCAGGTTTACCAAGTAAAAGGGAATTTGCCCATCTTTGTCCCCATAACAAGCAAACTTTGCCTTTAATTGTGGTCCGGCATTAGTGGCCCGATTCCAGTCCCTCTTCGAGTCCGGTAGTACATTGGAAGTACCTTTGGTATTGTAAATGTTCCATAGGTGAGCTTGTTTGCTGTATCCCTGCAATAAAAAAAAGGATTGCTGCCTCTGATCTAATGAAGATAACAGTTTTAGTCTCTTATCGCTGTCTGCTAGAGTGCAATAAGGTTGAGAGTGAAAATAGTTCAAGCCCCGTGGCTTATCGTGAAAAAAAGTGCCGACAAAACACTAAGACATGCTGCCGTAAATGACACAATCCACCGTGCTCATTGTCATCATCAGGATACAGTCGCGATGATGTCATGACACGAACGAGACGTCTTTAATGCACTTAAAAGATGGGTCGACCTAGTATGAAATACCACATGTAACGACACTGGGTGTTTCTTGTTTTCCAGATACGATTGTGGTTGCTGGTGTAACTGTCGATAGAGAGGAAGGTTTAAAAAACACTGTGCTGGATATTTATTCCTAATAATCGGCAAGTAGTGGATAAGAATTTCATATAAATGAATATAAAGGCGAAACTATATTTTGGAATAACTTTATGTTCTATTAATGATCTTATGATAGTAATAGATTTGTTTCCCCTCAGGGGGTGCCTCCTGTTAAATGCCTGTCCGGCATTTTTTAGTGCACACGGGTACGCAAGCCCGAGGTCCTCTACGCGGCCACTGTTACTTCCCTTTGCTCCGTGACAGTGGTGTCCCCCCTTCTCCTCATCCTAGTATCCTTCATCTTTACTCCTTCCCACAAATCACTATCCATTCCTGGTTTCCCTATACGGGTTGTGAAGGTCGGGCGGCAGCCGCTACATTTAAAACCAAAATTCGCCATATCAATTATGGATCGATTTGTAAGAACGCTGGGTATGGCTAGGGCGTCGCCGCAAAACGACGCGCAGGCACATCGCCCTACACCTGCGACAAGTGGGCAAGGGCTACCGTGTCAAGGGCGGGCACGGCTAACGACGCGAGTCCACACTCAGACCAGAAAACTCCGCTTCGCGACGTGGAATATTGGTACGCTGACCGGACGTGCAAGGGAGTTGGCCGAAGTACTCTCCAGGCGGAGGGTGGCCGTGGCGTTCCTGCAGGAGACTCGGTGGAGAGGCTGCAGATCCCGGTTCATTGGGAATGGCTACAAGCTGATCTATACGGGTGCTCCTGGTGGGGAAAATGGGGTTGCTGTAGTGCTCTCTGAGGAGTTCCAAAACAACATTCTGGAGGTGAAACGCTTCAGCGACCGGCTTATGGTCGTGTCGGTACTTATCGAAGGGGTTGTGACCCATTTGATAAGTGCCTACGCGCCACAAGCTGGTTGTAGCGACACTGACAGAATGAGGTTTTGGGATCAAATCGGTGACGTACTGCGTGGCATCCCGTTATCACAGGGGGTCGTTTTGGGTGGTGATCTGAACGGTCATGTGGGTGAGAAGTGGGAGGAATTTGAGCGTGTTCACGGTGGCTTCGGATACGGAAGCCGCAACGCAGAAGGGGAGGACATCCTTCGAATGTGTGCGGCTGCCGATCTTGCCATCGTGAACACGTACTTCAAAAAGAAATCCGAACACTTAATCACCTACAAGAGCGGGAGGCATGCTACCCAGATCGACTACCTACTCACCAGGAGACACCACATCGGCAAAGTAGCCAACTGCAAGGTCATACCCGGAGAGAGTCTCACGGCACAACACCGTCTCCTTGTCATGGACCTCTGCGTAAAACCCAAAGACAAACCCGTTGAGCATTGCCGACGCCAAATTAGATGGTGGCTGCTTGATGAAGGCAATTCCCAGGAGTTCGCTTCAGCATCTGTCGATATGTGTGTCGGAGCTGACAGCGAATTAGTCCAGAGCCACTGGGACAAGATTCAGGCAGCCATTACTAAGGCAGCAAAGGCAGTGCTGGGTGTGTCTAAGGGTGGACGCAAGTATGATAAGGAGACTTGGTGGTGGAACGACACAGTCCAGAGGGAGGTTAGGGTGAAAAAAACCCTCTTTAAAAAGTGGCAAGCGTCCAGATCTCCTGAAGATCGCGACGCATACAGGGCCGCAAAACGTGCCACTAAAAGAGCTGTAGCCAGAGCCAGACGAAACCACTTTCGATCGTTGTACGATAAGTTGGAATCGTCTGAGGGGCAGAAGCTCATTTATAAGTTGGCACGTTCCAGGATCAAAGCGGCACAGGACATTTCCAAGTGCCGCTGTGTTAAAGATCCTGGCGGTAACCTGTTATGCGAGGACCTCGCGGTGAAGGAGAGATGGCGCTCGTACTTCCACGAGCTGCTGAATAAGCAGCACAAAGAGGTACAGCCACCGTACTTCCCTCCGAATCAAGGGCTAGTGCCACCGATAACGCCTGAAGAAGTCCATAGGGCTCTTCGTCGCATGAGGAATCGGAAAGCTGTCGGAGCCGATGGAGTCCCCATCGAAGCCTGGAAGGCGATGGGTCCTCGTGGTGTGGGCATTTTAACAAACCTTTTTAACCGCATACTCCTCACCGGAAACATCCCGAGCCAATGGAGACTGAGTGTTATCACCCCAGTCTTCAAAGGTAAAGGATCGGTGCAGGAGTGCGAAAACTACCGCGGAATAAAGGTAATGTCCCACACCATGAAGCTCTTTGAGCGCATAATAGACTCTCGGATACGGCAGGAGTGCACTGTCTCGGGATGTCAATATGGGTTTCGCCCTGAGCATGGTACCATGGACCCTGTTTTTGCCCTAAGGATCATCATGGAGAAATACAGGACGAAGAATACGCCTCTGCATTTCCTGTTTTTGGATCTGCAGAAGGCCTTCGACTGTGTTCCTCGCGTGATGATCTGGTGGGCACTGAGGTCTAAAGGGGTGCCAGAAACCTATATTGACATTATTCGGGACATGTACCGTGACTCCGATTCCATGGTTCGGACCGCTGTTGGCGACACCACACCCTTCCCCATAACCGTAGGAGTGCACCAGGGATCTGTCCTTAGCCCGTTTCTGTTCAGCGTGATATTAGACGAAGTGTCGAACAGCATCAGAGATGCGCATGAGCAACCTCCATGGTTGCTCATGTATGCTGACGATATCGCGCTGGCAGATTCGGACAGGGGGCGCCTGGTGCAACGTGTAAATGCGTGGAAGAGGTCGCTAGAGAACGGCGGTCTGAAACTAAATGTGGCGAAGACCGAGTACTTGGCCTGCAACACTACAGATCCCACATCCGTGCGAATAGGCGAAGATACGGTCGAGCGCACGGATCAGTTTAAGTACTTGGGATCTGTACTTAGTGCATCCGGGGATATCGACCACGACGTCAAGGCCCGTATCACAGCAGCTTGGGCCAAGTGGCGTGAGGTGACAGGTGTCATTTGTGACCCCAAAATGCCGGTTAAATTAAAAGGACAGGTCTATAAATCCATCATTAGACCTGTCCTTTTGTATGGCAGTGAAGCGTGGCCTGTACTTGAGCGACACAAGCAAGAACTGCGTGTCACGGAGATGAATATGCTGCGATGGATGTGTGGAGTGACGCGGAAAGACCGGGTCAGGAACTCCCGCATCCGCGGCAGTCTTCATGTCCGTGACATAGCAGACAAACTGCAAGAGTGTCGCTTACGCTGGTACGGCCACGTTTTACGGAGACCGGCTAATTATGTGGGGAACAAATGTCTAGCCATGCCGCCACCGCCAGGTCCCGGTCGAAGGGGAAGGCCCAAGAAATGTTGGCTTGACGTTGTGAAGGATGACATGCGTACCAATGGTCTCAAACCGGGGGATGCAGAAGACCGCGCGAAGTGGAGTAGAAAAAGTAGGAAAGCGGACCCTGGGCGTTGGAGTGAACGCTCCGAACGCAACCGGGATTTAACGCTCGGATGATGATGATGATGATAGTAATAGATTTGTTTAAGGTAAAATTGAGAGTACAAGCTAAATTTGTATACCGATGTGGCAAAATTGAGAGTTTTGAAAAGTATTTATACTTTGTCAATATAAGTAATTTGATAAGAAACAGTGTGATAAGGGAACGCTGTGGATTGAAAGAAGATATAGTCACAAGAGTTGAAAAAAGAATGTTAAGATGGTTTGTTGGGCATGTAGAGAGAATGAATGAAAACAGATTCACAGAACAAGTAGTATATGACAACAATGTGACTGGTAGAGACGGTGCCGGGTCATGATCAAATTGAAGACATTTTGAAGAAAGGTTAGGTAAAAAGGACTTTCAATGAACGTGTATGTATGTAGTGGTTAATGAAAGTTAATGAATCTTGAAGCTAAGTTTATGTTAGGATCGTAGCATTCTGCCTACTTCAAAGGTAAACGGGCGTGTCGATATGTGTGTATGTGCTGAAAACATATGTACTATAATTAAAATTATGATCTTTTACATCGTGTTTTACGTAGTACATAAATTAATATGAATTTGATCACGCAGGTGAATTTTTTAATGTAAGCTGGCAACCCTGTTGTGAGATGATGCCGGTAGGTGAGGTAGATATACGAACGATAATTGAAATTTTTCTTAATCCCCTGGGCGGTGCCGTGCCACGGTAAAAGTTGCCGAGTTACGTCGATTGAGATTAATGCCCTCCCGGGGTCCTTTATATTGCATATTAGTAGGATTTTCCTGGATTATGTTTTCCCCATAAATTAAACTTTGGCAAATTATCTCCCTTACCCGGAATCAGCTATATCAAATCGCAGTAACTAAAAATGTTTTATTGAAATATTTTTATATATTACTGGAGACTTTGATATAACTTCGCTCGAATGGGATTTTTTTATTGTGAATCTGGGAAACAGACAAACGGCGCCCGTGCTGGAAAGTGGTTACCGTCGTCTATAGACGTTTGTAACATAAGGGGCGAAGCCAACGCATTATTAGCCTTTAGAAAGGTATAGAGGGGTTAGTATAGCAGGGACGGAATCCCTCTGTTGGTGAAGAGGATGCCCTCATAGGACACCCTTAGAAAGGCGGCAAGCGTGAGGTCCCTACAGATGTAGTGTCTCAGAACTAGCTCCTGTGGCGACCAGTAAAAGCTCATAGGAGAGGGATGCAGGTCAGGTTTAGTGGGTAGTTTGACAGTCGACCATCCCTCGTCCCTCCGATCGGAGGGGGGATACGGCCGATTATTTTATTTTAGTTTTATTGCTGAAGCACAGCAGACACACTGAAAGCCCAACTGTGATGGAAAGTGGTTACCGTCGCCTATGAACATTAGTAATACCAGAGGTCCTGCCAATGTGCTACCGGCCTTGAAGGAGACACTGGACCCTGGCCACTGATGCCGGAACACAACTCAAAGTTGTTATGGCGGCATACTCTAGACCAGGGATAGTAGACATCCAGACGGGCAAATGACCTACCATCTGGCTGTGGGTTGTTTTGTTGCCTCTCACGACAGGTCGCCCGGCCGCAGAAATGAGTATCCTTTCTCCGTTCCTGCACAGAGAGCCGATCAGGAGTCCCAAACACCCCGCAGTGAGACTTCCTACTTAGGCCCGAGGGTAGTGTCCTAAGAAAAGACATTACCCCTGCATCATCAAAAAAAAAGAAAGGACAGGATAAAGGGATGTGCCAGAGAGAATGAGATAGGAAAGATGGGAAGACTTGTTTTTTTTTTATCACAATATCTGCAATTTTTCGTATTGGGGGTTTTTTACAATAATATACTTAGATTTTCGAGGTCTTATGGGCCAAATGGGCTTGAGATTCAGATTAAGCGGATCGAAATACATAAAAAATCATGCTTAGTCTAGTTCCATAAAACTTTTTTCAACACCAAAATTGGAATTTCGTTCCATTTTTGCGGTGCAATTTACTCAAAATTTTGAGGATGTATGGAGCAAATTGAATCCAGAATCATATTAAGGGCATCGAAATACATAAGAATAGATGGGTCTGGTCAAAAGTATAGATCACTTTTTTTGTGCGCCTGAAGAAGAAATCTGTATAAGGAGATTAGCGATGTGTGAAATGCGCTAATCTGTTTCAGAGCATGTTCTTTGGAAATAGAGAATTCTAGAAGCGAGAAGTTTGCAAGCTCATATTAATATCGTTTTACCCTTACCACTTACGCTAATTTAAGTAATGTCAGAATATTCTGGTATTATTTTAATTATTATTGTAGTGACATGGATAGGAATATTCCTATCCATGTCACTACAATACGCCTCCTACTCGGCACTGGTCTCGTGACACAGACAGACACGACTCGCGGTAATATATAGCTTGGATGCGAATTTAATATCCGTCATGGGCAGCTCCAATACTCTCGGTAAACAAATGGCTTTCAATACTAAGTGAACTGTTTCTTAAATTTGTATTTGTTAATATACATATTTGAATTTAAATATCATTTGAAAAAAGTACATAATAACATAGACGACAGTCAAATAAATTGCTACACTTCTACACTTCTTATAATCATACATACAACCACGGTGTCGTTAATTTTGTTCGAGTGAATATAATAAATATATAATTAACCATAAACCCAAAAACGTCTCACTGCTGGGCTCTAGCCTCCAACAATAGAAGGACGAACAGCATACCTTGATGGATATACGAACTTTTTGTGTATATTAAATTTGAATTTAGTATTTTGGAATGCGTGGCTGTCTTTAAGTTGTTTCTGCCACCGATGAAATTATACTTGAAAATATATCTTGTAACAACGAAAACCTCTCGTATTCGTTAATCACGTCTTCTTAGCCCCCAATATACCCGCCACGTTTGTTCAAGGCAGCTTGGTGGGTATTTGACACATCAGTTAGCTCGATGTGTAGGTTTCATCACGATATTTTCCTTCACCATTTAACAATGGTTAACAATTAACACGTGCTAACGCACGTGGTAATTGTAACAATATGCACATTAGGTCAGAAAACTGCCTAAGTGGTGAATGCGTTCCGGCTAGTATTCGTTGTTCGAGTGTAAAAATCAGAAATACATACAACTTTTATATATGTATTTAAGCATGTTTATATTTCTGTTTATATTGTATTGTGTGTGTCGCTTTTGGAAATAAATATTTTCTTTTTTTTGTATTGTTGTTAAAAAGGCATTTACATGTATTTATACACAAGCACTAAAGCCAGTACCTATTTGAAATATATGTTCAAGTTAGTATCAAATACAGATTCCATACTGAGCATACTTCTCACTGTGCACCCGTGTATAGCGTTATGAGACATCTCATTTCACGTGTTTTCTGCTATTGTTAGTGTAGACTTGTAGAGGGTTGCTTGATGTTCTAGAGGCATTTTCCCCATTAGGTTTTCGAAATACTTAATATTGCGATGTGTATATTAAGTATCATTTTATGTAGTGTGTACTTACATAGGTATGAAAACAAATATAATTTCCTTTCCAAAATCTATTATTATTATAGATATGGCCAAGTGCGTGTAAATCCATAAGTAGTGAATAACGTGAATTATTTAGTAGTTGTCAATTTGCTATTAAAAAAAACAAAAATATTATATATCACATATAGATATATCTCAAAAAAGAACAACAACAATTTTACAAAATATAGTAATTTTTATGTTTTACTTGACACCAAATTCAGAAATGTTGCAGAAAGAAGTCGGTTAAATATTTATTTTTTGATTTTTGTTTGAAGTCGGTTTTGTTTTTGTTAAAAAAAATATTTTTTACTATTTAGTTGCGCAAACACTTCAATAGCTTTAGAAATAATATGTTAAGCACCTGTAAAAATTGTACAACTGGCACGCGTATACAAATTTGCCATCTCACTCTTTGGTGTATATGTTCTTCAACAAGGGTTGCTCTCGATTTCCTTGTGATCCACAAATCAGATCCTGACTTGGTGACTATGGGACCATCTCGGGAGTTAAAAAAAACAATTTGAAAATCGGTCCACAACTGACGGAGAAATCGCGTAACACGCATATAAGAAATTAAGCGTAAGTAAAAAATATAATACCTACACACGTATACAAGGTTTTTTCCAAGAATTTAGGCACACGGCGTTCTTTAATATGGGTTCTTCTCGATTTACCTGGGATCCAATCCACTCATCAGATCCTGACTTGTTAACCATGGTACTACTTCGGGAATATATACTTACGAGTAATGAAAAAAATTGAAAATCGCTGCACAATTGACGGAGATATCGTGTTACGAATAAGTTTGTTAACAATTCTCGTGAGTATCTGTAATCCACTCATCAGATCCTGACATGGTAACAATGGGACTAATTCGGGAGTATAAACTTGCGATTAAAAGAAAAAAAATGAAAATCGGTTAACAGTTGAGGGTAAAATCAGGTAACGAACATATAAAAAAACATACAGACGAATTAAGAACCTCCTCATATTTGAAGTCGGTTAAAAACCTACATAATCTATACTATAATATAAAATCTGTAAATGGTTCGAGTTTGCACATTGCGTTTAAAAATGTGAAAAAAATCAGGGAGGATAATTCGGACCAGGAGATTTTGAAAATGCAATTTTTAAAATTGTTGTCTGTCTGTCTGTTAGAGCATCACGTGAAAACTACTGAACGGATTTAAATGAAACTCGATACAGGGCTAACTTATATCCCGGGTCGTTACTTAGTGTCAGCGATTAACAGAACCTTTTCATTCATTACAACCTCATTTCATTACTACATAATATGATTATAAATCACACATGTCACTCGCCTTACATACATCTA
This sequence comes from Dendrolimus kikuchii, assembly GCA_019925095.2. NCBI lineage: Eukaryota > Metazoa > Arthropoda > Insecta > Lepidoptera > Lasiocampidae > Dendrolimus > Dendrolimus kikuchii. Next base: position 8,034,117 of record CM034401.1, read on the forward strand.
ACATAAATAACCTGAATATTATACCTAAATAATATATGTAAATCTAAATAAATAAAAAGCTGTGAAATCATAAAATACATATACTGACATCGAAACAGACTTTAAATTTAATATCTTATCAAAACACTAAGGATACTTTTTATCCCGATAAATACCGTCGTTTCCATGGAATAAACGGATTAGCAAAATAGATGGCGCTGCAATGGCGCTTTTTCAATCCACTAACAAAAACATACGTTGTCATAAACAACATTTCATTCATTGTATTACTTTAAATCGGGTTGGCTGCAACTCGCCTCTATGTTTCGTTGCGCAGTTGAGTAGACTGTATGGACTTAGTTTCTTTGTTATTGTAGTGAACTTAGTAACAAGAAACAGTAAAGTTTTAGGTAATATACCTAATTAAATTTGTATATACGTAACTTGGAGCTGCTACATAGGGTTTTTCACGCAGCGTAGCCGCAGGGAAAACTCTAGTCAGATAATAAGAGTCCTTTCAAAGCAACTTTCTTTGAGAGTATTTTTAAGCTAGGGTGATCAGAGGGCTGGCTCCTACATCGGACAACGTATAAGTATGGCGATCCAGCGAGGTAACGTAGCCAGCCTTCTGGGAACCGTGCCCATTGACTTCGATGCCCTAGGCTCAGTATTCTATTTATAGTCTTAAAGGGATTATAGGTAGAATATAATATAAGTTAAGTTTTATTCGTTGTAGTAGTTTATAATTTAATGTATACTAAAATAAAATAAAAGATTTCTTCCGGGGCAAAATGACAGAAAATTTAATGTTTGACTTTACGCATGGTCCGACAGACACTTCGCTGGTTTATTTATAACGTTTTCTATCGAAACACTCGGATTAAAAGTAAACAGTATTAATGGATTACGAGAGATGCAATGGCGGAAATCATATTCATGTAAACAAAAGCAACATTTACAGAAAGCTCGAACAAAATAAATCTGGTATTTATGCATTCGTTGATTACACAATAAGGGTGGAAAGCAGAAATTATATATTTCATCAGTTGCAATAAGCGGTTGGCCGCGTCGGTCGGAGTCAAACATTACTTGCTGTGTGACACTTCGGATAGGTTTGATGCATGTCACAGGCGGCAGCAGATAAACAGATTTATGATTAAATATACAGCATCTAGGAATTTATTACGCTCCCTTAAATTAAATTTAAAAAGAACGTTATTAGTGAGAAATGGTAGAATTATATTTTATTGTGCATTTCTATTTACAAAAAAATTGTGAATTTCGTTTCACACAATTTTTATGGATATTGATATATTTAAGCCCGTCACAGACGTAGCTATAATATATATTAATATGAATCATAGCAAGGCATATTACGACATATTTTCCATATAAATTTTCGAGTGACCGCACACGCAGCTATAATATATATTTCTATAACATCACAAAAATATCTCGACATTAATATCTCAGTATATTTTGGCATATTGATACTTATTTTAGTATACTATAATAAATTATTCAAATATGATTTGTTTTTAATTCTTACCTCAAGCATGCTAGTTCTTCAGAACTAATGCTTTTGCGAATAACCGTTTTATTAAATCGTTTTTTATCAATTCATGAAGCTCGATAAATGCCGATTTTGAACTTCTAAAATACTGTGCAAATTTATTCGATGATAAATCATGATAGAAATTAAATTCGCCACGAGTTCTCTTTTGGTTTATATGCGGCTCTACCCAGATGGCTCTATTTTTCGTTCCCGACAAGGCAACATGCATACCAAATTCAGCATCGGAATCATACTCTGAGGAACTTTCAATTAGATCTAAAAGTAGTGCTCTTGTCGAATTCACTTAGGTACCTACATTGATTATAGTGTTATTTCAAAATTTGTACACCTGTACAGAAAATTAGCTTTGCGCTTGCGCTTGCAAGGACGACCGCAGACCGAGTGAGGGCAAAATATATATTATAGTATAGCTCCTGTGTGGTAGCTTGCTGTACTATAATTTATATCTCGATATATTAATATATATTATAGCTACGTCTGTGATGGGCTTTATGCTAGAATTGTGTATTTTGGGTAACATTTATTAATTTTCTGCCTTTTTTGTCACAAGAATTCTGTTTACGTAATGCTTATTTGCTTGAAGATTATTGACACTAGACACTACGTTTTTGATATCTCCTGGTTATATAGATACGTATGTACGTACACATCGAATGTTTAAAATATTTTGTTTTTGTATTCATTCTCTATAGCAAGTAACCTTTTTTTTAAGTTAAGGCTCCAACGCCTTCGGCATTGATTTTTATTTTATAAATTGCCATATTTTGTGAAATGTCACCGTCTGTAGAATTTATAGGTGAGTTGGATATGCTTATGCTAAGATGTATTGTATTCTTACTGACGTGCAGAAAATAACTAAACCGTTCAGAATTTGGATCAAATTATTAGTTTCCTACAACTTATGGGATGGCTCATCCTGGATACGCCAAAATTTGTAAGGTATCGACGAAAACACCGTAAGATGCAACGCAAAATGTTGTTAGCGTAGACATTTGCGACTAAAATGTACTTAACATGTGGATTCTTAGATTTCTGGTTTTTATTTTTGAAGCCTCTTATCCGCGCAGGAATGGAGAAAGAATACAATTTCCTGCGGCCGGGCGGCCTGTCGTAAGAGGCGACAAAACAACCCACAGCCAGGTGGTAGGGTATTTGCTCGACTGAATGGCGAACACCCCTGGTCTAGAGTATGCCGCCATAACAACCTTGTGTTGTGTTCCGGCATTAGTGACCAGCTTCCAGTCTCCCTTAAGAGAGGAACAGCACATTTGTATCACTTTTGGTGTTGCAAATGTCCATAGACGATTGTAACCGCTTTTCATCAAGTGGGCCGTCGGCCTGTCTGCTGAACTCCTGCAATAAAAAATAAAGCCTTGCCTCTATGAGCGACAAGATCGTGGGTGGGTCGTAATACGTCGGAGCTATAAGACAAACTTATTGTGAAATCAGTGATGATGATACTGTTTTGTTTGAATGAAAAATCTGTAATGTTTACTTAAAATCTTTTCTTTAATTCTACATCAGTGAATGGCGTCCTTTATACCGTTATCATTTCCGCTTGAGTTCCCAACTTAATCCAGTCATTTAACCTTAAGTAATTCTCCCCAGCTACCGAGGGATGATTACCCCTTTATTACCACCCCGAACCGCCCTAATGCATAACACTGTTACACCAGACGTCAACTTATGTCACCAATGTACGTTTTATGTAGGAAGGATTGTATGGAATTGGAACTGTGATTTGCAGTTTGTTTTATACGTGAATATTCACATTTACACCATGGTAGTAGGTACCATGGTGTAAATGTGAAGGTTATATTCTAACCTTGTTTCTTTAAGGACCGAGTTTTCAATCACCAGACAAAAGTTAATCAACGAATAAAATATAACATGGACAAATTAAAAATGTCAAATTTGAAATGGCGTAGATTATCTTATACTAATATATAAAGCTGAAGAGTTTGTTTGTTTGTTTGCTTGAACGCGCTAATCTCAGGAACTACTGCTCTGATTTGAAAAATTCTTTCAGTGTTAGATAGCCCATTTATCGAGGGAGGCTATAAGCTATATATCATCACGCTAAGTGACAATTGAAAAATCGCCCCAAGTTAAGTTTTTGAAGTGAAAATTCTTTAGAATCGTTATGATTTTGAAACTCGATGAAACGAAAAAACGACACTAAAAAGAGATAAACACATAAATCTATAGGAGTAAGCCTGCGAGAGAATGAGATAGAAGACATTATATTTAATCATTTAAACACATACAGAGTTGGAAAGGTTTTGAAGTTTTTCGTTAATGCTTAAAATTTTGTGTTTTGAAGTTTAAATAACGATATAATATATGTAATGTGACTTCACGAAATTTAGGATTCCTCACACCCATGGTCACACTTTACTTCTACTGTGTGTGAACTGCACATACACACACAATTTTTTTCACGGAGCTGGCAAACAGACAGACGATTCAGCTCATTGAAAGTGGTTACCGTTGTCAATAGATGTTTGCAAAACCAGAGACGAACCCAACTCGTTGCCAGCCTTTCGGATAGAATAAAGAGGATAGGATGGAGGATGAGATAGAGGGATCAGTAGGAGGGAATGGAATCTAAATTTAATTCTAATCTCTAATTTTATTTTAATAAGTATGTATATATTATCTTTCATGTTTGTTAATTACTAGGGTTCTGTTATCTGAAATAACTATGAATGTCTCTCAAGACCATGGGCCATAAAAAATGCCCGGCCTTTGGAAGGGCTTGCGGGGGGGGGGCATGGAAAGGCTAACATGTAGAGGCCCCTTGACAAATTTTATGTAAATGTGGCGTGACACTGATCGAATATTATCCTTGTTTACACCATATAAAAATCCAGTCAGTATAGGACTATTGCAGGAAATGAGAACAAAAAGTACCGGGCTATTGAGATGAACTGCTAGTAGAACTATGGATCTGGGTTATGGGGACTATGGTGTCTACCCGTCGCAGTGTTAGAGGAACATAGAAAAATGGGCAAACGGTGACTCGCCGCTCCCTGCATGGGCCTCTAAAAATGCCGTACACGATTGGCAGGGGCAACAGGGGTATGAGCGGCTAAGGGGTGTGGAGACTTGGGCTGCAATTTCACCGAAGCTACTTCCGACGTGATGCCATTTATCACTTCCACCCCTGGAGCTTGAATCTTAGCTTCAGCGAACTCCGCTCCGTGCCGACTGGCTAAGGCAAGCACGGAAGCGGGGGCCTTGCCTTGGCCCCCGAAGTCGGGTACGAGGCGTCGTTAAATTATTATTATTAATTTTATTTTAATGGCATTTAAAATGCTAAACATACATAACATCACGTCCATAGTTAGATAATAGTTGATGAATCTTACATAACAATATTTGCTCATAAACATCCCACTGTTGTGCTCGGGTTTCACTTTTAGGATTGGTGGGTTTCATACGCTCAGATTACATCTAATAAAGTCAGTGTTTTAATATTGATTGTACATGATTTGTTGTTAAAATCTACTAAGTCCTAATAATTTGTATTAATTATAAAATAATAAATTAATACTTTTAAAATGTATCCATTACTTGCAAAAATTCGTCATAGAAGTAATTTTAATTACTGGTTAAATAATAAATTAATAACCTATTTGAATTGTGACGTCATATCTCAGTATTCGCATACACAACTAAGGAGGCTATGTATGATGTTTTGTATGATGATATAAAATGTCTCAGTTGATTTGACCGTCAATTACCTAATTTATTTTCTGTCTTTCTCTAAACATATCTGGCACCTATTTGTTCTCTATAGACAAGAACACTTTGACAAACAAAGACAGCTAGTTACATTTCTTCCAGAATCTTTTTCCTCGTAATCCACTTTTGGCAGGGCAAATACTAGCCGAGACGATGATAAATGGATTGGACCGCCTCTTATATTGCAGGCCTGTTTCAAATTTAAACAGCGTGACTTGAATCCCGTAACACTATCCGGTATTTACTTTATTATTGGATACTCTAAGCTAGCGTTCTTTGACTTCAAACAAAACGATATTTAGGGCGAATGTTCGATTTTACAGGTTTTTTTAAAATTTTCTATTTAAATGTTACTCATATACTTATGATATCAATCGAAGTGTCCTACGAATGGCAGGTGTAACCACTAGTACGCTTGTCCAGAGCAGACGTACTAGTGCCCATAAATGACCCACTCCTGGGCTCGGGCCTCCGAACTGTCCGTTCCCCTATAATGTAGGGGAACGGACAGAATATCCGGCACGCTTGTCCAAGGCGGATTGGCAGGTTTGAGACATTTGACACAGTCTGTTATCTCGATGTGCAGGTTGCATCACGATGTTTTCCTTTGCCGTTGTTAGCACGTGGTAATTATAACAATATGCACATTAGGTCAGAAAACTGCCTAAGTGGTGCATGCGTTCCGGCGACGATCGAACTCGCGCCCTTTGAGTTTGGGACGCGTGCTCTATCACAACAATATAAAGGTATAAACGCGCATTAGCACAAAAACTGACTATCCAGGATGACGTAGAAACTGAAACGAAAGGCTGAAGCTATTTTTTATATGTATTTTTATTTATATGTAGATATATACTATACCTACATGTTTTTATATTCGTTATTAAAATATTTTGTGTATAGTCAAGGTGGCGAGGTCCGTCAGTGGGGAAGCATCATACATCTCTCGTTATTTCCGTTGCTGAAAAGAAACGACTGTACAAATCGGTCAGTAAAGCTAAGACGCTGTTTAATTCTATGTTTAAACTGTAGTTGATGTTAAATTCCCTTTAAAACAGGTAAATAATGAGAGGTATACGAACTTACCGTTTAACGGATTTTCCCACCTTGACTATATATAAAATTATAATTTTATTCATTTAATGTCATATTTATTCAGAGCTGTGTTGTGCACTGGATACCGACCCACTCTTTTAAGTAAGTCTATCTCTAAAAGGTTGTCTGGAAGAAATCAGTATAAGCAATATGGCCGCCGATTGTACTACTTCAAATATTATTAACACTGATATAAACTACTTCCTTATATGCAATAAAGAACATTCTAGTCTATTCTAGATCTGATTCTCGCTTAATGCTTGTTTAATTGAAGATTATTCTAAAATCAATTTGAATATTCATGAATAATTGTCCCGGGGTAAATCCGTGTGAAGCTGTATTTAAAAGAAGCTATAAATGAAAAACATGTCCCTTTAAAAACCCACACCGTTTCGGCTGAGTATCTTTATACCTGAATGGAAAATGTATATACATAAATCTTTTTCGAAAATCATTAAAATAACTCACATACATTGCATGTGAACCACAGACAGACTGATCGGAGTGATGTCTTATTTATGTTACTATGGAGAGCAATTCGGTAGGCTTTATTTATGGTAAGGTAAATTGGATATATAAATAACAATACTAGGAGATAAACGGATAGGTGGAGGAAATCGGATATATTTATAATAAATATTTTTATCGTTTGCTGTTGTAACGCTTGAACTTAGGGGTCTTGAGGTCGTTAGCCTCTACAAAGAGCTGTCATAATAGTTTATTGACCCTTCAGGTGATCGAAGCGCTGGTGCCTACCTCGGACAACCTATCAGAATGGAAATCTAACGACTTAACGTAGGCAGCTTTCTGGCTAAGCCTGCGAGAGAATGAGATACAAGTTTTACATTGAGCAGCATAGATTAGAGACTCAATAAGACCGATAATTAAACATAGGTCCAATTTGGATCGAAATAAAAGTGATACTAATATTTTTTAGACTAAAACAGTGAAAAATTTAAAGTGATGACATTATGTCTTAAATGTATGACATGATTAGAACCACCTTACGCTAAATAGTGGCCGAAATGTTAGATTAACGCTTTACTGTTAAAGCGTAGTTTTAAGCTCAATACCTTGTTCGCACTGGCCTTGATATTGGTATATTTATGCCTGTAATTTATGACCAGAGACACACGAAGGTCTTTGGTGAAAATATTTTTTCTCAACCCAATCTTTTCCACTCATTCGACCTCCACTAGAATTGGTTTCAATAAAATAGACTGAAAAAGTACTTTCTCGATAAAATGTAAGGAATAGATCACAAACTATAAATAGGAAAAGTTTTAGGATATATTGACATTTGGCATTACACCAAGTGACGGTTCCGTTACAGACTTTTATGGGTCCATTTGATGTACCAATGACAAAACTTGGCATGATTCGCCTTTGAAAATCGCTTTTGGTACATTAAACGCCGGCTGTACTTGCTGATACGGCTGATTTGAGCGTCTAATTATTCATTTTTATTACAAAAGTTCAATTGAGGACAAATAATTATTCTTCAATATCTCAATTTATAATATGCAGTTATGTTCTCATCATGCAAGTAGAGTTATAAAATGAGAATCTCAGTATTTTGTGTTTCCTTGATATTTAATCCCACTTAGCTCATTAGATGTTATTAGTGATTTTTTGAAGTGATAACTTCTTATGGGAGGGTAAACCGCTTCGTTTCGTAACGCGTTACGGCGCCAGTTTGTCTGGCCTCCCTTTCTCCACGCAAATTATCACTTCTGTCGGGCATCCCGAGATACACACGTTTTTTTTGGATCTCATAGCTCATACGAAATCGTCGTGTTCGTTTGTCTATCCATCTGTTTTGTATGTCACAGCTATTCGTTACGTTTTATCATGTTATAAAATGTCGCGCTCTCATATCTTGTACGAGTGTACAAAATTATGACGTCGTAATTTTGTACAAGTAAAAGGAGTCATCATGCCGCATTAATTATTGTGTAAGCAGTAATTAAAATTAATTCTATGATGATATTTTAAAAGTAAAATGATAAGACGATATTTTAGCGCCTGTTTTTTATTATGTGAATAATGTTAGGATTTATTTACCCAATTATTTAATTAATAATGTCGGTACTATAGTTTCATGACTGTTTTCATTTCATAAAAGTCTTCAAATACTTTATTGAAATATATAATCAACAATTCTTTGTACATGGATAAAGCCACATAGGTTTGCCAGGATCAACCGGGATCTGGCAGAGGTGGCGTAACCATTTTTTTGCGTGAACGCTGGGGGAATGCTTTTGTGCAAGACGTTTGCTCTCTATATAACTAGCCGATTTCTGTAATACATGCCAGTACTAGTATAAGGCATTTTTTGTATAAATTAATATCGTGTCGATCTAAAGGAGACTAAGTATTGTCAGTCATTCCCTTCCAAAGACTGTTAACTTAGCTTTAAACAAGAACTTTTTACAACCATTGCCATCAATCCCGTGGGTCTTTACAGTCATAAACTCCCAGAGCTTTTATCAAAGCTCTGCCTTTAGCCTCAAAGTTCGTACAAAAACAATGTAAACTTTTACACATAAAACTTACAAGTGGTAAAATGCTTTTAGTTTTTCTCTATGTTACTTTAAAGAACTCTTTGACTGTACAGGAGATCCAATTTGTTTCATGTGAATATTTAACAAGTTTAGATATATAAAGTTTTAACTTTATTTTATTAATGTTTTATCGAAGTTTTCTTTGCGATTTAACAAGTCTACGTCATTTCATTGAATCTTTAAATATCCATAGCTACATAAAATATTCCACCATTGCGTACCAATGGTCTCAAAACAAGGGATCCTGAAGACCGCGTGAAGTGGAGAAGAAAAGTAGGAAAGCGGACCCTGGGCGTCGCAGCGAAGGCTTCGTACGCAACCGGAATTTAACGCTCGGATGATGATGATGAGTTATATAAAATATTCATTTGTGTATGCCAAAGCATGGCTTGGGCCTGTTCGTTTAAGCTATTTATTTTTGCTTTAGTTACAAATCTTACGCATTGATTAAGATGATGAGTTAGTACTGGTCTACTAACTCTAGTGAGTGGTCTAAAAAGTTAGTGTTACAGAGTGGAATAAATTTGGTTGGTTATCTTGAATACAATGTATCATTTTAGTAAGAATACCTTAGTATAATGATAACACTAATGCTTACATCAATGAAGCTGTAGGAACACTAGTAAATAGTATTGGCATTTACGCTTTATTAATTTAATTGAATCACAATTAAAAAAGAAAGCGATATAAAAAAATAATTATTGTATAAAAATAAAAATATAATAATACTAGCTGTCCCGGCAGACTTTGTTCTGCCCTGAAGAAATAAAAATTTAGAACCCGATTGCAGCGCCACCTACCGGGTCCAAATGTAACCTATCCTATCTTTCAAGTCGGATCAAACTGCACACGGTGTGCAAATTTGATTGAAATCGGTCAAGTAGTTTAGGAGTCCATTGAGGACAAACATTGTGACACGAGATTTATATATATTAAGATTATGTAAATAAAACTCACATATTTTTTTGTTAACTTTACATTTTATTACACAATAAACTATACTTATTCAGTTATTTGCAAAAAATAACATTCATCCCAAGATTGCTGTTAGCAGGAAACGTTTCAAAAAGTCGGACTACGTTGCCTGCTTCAACGGTTAATTTGTTATGTGTATTTGCAATATCTTATAATGGCAATAAAAATATTTAAAATCAGCCGATGCCCGCGACTTCGTCCGCGTCACGATTGCGATGTAGAATACTATCAACGGCATCTATTTAATATGATAATGACTTTGAGTTGTGTTCCGGCATTAGTGACCAGGTTCCAGTCTCCCTTAAGAGAGCAGCAGCGCATTTGTAGCACCTTTGGTGTTGCAAATGTCCATAGGCGATGGTAACCGCTTTCCATCCAGTGGGCCGTCTGCCTGTCTGCTGAACTCCTGCAATAAAAAAAATAAAAAAAAAACTATTTTTGTAAGGTTTTACTTTTTCGCGGAATCTCGTATTTTTAATGTATAAATTGTTTTTTAATGTATAAATAGTTTTATTATTTTATTGTATGATGATACCGGCAATATCAATACTTAATTAGGTGCATAAGTTGTATAATAAGCTGTTTAAGTAATTAAAGTTTTTTTAACTATCCCACGGAAACTTTAATTTTTCGGGATCAAAAGTATCCTATATGTTGACCAGAGATATAAGCTAGCACCATACAAAATTGCATTTAAATAGGTCCAGTCGTTTCCGAGATTAGCCCGTACAAACAGACAAACAGACAGATAAACAGAGAAACAAAAAAATTGAAAAATCTAAATTAGTTCTATTTCACTTCTTACATCCCACTGACTCGGTTTTTAGCATTTTTAAATTCGACCTCTACAGTTTCATTATATGTATAGATAAAGTTGTTTTAAAACGTTAAATAAATAACTGGCACAAGCACTGTTGGTTTTCACTTTCACGGCACAATGACAGTCTAGTGGTAAGTCCTATCGTGCAAACTACAAAGCGATGATTATAATGTTAATTACACGGGCTGAAACAATGGACTAGAGTTAAATTAACATACATTTAATTTAAAATAGTAATGCTTGAAAGTCTTGTCTGTTCGATATTAACCGCATGAAATATTTTAGAAAGATAGATTACACTTTATTGCCCACCAAATAAACAATTACAAAAATACACGATTACAATATTGTCTTGGTAAAGGACAATAGGCAGCATTATCGCTTAAAGCAATCTCTTTCAGGCAATCTAACTTAAATCTGACCGAAAAAATTCGACGTTCATGCTATTCGATCTGTTACTAGGCCACTAATAACAGCTAAGCATAGAACGGCTGCTTTTAGATGATGTTATAAACATGCTGCTACGCAATGTTGGAACGACATTCCTCCTCCTATCAAATTTCACTATAATAGATATTTTAATACAATTACAGAAAGAAGGTCCTAGATAGATCCTAGTTTTATATCCATGATTTGAAAGTTTAAGTACCTAATACTTGAGATATCTTAAAGTTATTTACAGTTTCCAGTATAAATACACAAACAGTTAGTTATAGGTATTTTTATTATTTTATTATTTCATTGTTTTGTTGGGTATATTATTGTATAATTCTTATACATTTTTTTATTCATGTAATAGTTTAAGGTTACCCACATACTTGGGGTCTTAGAACATATGAGATTTTAGAGGTGGACACTAAAAACCAGTGCTGTGTCGGAACATGTTTCAGCACAGCAAGACTGAGCGCCAACCTAATTTTTTAAATTGCGGCTTTAATTTTTTATATGTATATGTTCTTATCAGTTTGTATTGTGTGAGTCGCAATAGGAAATATTTTTTTTCTCTCTTTCTTCTTTAGTTAATTTCTTGTACAGGGAATTTTTTTATAGTTCGTGGACTGACATGCACTGAAGCCGATATTAGACGGTTTGTTTTTGTCTTTCAATTTGAATGAATCAACCAAAATTGATTCATATAAACATAAACTTAATGACATTGAATAAATGACTGACATTGAATGCCGTCGTGTCTTTTTAGTTTTGTGCCTTTTAATTTGGTTCAATTAGGTTGGTCGATCTAATATTAGAATTAGCATTTTTCCAATTTTTATAAGGCAAAATAAATTTAAATTCGTAAATTAATTCTATTATTATAGTATTTTAAGTTACAAATACACCTAAAAGTAAGTCCAAAAAATAGGTATATAATTAAAAGAGCCCCAGAGGTCCCAGACATCCCTAAAATACTGGTCGTCCCCTTGTTGAAAGACAACGTCAATTAAAATATTGTCCGAGCTTCTATATATATATATACACACACACACACACACACACACACACACACACATATATATATATATATATTGCTTGGCCACACTGGCTGATGATTGAATGATATATCAACTCGCAGCCCAAGCTATAGAGGCTAGGACCATCAAAATTTGCATGCGGGTTCCTTCTTTATTGTAAGTGCTCACTAAGAAAGGATTTTTGAAAATTAAACCCCTAAAGGGGTGAAAAGGGTATGAAAATCGGTCATTTTTAAAGTAAGGCGCACATCATTTTGAATACCTTTTTCTGATTAGAAATAAATGTACACGTCTTTATCCGTGCAGGAACGGAGAAAGAATACAATTTCCTGCGGCCTGGCGGCCTGTCGTAAGAGGCGACTAGACAACCCACAGCCAGGTGGTAGGGCATTTGCCCGACTGGATGGCTACCACCCCTGGTCTAGAGTATGCCGACATAACAACTTTGAGTTGTGTTCCGGCATTAGTGACCAGGTTCCAGCCGTCCTTAAGAGAGCAGCAGCGCATTTGTAGCACCATTGGTGTTGTAAATGTCCATAGGCGGAATAATAAAAATCACATAAATTACCGCGTTTAGATCTGCTAAAAAGTAGTTTTATTATGATAGAAAACTATCAATCAAAATAAAAAATACTGCACATAAATGCATTTGTGTCTGTATAATTTAAATCTTGATATCAAATAATTTAATTGTAAAGTTATAGTTAATGTGTGACATATGCTTTGTAGAGCTAAACTAAGCCGTGACATCACTTATAGTCGCTTCCTATACCTTACTATATATTTATTCACTTGTCTTACCATCGGTGGAAATTCATCACTACTTGTATGAAGTTTATGTCAAGTTTTAACAGGTCGTAAGACAAATGATCGGTTAATAGGATATATGAACCGGGCATTAAAGTTCTCTGTGGAAGATCAGCAGTGGTGAAGCCAGCAGTATGCTGAGCCCGGGCCTATTTAGGACAAAATGAGTTTATTTTGTTTTGTCTATTATTTTGTATATTGTCCTATATAAATAAAATATTTGTTTCTAAATTTTTGCCTAAAATTTCACACGGATCGTTTACAAAACGTAGCCCTTGTTCAAATAACTAGCCGAAATAAGTTGATAAAAACAACAATTTATCTCATTTCAGCCGACTTGTTGTTGTTTCGCAACTAACTCAGCCCGCTCCAATAATATCGATCATTATCAATCTAGGAGATATAATTGGTCCATTATTTATACACGATGTTTGAACATCAGTCACTTTGTTTTTGTGATACTACAGCTGTGGTTCCACAAATATCTTGGTAAAGCTTACATTATTTAACTTAATAATATCAGCAAATGTCTAGCCATGTCAACTCCGCCAGATTCCGGTCGAAGGGGAAGGCCCAAGAAATACTGACTTGATATTGTGAAGGATGAGATGCGTACCGATGGTCTCAAAACGGGGGATACTGAAGATTGCGGGTAGTGGAGTGGAAAGAGTAGGAAAGAGCACTCTGGGCCTCGAGCGATCGCTCCGAACAAAACCGGGATTAAATGCTCAGATGATGATGAATATTAGCAAAAAAACGTATTGCTGCGCTCGGGCCTCCCAATTATAAAGTGAATCTGTTATATTATTTGCACAAACGGAGTAAGAACATAATTTCCTGTGGCCGGGCAGGTTGTTGTAAGAAGCAAAAAAACAATCCACAGCCAGGTGATAGGCTGATATTTATCCGCCTGAATGGCTACCACCCTTGGTCTACAGTATGCCGCCATAACAACCTTGACTTGTTTCGGCATTAGTGGCCAGGTGACAATCTCCTTTTAGAGAGCAGCAGCACATTGGTGGCACCTTTGGTGTTACTAATGCCCATAGGCGATAGTAACTACTTACCATCCGGTGGGCCGTCTGCCTGCCTATTGAACTTATGCATTAAAAAGGTTACTTTATCTCTTTTCCTAATATGTAATATGTCTCGCAATGTGTTCTTGCCAAATAAATGTTTTATTCTTTCTTTCTTTATCTGTGATAAAAACGTATCTGTGTGTGGGTGAGATCAAAAGCGGGTATTATCGGACACCACCCTACAACTAATCATTCTGTCAGACATGCACATTATCGCAATGTGCATGTACACGTTTAATCAGGAGTAAAGCCTGCTCGACTTCGTGGATTGCAAGAGTTATACCTACCTAAATTTTATATGATATCGCCACAATTGATCCTTTTATCGCTTTTTGACGTTGAATTACTTAAAACACATGGTTATTGATTAAAACTGTCAAGTAAACGGGTAACTGAAAATACCCTATGTGTAGGTATTTCAAAATATAAATGACATGTTCGTTTTCGTAAGTATGGACAGGACTAAATTGGTTAATGAGGCATTTACGGACACAGTGAAACTATATGGATTCAAGTTTTGCCATTCCATTACGGAAACCTAAGAACCAGTAACCTTATTAGTTGGATTTGATTTCGCCCCTTGCCAGGCCACGAGGAGTGGTGCGAACTTATACCCGTAGCCCTGGCATCAAGGCGAAACACGGAGCACCCAGTGATTTTAATGGGTATTGTCGACTCGAGTGGCAATAGTTCGCCATAGGGGTGCTAGTGTCACTCCAACGTGGCGAATCCCATACGGGCTTGCTGCGTTTCTCTTGGGACGGTAAATCCTCAATTGGAATTCCTATCGTTGTAGAAACGGTGACGCCCCTGATATTATAAATATCCATAGGAGAGAGTTACCATTTTCCCTGAGATAGGACTTACTTACCTCAGGCAATAAAAGAAGTAGAATTCTACTGAAAAATATTACAAATTATGGTTTAATGAACGAATCTATGTCATAAACACCGATACAGCTGGTTTCTGGCGAGCGCAGGTTATGCAATTCGGCCTCTATCAGGCTTCGATCACTAATGAGCAGCATGGCCTCGTGCTCACACTTAAATAGATTATTTATCGCTTTCGGTTCGATGGAGTTCATACTAACAAGTTAATTTGCAATATGGCTCATACCTATTAGGATTGCGCTCAGAATCCACTATACTCAGTCCAACCATTTATTTTACTTTTTCTTTAACTAACATTTGGACGCCCGTCAGATTGCGCATTTTTGCTCTGGTCTATGTATCTAGAATCGCCTTAGAATAATCCATCCTATATTACCTATAGCATAAATGGAACTCGCTTAGCTAGGGTACAGTTGATTATTTCAGGAATTACAAACATTTAAAAATTCTGTGTATATTATTTGCTGTCTGGTCTTTGTATCTGAAATCGGCCCTGAATTCCACAATGTATTAATAACATAAGTGGAATTTGCGTAGCTAGAGTATATATGTATGTTTATCTGCCAAAGTATTGTTACTACTAAAATATATACCTATATACCTGAACAAAAATTGCTACATATAAATCCAAACACAACTCAAATAAATACATAGATCCACAACTTTATCAAGAAAATCCAATTTAAAAAGCAAAAGGACAGCTTTAGTATATGTCCACATATACATTGAAATCTCTGAAAGCTTTGTATATGAAAAAGCAAACCGCGTCCCCGATAAGATCCTGTACGCACTCTTGCGGGTTAATCATGAACCTCGGTCCCATTTACATAATACTCTCATCCCTCCCTCCATTCGAAAGTTTCTCTTCGCTCTGTTAAGGAAAATTGTATACAAGTTACGTTGGTTATTAAAATTATGTTCTAAATATAATTTACTCTGTTATACGAGAGCTTTTAAGCAGGCAAATTTATATTGTTTATGTTATTTAAAGTTTGTAAGATTCTTTGTTCATAATTTAGCCTTATTTAGGACTGTCTATAGAGCTAAAATAGCTATCTATTTTGGATAAAAAGAATGCCTTATTAAATCATCATGACCGCCGTCCGTTTATAGTCAGATACAGTTATTAGTCTCATAAATTACTGGCTTTGTTTTAAGGAAATTTGACAGATGTATACTACATCGTCGGCTTCAATGCAGGACTATGTAACTACATTTTTGGTGACATTATTTTTTCGTCATAATTGTGATATACACATGTAATATGTAACAATTTTGGCGAAAAACATAATGTCACCAAAAAATTTTGTGACAAGGTCCTAGCCTGATGCCGACGACATGACGCCACTATAGGGCAAAGAAATATTAATAAAATAAATATATTAGTGGTGGCCACTAATACGTAACTGAGGGTTAAAAATATATATTTCATGCCCCTACCTGTATATGTTTACAATTATTAAAAAACTCTGGAGGAAAGAAGGGGGAAGGTGTTTGGCCATTTGCCACGATAAGACACTTTCTCATGCGGCTTAATCGAATTCAAGGTGGACGCAAGTAGAGGGAAGAGAAGACCAAGGCGAGCATTCATGAATGAAATAAAGGAAAAAGAGGGTATCGTGTCGTACAAAGAAGTAAAACAATTGGCCCATAATAGAGAAGGAGGCTCCGCCGACAAGGGCACAGCTCTTAAATGGTAGATGTCTACAGATAGTTATCTGAGCTATCATTAGACAGATATTTAAAAACAATTCCAAGTATCTATTTAATTTTAAGTACTGTTTGAAATGTTTTTCAAAAGTTTAGTAGATAAATAATGAATAACACTACACGTTCGTATATGAAGCAACGACGGGACATACGTAGATTGACGTACGTAAATGAAAAGAAATGCACTTACCCGATTTATTATTAAGTTAATGATGTTCCCCTGTTGGTCTCTGAATAAAATGCCTAACATAAATTACCTGATACAGCACTAATTTTCAATTTAAAAAAGTAATATCAAAAAACAAAGTATTGCAATTAAAATGCCAAAAGATTATATATTGTGGACTATAAAAGGAACAGAGTAGACTGCTGTTAATTATGCAGACTCATCGATGTGCGACGAAAGCAACCAGGTCAACCGGTCTGGGCAGGCAGTTTTAAAAATGAAACAATGGGAGAGTAAATGAACTACCCACGTACGTGTGTTCTACTACAATAGTTTTGTAACGGAAACTACGGAAAATGTGTTGTGAAAGGCTGCGTATCAAAGTAGCGTTGCAACGCAACAGTAACACTCGAATGTTGTTAAAACTGTGAATGTATAACGAATATAATTTAATAAAATTTGTGCTCAGTTTATTGCTAGTGTTGGAAAACTGTTATTATTATACATGTATGTCTCTGCAGAGCACGGGCCATAAAAATGACCCTGACTTTTGAAGGGCTTGCGTGGGGCCGTGGGAAGGCTAATACGTAGAGGCCCCTTGACAAATTTAATCTAAATGTGGCGTGACACTTACCAGCAATTGTCCTTGTCTACAGCAATAAAAAATGCACCCAAAGACAAGCCTCGGTAAGTATAAAACTATTGTAGGGTATGAAAACAAAAGGTACCAGGATATTGGGGTGAACTGCTAGTGATATTAGGAGTCCGGGATTATGGGGACTATGGCGTCTGCCTGCCACAATGGAACCTGGTCACTAATGCCGGAACGCAACTCAAAGTTGTTATGGCGACATTCTTTAGACCAGGGGTGATAGCCATCCAGTCGGGCAAATGCCCTACCACCTGGCTGTGGGTTATTTTGTCGCGTCTTACGACAGGCCGCCCGGCCGCAGGAAATTGTTATGGCGACATACTGCCTTCCAGTCGGGCAAATGCCCTACCACCTGGCTGTAGGTTATTTTGTCGCCTGTTACGATAGGCCGCCCGGCCGCAGGAAATTGTATTCTTTCGCCGTCCCTGCACGGATAAAAATACACAATAACATATCGAAGCCAAATGATAACAGTGAATATTTTGCTTTTGACACATACTTGAAGAACGGTTTAAATAAAGGTATTTATGTACCTTGTATTGTAATTTCAATTAGGCATGTATGCAAAAAAATTTGATCCCAGTGATAATATTGTTAACCTCAATGATAACAATATGCTTATCTTGTACTAGTTATACTAGTAGAATTTCAGCATAATGGCCCTTTTCTACCGCACCGTTTTATTATCAGCTATATGAACCGGCCCTCATAGGCCCATTTCGCGTTTATTACTAACATTTCCTTTGACCTTAGCAAATGCGAGACGAATTGGCTCTTTTGTTATTTCGGTAGAAGCCGAGTTAAATATTACGTAAAAAATTATTTCATTTTTAAATCTATTAGTCTAATAGATTTAAAAAAAAATATCTTGGTAACCAAAAAAAATGAATCCAGAACCAATGTGTCAAACTCGCCAAACCGTTTTGGTGGTAGGTATACTGTCCATTCAACTAACAAATTGGGAGACTAGAGCGTAATATTGGAAAAAACATGGGCTGTTATTATCACTATAGTCAGATTTGTCGTTTTTATAGGTATATACAACTTATAATTCCTTCCAATTTTCCTGCATAGTAGACCAATTTTAATAGCACACCACATTGTACGATTTGAGTAAGCGGGACAGAGTTAAACATGCATAGCAAGCAACACTACCTTTTGTACTTGCGTATAAAGTTCTGTATCTGCACAATAAACAAATTGCTAATGGGAATTATAATTTGTGCAAAAATGTAACTAGTAGTAAAGTTATTTAGTAGCATAGTTGTTCTTGTCATGTTTCTTTTTAAAGTTAATAATTAATTTTGTTATGTAACCTCTAATTTCTAACCGATACAATCGGCTTTTTCCTTAATTGAATAATCATGTAATATTTTTATTTATTCTGTGATTAGCACCTGTTTTGTATAGAGTAGTTGTCTATAATTTACCATAATTTTATATAGCAATATTTATCCTTTATGTCAGGAACCTTAAGAACAGACGAGTGTGCATGACAAGAGTTATGAATGTCAAAGAAGCAAGTGAGGTGTGTAAGAATGGGCCTAAATGGCGCTCTGTTGTTCGTGCCTACCCCGCAAGGGAACTGGCGTGAAGTTATGTATGTATGTATGTAATATTTATCTTTTATATGATGTGGTATTTTTGTAGGTTGTAATTCAAAATCTCTCAATTGTGTATAGACGGTATTCATTACATTTTATTTTCATGTTGGCAGATGCAATAGATTTATACTGTGTTCGGTTTATTTTATTACATGTAAAACTTTATGTATAATATTGTCTAAAATTTCCAAACAGTGATGTATTAAATTCTTTTCATTCATAACCCTTTAATGAAAATAGTTTTATCAATGACTTCAATCCGCTATCGGTTGTGCCAATTTGTTAAGTTTCATATACTGTAAAATTGTTGGAGGGATGGCCAGGTGTTCTAAAAATGCTTGTCGAGTGTGAAAAGTCAGTGTGTGTAGAAAATGTTAAAACTGTAAAGTTCTCTGATTATAAATATGTGACCAGTTGCTGTTCTTTTATTACCATAAACCCTTCTGAGTTGTTGTAAGTGTTACAATGTTACAATAGCTTAGCTCGGGTATAAGATTAGAATAGAAAAGATAAAACAGACTTGCAAAATACAGTCATTTTTATATTTTACTTCGCACCGAAATCAAGATGTTGTAGAAATTATTTATTTGCTTTTTAGTTACTTTTGAAGCCGTTTTTTTTGTTAACTTTTTATAAAGTCCATTCTTTTATAGAATTTATTGCAAAATGTAATCTTTAGAGTAGCAGCAGCCATCATGTCCGTATTATATAAGTATAGCATAGAAACAAAGATGTTCTTGTTCATTTTCAAATTCCTTTAAATCTTTACATAATATAAAACAAAGTCGCTTTACGCATCTATCTCTCTGTACATTCGCTAATTCCTAAACCACGCTACAGATTTTTAAGCGGTTTTCATCACCATTTTGATAAATTAAAAAAAATAATTCATATAATTGCTTTTTTCCGTGGCTTGGCTCGCGATATATACCTAGTTAAGATTATGTGTAAGTAAAATAGAGATATTTAGCAGAGTTTGACCCGCGGGCAAAATTCTGATACTGTATATAATATAACTATACATTCTAAAGTATTCCCTTTTTCAATGCAACTCGCTTTTTTACTTCACAGAAATCTATTGTTGCATAGAATTTCGTAGCTAACGTTCAAGCTTATCGCACGTCAAGGCTCCTTTGAAAGCACGCTATAGATTTTTAATAAAAAAAGGAAGGGAAATTTATCTACATTTTCCAAAAAGGATCGCCTGAACAAAATACGCGTGGAGGGTGTAAATTTAAAATTTGCCTTGTTTCATTAATCATCTTGAGGCAGAGGCCGAAAGCCGACAAAGCCGAGGCAGGGCGTAGACAACATAACAAACGGTCCGGTTTAAGTGCACCTTTCATCCCTTTTTCACTTACTAAGAGAAAAAAGGACGAACCAATCATATTTCAATGTCGATTTCACTGCATGCATGGGACACGATTTTCCTAAACAAAAGATTTAGGTGTATACATATACGTACATACTTATATGTATATGTAGTATATACTTTGAGACAGCTTGAAAGTAAAACTAATCTACGTAATTATATTGTTCATATCGTTTTGGTCTTCTTGGTAGATGAGTGGTGAGGTACTTTGCATAATAATACGATATGAAATCTTTTTGTAGGGGGCTCATCATGTTCTGGAATGACATAGTATAATAGACGACGTTTTGTCAGGTGGTAGGGTGTTTGCCAGTTTGGATGGCTGCCACCCCTGGTCTAGAGTACCCCGCCATAACAACCTTGAGTTGTATTCCGGCATTAGTGACCAGGTTCCAGTAAGCTTCAAAAGAGCAGCAGCGTGTTTGTAGCATCTTTGGTGTTGCAAATATCCATAGACGATGGTAACCACTTTCTATCGGGTGGGCTGTCTGCCTGTCTGCTAAACTCACGCAATAAAAAAAACGTTTTAATATCATGTGCAAAAATAGTTCTACTGTTTGAATTTAGATATTGTTACAAAGAGGTAGATGAGACTTAAGTTGACTTAAGTCTCATCTACCTCTGACATACTTTTTGTCATCTAACAAAATGTTCCGAATTTTGTATGAGCATAATAACTTATCGTTTAAACGGTAATTAGAATTATTTTTATCATTGTATGTTAAAAGTAAGATGAAAAAGAAGAGTATTATAAAGTCAACTCTTTTATATGTATTATTACTTTAGAATTTATTGTAAAATGTGTCACCTACCCAATTACGACATAAAGTCGGTGTTGGAAAATATTTTGAGAAAATCACTCCTAGATGATTCTAGTTTATAAGAATGACAAATTCATAATTTATTCAGAATGGATTTCATTATTTCTTCTTTGTGTCCACTTTACACGGAGTAAATTACAAAACTAATGAAACAATATTTTACCTTACTTCGTTCCATCTTTAAATCTATACTAATATTATAAAGAGGTAAAGTTTGTGAGTTTGTGACGTTGTAGGGGGTAATCTCTGGATCTATTAAACCGATTTTAAACATTATTTTAATCTTCGAAAGCTACGTTAACAGGGAGTGTCATAAAATATATAATATGACGCTATATACTACGGGAGCGAGACAGAGCGCGGATGAAACCGCGCCGGGCCGCTAGTAATAAATAATATTCTTTCTCTTATTTAATACTTTATTTGGACATGCAATATTATTATGACTTTTAATATGTGATTATTTTAACGCATTAAATTTATTGTCTAGGTTGTGAAGTCTGAACGTACTAAACGTTATAAGGTAAAACGTATTGATACCTCAAGATTTAAGTACAAACACATGTTCACACACTTCTTTGACAACAAACTGTTATTTTTTTCCTTTCTTATCACCAGTCCTTACCTTCATCACATCATATTTGATTACAGAATATATTAAAGACAACAGACTATAACATAACATGTGCCAAAATAGTATGTAATGTTCAGAGGGTTATGAACTTTGAATAGTAATTCAAATCAAAAATAGGAAACGCCTGAATATCACTGTGCTTCCGAGCAAAATCCATGTAAGTATGCAAGTGGCCCAACTTTTTCCGTGTGGCTTCGCGAAAAGAATACTAATTCCGCAGCGCGAGCTCGTCCGGATTAGTCGGCGGCTGAAACGCCTACAGCCGCCGTGTTACTTGGCTCGGGAATAGCAGCCGGCTAAGCCGGAAACACATTCTTTTGTTCGTACATTTTCGTAATCAGGTGTTGCTAGGTTGAAATTATAATACAACTTCTTTCTTATTTGTCTTCATAAGTCCCTTTTATTGAAAAATAAAATAACTAACAAATTCAGTTTACAGAAAAATGCGGTTTTGTAATTTGCCTTTAAATAAACGACGATATTTTTTGAACCGTAAACAGGATATTTTTATATGTTATGAATTTTAAGATACAATTATTTAATATATTTATGTTTTGATTAATTTTTTGATACATTATAATATATAATAAAACTACGTTTTAACGGTTTTAAGCGCGGTAATTTATTTGATTTATGTTATTCCGACGTTTCCACCACTTTTCAGTGGCCGTGATCACGGAAGACAAAGATGTCAAGTGTCAATGAGTATTGTTAAAGTTTGATTTAGCCTACCGCCAACTTTATAATTATTTAGCTTTAATTTGTTTTATGGTTATTATTTACTCTATAGGAGCCTAATCTAATTTACCACCGCTTCACAACATGTTATGGCTTGAAGCGAAGAAGCAGTGCAAGAAACTCTTCAGCAAACATGCCTGACTCTAATAATCTTATATAATATTAAAATGGGTGGAAGGAAGAATATTTTAAATTTTCCTTCCACCCATTTTAATATTATACACTATAATATAGTACACTACATTATAATATAGTCTCTGATTTCGGTTTATTGTATTTATGGAATAAAATTATTTATTAAGTTTATTTCTGTTTTCATCCAAGA
The DNA here is from genome assembly GCA_019925095.2 of Dendrolimus kikuchii. NCBI lineage: Eukaryota > Metazoa > Arthropoda > Insecta > Lepidoptera > Lasiocampidae > Dendrolimus > Dendrolimus kikuchii. Next base: position 8,057,140 of record CM034401.1, read on the forward strand.
TTTATAAAACAACTACTAAGTCTGTATGAATGTGTTATAACGAGAAGATGTATTCTGATATATTGAAATAGGACATATTTTCCGTTTTTACTAAACCGGCCACAGAGTCCTAAAGATCAAGTTAATTATAAGAAAAAAGATTATATATTATTTACAAGTACATGGATTGCGAAATTAATTACATCGAAAAATCCAGTCTGATAATAATTTAATTAATGAATAAAAACAATGTTACTCATAACATCGCTGTCAATAAAAATTCTAAAAACCAATAAAGCCTATAAAACCTAACATTAAAATAATTACAGTATACCGACTCTATCGCACAAAACACCAATCAAGTATACGTTTGCTTATAAACTACAAGTTGTTGATACACGATACAACAATAATTATAGGATACAGTGTGATTTACTATATTATTTTTGTAATCATCAAGGGTAGTTAGAGTGAGTGTAACATGCGTAAGATTTAGTATGTCATACCTACTTACTCACAATTTTAATTGACATCTAAATTTGTATATACCTACATAAAGAAGTATACAGGACTTTTATATACATTTTAACGGCCAGACTCAGAATAGTATGATATATAGGCTCATTGACCTTCTGAATAACTTATTTATTAATTTATTTATAATTGATCATTGAATTAATCTTATTTAAAAGGTATTGAATTTCTTTGTTCTTTATATTAATCCGCATCTCGGAATGTGGTGATAAGAGACTTATAAAAATAGATGTAAAACTTATATCTGGTACAAAACATCTTTTAGCAAATTACGTATTATAGCTTTACTTGCATTTAGCCACTTAACTAGCGTCCGTATTATAATAAGATCTACTGTTATATACTGTTTAGAGTTACGTAACCGAATGGCTAAAACTGTATAAATGTTCGTCGCCACTACGGAACCTTTCACTGCACGTGAACCAACACGCACTTAACCAATTTTTAGGATTCTGGTACCTAAAGATATTGTCTTACACCGTTATTTAGGTATCTTCATGTATGATTATCGCTGGAATTACTAAGCTACAGTTAGTTATCAATGAATATTTGTGAAAATATGATGATGAACATATTAAAATAGTTTTCTTCGGCATATAGAACCAAAGTTTATGCAGACGAAGTCACATAAAAAGTTATAGTAAGTAACACATAAAATTCAACAAAATATTATTACAGTAATAAAAATATCTTAAAATGCAATATCATAAACACATAATCCTCACCCATAAAGTCGTACTTAAAACTCTAATTAAGGATAATAATATCCAGTACGGTTAATCCGGGCACTGCACATTATACCTATTTAACGGGATACACCCGGACACGGTTATGAGACCCGGTCGTAATCCCACAGTAATTGTTGTCCGAGAAATGCCTCCAATTTGAACTTAACTGAGCGTATAAATAATTTGCCTATATAAAAAAAAAAACATCTAAAAAGCTCATTATTGTAAAAGAATATTTATAGATTGAGATCCCAGTCACCCCAGACTTACGTGATTTTAGGAAAGATGAAACTTTCAGTATCGGTAGTTTAACATAAACTTAGAAAGGAATGGATACTCACTAAGCTGAAAGCAGGGCGGTTTTTCAGGTAGCAGGTATCAAAGGTGGAAAATAACCATGCTCACTTACGTCAAAGTAGCAAGGCTAGTTTTTACATAAGCCATATATGATATTGTTATAAACGAAGATATACAGTTGCCAGACACTTCCTGTGGGCCATAACTTTTGACAGATACTTTAAATAAAAATGGGAACTTACTTCATGTCTGTGGTTTCAAAATTAAATGCAATTTACTTGTAATAAAAAACGTTAAGAACCCAAAAAAATAAATCACCTTAGCTTTTTGTGTATGTTTAAATCAATAATGTTGCTGATTTTAGATGATGAATATAAATATTACTAATCTGCATAAAGAACTAAAATGCTTGAATATGTAACATAGTATGTTATATGTGTGTACGTACGTACTACATATATGTACGTTTCATACCATCCCAATAGAATAGAAACCTGCCACCTAAAAGCGGATCCGGCGTGACACTTTTATTGCAGTTCGCCCATGAAACGACTTACGTCATCTGAAATATTCAGACGAATATAAACCCTAATGTATTGAGATAAAATGTATAATTGAATCTACAGCGTTGATTAAATGTGAGGCTCCATAATGAGCCGGTCAGCATTTATTGATTCTCTGATAGGGTTGCCGACATTTAGTAATTGGAAAATATCCGGTATTTGGTATCACTGGAAGGGAAATAATTAATGGTATTTAAGGAAAATTGTGGCGGTATAATTATTACAGTGTAGTGTTAATAAATCTCTTTTACTTGGCGTGAAAATATGTAGTTAAATTATTTCAAAGTTTTATTTTCAGTAAGTTTCTAATCCTAAATGAACATAGGATTTAGTGCAGTAATTAGAACGCTAAATAGAGTTAAAAATATTTGAAATACATAAAAAGATATTGACATTTTACATTTTGTAACTTAAAATGATTGTGAGTACCAATCACAGCTTATTTGACACTAAAATACGTGATAACAAATGTGTGATGGAACCGAACGAGGCAAAATTATATATATTTAAATTAAAATAGGACTAAATAAAATGAAACACCATTTTTTTCTTACGTACGAATCACAACCAACTCGATATTCTTCTAATTATAATAATGCATAATCAAGTGGCCAGTATTATGTATAATATATAAATAAATAAGTATTGATTCCTCAACAAAATGTAAGTAAAATAGTTATTACTTATTAATGTATAAAATAATCTGGCTTAAAAATATATATAAAATACATTTTTAAGCCTGTTCCATTTTATGATAGTGTAGTGGAATACTTACAAGGCAATAGATGGCGCTGTGCAATATTGAGGTCGCAAAGCGATTCCCAAAACGTACAAAGAATATATACAAATTTCAAACAATAATATATGGGCCTAGACCTGCTAGGAGCAGAAGATCAAGAGCTGGAAGATCGTCCTTTAAGACGGAGGAGCATTCCACTCGCTCCTTCCACCCTATACGGGGCACTCTCTTCAATAGTTACCAACCTCGATGTAAAGGTTTCCTTGAATACTTATATTCTAAAAGTCGAGATAAGACAGGAGTTGGGTTATTCCAATTTCGTAGGGATTAGTCAGCCCTGCCCTAGTTATATTAGCCTTATATAGTGCACACTCAGCGAGATATCCGTAAGGTATAACCGGCCTATCGTAGATTGCCTTATATGTGTCGATTGGCATTATTGCCTTTCCCTTTTCCTTGAAGGCTAATCTTGGATTTCACAGCTCGGTATTATCACAGATTTATCAGCCAATGTTGGGCGGTCATGTTTTATCTATCAGTTTGTTCTGGTTAGAATATAGCAAAAAATTGTTTTACAGGCGCCACTTAGAGAAAGCTTAATGGATGATTGAATTAAAACTATATATAATTATTATTATATTTTGGAAATGAAATTTTTATATAACATGCTTTTAAAATTAGCAGATATGTGTGAGTTATTTTTTTCTCTCAATGAGCACTGTAAGTAAGTGACGCTATGTTACGGGTAGCGTACAAAGGACAAATCTGAGACTAAAAAACCCAGTGAAACACAGACTGGAGTAAATATCAAGAAATTAGATTATGAAAGGTTCTCTACCGCAAATGGAAGTCGGGACCTTTGTGCTCAAATATTATTGAAATAATATCAATCTTTGTAATACTGTTTTCCTTAAAGACGCAAACATGATACCAGACATTAATAGTATAATATTTAATTAATTTACGTCGAGTCCTATTTATCGTAACTAAGTATTTCCGTTCGAATATAAGGCAAAGACAAACTAAAATTCTAATAGTTATTTTCAAGATTGGCAAATTGATATATTTTACTTAAGAATAAGTACAGTCATGGTATGAGAAGGTTCGCCACCTCAAAATCGTCTTTTGCTTGCACGAGTACCTGACACAGTACTGCCAAGATTTTAATCAATGTTACGCTTATAAAATATAGAAACGTGAAAAAAATAAATTACAATGTTGACAATGACGGACGCTGAGATTAACAATAAGAAGAAAAGAGGATATAGTCAGTATGCTTAACATAAATATTAAAACAAATAAAAAGGTTTTACAGGCCTAAGCAATCTTCTTAGACAAGATAAAAAATCGAACAACTTTCATCTAAGTCATCTTAAACTTTATTGTCAAATAGTTAAACATAATTTCATGTGGAACAGTCTGTTCTGTGACTTAGTTTGAAAAGGTAGCATGTGCTGGCGAAACGCTAAATGAATCAATTTGAAAACTGGCGAAGATTTTCATACCACGACTGTACGTAGAAACTTAAAAATAAAAATAACTTTTTATTTAAAAAAGCCTCATTACTACCATAAGAAACAAAGAGTATTAACAGTATTATTACGTAATTAAACAAGAAAAACTGTCGGTTTGTGGGGGCAGAACACTAACAAATCTGCCGCAAAAAAGGAAACGTTAACAACCAGGTAGCTATGTGGAAATTACTTGGACTAGAAAAGAATTTCGTTGAAATATTCTTTGTATCGCCGACCGCTGAGTGCTTGCCAAGTTTTATAAATCTTTATTTGTCTTCAATGGTAAATTAACCAGGTAAAAGCTTTAAAGCCGAAATAAAACCTAGCTCGCATAAATATATCTTTGGTAAGTATATTTGCACTTTATTTATTAAGGTTACGTAACTATTTTGACAACAACGGAATCTTTACAAAACATCCTTATAATATGTTTGTTTTGGACTACTTTTGAAATAATACACAAAGTCAAATTATCTTCACATAATGTTACAGATAGCAAGCAGCCTTGCATAAAAACCTGCTTAAATAGATTTAGAAAATTATTTTAAATCAGGATATTTTTATTCAGGATTAAAAAATTCAGGTTAATTTATCTTACGAAGATCTAATTCTTTCAATACTACTTTCTACTGTTTAGTAGTAAAATTAAACCTAGATTTCTACTGCATTAATGTGTAGTTGATCAAGCGAATAATTATTCAATAAATGTTTCGTGTAAAAATAAATCGTAAATCGTGTATTGTTACTAATAGGGGGAGTTATAATTCAGGATTTTTTTTTAAATTGCTTTCTTCGCTCTAACTGATATGTATTAAGTCTGTAAGCTTTCTTTAAACCAAATAAAATTAAAAAACCCTTTACTTCAAGCGTTAGCTCTTCTGAAATAAATTGATAATATTATTATATGAACTTAGAAGCTTTGCTTTCTACAAAGTTAACAATACTAGCCAGTGTGCATTGCAGGGGTATAAACAAATGAGTGTACGACCACCCGATCGGCTAGTCCACTCTGGATTACATTAAATTGGCCACCATTTCCAATTTTTATTTTACTTCGTTAAGACATGATTACACTTTGACATGAAAGTTTTTTGTTGATTGAATATTTAGTTAAAGAATAATTGGGTTGAAGACACATCTTATATCTTATACTAATATATAAAGCTGAAGAGTTTGTTTTTTTGAACGTGCTAATATCAGAAACTACTAGTCTGATTTGAAAAATTCTTTTAGTGTTACATAGCTCGTTTATCAAGGAAGGCTATCACGCTAAGACCAATAGGAGCGGAGCACCAATGAAGAATGTTTCTGAATCGGGAGATTTTTTAATTTACTTTTTTTTTTACTATCCCACGCGGATAGAGTCGCAGGCAGAAGCTAGTGTTATAATAAACTAGGTATGGCCCGCGGCTTAGTTCACGTTAAAAAAGAATATGTATATTATCAAGTGTGTATAATATAATTCTTAGAAATGTCTAACGTAATTTTTAATTAAATGTACTTAATGATAAATATCCATGACGCCATCTATCGAAAATGCAAGTAACCATGAGATAAATACATCAAAATTGTCCCTGTCATTGTCGTTGACATGAAAATGTATTTTTGTTAGTGAATTGCAACGATAGCGCCATAAAATGCAATTGGAGTGCCATATTTTCCGCTATATTTTTTTAATTTTTTATTGCTGAAGCACAGCAGACAGGCTGACGGCCTAACTGTGATGAAAAGTGGTTACCGTCGCCTATGGACATTAGCAATACCAGAGGTGCTGCCAATGTGCTGCCGGCCTTGAAGGAGAAACTAGAACCTGGCCACTGATGCTGGAATACAACTCAAAGTTGTTATGGCGGCTTACTCTAGACCAGTGGTGGTAGCCATCCAGTCGGGCAAATCCCCTACCACCTGGCATTACTACTATTATGACACTGCATTAGTCTATCGCTCGGGAACATTACTTTTTTCTGAACGAAAGGTAGCCTATGTCCTATCCTATACAACTGACAATGTGTACGCAAACATTCGTGACAATGTGTTGCATAGTTGTGGCGTGAAAACACCACAAACAAACGAACTCACATTGGCATTTATGATATTACTTAGGATTCTAAAACTATATGCATATAAAATAGCCGGCGCTAAAATACCATATTATATTGTCTCGTTTTTAAAATATCATTTTAACAATTGTTTAAATAAAAAATTATACGCCATTTGACTTCTTTAGGTTACGACTTTGCCTACATGAAACAAATGACATAATTGTCGTACTTTATTTTTGTGGGTGACGTAATAGGGATGTTCTGTGAGTCATGTAACGCACAGACTATTAAACCATCGACACTATACTTAAATAAATCGAAAGTAACCGACTTGAAAATTAAAAACGTTCTACTTAATTTTTTTTAAATTAAACTTATTTATAAATGAAGCCGATTTATATAACAAACCGATTAGATGAAATAATAGGACATTCATAATTAATCCGTCATCGAGCTGTGAAAAGTAAAATAAAGGCTTGAAAAGGGTATAGTAACGCAAACTAAGATAAACCCTACGAAAGCTAATATTGCAATAGTAAGATTTTACATTTTAGTGAAACATAAACTATTTTTTTTACTCCAAACTATAGGGGATATTATGGGATTTACTTGTAGGCTTTTGTTCACCTTTTTATAAGCAAATGGTTAACAACGACTACACGAAAATTGTATAGTTATCTTACTTTAAGTAAATTATGTACTTAAATAACTAGCTATATATTTTTTATTTCCAGTTTCACTCTGCTGTTTATTTATTCTTGTTGAACTTTTCCATGATAACTGGTTGTTGGGAAGAAATCGCTTTAAACTATAAGACCGCTCATTCTTCATATGTTTCATTTATAAATTAAATGGAGTGGTCCTGATGAACACTATAGTTACCGGTCTATTTAATTTTTCACCATAACATATTCATTAATCTAATAAGTAGTACAATGGATGAGACATGTTATATTGTACTCTGCGTATAATACCTTAAGTCTGTAAGTAGAATACTGAACGTATGTCATCGGAATCAATGGATATAGTATCCAGAAGGCTGGCTAGGTTACCTGACTAGATCGGTATACTGATCCGTCGTCCGAGGTAGGAACCAGCCCCGGATGGGACAGCGTCTCCTCCTTTTGCAAGCGAGTCATGCTTGCTAAGGAGAAGGCGGAGCCGGAACGTGAGCGTTCGTCTAAAAGAGGACACGTCGGCGCTGGAGGGCAAGCCTAGACCTTCGGCCGCCGTGAGCTTCCCTTGGGGAAAGAGTTCTTACCAGCCGTTCTGCCATCGAGATGGGGGTATGCCGTGTTCCGCGCGCACTCACCTCTCCTCCCGTGGGACGTGTTACAGACCACCGCATACAAAGAGAGAATGAAAATACCAGGGGCGTAATTCCCCCTTCAATGAAGAAGGCCATTGAGCCACCGCCTGCCAGGGCACGCGGGGGGCTAGGTCATGCACTCGTGGCCCTGGCCTGGTACAAGGCCGAAGGATCGAACACCGAGGGGTCTCCCTGACCGTGGTGTGGCAATAGCACTCTCGCTTGCGATGCTAGTGCCACCCTAATTTGGCGAATCACACACACCGGCCGCGATTCACCGCGCGGCTGATGGTCCTCAATCGGATTTCGCTTCTTAAGACAAAAGGTAGGAACTAACCCTTTAATCATCTAAAGAGTCGATTAGGCGTTTTGAGAGCTCTTTGTAGAGGTTTGTGTAGCTCTATTTAAATATATTGCGTATAAAACTATGACCTAGGCCGTTTAAAGTGGTTATCAAAGACTTACTAGATGCAGGCTGCGATAACATCATTTTCGTATCGCTCTAGAACGTTGAGGTGGTGTTCCTTTGAGCGTCTAAGAGCCTGGGTTTCGTTACCTTCATTAGATTAAAAGGCGATAATTGATCACTGCATTATTATAAGACATAACAAAATTAAGTTTAAAATTAATGGTGTAATTCTAGTAGGTATATCGAAATCTTGATATTATATTCTCCGTAAATTGCAAAGAAATTAAGATTTTTAATGGTGAATTTAAGAAGATATTTGTTTGAATAAATTTTCTACTTTCTGTGGTCACAGTCTGGTTTTTTCAAACAGTAATTTCAAACAGTAAAGTAGTAATTTCATATAATAAAAAGTTTCGAAAAGCACATAGTACTAATTCTTTTTCATGCAATCTAAATAGCAGGTATAACTTAACTGTAAAAGTCAATTTTTAGAAATAGGTTTATGTAAGTCATCTCTAACTCAAACAAAACCTTCAGTAAAAATCTTTATAGCTTCTATAATATCCATCTGGAACTAATTTCAAGGAACAATGTAAACCTAAAAGTAAACTTTCATTTTCATTATTCAAGCCATAAATCTGTTTGGATCTCATTACGAAGATAACTCTTATTACAAAGCTGCAGAGTACATTTTTAATTGATACTCAATTCATAGATAAGCCGATTTTGTATGTTGATCCAGATGGAACCCGCGACGTAGCGTCTTTTCAGTAGAATCTGAAGGAAGGAAAGTTTTTCCGCTTACAGAAAGTGCAAATTTCTCTTGAGATTTTTTCTCATTAACATTTCAAAATTAAAGTCTTGAATTCGTTGTGATTGAAGAATCCCTGGTCTAAGTTGGTAATTAATTTTTTTAGGGTTCCGTGATTATTTTGGCAACAACGAAATTCTTGTATAATCGTCATGTTTGTTGATCCTTCTATCCGTCTGCTTATGTGTATTATTATATATCACAGTCTTTTTTTCGAAAACCAGGAATTAAGACACTATAGATGAAATACAACATAGATGTCATTTTTTTTTATTGCAGGCGATCAGCAGACAGGCAGATGGCCCATTTGATGGAAAGCGGTTACCATCGCCTATGGACATTTGCACCACCAAAGTTGCTACAAATACGCTGCTACTCTCTTAAGGGAGACTGGAAGCTGGTCACTAATTCCGGATCATAACTCAAGGTTGTTATGGCGACATAATTTACACCAGGGGTGGTAGCCATCCAGTCGGGCAAATACCCTACCACCTGGCTGTGGGTTGTTAAGTCGCCTCTTACGACAGGCCGCCCGGCCACAGGAAATTGTATTCTTTCTCCGTTCCTGCACGGATAACGGATATATAGACGCAGTTGTGCTTTATCTAGTTATTGGAAATGGTTTTAAATCTTGAAATGCCGAATTTGTTTACTTACGTTTTTGTTAAAAAAAATACTTTTAGTTGCGCCAATACTATAGCTTTAGTAATAATATATTAAACACCTGTAAAAAATGTACAACGGGCATGCGAATGCAAATTTGCCATTTCACTCTTCACTGTATATGCTGTTCTACAAGGGTTGCTCTCGATTTCCTTGCGATCCACTAATCAGATCCTAACTTGGTGACTATGGGACTACCTCGGGAGTATACATACTTACGAATAAAGAAAAAGAAACAAAATCGATCTACAATCGACGAAGAAATCGCGTAACATGCATATAAAAAATTTAAGAAAAGTCGAGTAACGAACGTATAAAATATACAGACGAATTGAAAACCTCCTTTCTTTTGAAGTTGGCTAAAAACAAAACAGGGCACATCCACATATACTAAAAGAGTAACCATGAAAATATTCAAAATGGAGGCAAATAGAGACGAAATTATAAATCGTGTATATAAAATAAATAGTAAATGGTTACCAGTCACTGCTTTGGTCTGAAGCTAACCTAGCCTAAATCACAGTTCTTGTCACGGTCGCGACCGTTCACCACCCATCACAATAATATTAGTGAAAATATAGGTGAGATTATGTTTACCAAAAAAATATATTTCAAGAACTCCGGACCATTGCATAAAGGATAAGAACACTCCCCCAACTCACTTCGCCCACCTGACCCATCTGAGTAGCAGACGACATAATTATCTGACCTTGATCCGTGGACTAGAAGAGTAGTAGCTACTAGTAGCAGTAGCTACTAGTAGTAGCTCCACTAAGATTGAGATGCACCTCCTGGATTGAGTTGGGGTGCAGATCGTAAGCTTTTCACCAGTATAAAGGAATGGAAAAAGTCTTATTCCATAATACAAGTATAGCACGTCTAAATAACGAAAGCTTGATATTTGCTCACAAAACGGGTACGCACAGCGTAATAAACCGGTGGCTAAATAGTAACTGCATATGTTTATAATGGCTATTATTTCCTGCTTCGCGTTGGCCACCGCTTTGCACAGAAAAGAGGGTAAACACAAAATTAGTGGAATCTACTTAATTCTAGGCCAGAACCGAACAATATGTACCTTATGCCTATGGAACGTCTGGAACTATATTAGTATTAGTATGGAGCAGGGACTTCAGAAAAAACTAAAGCTGTTGTAAAGTTTAAAACTACGAATATATTATTTTAATTTAAATGTCAATTAAGAATAAATATAAGAGTAGTTTTGCCACAAACTATTTACACATAGTTCCGAATAAGCAAATGTGAAGACAGACTTAGATCAGCATGTTAGCGGGTATTGCTACCATTTTGGCCGGTTGCGAGGCGATACAAAATTAGCCAACGAAATGCATAGTTTAGGCTTATCACGCGACCACGCCTGGCATTAATTCACGCGGTGGAATTTGCATCGGCCCCGGTGGCCGCTAATTAGTACCTGCACGGCTTTCATTTCGAACCGACGCGCCGTATCTGAGCTACTGTAATCTGCTATTGTTACGCCCACTACATAATATATAGCACATACATATTTTTTTTGTTTTAAATCAGCAGGAAAACACATAGTATATTTCAAAAGGAAACCAGTTAGGTTAGTGTTATCTATAATATACAATTACTTGACCTCAATGACCGACTGACATGTCAACGCACAGCCCATATTAGTGGGGTTAGGACCGTGATTTGCATGCGAGTTCTTTCTATATTGTGGGCGTGCAATAAGAAATGATTTTAAAAAAATTTGAATGTATGAAAACCCCGTGATTTTCAAAGGAAGAAGGATGAAAATGTATGTACCTCTGCGTTATACACGTATGTCCGCGTTTTTAAAAATTCAAGCACTTAGGTGTTTAAGTGGCCTCTCCACTTCTCACAATTTTCGCTTAGATACATATCGTAGACTCCTGACACCTGCACACACTTCATCCTTTTATCACCACTCTTTTAAACTCTGGAATGCGTTGCCTCTTACTATCAGAGAGGCCAAAACTATACCTACTTTTCGTAACTTAGAAAATACTATATGTTTTTAAATAAATATGTCTAATATAATAAACGTTTACTTGTTTATCTATTGTAATAAGACATGTTAATATAAAATGCTTGTCATATATAATGTTAATAAATACATTTATTTATTTAGATAATTTCGTATATACATATATTGGTATTCTATAAATTTATGTATGCATTAATTTTATAAATTAGTATAAGTATGGATGTTTAAATTGTACAGTCCTGTACCTTTTTACTGCTTCACCTACATCTCCAGATTAGTTAAGAATGTTTTTTAAGCAAGTGGCCTGGAAGAAATCGCTTTTAGCGTTAAGGCCGCTCGTTGTTTTGCCAAGAAGTATAAAAATGCATAATTACAAATGCATCTTGTTTTTGTAATGGTTTATTTTGGTGAGTAATAAAATGTTATGTAAATCTAATATGTAAAAAGTTTGCTCAAACTATGACTATTTTTAATTTACACGGGCGAAGCTGCGAGCACACTCAGGCCAGAGCAAATAATAGAAAGTGCATTTACGAAATTTAATATCGAATCTATGCGTTCCAGTGGCACTAGGTGGGCCACTTAGCCTACTAGATTAAGAAGATACGCATGCATTATTAATCATTACAAGCTTTCTTTCATTTGTATACTAAAGCGGTATCTTTTAGCAAAAGCGGGAAGTTACGTAGAACACAAATAGTTCCATCGATTCTTCTTATAGTGGCTTGGTCCTTTCTACTTTTAAAAGATTTCACTATATTCAGCATACGCTTATTTATGGCGGCCTCTCCATTCACTATCAGCACGTGGTATTTATAAAAATACGCAAATTAGGTCGGAAAATTGCCTAAAATTATACATGCTTTCTTGCCAGTATTGGATCCTGCGTCTTTGAAGGAGACGCGGATGCGGTAGCTTCTAAGGTACCGCATACATTTACTAAAAAAAACACATCTAAATTTCATTACGATTTTACCATAAAAAATATAGGTATAACATATATAATACACATAAGAACATTCAACTGAAATATTAGATTTAAAAATAGAGTTCGTATTTGAAAAGAGGCATTTATGACGATGAAATAGTGGATTTAGGAAAACCTCAAAAAAATGAAAAATGACATAAAGCACAGAGATTCAACGAAAGATCCGGTTGGACTGCAAGCGAATAAATCGCCGGAGCTTTTTCCGGCGGCCATCTTGAATTGTGCTAACGGGTTCATTTCCTGCGCCTATACGCTTCCGGTCGATTCGGTGTTGCCAGCTCATAATTTTTGAACTCTTCCGCGCCTGTAGTCTTTGGTTCATTTTGCAATATGGCTTTGTTTGCACAAATAATAACTGTAAACGATATCGTTGGGATCAGTTTATACTATTAATAATGTTTCCATAAATAATAACAAAGAAGAGAACTGGTTAGATTTGTACTCAATAATAGCTGTTATAAACCTTGATAACTTAGTAGTTCAAGCGGCGTCTTATTTCAAAGACGTAGCTTCGAATCCTGAGTGTAGAATAATTATGTCCTTCTTAGATAATATTCTGACATAATGTAAATATTCTTACAATTACCAAGTCCTGTTGTGGATAAATGAATCGTAAGAAAACTTACAAATTGAGATTATTTATTTGTGAATCCCGGTAGTCCGCGTTAGACAGGCGGTGATGGTATGCTGAATATTCTTATAGAAATGGAGAGCTTCGAGCAGCACCAGCAGTGTGATATTTATGGACTCATTATATAAATACACTAGCTGACCCGGCAAACTTCGTGCCACCTCAGAATCAATAAATAAAAAATGTTGATTTCTGAACGACGGGACGAACATCAAATAAATCGAAAGTAATAGATTTGAAAACAAAAAAATGTTCTACTTTAAAGAAATATAATTGATTAATAACTTATTTATAAATGAAGTCGATTTTTATAACAAATCGAGTCGGTATCGCATTGGGACTAATTGATCCGTCATCGAGCTGTCAAAAGTAAAATAAATGTTTGGGAAGGGTATAGCTTACACACGGCTGCACTTCAGTAGATTTTGTTTTCTAAATAAATTCCTTGATAATAGTGTCACATTTAAGATTGTATTACATAGACTGCATTCACATTTTTTTATCTTATTAAGTTAAATACTATTTTCTTTGAATTTATAATGTCGGTTTCTTTAAATTATAATATAAAAGCTATTTTAATTTATTAACTGATTTTTCGTTTATTTTTTACTTCAGAGCTAATCCATAAAAAGAGTAAATCAATTTTTGACCTGTCATGTTGGTACACACCTCCATTTTAATTTTAAAAGGATTGTCTGCCAGTTAACTTGCTAGTAAAACTAGCAAACTAAATACCTGATTGGTACACATTTAATTCGCTTATGAAAGAAATATGTCGGTTATAGATACTTAAAGTCTCAACGAGGTGGGCAACGCATTGGTTCCCTTAGTGTTGTGCAGATGTCCATGGGTGACTGTAACCACCTACCACCACGTGGGCTATTAGTCAGTTTGCCTACAAGTAAACATAAAAAGTTATAAGTACGTTAAGAAGTGTGTGATTTTAATTATTTTCCACGCCATCCATTTCACAGTGGTATTGCGAGCTTACGCCGGATGCTGTCCGTTCGCCAGCAACCTATATTAAAACAGGCTAGCACTAAATCTTTCATTATTAAACAAGCATTTATGTTACACGCCTTCGTGTGTTTTTAACAATAAGTAACATCATGGGATTATTGACAGAAACTTAAGGACAGCTGGAACAATGTTTATGATTTTTGTGTTTTTGGAATTGTCTTCATCCGGAATAGGATAATAAATATTAAAATATGATATTCATCAATAAAAATATTATCATTATAAAAACATCAGTCATAACATTAGTTTAGCCATTCATTTGTTATGATCTATCCTGGCCGATTTCAGCAATGGTAACTGCATTTAAATTTTCATTCGTCTGATTTAGATGAATTATCTTTGTGTCTGTTCAAGTGGGTCCCGGGATGGTTTAGATTCAAATTTGAACCGAGTTGCGCTGCTATCGGTTTCTAGATTTTTATTTTTTAAGGGCAAGAAAACGTCTGCCGGGTACAGCTAGTGGCATATACAAGTGAAATTTTCAAGTGGGCCTTTAGGGTCAATTCTAAACTATGCTAAATAGCGAAAAACACTTAAGAGTCTTGAGGCCGATTTTGACAAAAATTAATGTATGTATAGAAAATAGATCATTGTGTTTGATGCGGCGGCGCTGGGTTTAGCGAGAAGCGAACTGTGTCAATTTTACAGGAAAAGAAGTGTGGGACAATTTGGACGGGAATTTGAGAACGAGCACGCACTTACCTAATTAATGGGAATCAAATGCAGCTGCTCCTCTGCTCCTCAGTCCACTTCACTTCACTTTATTTGTTATAATATGGTTTAACGTATTTAATTTTATGTGTATATATTTATTATATTTATTTTATGTTAATTTATTTTATATTTATGGTGCGGAGCGGGTAACTTATAAATTATATATATTTATAGTGTTGCGGGCGCGGTATATTTTAAGTTATATTATGTTATTATATATATATATATATATATGCATTTGTATTTGCGGAGCGATTTAATTAATTTTATTTTATGATATGACAACGAATGATGAATGACGTGACGTGCGAAAGGGGAACGCGCCGTCAGATTTGAAGGAAGAATTTATATATGTTAGAAAAAAAGATCGTATAGGTAGAAAGGAGGTTCATATGGCAGTACCAGTGTCCAACCAACCCTTGCCCTTAGTTTGCCATGTGACATTCCTTCACAGAAATTGATCATCACAAGCAAGATGATTAGGTATAATAATACAGGTTGTGTTTATTTTTTAAAAATTAGCCGATTCGATTCTTGACAAGGGTAATAGATTTTTCAAAAATCTAATGATACCACTTTACTTTTCATCAAAATTGGCCTCAACACTCTTTTGAGTGTTTTTCGCTATTTAACATAGTTTAGAATTTGACCCTGAAGGCTCACTTGAATAATTCACTTTATAAGGTACATACGAGCTCGCTAGCGACTTCAAAATCAGAGCCCATGCTTAAAATACATAGCGGTCGCAATAACAGAAATTGGTTTAGAGAGTTATTATTATTACTGTAACGACCTATCATTTACTTTGTATTATATGATATTGATGAGCTAGTGACTTTAAATTTAAAACATAATTTTCTAAAACATTGTTTATCTTGGTTTCAGGGTGCGCGTTTCTAACTTACTTTAATCCGGAGAGTGCTTCGAGCGCTCAGACAGCGCTGCATGAGAAACGGACATTACCAGGGGTAAGTGTTAGCTTAAAAAAAACTTACATTTAGAGGTAGTATTAAATTTTGGTAAAATTTAGTATAATACAGTGAACGATTTCAAAAAAGGATGCGGACATATTATGTTACAAAAAAATTATAATATTTGTACATACAAAATAACACGCGTTAAAATAACATTTTTTTTTTATTGCTGGAGTACATCAAGCAGGCTGACAGCCTACAGTGATGGAAAATGGTCACGGTCGCCTATAGACACTTGCAACACCAGTGCGCTGCAGACTCGTAGATGGGACAGGAACCTGGTTGTTACGGCGGCATGCTTTAGACCAGAAATGGTAGCCATCCAGACGGGCAAATACTCGATCACCTGGCTGTGGGTTGATTTTTCGCCTCTTACGACAGGCCGCCTGGCCGTAGACATTAGTATTCTTTTTCCGTTCCTGCACGAATAGATCTACATGTTAAAAATAATTTTGATTAATTTTCAAGCAATAATTAATGGGTTATTTGACTCCTTATGTCTTTCCTTTCCTATGACTTATGTAGGAAAGGAATTTCCTACATATGACTTATGATGACATATGTGAGAAAGCTCGTATACAATCTATGAGGTTGCGAGTTTATATAAGTTTATAAAAGGTATCCGAGTGGATTTGACTGTCTGCTCCCCTATTACATGTTTTATATAAGCTAAAACATTCATGCTATCCATCTTTATTGCACGTTTGGTGTTAAAAATGTACATAGGCGATGGTAATCGCTTTCCATCAGATGGACCGTCTGTCTGTCTGCTGAACTCATGCAATAAAAAAAATATGTGTTCGTATGTGCAGTTCACACACATTAGAAGTGAAACTTCAGAGAATATACTCACAGATAATTCTTCCCTAACTTTTACATACATACATAACTTCATGCCAGTTCCCTTGCGGGGTAGGCACGAACAACAGAGCGCCATTTAGGCCCATTCTTACACACCTCACTTGCTTCTTTGACATTCATAACTCTTGTCATGCACGCTCGTCTGTTTTTAAGGCTCCTGACATCACCCTCCGCTAGTACACGATCAATTTAACTTTTATTAATGTAAATATAATTCGTTTAGCAATTACATGTTAAATCACTAGCATAAAGAGAAATGTGTTTTATTTCGAGTTAAATAAGGTTGAATTTTATGTGTTTATCTCCTTTTAGTGTCACTTTTTCATTTGATCGATTGTCAAATCACAACGATTCTAAAAAGGTTTCACTTCAAAAATATATAAAAAATCTAAAATATTTTGGTACGCCATAACAGAGAAGTATAGACGGAAAAAGTATATTGTGCCGACCCCTAACGACTGGGAGAAGGTTAAAGAAAAAAAAAATAGAAAGAAGTATACTTGGGCGCTCTGTATAAGTTCTTAGAACATTATGAAATTATTAATAAACTATAATTTTAAGAGTTGGTCCCGATTTATACAAATACATCCTTTTTGCGTATATATTTAAGAACTTATGTATTTTTATACTTATGGTGTGAATAATATAAATTTTATTTGATTCCTATTTAGGTATAATTATTCATTCTTTTTAAATGTGACTTTGTACTAAGAATCGATATCTGGCAAACAAGATGAAATTAATGATTAACGGTCATATAGGCTTCTTTAAGAACCATAAAGAAGCCTACAAACTTACTTTAACTCAATATGAATAGGACCGTAATATTTTAAAGTATTATGGTTGTTATTTCTAGTTTTTTTTCATATAATAAATATATAGCACGAGTGTAATTTGTTTAGTTTGAAAAAATATAGAGTGAGCGTTTATCTGTCCAGTTATTAAAAAAACCCGTTTAGCTATTACGCTGTTCACGTATTTATGCAGTTATACCTTTAGCCTTATTAAAGTTTTATTCTCCCTTGTACTTACTACACATACATACACCTTGAACAGAGGTAATTTTACCCTGC
This sequence comes from Dendrolimus kikuchii, assembly GCA_019925095.2. NCBI lineage: Eukaryota > Metazoa > Arthropoda > Insecta > Lepidoptera > Lasiocampidae > Dendrolimus > Dendrolimus kikuchii. Next base: position 8,074,985 of record CM034401.1, read on the forward strand.
GAAATTTGAAACGGGCGGTGAAAATTAAGCACTACTTTGTATTCCTGACTCGCCTCGGAATATCGCGGCGCAGTAATTTTATTTTAGGACATAAAACGATTTTACGTAATGATTGTATCATTGTAAACGAGCACAAGCAAGGACTGTCGACCGGATCACATGCAACGATATGATTGTAATCAACTTGCTCACTTGAGCTTTTCTTTTGGCCTGTCTCACGTATATTTGGAATTCCTATCCAACGCTTGTATTACGTATGGGTAATATATAACTGCTAACTCTGATGATGATCGCAAGTACCCATACCAGACTAAAAGGTATCAGCAAACTACCTCAAGGCCAAGGAGTTTCATCATGAGGATCATGATTTCAGCTTTTAAGGCTCGTGATACCATGCTCTTACTGAATATCGCCATGAAACTGTTAGCCTTGAGCTAATCGTGTTTTTTTTGCGAAAAGTGACAGTTCCGTTGGACCACTTCCCTTTCCCCCTATTCCATATCACATTATTCCTGTTTGTGAATATGAATGTCTTTGGACATCATCTTCGTGCCTGGGAGGGAGACTTTAAACCGAGGGATGTGTGGGACTCCTGAACGTCTGTATTCCTACCGTAACCTCCGAAGGGAGGGCAGGGGGATATCCACCGTCAGACTACCCACTAAACCTTACCTGCGTCCCTCTCCTATGCGTTTTTACGAGTCACCACAGAGACTAGTTCTGATACACTACATCTGTGGCGACCCCACGCTTGGCTTCTCAGTAAGGATGTCTTACGGGGAAGGACACCCTCTTTACCAACAGGGGGGCAAGTCCACGGGCTCCTCCGGTTCTACGCGCCCGCCTGTGATGGAATTACGGGAGGAGCTGCGCGTAGCGACGCCTTCGACCGCCACTCCGCCTTCTGTGGATGGGGTCCAATGACGCGCTCTCCTCTCTCTCATTCGGCTGCTTCCTTTTGGGCTATAACAGATTTACAGATGGAGGCTACGGCCAGCTACCACTCTTTACTCCAGAGCATGGCCTTGAACATGGTTTGATCATCCTATCCCATCCCGTCTAACCCGTAGGAAGGGCAGTCAACGCGTTGGCTTCTTACCTGGTGTTGCAAACGTCTATAAGCGACGGTAACCACTTTCCAGTACGGTGGCCGTCTGCCTGTTTGCTAGCATTGCAATATAAAAAAGCTTTTTACCACTTGGTGACAGCTCTACTGCGCTTTAGCACATTCATGTGTCCGCTCCATATGTGCGAAAACACTATTCAGTACTCTACTTGTCTTCTCAGATCTCGTCTCCACTTATATAGGAACCGGTTCTTAAACGTGTCCGACAAACTGTAGAAAGGCAGACCTGATATAAAAGAAGGATGTGCGAAAAGCTAATAATAATAAGGTTTACAAATTTTGACCTGACGCCGCTGTAATATAGGGAAACAAATTACCGGCTGCGACTTGCCTGAAAGTAATTTCGACAATTTCAAGGGATAAAGTGCTCATATATTAACGCGTCCATTTTATTTCATTCGTTCATTTAAAGTGCTTCGTTAACGCGGCACATATCCATAAGCGCCTATAATATTGCAATTAAAAATTATTAACACCTATAACGTATATAAAGGCTGGAGTTTTATTTTCCTGCTGTTTTATTTTTTGGTTGCTTATATTTTTCTGTACATATAATTAAGTAAAATTCATATTAATTATTATATTTGTTTTATTCAGCTAGATATATATTTTGATTTGATTTGATTTGATTTGTGGATCCCGGAATGGTTTAAATTCACAATTGGACCCGGTAGGTAGCTCCGCTAAATTCCTCCTAATCAGTGGGACCGACTGTGATATTTTTTGTCTGTGTCCAAGTGGATAACAGAATAATTTAGATTAACAACCATTGGTCCCGGTAGGTGGCGCTGCAATCGGATTCCAGGGTTTTGACGAAATTTTTTGTGTGTGTTTGGGTGGGTCTTGGAAAGGTTTAAATTAACAATTGGACCAGGTAGGATGATTTGAGAGGATACTTCCCAGTGAGGTTTTCCCGTTTAACTACAATATAGGGTAATTTAAAACAATGAGTAATACTAAAACTGACTTTAAAAATTATTTTACAGCGATTGATATGCAAAACAGGAAATAGATTTTTTTCTTAATCAACAAATACACATAACATATATTCCAAAGTTCATTAAGTTGTGCTTGTGTATAACGTTGTAATAGAAAACGGACCACTCTGGAATAGAGACCAGATACGTAGTTTTATTAGTAAACTGGCTATTAGCTAGCAAACGTTGACCTGACCTTAAAAAATAAAAATCTAGAATCCGATTGCAGCGTTATATACCGGGCCCAATTGTGAATCCAAACCATCCCGCGATACGTTCAAACACACCCATAAATAATTTCACCTTAATCCTGAAACCCGATTGCAGCGTCACTTACCTGATTATAATTTGAATTTAAAACATTCCGGGACCCCCAGTTGAACACACGCAAAAACAATTTCACCTAAATCCTGGATCTCGATTGTAGCGCCACTTATCTGGTCCAATTGTTAATTTAAACCTTTCCAAGACCCACCCAAACACACAAAAAATTTCGTCAGAACCCTGGAATCCGATTGCAGCGCCACCTACCGGGACCAATGGTTGTTAATCTAAATTATTCTGTTATCCACTTGGACACAGACAAAAAATATCATAGTCGGTCCCACTGAGTAGGAGGAATTCAGCGGAGCTACCTACCGGATCCAATTGTCAATTTAAATAATTCCGGGATCCACTTAAATATACACATAAGATTTATGGACCTGAAACCTTCACGAGCGTCTTCAGAATATCCTACTAAAGTTTCATCAGAATCGATTCAATAGTTTAGGAGCGCATCAAGGGCAAAATATACAAATATTGATTTTTATTTATAAGATAATGGAAAGTTAGTATGCAAAATTTACTATACCAAGTATCAACCTGGCATCTCAGTGTTTTAGTGAACTAGATCACTGAGGCCGTAAACAGGTACAAATTTTGGTTCGTGCATGAACAGAGTAGGAATACTAATTCCTTCGGTCGGACGGTCTGTTGTAAGAGGTGGCAAAATAATCCACTGCCAGGTGGTAGGGCCATTTGTTCGATTAGGTAGCCACGACCTGCCGCTATAATAACCTTTCTGTTCCAGCATCAGTGGCCAGGGCCCCAATTCTGCTATTACTATTACGTCAGAATCGCTGGACACTATCGTCTCAATTGTAGGTTTGCCCAATTTCGATATTCTGTTAATTCCAATAGCATGCTTGTGGCAATCCACTCTATCTGTTTAAATAGTTATAAGCAAAAACTTGCGAAATAAATGTATAAGATTTTGGTAGCTTTTTAATATTCAATTCGGCTAATGCCATTTCTGCTAATGGAAATACCATTTTTTTTCTACTATTATTCCACCGCGCCTATATCGGGAAGATATTAGTTATTAGAATACGAATAATTGACACTGTCGCAATGGACTCGTACTTTTACGCCAAGATATTGAAATAGCAGAATTGAGCCCCAGGTTCCACTCACTTCGAGGCTGGTAGCACATTAACAGCACCTATGGTTTAGAAACGTCTACAGGCAACAGTAACAATTTTCTATCAGGTTATCAGCTTGTCGGCTGTAATCCTGTTATAAAAAAGATGTGTTTAATAACTTGGATGCTTTAAGTGGCAAATTAAAAGTGGGAAACGTCACAGCGACCCACACAAAGCCCCAGCGCGGCTATTTTAATTTTTGATCCGTACCCTAATCTTTCCATAAAGTCATTTTCGTGAGTTCTGAGCTTGCGTCCTGAATATAAATTGTGTCATTTTGCCAAAACCCTAATGGAAAAGCAGATTAAATAATTCAAGCGTAAGAAATTTTGAGCCCATAAAGGCGTTAATAAATAATAAGGTTAACACAGAGAGCGTGATGTTCGTGTATTATGTCACATTGGCTAGCTTTACACGTGAGTCTGCCTGCAAAAATGTCCGTTCGTATTTTTTTTGCATGAGTTCAGCAGACGGCCTGCGTGATGGAAAGCGGTTACCATCGCCCATGGACATTTGAAACACCAAAGGTGCTACCAATGTGCTGCCGCTCTCCAAAGGCAGACCGGAACCTGGCCACTAATGTCAGAACACAACTTATGGTTGTTATAGCGGCATGCTCTAAAACGGGGTGATAGCCATCCAGACGGGCAAATACTCTACCACCGGGCTGTGGGTTGTTTTGTCGCGTCTTACGACATGCCGCTTGGCCGCAGGAATTAGTATTCTTTCGCCATTTGTGCACAGAAAAAAGTTCCGTCTCTTCGGCTGTCTTCGCAACAGTCATTTTGAAGACGGAATTTGACAGAAAACTATAGGGCGTGATTCAAAGTTATGTAAAACGAAAAATAGAAACATTCGGACTGGTTGTCATATATGTACATCAGTTATTTAGATCTTTAGACAAACAGCAATGTTCCTTAATTACTTTTTAATAGCAAGATATTAATATTTTCTTAAGTTTTCGCGACTTGTATACATAATAAAACTACGTTTTAACGGCCAGCTGCCAGACCTCAAGACACTGTGAGCTCTTTCTGCGTACAACGGAACACAAACCAACTTGACTGATAATTACTTTTATTTTTCCTTCCACCCATTTTAATATTATATAAAATTATTAGAGCTAGGCATGTTTGCTGAAGAGTTTCTTGCGCCGCTTCTTCTCTTCAAGCCATAACATGTTGCGAAGCGGTAGTAAATTAGATTAGGCTCCCATAGAGTAAATAGTAACCATAAACAAAATTAAAAATAAAATTAAATAATTAAAATTAATAAGTTGGCGGTAGGCTAAATAAAACTTTAACAATACTCGTTGACACTTGACATCTTTGTCTACAGTGATCACGGCCACTGAAAAGTGACCGAAACGTCGGAAAAACCAAAATCAAATAAAATTACCGCGCTTAAAACCGTTAAAACGTAGCAAGATATTAGGTTCCAAAATCATAAAAAATATATGTACCTCCACACTGTAACTTTTGAAATATGAAATGGAACATTCTATTCCCTGATTTTTAATTACCTGGACTAAAATGACAGCTGCGATCGACCTTTTCTTATGTTGCAAACTTGAAAAACATCTGTAGAAATTTCGCAGGATTTAACTCACAGTGGTGCGTTGCTTCAAGTTGTATAGATGAAAAATCAACGTTTTACATTTCCAAAACTACTTTCAGACTTAGGTAATTTGAATAGTGTCTTTTGAAGTGAAATTTCTTTATGATCGTTGTGATTTGAAACTCGATGAAACGAAAAAGCGACACTAAAAAGAGATAAACACATAAATCTATAGGAATAAGCCTATGAGAGAATGAGACAGAACACATTATATTTAATAATTTAAACACCATGCTCATACAGATAGAGTTGGAAATATTTTGAAGTTTTTCGTTAATACTTCAAATTTCGCATTTTAAAGCTTAAATATATTATAACGAGATGATATATGAAATGTGACGTCCCGAAATTTAGAATCCCACACACACAATTTTTTTAGTAGTTATTATGAGGTATTTTTTTGAAGTCAAAGACTACAGAGGACGTTTGTCAACTCGAGAGAACCCTTTATTCGTTGTGTGTGGACTATCAAGCACTTAACAAGTTTATTTACTCATTCACTAGTTTCATAGTACAATTATATATTCTACTAATATGGGAAAGTAACTCAATCAGAGAGCTAGATAAATATTCGGTTACATTTTAATTTCATTAGATCTTAATGACTTTGTAAAGCTCATTAAAAATAATTTCACGTAATATTTTAAACAAACAAACTTAACACGCACAAAACCATTCTGTATAATTTTCCCAAAATATTCCCCATACGGTAAAGTAGGCATTATAAATCATTGGAGATAAATTTTTAACGCCACACAATGACTTATGGAGAAAATTTTCGGTATGAATTTTTGTCTGGCGGTTCCGCTGCTGTTTATAATAAACGTAATGGACGGTTTTTTCCGACTGTACTCTTGATATATTATGGTATGGTTGAATGTTTTTTTTAAGATAAAATATCTTTTACTCTAAAATTTTCTAAGGAAAAATAATTCTTGTGTATCAGTATTAAAACTAACAAATATTTTACAGAATTAAAAAAGTATTAAGTTTATTACTTATATTGTGTGTAAATATGTACAGCATTTTACGTTTATATTACAGGTAATGTCTAACTTACAATTTAATGACATATTCAGTAATACCCACACCAATTCTGATGTGGGTATTACTAGAATACTTGTTTAAGTATCGAAACAGTACTTTTCTATATTAATATTATAAAGAGGAAAGATTTGTTTGTTGGCATTGAATAGGCTCCGAAACTACCGAACCGATTTGAAACATTCTTTCACTGTTGGCAAGGTACACTATTTCCGGGTGACATAGGCTATATTATATTATTTTTTTTATTTCGCTTAGTAGGTAATTAAATAAAAAAAAGAAGTTTTTTTTAGATACCCGTGCGAAGCTGGGGCGGGCCGCTATAATGTATAATCGAAAACGTTACTTGGATTGGTTCTTGTGGGCTAGCCACAGAAGCCGCAAGTGTTTATGGTCATATTCATATTGAGTTAGAGCAAGTTTGTAGGCTACTTTAAGAACTTTAAAGAAGCCTAGAAATTGCTCTAGCTCAATATGAATATTACTATTAGTAAATAGTTGTCGTTCCAAAATAAATGACCATATATGCGTAGTTTAATTTCTTTAGTACCCGTTAACCGTCAAAATAAAGAATTCTGCAACAAAGACAACAAGAAAAAACAATTTACCGAGATTACGCGAAACGAAATTGAGAAATAATTGTCTGTTCTCATGTAGGGAATGAAACGAAATTGCAAATGTGAAAAAGAGGCACACAATTCACCCTTCGTGCAGAAAAAGCGTAAAGCGTCAAATAAAATTCCGACTAATTCATTTTACAGCCGACCAAAACACGTGATACAACATTATTTAAACCTCGGAAAGTGTTATGGGGAATTTGGAATGGGTGTTGCAAGCATTCCCGACGTACTTGGCACACAAACGTTTCGAATTGAAAAATGTAATAAGCACAATGCTTTTATTTGACTATATATCACTTAAGCACTGGAAAGTATCCAGTAACAGCCGCAGGCAACAGGTCATGCGTGTACCCCGCTGTGGGAATTTAAATATGTGGTTTGTTCGAAAATGAGGAGGAGATTTTGTTTATTATGGACGCAATGTATATAGGACAACATTTCGCAGACGCAGATCTTTAGAATTCTATCATGCTATTTACTTTCGATGCGTAAAACTTCATTTTTGGACGCGGTAGAGCCATGCTGGAATTATTAACTTGACAACAACTTACTAGGCCACTTTGATTGATCGATGTGATACCACTGTCGCAGAATATCGGCGTGAAATGTTTAGCTTTGACATAATTGTGGTCCTTGTGGAGAGTGAGAGTTCCGGTGGCCCTCTTCACCCTTTCATCAATCCCATCGCTCTATCCCATCTTAGAGGCTGGCAATGTGTTAGCAGCGCCTCTGGTGTTGCATAATGTGTAATATCCTATTACTTACGTAACATTCACTTCAGAACCTGGTTATCGTTTGTACCTAATTTTACTTCACCATATTGTACAATCTTCAATATCTATAAAGTGTAGAAAGTGTATAAAATGGTACAGTGGGGGGGGGGGGGGGGGGGGGCATAATATAATGACAAACATAATATAGATATTGTCGTTTATTGTTTTTCATAAGCAACTGTCCCGTCCGTCCCAGATTATTTACTCTTTGAGACTTTAAATATCCATTTACGCCCTATTTAAGAGCACCATATTGTAACGCTCGTGGAAAACACGAAGTAGTCCAATCACTTTGCAAAAAAGGTAAATTAAAAGCACGAATGAGTTTTGTGTACATAATGATCTGTGGTGTGACAGAGGATGTATGGTACAATAGAGGAGTATGCAAAAGACATAAGGCGATGAGAAGAAAATAAAGAAGAAGTTGAAAGCTAAAAGAGAGACTTTCAAGTATATATTCTATCAATTACCTATTTTCTTTCAGCAGATAGGCAGACGGCCCACCTGATGGAAAGCGAGTACCATCGCCTGCTGCCGCTCTCTAAAGGGATAGATACGGCAGCACATAATAACTTGTACCGATGAAGTGATTAATTGTAAATGAGTTGAATTCAAACGTTTGTGGTAAGACTTACGGACTGAATGTTCCTAAGGAACTTCTTAGAAAATATCTGGCAGAAGATATTCCAAGGTTTCCAAAAACTCTTTTATAGTTTCAAATTTCGATCGTAAAGTTATCGGACTGTTTAAATTATAATTAATATTCTGAACATTTACTTTTAAAGATTTCGTCTAGTTATTTTCTTAAATCGCCTAATTACATAAATATTTGAGAACAAATCCGTCTGTTTATGTGAATAGTGTTACTGCTGTAAATAGAACAATGTTTTTCTGAAATTTCCCTAAATTTTTTAACCTTGAATGTAATTAATTAGTTTGTTTCATTATTTTATTACGTATTTCCTGTTACATTAAATGTAAATTTAGATTATGTTGGATTGTAATGATCTGGATTCGAATTCTTATTGGGTTTTATACGTCGAGATTGACTATGTTTGTCCAGCGTGAAAGGTATATAAGTATACTTTCTGTGTTCCCCTAAAGCCATAAACGAAGGAACCGAGTTCTACTAACTAAAATGAATGAATGTTCTTTGTTACTAAAATGTAAGTAATCGACCTACGTATAATGTATACCACCATCGTCATTATAATCTGAATTCATTCTTGGGGTTGTCTGGAGAGGATCGCTTTTAAGCGATAAGACCATTATTTGTGCATAATTAGATATAGTTTTAGTCTCTTATTACCACTGGCAAGATCTTTCCGACCACCTTTACAATTATTAAATCGTACAACTTATGTGTCATAATTAAAATATTTATAGGTATGTCTTTATTATTATTAAAATGATTATCTGTAATGGCAATTATCCCTGTCTACACCATATAAAAATGCACCCAAGGACAAGCCCCTAGGGAATGAGAACAAAAGGTACCGGAATATTGGGATGAAATTCTAGTGGAACTAGGGAACTGGGTTATGGCGACTATGGCGTCTGCCTGTAGCAATGTTTGGGAAACTTGGAAAAATGGGCAGACGGTGACTCGCCACTCACTGCATGGGCCCCTAAATGCCGTACAAGATTGGCGAGGGGCAACATGGGTGTGAGTGACTAAAGGGTGTCGAGAGGTGGGCTGCAGGTTCACCGAAGCTACTTCCGACGTTATGCCATTATAATGATTATTATTATAATATTATATTTTAAAGCGGTCACATTGATAATATCGAAATTATGATTGTAACAGTTTTAGAACATAGAATAGGAATTAGATTTAAATTGTGACTTTACATGTATGACCTTCAAAAGTGTTGTTCTCCAGTGAATCTTATTTTATTATTTAGTCGTCTTATTTTTTTTAGATATGACTTTGCACGGTTACAAAAATCGTATTGTCAAGTGTTCGTCAATATTCAAGTTTTATAAAAATAAAAATCTCCAATTCAATGAGCAGCAGGCGAAAACCAAACCCATAATAAGAACCTCAGCTAAATTTTAGGTCACTGAACGATGTTAAACGATTCTTTTGTTTGAACTTTGGTGGAAGTCCAAAAAGGCACACACAGTTCTCAGTTGAGATTTTCAAAATGTTGTCTAACAATAATCAACATTTAAAAAGTATTGCGATTTTAAACAATTTTATATTTTTTTTTTATAGCCTGAAGCAGGCAAACAGGCAGACGGCCCACCTGATGAAAAGTGGTTACCATCGCCTATGGACGTTTGCAACACCAGGGGTGTCGCCAACGCGTTGCCGACCTCTAAGAAATGTTATAACCCCCTTCTTAAAGAACCCCATGTCATAGCGCAAAGGGGAAACCGCGGCGTGAAGTTCTCTCCAGATCATTGTTGTACGCGGAATAAATGTTCTAGAGAACCGTTGCATAGTTGAGCGTGGGAGTTCAAGAAAATGAGGGTGAATATCCCGTCGCTGGCGAGCGGTGCGGTTGTAAAAGTGAGGCGTTGGCACCAGATCAAACAGTTCCTCGGAACACTCCCCGTTGTACAGGCGGTAAAATACGCAGAGGGATGCAAAGTCTCTTCGAAGGCTAAGCGATTCTAAGCCGTCTGTTAGTATGGGATAGTCGACGATACGAACAGCGCGACGCTGGATGGAGTCGAGGGGGTCAGTCTGGTAAGCTGGTGCTCCCGCCCATAGATGTGAGCAGTACTCCATATGCGGTCTGATTTCCGCTTTGTACAGTGCAAGTCGTTGCCGCGGAGTGAAGTACTGCTTGGACCGATTTAGCACACCAAGCTTTTTGGAGGCAAGTTTAACCTTGGCTTCCGGGTGACGCCGAAACTGCACGTCGTTCGTTATGTCTATTGGAGATAGTAAGATGTGTTCCTTAGAACTGTGGCGCAGGGACAAATGGGGTCTTTTTGGGAGAAAATGCGCAGATCTTTGTCCTTCGTGGGGTTAAACTGGACAAGATTTTGTCGTCCCCATTCAGAAACTCGCTCCAGGGAGTTCTCTACTTCAGACACAAGTCTATAGTATCTAGTAATATACTTTTGAAAAAAAAAATTTACAGAGAAACAGCATGCTTCCACTACTTCACCGGGACTGTAGGAAAGTTCATATAGAAACATGATAATAAATTATATAAAATACCTACCTACTCTTTTTGGAAATTGTTTATATATTTAAGAGCGTGCATAATAATAGAATGTAACGTAAAATTATCGTCTTAATCCACGCTGGTGTTGACATCCTAAAATATGTTGGAGTTAATATTTATAGGAGATGTCATGAAACTGTAGTTGTAGTAATAATAATACCATCATTAAATAAATTATATGAAACTATGTAAGTAATTGTATACGATATATAATCTTGACAGTTCTGAAAATAAGTAGTTGTATTGTTATGAAAACCTTGTTCCCGCAAACATTCGCTGTTTAAAGATGGCGTCACTTGAGATACCGACTGTTTACGGAAATCGGTGGGTTTTATAACGCAAAAATATAAAAATGACTAGTATTTATTGGAAACGATTATTCAGTAAAGGTCAAAGTAAAGTGTAAAGTCCATGATTGCAATTGTGTTTAGATGTGGAAAGTGAAACAAAGTGTTGATATAGTGCATTGAAATTTTTCTGACGTTCGGTGTCCCACACTGTGTTATATTCTAGGATACAACTATGCTCTATATTGTACTGAATATGTATATGGATCAAGACTACACATACAAACACTTTCTCTAGATTTTAAAAGTTCATATTTTATCATCTTTCGAGTATAGAATCATGGACTTATTTTTAACCTAAATGTTTACAACCGACTTAGTTCGTTTAAAATCTAATCTGCCTTTAAGAGTTAAATTCTAATGTTAATGTAGTCTTGAAACACCACATGAAAAAAACTCATGAAAAATATTTAATCAAACTAACGTGAAATGTTGGAATTACTCGCTAGTGGATCCATTGCTCACGATCTCACTTCCTGTAGGTAAGTTTGCAAGTTTGATAATACAAGAGTTGTTAATACACTACTTTGTACCAAAGTAAGTTTAGTTAAACTTTGTATCTAAAACCAGCACTGTAGCAGTGTTCTTCTCGATGTAAAAGTCTATCTCAATTGTCGTTACAGGGGCAGTAAGGATTCCGTGAATAATGTAATTAAGTAAATTACATTTACACATTAGAATTAGTTATATAAATAACAAGTTGTTAAGTATTGTTATCTTTGATATCATGTATTGTATACCTGAAAAACAGGTCATATACAACGTTTTATACTTTGTTAGCTTTGATAGTCTATATTTATATATATTAAAATGTAGTCGTATGCATATCAATATGTATAGGTATACATAAGATATATCGATGGCTAGATTTAATAATGACGTGAGTAATATAATGTGGGTACTTTGTGTTATAAATGCTTCACATTGAAATGAATTATTATTAATATTTGTCTAAGTTAGTGCGTTCTTTTTAATATGAAAACTTTACATGTGTGTTTTATTTTCTCAAGTTCGAAAAACTGTTATAAAATAATATTAATTTAATTCAGTCCAGGCTGTAAATTTAAAAACTGTTTTGTTTTTATTTTGTGTTTGTTTATTTTTAACACTTAGAAATTATCATACAATTTCGCTTGTATGGTATGTGATTTCAATATCAGGAATAAGTAAACCTTTCTTTACATAGAGAGTACGGTAGTTCAGGGAAATAAAAATTTAAGTTACTTGATTGATGGCACGTGGAAAGTTTTAGTTCCTACTATTATTCTCACATGTTAGTACTATAGTGTACCACGTGAAATAGTACATTTTACTAGCTAATTATTAATTTTCAAATAGATTTATAAACAAAATTGTTTAGAAAATCTTACACTGTTATATTTTTGTTACTGTCTGTATTTCTATATAGAAAGTAATTAAAATATTACATCCAGGATCACTATAAACATAATTCTCAACTATTTCAGCCAGAACTGTTCAAAAGTAAACAACAAAAGAGCAATCAATCAAGTTGCTCGCAGCTCTATATTTGTGCTGGGGCATCATCAAAGATTTCTGTTTAAAATTCGGTCTTATTTTAGCTTTACAGGCGCGTACACGTCATTTCACTCGACCAATGCGTCTTACATCGACGCCTTACTGTTATATGTCCGGAAAATACCCCGTTTTGTTCTGTAGTGTATCAGCGGAAAACTTATTATTACTGGCGCGTAGTGTCACAGAAACATTTCTTGTTGTTGACAAACTTTAGTGTCCCAAAGAGCTTTTATTTTACCCGTAGGTTAACCGTAAAATTAAAAAATCGTTTTCTGTTTAACCTCACTGTAGTTGTAAACGATCTATTTAAATTTGGAGCATAATAGTCAAAAGTAATTCAGTTCATCCGAACTAGACAAGAAACGTATCAAAAGTGAACACTTAGGAAGAAATAGTTGTAACATTTGTTTTTATTAAGTTGGTGCCATTCGTTTGTGCGTAAGTTGTGACAGTGAGTGTGTTTGTGAAGTGCAGATAATCTGGAAACAATGGATTACGACTCACTGATTTATTCGCACATTGCGAATTACTACGACGAACTGGTAAGTCTAGATTTAATATAAATTCTGATCTCATCAGTTTGATTTGGAACCAAGTATCGATGCACTTAGCCGGTTTTATTTTTCCTAAATTATGATTTTGTTCACTATGATGTGAAATTACTTGGTCAAGGACGCGTTTCATACTGGTAGTATTTACAGCCGTATTGTACCGATAGTAGAGAAAGACATTGTATGTTCTAATAAGTTTTATTTTATATTCTTGGCCTTATATCTATGGTCTAAAAATAACAGTTAAATAAAACAACATCATCATAAAACGAGAGAAGTGGCGTCAAAAAGCACGACCCCTGGCGTCAAAAATCGAGGCCATGAACGTCAAAAAACGAGTCTAATGGCGTCAAAAAGCAAGACCCGTGGTATCATAAAGTGAGACCCGTGTCGTCAAAAAGCGAGATCCGCGGCGTCAAGAAGCGAGGCTCATGGCGTCATCTAGTCATGTAAGTTTTAGGCGCATTTTAGTGTTAGGGTTTTCACGGAGCTATTATAATTCTTAGTAGTTTTGCATGATTATATACTAGTTCACGATATTCAAAAATTACTTTCTTGAGTTTCTAGAAATTTCTGTACCAGGTTAAATATATCAGGGTCGTCTTCGTTGTCGTATCCAATCCAATGTTATCTTCGGCAGATTCATTGTTTTTATATATCTTTTAAAGTAATGCTTTTCAAATACCATAGTAATATCAATTTATAAAAGATAAATTATTTAAATATGACCTAAATTACCTAAAACTATTATTATACTAATAAAGATTAAATTGATACTTTTCTTATTGTCTCTCTTAAGTTGTATACTGTTCCTTATTTAGTTAATTTTAATAGTAATAATTTACTATTTACATCGAAAACAAAACTAGAAACTAGGGCATTATTACTGCTATGAAATCCGAAATATTATTTGAACGTTGTGATTTTGAAAGCAATTTGATAACAATGCCACACAAATGTATTGAAGCGCATTTGATAAAGCCGTTTTAATAGTATATTCAAATTGTTGTAAATTGTGAAATTTTAGCAAAAGCAATTATATTATTAATTATATTATAAGTATTTAATATTTATACAGTCAGCACTAAATATTCTCACAGCTTCATTCGCATACACTCCGGATAGGTATCTCGCAATTTCTGTCTTTCAACTTAGATGAATCAACCAAAGTGATCTATGTAAATTTAGCTCATTGAATATTTTTGATTACCGTCAGGTCCTGTGAGAACTGTGCTTTTTAAACAAATGGATTCAATTTGGTTGATTCGTTAAATATCGGCATCACAGGCTTTCCGGAGGTTTTGCCCATATTAACGAATCTTTACAAAGAAAGGGTGTATGTTCCGTATATTGTATCTAAGTATATTATATTTATTTTCTACTAAGAGTTTATGTATACTTTACAGTATATAATATATACTTAGCATGATGGAGCAGTTTTAACATGAAATAATTGCTACATGTGGGTAAACATTACATGTATGAGATGCATGCATTTTACTTGCTTTAGCTTGCTAAAAGAAAAAAGAACTGTCCGTGTGCTAGTCGAATTCGCACAACGAGGATTCTGCTCTGAATACAACACAGAAAGTCTTATTCAATTAAACTTTGAAAATTAATATTTGAACAAAAAAAGTTAAGTATTGATGACTATCAAGTCACTTACAACAACAACTACACTTAATTTTTTTCATATTAAAATTAGTTTAAATATGACTCCAATTTCCAAATCATTTTTCGACCTTTATTTTTAATATAAAAATAAATAATAAAACTACGTTTTAACGGTTTTAGCGCGGTAATTTTATTTGATTTTGGTTTTTCCGACGTTTCGGCCACTTTTCAGTGGCCGTGATCACGGAAGACAAAGATGTCAAGTGTCAACGAGTATTGTTAAAGTTTTATTTAGCTGTTTGGGATCCAATTATCAAATCTATTAAGACCCAAACCCAGCAAAAACCAGCTGCCAGACCTCAAGACACTGTGAGCTCTTTCTGCGTACAACGGAACACAAACCAACTTGACTGATAATTACTTTTATTTTTCCTTCCACCCATTTTAATATTATATAAAATTATTAGAGCTAGGCATGTTTGCTGAAGAGTTTCTTGCGCCGCTTCTTGTCTTCAAGCCATAGCATGTTGCGAAGTGGTAGTAAATTAGATTAGGCTCCCATAGAGTAAATAATAACCATAAACAAAATTAAAATTAACAAGTTGGCGGTAGGCTTAATAAAAATTTAACAATACTCGTTGACACTTGACATCTTTGTCTTCCGTGATCACGGCCACTGAAAAGTGGCCGAAACGTCGGAAAAACCAAAATCAAATAAAATTACCGCGCTTAAAACCGTTAAAACGTAGTTTTATTATGTCTACAAGTCTCGAAAACTTAAGAAAATATTATAAAAATAAATGTTTTCATGAAGAGACAAAACCTAAATTATGAGATATCTTTTCACTGATCTCAGTAGTTCCTGAAATAATTAACTGTGATACACAGATTTATAACGGTAAGATCATATAGATTCCATTTTACCTTTAGGTCTTAAACCATAAAAGCAATATAAATAGTTGTTACCTCCTAAAACACTTTATCCGTGCAGGAACGGAGAAAGAATACAAATTCCTGCGTCCGGGCGGCGTGTCTTAAGAAACTACAAAATTACCCACAGCCAGGTGGTAGGGTATTTGCACGGCTGGATGGCTAGCATCCCTGGTCTAGAGTATACCGCCATAACAACCTAAGACTCTTTTTAGAGAGTAGCAGCGTATTTGTAGCACCTTTGCGTTGCAAGTGTTCATAGGCGATGGTTACCTCTTTCCATCAGGTGGGCCGTCTGCCTGTCTACTGAACTCATGCGATGAAAAAGCACTTGTCAACTATTTGTATTAAACTAAAATCCAAATATTTTTCTTAACCAGAAATTCATAGATGATTAAATCGAGTAACGTACGTATTGATCATGAGTTCTATGTTACAAATACACAAACGCTATAATAGAACCTTTCGCGGGCTACAATTAGTAGGTCCCAATTAGAGAGCAGTTAGTGGTCAGTTTCTATGACAATTAGAGGTTTGCCGGCAGCTACACAGAACTGACTCATTCATTTACAACGTTGCCCATGAATTTGGAAATGAAACATCTGCCTATTTATCTATCTATCTATACTATAATAAATTTGTAAATAGTTCGTGTTTGTACATTGCGTTTAAAAATGTGAAAAAAATCAAGAGGGATAATTCCGACTAAGATATTCCGAAAATACAATTTTTAGAATTATCGTCTATCTCTCTGTTAGAGCATCACCTAAAAACTACTGGACGGATCTAAATGAAACTCGATATAGAGCTAGCTTATGTTCCGGGGCGTAACATAAGATACTTTTTATCTCGATAGATAACTTCGTTTTTGTGGGATAGACGAAATTAGCGAATAAGATGGCGCTTCGATTGCATCTTTTTTGGAAATTACTGAACGTATATGTATGAAACTCGACATGGTGCTGGCTTATAACCCGAGTAGAAGACTTAGGATACGTTTTATCCTGATAAATGAAGTCGTTTCCTTAGAATAAGCGGATTAGCAAAATAGATGGCGCGATTGTGAGTCTAAACCACCTCGGGACCCACTGAAACACATATAAAATTTCATAAAAATCGTAGAACCCTATTCCAGCGCCAAGTATTTTGTTTCTTTATAATGGTGGGTTATTGAAGTTTTACTTGGGATCCCTAATTATTATATAGCCTATATTAATCAGAGATAATGTAGCTAGCATTCGAATGGTGAAAGAATTTTTAAAATTGGTCTAGCAGTTTTTGAGTTTATTTGCTACAAACACACAGAAATACAAATCTTTCCTCTTTATAATATTAGTACAGATATAGATTTAAGAGCTATTCAGCGTTCTATTTTCCTTTTTGGCGATTGAAATTATAGTAGTAGGCTCGGTTCTTTTAAGGTTTCTGCTCCACCTGGGAAATATTAGTGTTAGTGACCGTGGCCAAATGCGTCTTAATTGTAGCGTTAAAATAACGCCGTTAATGGTTAGCTACCGTAGTGTATATCTGTTTATATTGAACGTCATTAATAAGTAAAAACAATGTCGTATCCCAATTAACGCATTAAATCCTTGACTACGTATATACATGACACATTCACTAGCACTAACATTATCCCAGATGGAACAGGGACATTATATGCTTATATGAATGTTCAATAACAATGTAAGCTTTTCGCAATCTTGCAAAATTGTGTCGCGCTTGGATTCAACATATTTGAAATTACAATTCAGTGGATTTCTTAAGACACTTTCAAACATCTTGTTATCATCTGCAGTTTTCAATTCACCGAATTCCTGTTCTGATTTCCTGTCATAAACACATTTTCTTTTCACATTGTCGAATAATAATATCTGAAATATTAAATCCAACTTTATGTACGAACAGATAGAGTCGTAATTCTACCGTCATGTTTTAGTATTATATTACAAAGTTCACAAAACGTTTGATCGGCGACTAATGGACGAATTATATTCATTCATGAAAATGTATTTATTTAAAACAACACTAAATCAAAGTGACTTGGAGTAACCTTCTATATGTAGCGGTCGATGACATTGTAGAGCGTGAGGGCGACAAATGACCTAATGGATTTCTGCGATGAGAACATGAAAATAATAATAATTCTTTATTTCCTATAATTAGAACCACATTTCACCGGTTTTAAGCGCGATATTTTTATTTCGAATTTTCAACCACATTTCAGTAGCCGTGATCACGTAAGACTAAGTTGTCAGGTGTCAATGAGTAATGTTAAAGTTATTATTTAGCCTACCTCTACTACCCTACTCAAGTTATTGTTTACTATATGGGAGCTTAATATAATTTCTTTTCCTTATTTTATTTACCAGTAAATATACGTGCTGTGGAACTGTATACTAAACCTAACCATCGAGTAAGAGGCTGATACTGGAATTAGATTACAAAGAATCTAAAAAAGTAAAAGTTATCAGAATCAACCAGTTGGCCAAAATATTTGGTTGTTTAAGATAAAAAACAGTATATAATTAATGTAGGTGTGTTAATGTGAGCATTACACGAGCTTAGCTGTGATTTGAGATACTAAATCTGAGTAAAATAACAATATAATTATGATTACCTTGCATTGCGAATTAGCTGTACTTGCTACTTCGTTTGCGTGGAGTTTATATTCAAATTTTCTGTGCCTTGGAGGATATCTGAATGACAATACATAGATATACACGAAAATTTAAGAAAAATCTTGCTAAAAATAGCTAATATTTCCATTTAATTTTTTCAGCCGTTTCGAACTCCATTGGAGATTTTTTTAACCGACTTCAAAAAAAGAGGAGGTTCTCAATTGTATTTGTCTGAGTGTTGTTTTTTTTGTTTGTGTTCGTTACTCAATTTCTGCGTCAGTTGTGAACCGATTTTCAATTTGTTTTTACTATCGAAAGGTTATGCTCCCGAATTGTTCCTATTGTCACCACGTCAGGATCTGATGAGTGGATTCCAAGGCATTAGAGAAAGCACAACACAATATTTTAACACAATATTTGCGTCAACTCTAAACCAATTTTCATTTTTTTTCTTTACTCGTAAGTCTATATACTCCCTAGGTAGCGCCATGGTCACCAAGTCAGGATCTGATGAGCGGAGACTAGGGAAATGGAGAGTAACCATTACTTATTAAAGAACGCCGTGTGCCTAAATTCTTGGAAAGAAATCTTGTATAGGTATTACATTTTCTACATTCGCTTATTTTTGTGTGTGCATGTAATGCGATTTATTCGTCTATTGTGGACCGATTTTCTTTATTCGTAAGAGTATACACCCGAGGTGTTCCCTTGATTACCAAGTCAGGATCTCGAGAATAACCCTTGTTGACGAGCGTCAACACCGAAGAGTGAGATAATAACCTTATAAACACCTGCTAGTAGTACTATTTCTACAAACGCTTAATATATTATTTCTAAATGTAGGACTTGCGCAACTAATTTTTTTTTAACAAAAATCAACCGACTCCAATGTAAAAAGCAAAAAATAAATGTTTAATTGCCTTCTTTCTACATCATCTAGAAGCCGGTGCGAAGTAAAATATAAAAATTACTATATTTTGCACATTTGTTGGTTTTTTTTTTTACTGGGTACCGACTTCAAGGTGTTGTAGAAAGTAGGGAGTTAAATATTTATTTATTGCTTTTTAGTTTGATGACGGTATTGTTAAAAAATGATTATTAGATAGACTTAACTTTAAATAAAAATTCTAAAAATGGTAATTTATGATTTAGCATCTAGGTAAATAATAGCAGCTTTCTCTTAAATTATCGCAATTATTTTAAAATCATAAACATTCCAATTCTGTTTATTAATATACATGGTTTCGAACAAATGAAACCAATACAAAGCGAATTAACAATAATTCGATACTATTTCTAATAATATAAAGTAAAAGTTAAGAATTAGCGATGCCATTCGAACAAGTAATGCGGCCAGTCCTTTGGAAGCGGTCCCCCCACTGACAGCCGTCTGGCACTAGATTTTTTTTTGCATGAGTTCAGCAGACGGCCCACTTGATGGAAAGCGGTTACCATCGTCTATGAACATTTGCAACACTTGAGGCTACAAATGCGCTGCTGCTCTCTTAAGGGAGACTGGAATCTGCTCACTAATGCCGGAACACAACTCAAGGTTGTTCGTGGCGGCATGCTCTAGACCAGGGGTGGTAGCCATCCAGTCGGGCAAATACCCTACCACCTGGCTGTGGGTTATTTTGTCGCCTCGTACGACAGGAAATTATATTCTTTCTCCGTTCCTGTACGGATAATTTGTATATATAGTTTATTTTTAGGGTTTAATTTATTTTTTAGTTTATATATTTTTTAGGTTCTTTTTTGTAGCATTAGTTTACAATTACTTAATAGTTTTTTCAATCAAGTATGAAAAATGTATTTATAACAATACCGGTAAATAGGTCTCATAAAATCACAATAAATAACATGAAAAAATGATTTCCTTGTTTTTAAATGGACCAAATCAAATTAGCTAGCATTGCTCTTGGTAGCTCATGTAGAACGTTATAAAATGGTGTAGTGTTTTAATGTTCTAAATTCTTGTTACTGGTCTATCAACAGCGCTTGCGCATGGTAGAAATAGATTTGCTTAAAAGCTTGATTCCTCGATATAAACATTTAAGGGATTAATTTATAATTTGTATAGTACTGTTTAGATTTTTTTAAAGTGACAGATAGGCAAACAATCCAAAAAACCATTCACCACCTCCGATGGATCGTGGTTTATAACATTTTAGGATGTCGCAATTAAAGTGTTTGCCAATATTCAAAAATTAGTTACTTACTGTTGTCATATTCATTGTTTATTATTTAACGGAACCATGGTTTTTAAATCATGGTACCGCCATTTCTTGTTTAAACCACAATACATATTCTTGATACATACATATTCCTTCTCTTTTTATTTAATAGTAAAAAGACCGACATGTAAGAAATAATAAAATGTTTGGCACGTGCAGTGGGTTGTTGAAACAAACTAAGTGGCGACCGCCCTGAAAAGTGCTTGCTATTGTTTGAATGATTCGTTAAGGGAGTTTTAATTTCCAGGAATATATGAAATCTACATCTGAAGCCAAGGCGGATTCTTAGTCGACAAGGGTTTCGATGAGTCTATCTAATTCATATATTCTTTTATTATTATTCGACAAATATTTACAGAACAACCGAAGACAGCAAAACTATACTATTATCTTCAGCGGCTTCATGTGTACGGAGTACATTTTTACCCTTATTCTATTAGAGTTTTGGTATCTAGTCTAAATTCTTTAGTAATAATTTTTTATATTATCTGTCTTTTATTCTGTATATCTATCTATCTGTCTAATTATACATGTTATTGAGTTTGGAACATAGTAAGTAATTAAATAGTGTATTTAATCTAATCTGAATAGTCGGTGTACACATGAGTATATTGTTTTAGAATACGAGTATCAGGCTTCTAACAAACTGACGTTAATTAGTAAATAACGAGTACTTATTCACTTTGAACTGTACTAGTTTCTTAATAAGTTTCATAATTGGTTACGTCATATTGCGTTTTCTAGGTTATAATTTTAAGGTGGAGTTTGAAGGTGATTGAATTATCTTCTTAGACAACTGAAGTTAGTGATTATGACGTTTATATGAATATAATATGAATGAATAAATATATATTATTATGTGTTGTAATATACAGTTAACAGAAGTCACAATTTACGATACTATAAGCCAAAATCTAGCCCATTTCCGGCATGAAAAGTATCTAATGTCCATATTGTTACAGTTATTAAGTAGCATTATGTTTTTGTCGTGTTTCTTTTTTAAGTTAATAAATAATTTTGTTATGTACCCTCTTATTTATAAACTATACGATCGGCCACTTCCTTAATTGAATAATAATGTTATATTTTATTTATTCGGTGTATAGCGTTTGTTTTATATAGAGTAAGTAGTTCTCTATAATTTAACATAATTTTATGTGGGAATGTTTATCTCTAATAAATAAAATCTCTCAATTGTATAAAGACGGTATTCACTACATTTTATTTTCATGTTGGCAGACGCGATAGATTTATACTGTGTTCGCTTTATTTTATTACATGTAAAACTTTAAGTATACTATTTTATATAATATCTTGTATAAAATATTATCTAAAATTTCCAAAAAGTAATGTATTAAATTCTTTTCATTCATAACACTTTAATTAAAATAGTTTATCAATGACTTCAATCCGCTTTCGGTTGTGCCAATTGCTAAGTTTCATATACTGAAAAATTGTTGGAGAGATGACGAGGTGTTCTAAAAATGCTTGTCGAGTAGTCTGTGTTAGTGTAATAAATGTGTTAAAATCGTAAAGTTCTCTGATTATAACTATGTGACCAGTTGCTGTTATTTTATTACCATAAACCCTTCTGAGTTATTGCAAGTATTACAATATGTATATACATTCTGAGTTTCAGCCAAATCGGCCCAGCAGGTTTCCGTAAAAGCGTTGTCTACCTGTCTGTCAACAGACAAACAGAGTTACTTGCGTATTTATAATATAAAATAAGTATAAATAAATACTTTTTACAATCTTAGGACAGACACACATAATCAATCGTTCACACAGGCACGCTCAAACACACACACGCACACTATTATACTTTAGAATTAGTTTTTTTAGGCATGTAGTTGGGGCACTGGTGACTTGTAATGAAGACCTGCATAGATCTACTATAGGCACACCATCCTTAAGCAATAAGTATTAATTTTTGTAAATTGTTGTGTGAGAAAATAAATAAAGTTTCTATTTCATTTTATTAGCAATTTCTTTCAGACAACCATGACATGCATCAGAAGTTTGGTAAGAATAGTGATATCTTGCATTGTCCTCACTGGCAATTGATAGCTTCAAATATCACATCCAGGATTGACAGCGAAGAACACATCAAGAGAAAACTTGTCTATCTCAACATACAAGTATTGATTGTCCTGAGGCCATGAGCCTCTACCAAAATTTATCGAAACGACTCATTAAATCTTTAGGTGATCAGAGGGCTGGTGCTTACCTCGGCCAACGGATCATTATGGCGATCTAGCGAGGAAACGTAGCCAGCCTTCTAGGCACCTTACCCAGAGAAGACGGTGATCTAGGCTGAGTATTCTACTTATAGTCTAGAGTGACTATGAGGAGAATACAATACAAATGAGTTAAGTTTTCTTGCTTTGTATTCCATTATATGTAATAGATGATAGTAACATTCTGATATAATATTAGATACATAGTCATCAGTATTGATTTCGAAATGGCCAGTAGGGGTTGGACGAAGAAAATGGAGGACCGCGTAAGTGGCATAAACTTGGGGAGTTTCACGTCTAGCAGTGGTATAGGGTTGGATGACGACAAGGTGTACAATCAAAAATAGATTATTTATTACCACTACTCCCGTTAAGTTTTAACAACTAGCAGCTTACAGATCAAAACGTAAATAATCCATAAGCAGAAACCATTATGCCGCCGCACTAAAGTGAAATCTAAAAATATACCGATAAATAACTTTTGTATTAATCTAGGCCAAGCCACGTGGTACATCAACTCTCGATGTTTATGATTATGACTGTACCTATTTTTTAAGTGTTCTTTTTATGCACGTGTGGAAAGACGATGCTGATGTAGTAGGTAATATTTTGTAATTTTGTACAGTTGTTACGAAAAACATTATATGCCTATACATACATACATTTAAATTAAAAAAGAGATTCTATCGAATCGATATATATCATTACTACATATATAAATATAACTTTCGTTACTCTTGATTTACATTTGCATTAGTTAAGTAATTATTTAATTTGCGAAACTGCCAAATAAAATCCTTATCATAGCTTAGAAAAAAAAACCGGTTAAGTAATAAATTATCAATTAAGTAGATGTTTGTCAAAACGATGACAAAAACTTATTTGTAAATTAACTAACTACTTAAATCTGATTTGCTGATGCAAATCAGACTTAAACCACAAGTTTATCAGATTTTTTTTTATCCATCAAATAAAAAAGTTACTATAACACACTTTCTTAGTTACTTCTACTACTACCTAAGTCTAGTTTTTAGTGTCTCACAAAACCTTCACGAGTAATTCGATAGTAAATAAAATAGAGTTTCTTCGTATTTTATCTAAGCGTATGTTTTGGTTTTACTGTAAATTCATTCACTTGTAAAGTAGATTAAAATATAAAAATCTTACCTTCACATATTTTCCAAAACTACGATGTTTTCCTAACCTTTTTTTCCGTATTCGCCGAGCGTGCGATCTCGCTGCGAAGCCTGAGTTTTTAAATTGGACTTAATTAAAAGAAAACAAACATGCTGATACGTGTAGCGCCGTGCTCCGTACTGGGAGCTCAAATATATAGGGCTGCGCTGATTACTAACAAAGATTCGGTAACATTGAATTAATAATTTTTGACTTATTACTTTTAGTAAAAAAAGAAGAAAGATTTGATTTATAGTAAAGAATAATATAGTACGAGGAAGCCTTCAGGGTATATGAAATGTACGTAATACTTGCGTTGACTTAATTTTATTTTGCGCCTATCGCACTACATTTTTAAGAGTCTCTCTCTGGTGATTCAGGTTGCCAGACTTTTTTTATACTTTCACTATCTGTGTATTCTCATTTTCAAAGTCATAGTTATTTTATTTTTTACTTTGTTAAATCACGTCTTATACTTTAATACATATATCTAATATGTATTTATGTATTATATATTACATATATACATAAATACCTGCTAAGTCTATTTATTTTTCATCTCACTACGTTTTTTGGAGGTGTTAATAAATAAATTGGCAGATAAAGCACTCAAGGTAAGCAAGTTATCGGGTACGTTCGTGTTATGGGCAATATACAATAAACAATTCTGGAGCCGACCCTCAACATCCAAATACTAAATGGCAGTACAATGTACCAAATGTCATCATAACTCGTTAATTCCTAATGCTGTGAAGGAGAAACAAACATCAGAATTCATCAATAAATGCCTTAACTTATGCCTTATAGTTTTTGCCAACCCTAGCTATGTTTGGCGCAATTGACTAGCGAAGTTGAGGGGTGAGAATGTTTTCCTGCAATTAGACACGGAGTTATTTTATAATTTAATATCTTAATGAAATACTTCCACTGAAACTCCGTATTTTAGTTATTTGTTGGAGAGCGTAGTAGTCACCATTTTATTTTTAATTGAATATATTTTGGGATATCAGTTTCTGGAACAGTAAAGTATTCTAGGACTCACCAGGGTCCCAGTCTTATACAATGTACAAAGAAAAAATTTGATTCTTGGTACCAAGTATGGTCAGTCAGTTCGAGCAGATTTCGAAAATAAATGTGATAAAATGTCTTGTGAATGTTTATGATAATGAGATTAATGAATAGATTTTAACCACATTTGACATAGTATGAATTAATAAAGATTTTATATAAATTGTTTTTCTTAGATTTTTTTTTGTTTTTTACGTAACTTTCAGATCTTTCTTTATACTACGGAAAGCACACCATTTTCTAAGATAAAAATATCCTATTTTAATAGTTGAATATTCTTCTTTATGCACAGTATACATAATATTATAGTAGGAGCTTTTGTACATGTACAGTTCTATATTATTACATATATATTGTCACGCCTGTTTCCCATTGGGGTAGGGGTAAGCACAGATGATGGATTTCCACCTGCTACGATTCTGACAAACACTTTTCGTTTCATCAACTTTCATTAACCTCTTTATACATACACGTTTTTTTAAAGTATTTTTCACATGACCTTTCTTCAAAATATTCAATTTGATCATGGTGAGTACGTCGCGGTCGACCGCCACTTACTCTACCACTCACATTATTGTCATATACTTATTTTGGGATTCTGCTTTCATTCATACTCTCTACATGTCCAAACCACCTTAACATTCCAACATTCCTTTTTCAACTCTTGTCACTACATCCTCTTTAAATCCACAAAGTTCCCTTATCACACTGTTTCTTATCATATCACTTACATTAACCTTACGTATACTTCTCAGAGCTCTAATTCAACTGCGTTTATGCTACTTTCATGCTTCTTCTCCTATACGATCTTTCACTGCCATACATTAGCTTTTTACTAACATTCTTTGATGGACAGCCAGGCGTCACAGATATCTTCTGGCTGTTCATAAAAGAGTTTACCTGAGAGATTACCTGCTATTACTCTCCTTTCAATATCACTATCATGCTTTCCATCTCTTGTAAACATGCACCCTAGGTATACAAACTCTTTAACTTGCTCTAGATTTTTATTTCTTATTTGTATGTTGCACATCCTTTTATCTCTTTCAAACACCATAAATTTCGTCTAGTTCTCATTAATTTTCATAATCTTGTGCTTAAAAGATTCACCTATATTGTTATATATATATCAACATACTAGTCATTGTCATTAGTTACCATACCTATTATATATATTTCTCCCGTGGAAAATATATAAATAGATAAATTCACACATTACATATGTCAATATAACAAGGTACAGTTTTTAACTCTTGAAAGTCTTAAAGGTTTATTCAAGACCTCGTTATCCAAGTACTTTTAAATATCTACCCGTTCCTTGAAGCCCCGGAAATCTTTCTAGCTAACCTTTCGACGGCAATTGAACGTACCGCTTCACATACATTAACCATGTACGTAACGCTGTGGTTTATTTTTAGTTCAACAACGAGTGCACGTTCGATTCTAAACCGTGGCGATTATTTACGACATACCATGGCCCCAGATTGAAATAGAACACGTTTGCTCTAACATTGCTTTGCTTTGCATCTTTTTAAATTAAAATTTTGCTACATCATCATCAGCCTTTAAGCAGGATACCTTGGTTCGAGGATTTGAATATGGCCAGGTCAGATGTAATCACTATCATATACTTCGTTTCAGACACATCCCATTAAATAAATTCGCTCACCTCATGGGAAAACAAGCTCACCAATTTGTTCAGAGTGTGGAATGGTTGAAGATGTTTATTATATAATATAATATTATAATTTAATGTATCCGAAACGAAGTAAAAAGAGGTGTTTATATCAAGTGTTGTAATTTAAGTAAACTAGATATACGTCTCTGTAATATTGTATTGGCGTTCATTCTTGCGCGAGAAGCCAATATGCTATTGAGAATGGTTTAAGTAGCACTTAAAAATAGATTATTAGTTTGTGTAAGTTTATGTTCGAGGGTGACAATCTAATTGATTCAATCCTCTATAAAGAAAAAAAAATTAAAAAAAAATCATAGATATCCTCTTAAAGGTCGGCGTCTGCGCTGTTGAGACGTTAACTTTTTAGCTACCCTCATTTCTAGAGCACGACTGTCGTGCCATGCTAAAATCCCGATTTTGTCACTGATTACGCTTCGTGTGATATATAATAAAGAATTCAACTGAAAAGTATTGTTGTTATAAAATATATTTTTTATTTTCTACCTCATTTTCCAAAAAAAGTTCCGACATGTAAAAGGATATAACGCAGGACGTGTGATGGGCCCGACTCTGCAAATTAATGTAAGCGTTTTTGTAATCTGTATACATGATGATCCGACTTATAAAATAGTGGTACGTCTTGCTTTCAGAAGAAGGTTATAATTATGTAGATTAGCACGCGTGCGTAATACCCTCTCCGCCACCGCGCCGCAACTGCATCTCCGCCGCGCCGTCTCCATACCGCTTCCACGCCGCCGCCGCGGCCGCAATTTCACTGTCAAGTGGGCGTCGGCGGTGAGGCGGGGGACTATAAGGAAGCAATTTTCGTATATACACATAAATTAATAGAAAAGCAGCATGATGCTGCTTTTATCCGTGCAGGAACGGAGAAAGAATACAATTTCCTGCGGCCGGGCGGCCTGTCGTTAGAGGCGACTTAACAATCCACAGCCAGGTGGTAAGGCATTTGCCCGACTGGATGGCTACCACCCCTGGTCTAGAGTATGTCGCCATAACAGCCTTGAGTTGTGTTCCGGCATTAGTGACCAGGTTCCAGTCTCCCTTAAGAGAGCAGCAGCACATTTGTAGCACCTTTGGTGTTGCAAATGTCCATAGGCGATGGTAACCGCTTTCCATCAAGTGGGCCGTCTGCCTATCTGCTGATCTCCTGCAATAAAAAATATTAAAAAAAATGGTGGCGACGCGGCAGCCGTGTGTCTGTATGTCGTTTCAAAAATTGTAAAAGCGATATTGCATACTAGTATAACTCAGTGTATGAATGGTTTATCCCCACCAGATTTCCTACCTTTAATTAATAAGGTAATTGATAAAGAGTGGAATTTAGTTCATTTAAATATAATTATCACTTCCATTATGCAGAATGGGAAATGAGTTAATTATCGGAAAGGGACGCTTTCCAATTAACCAATTCGTCGGCCACATGTATATTATAATGATAACTGCTGAATATGTTATTCATGAAACCCTAATATACGGGAATAAGTATTGACGTCTTTTAGAAGATTTTTTTTATTGCACGAGTTCAGCAGACAGGCAGACGGCCCACCTAATCGAAAGCGATTACTATCACCTATGGACAGTTGCAAAACCACAGGCGTTAGAAATGTGCTCTTAAGGGAGACTGGAAACTAGCCAGTAATAGCGAAACACAAAAGGTTATTATGGCGGCATATTTTGGACCGGGGCCGGGAGCTATCCATACGGATATACTAGACCCTACCACCTGCCTGTGGGTTTTGTTGTCGCCTCTTACGGCAGGCTGCCGGCCGTAGGAACTTGTATTCTTTCTCCGTTCCTGCACGGATAAAATAATTACCGCACTGATATAACACTTAATTTAAAAGACGATTTAGTAAGGAGTAATTTTTATAAATTGTTTGAGTTCAATAGACAATCTGTCGGGCTGTAACTTGATAGAAAATGGTTACCGTCGCCTATGGACATTGGGAACACCAATGGTGCTACTAATCTGCTAAATTAAAGTTCATTATTTATCTAATTAACCAATCACAAACAATCATAATCGTAGTAGCTTCGTGGTTAGCACACGCGTGCCAAGTTCAGAGGGCACGGGTTCGAATCCAAGCCGGCCGAAAACATGCACCACTTAGGCAGCTTTCTGACCTCATATTCATATTTTTATAATTACCACCTGCTTGGCGGTGAAGGGAAATCTATACTAATATATAAAGCTGAAGAGTTTGTTTGTGTGTTTGCTTGAACACGCTAATCTCAGGAACTACTGGTCTGAATTGAAAAATTCTTTCAGTGTTAGATAGCCCATTTATCGAGGAAGGCATAGGCTATATATCATCACGCTAATAAAACTAATAGGAGCGGAGCACCAATGAAGAATGTTTCAAAATCGGGTGTTTTTTTTTCCTTTTAGAGCTTCCGCTGCGTGCGCTGACTAAACGGTTAAAGTTTCCCAAAAATCATGTGTGACAGAATTGTTCCCCTTTAAAAGTTCTAAAAAAAAGTCCGCGACGGCATATACCTATCTTTTAAGGTTGGCTCACTATAACCTTTTTATGCTAACAAAATTTGTTCTAAAATAATGCATTATTTGCGAAGGTGGTTTTATAAACATGATATTTATCCTTATCCAAATAAATACGTTATTCGTCACAAATATTTAATTTAAAACAAAATTGCCATTTACGTCATTCGATTTCAATGAATATCTCAGGAGATATCGCACAAACTTTTAAAATAACATCGCAGCAAAATAATTATCAAGTACTGCGCGCGCATTTATGATGTGCAAGGCCGGCGGCAAGCATTAAGATTTAAAAATATTTTTATCTTCTATGTAAACAAAGTCGCGGGTTATAGTTAGCGTTAGCCCAAAGTAACTATTCCACGCGAACGAAGTCGCGGGCAGAAGCTAGTAGTATCGTGATAAAATTTGCACATTGATATAACCGACGGATCAAGCCCACCAACCGGCCTTGGACCAGCGTGGTATACTGTTCATTGCCCTATATAAAAAAATGAAAGGCCTGTACCCAGTAGTGGGAGACGTTTATTATATTTTTATCCCGGGAATCCCGCAGGAATATTCCCGGGAGCGGTCTATACTTTTTCGGGTGCGAAAAATTAGCTTATTATGAGAGTTTTAACTAAAACGATAGCTTATATTCGTTTTCAAATGCTGCGGTATTTTGTGTCCCGGGAAACCCGCATCAATTTCAAGTCAAGCGTAGACGAAGCCGCAGGCATATCTTAATATTATAAAATTGTAGAAGTACAGCCTTTTGTTTTTAGACTTCTGTGTTCGTCTGTTTGTTCGGGATTTACGTAAAACTATAGGGCGATTTCGATGCGGTTTTCGTTGATCGATAGCAAATTCTCAGACTTAAATTATACGGTACTACATACCCCGGGAATCGCACAGGACTTTTCTTAGGAGCGGTTTAAATTGGCCCGGTTGAAAAAAAAAACTGATTACGATGTAATATTTTCATCGATTAATAGCAAATTGTCTGTCATAAAATCTGTGATACATTTCAAGTTATTAGGACTCTTGTAAATTTGCTTATCCAGTCCAACGTGGACGAAATCACGGGCGAATTCTAGTTATATCTAAAACTCACTTTTATCACCTATTGGTAAGCATTTACGTGATTTACGTTACGTATACAAATGTACATTAAACACGTACGTTATGTTGTAACAAAATAATGTACAAAACGTACATTCAGTGAAATCCTATTCAGTTCGGGAAGCACCATTAATCATATTGCTATCTGTAGTCACCTTTATACCTGTCACCATACAGTCAACCCATTATGTTTGTATTCCCTAGAGCTATTGTTCAATAGTAGTTGTACGTTGAACGTTGTATAGTTGTGACTGAACTTTTGTGAAATGGGATTTATAACTTTTCTTTGTTGTTAGTAGTGGATTTTGTTTTAAATCTTACGTTTTATTCGCAGCTTCGCTCTCCTAATTATTAAAAAAACAAAACCTTTTCCTCTAACCCTTATATATACGTCGTCGATTTAGAGACCCGGTACAAAGGGTGGGCGTAGCTTAGCTACAAATTCGGACACCTTCTTATATAAATAATAAAAGTCCATAAAATCGAACTGCTGGGCTCAGGTCTCCCTGTTTATAGAAGAAGCGGACACTATACCCGCTACACTTTTCCAAAGCGGTTTGGCGGGTTTGATACATCGATTATCTCGATGTGCAGGTTTCATCATGATTTTTTCATTTACTGTTAGTACATGATAATTGTAACACTATGTATCATCTTGCTTATTAAACCGTTAAGCCACCTTGATTTAGAGAAAAGGTCCGAAAATCATCGAAGTGGATACATCGTTTTACTTATGATTCTATGTATTATCTTCAATTGCAGGCCAGTGTAGTCGGTAATAACCCTGCTTTGAAAAACTGGTCATTATTTGAAACAATTAATAATCGATCTAGTGTTTAACTTCTTCATAGGATTGTAAGTTGTGTTCCGGCATTAGTGGCCAGGTTCTAGTCTCCCTTAAGAGAGCAGCATCGCATTTGTAGCACCTTTGGTGTTGCAAATGTTCATAGGCGATGGTAACCGCTTTCCATCAAGTGGGCCGTCTGCCTGTCTGCTGAACTCATGCAAAAGAAGCACTTAGTCAACTATGTTGTATACCATTGACGGGAAAAAGTGATGTCAGATTAAATAAATAGCGGCCAAATGCATGTTGGACCCCGCATTTTGAAGGGTTCCATAAAAGTGACCCTGTTTTTGTCATTTGGCTACGAAGTCCTAAAATTTAATTAATTGAAATTCCTTTATGATAAAAACTACTCTATAAATCTTAATGAAACCAAACATCGCTAAAAGTATTGTTTAAGCTCTACCACCACGAAATTTTTCAATATTTTCCAATTTATAGTTCAAAACTTAGACTCAGAATTTTATGACTCGAAGCAAATATCTGCTCTCCTATATACATAATTTATCATGACACAAATATGTACAACATATAAATAACTATAAGATAAAATCGGAAAGCACACGGACGTAGTACATAGCATACGGAGTTGTAGTAAGTTATTTAAAGACTATATTGAAAAATAGAACAAATTTAAATAAGGACTACCTAATCCTCAAAGAAAATCAGGGGCATGCTGGTGTGTCAGATACAAAGGTACCAAAACTAACATAATATAAATCTCGATACAACACATCGAAATATATTTGGTAGATAGATTTTCTAGGTTAATATCTGTCGTCAATATATGCAGTTCGAGACTGTGTACTTAATAGCCGATATTCAATACGAGCAGTGCCGGAGATGAACGCAGTCTGCTTACCCAGTCACTACGTAGTGAAGACGTTTAGATATTATAACCTTGCTGCTATAAGACGATGGCCAAGTAATAGGAGGAAGAGGAAATTGTAAAGAATTATGTAATAAACCTAATCACTGGTGATTTTCTGAATAAAAGCAGTCGGCGATTTGGATTCTCTTGGCTTTCGTATGACTTAGCAAAGTTATATATTATCTTTCCTGTATATGTTGACTAGAAATTTCTGCGCAACTGTGCCGCGGGTCAAATCTTGGTAAGTAGCTTTATATTGCTTACATAAAACTTAATTAGGTTCTTTACATAGCTAAACTTTCAGTTAAAAATCATTTAACTGATGATGATAATCGGTTTAAAATCCGTTGTGTCCTTTAGGAGGAGGTAATATATATGGATATACAGACAGACGCGAATAGTGACTGTTTTATACTATGTAATGAAGAAGATATGGAACTACAATACTTAAATAGATTAAAATTATTTATATTTGAATAATTATTGTATTGTAGTTACTATTGGTACCTAAATATAAAAAGTAGATATATAAATATTTAATAAGACCAGCTATATTATGGGGGTCCGAATGTTGTGCCACCAAAGTGATGGACAAAAAATGTCTCCCTCCATTCAGCCGATATAGCAATTTGGAGATATATCTGCGACAGTTTACAAAATTGCAAAGGTGACTGAAAGATTGAAATGAAGAAGAATAAAATACTAAAGTATGTAATGAAAGAGGTAAAAGCACATGATAATATAAAGAATGTTAATCTTGAAAATTGATATAACTATATGGAACACGAGTAAAGGTAGCTCAGATAAGAGAACGCGTAAAGGACGATATGAACATTTGTGGTGTGAAAAAGAACGTATGCCAGAATAGAGATGTATGGAAGCAAGAGACATATTTATTTAAATCCAAATACTTTGAAGAAGGTAGAAAGGGAGCAAATCGTATTTTAGATTAATTTTCACGAATGATTTTTTGACAAAGTTTTGATACATCTTCATCTAATCGCAGTACACTGCTATACGTAAGTCTCCCTAAGTCTGCGCCACACACTCGAGTCCTCCTCCATTTAGTGTCTACTGCTGATCTCAAATAGATCGTCGTGCTAAAGGGCGGCCGACACTAAGCTTACAGGGACGCGGTCTTCACTTTGGAACTCCTCTGCTTCATCGTTCATCGTTCCTGTGAAAGATATGACTGAACCATTGCCACTTCTAATTGTATGAGCAATGTTGATTACTGTATCTTTCTTATCCTCATTCGTTATGCTATCCATAAGAGACACATCTAACATAGAATGCTCTGTAGCCCGTTGAGCGACTTGGAACTCGTGGATCATATACTTAACAAAATACTAATCGTAGGTATATATAATGCCTTTAAATATTAAAAAGAAATGCTGTGATAACAATCGCGTTAAATGCATGCAATTGAAAATTAACGTGGCAGATTTGCGGTTGAAATAAATGTGATTACTATTGCATGCACTGCTAGTACAGTTGAATAACTTTAATGGTTCTTTGTTAAAGTTTATGCTTAATTGGACATTGATCTTAATCATTTACAATTACTAAATGTGCACATTTTTGTTAATGTTTAGCAGGTTTTTGTTAAAGAATTTTACACTAGAAAATTGAATGATGGATTACATAGGTATACGTCGTTGGGTATTATAACTTTTTAAATTCATTAATTTAATAGGTTTTTAGCATTAAAATATTTGTTATGGTCTTTTATTTCTTACTTAAAAATAATAAGTTTTTAAGTTAATATTTTATTCATACTTAAAAGTGTTTTCAATATTATATTAACCAAATATTTTTTTGTGTGTTATCTACGGTACTTTTTGTTACAGTAAAATGTCCTATGTAACATTTATAGGTTATACCAAAACATAATTGTTGTCTCAAACAACAGAGCGCCATTCAGCCTTATTCTTACACACCTCACTTGCTTCTTTGACATTCATAGCTCTTGTCATGCACGCTCGTCTGTTCTTAAGGCTTCTGACATCACCTTCTGCTAGTACTAGTAGTAGGTATACTCGTATATTATAATTTACAAATTAAATCGTTTTTAAATTAAACTCATTAAAATATTCGGGTCATCGCAGGCGTTCAGCAGACAGGCAGACGGCCCACTAGATGGAAAGCGGTTACTATCGCCTATGGACATTTGCAACAACAAAGGTGCTACAAATGCGCTGCTGCTCTCTTAAAGGAGACTGGAACCTGGTCACTAATGCCGGAACACAACACAAGGTTGTTATGGCGGCATACTCTAGACCAGGAGTGGTCGCCATCCAGTCGAGCAAATACTCTACCACCTGGCTGTGGGTTGTTTAGTCGCCTCTTACGACAGGCAGCCGGGCCGCAGGAAATTGTATTCTTTCTCCGTTCCTGCACGGATGACGCCAAAAGGAAGGTTTGCACTGAAAATCAGCGTTGTGTGGGATATTATGTATGTACAGCAATAAGCTGAGTGCAAACCTTATTTGCTGAAAATGCGGCGTACAAATTCTCAAAATATGTACGTTCATATACCACCACATAATGTTTTAGGGAAGTTTCAAGAAAATTAAATTATTCTTCCCAATCTACTTTTAACTATGAAATGAGAAATTCTGAAAAAAGCTAGTTGGTAGAACTTAATAAATACTGACAACAAAATTACTCGTTTGAAGGAGATCGTTTCAGTTTTTGAGATAGTCAAAATAAATAGTAAAAGCAGTAGACGTTTGTCACCTTAACGAGACAATGTGCAGGTCGTGGTCTGCTACGCATTTGCTCAACGTTTTTAATTTCCGCTATCTCTTTTAATTTGTGACGCGATAATACGTTTACATGCCCCAGATCACGGTACATTGCCTCTCTAAGACTCGGCCCCTTTGACTTTAATTGCAATTTTGGTAGATACTATCCTGGAATAAATGGCTTACACGGGATATACAGTACGTACAAGGTTCTTTATATTTCTAATGTCGACATTTTTGTCTTCCGTGATCATGGTTACTGAAAAGTGGTCAAAACGTCGAAATAAAAAAAATACAAATTAAATGCCGCGCCTAAAACTGTTAAAATGTAGTTTTAATTATTTTTAAGC
The DNA here is from genome assembly GCA_019925095.2 of Dendrolimus kikuchii. Lineage (NCBI taxonomy): Eukaryota > Metazoa > Arthropoda > Insecta > Lepidoptera > Lasiocampidae > Dendrolimus > Dendrolimus kikuchii. The sequence goes on from CM034401.1 coordinate 8,110,219, forward strand.
TGCTTAAGATAACTTAAATTATTAGACTAAAAAAGCATGTGTCAAAGGCGTGTTGGTGATTGTTTTTGTTGTTGGCCTATTGTAATTGGTTTTTGGATAAAGATTCCTAAATAAACGTCTGTAACCACAAAAATCAATATCAAAAACTATTAATGTATCTTGTTCAAACAAATCTGTTTATTCCTTTACTTTTAACACTCTTAATTTTTTTAAAGTTTTTACTACTGCCAGAGAAACAGAAGAAACCATACCATATTTATAAATAGATCACTGTTCTCAAAAGAGATATACATAATTTGAAACAAGCGATCAAGAACAAGAGATAAACGAACATCTAAACAACGTCCCGCTTCAGATTTTATATACAGTCTGTATATAAATACGCTCTTATTCATATTGAGTTAGACTAAGTTTGTAGACATTTTTGCTCATACGTCATTGCCTACTGCTGCTTCAGAAAGCTCAAACAAATATTTTGATATATTTAGTGACATACATTCATATAAACAGCATATCATGCCAATTTTTCATATGAGTATGTAGAAAAAATGGATGTTCACTTGCTACGATCTTTGCATCTTTCTTCATACCTTTTTCCTCTTTATACCTCTACGCGCGTAGTATATCACGGTCTAAATTCAATTAATACTGTTTTACATATGTGATATATGTGTATGACGTGTTCTTTGCTTCATACGATATCGTGTTAGAGCAATATAGGTACAGACTGTGGAATCTTGCAAGTAAATTCCATAATTATCCGTCAGCAATGCCAACAACAATTCCATAACGCACTTGGAAATTATTAATACAGCCGAGACGCGTCGCGTGACAGGGGTATGCGTCCCCATTCTTTGCGTAGGCACGCCGACGCTCAGCTATGTCGGCTTTATTAATATTCCCCACAATATGGACTTTTTATTGTGTATTGGGATGTGTTTCTCCCTTTATTACGTATTTTGGGACACCATTATCTCTTTTCAATGTAATCGGAGCGTTTTTGTTATTGCGCAAAGGTTTTTTTATTAACGGAATATATTAATGAATTTGAATATTTTTTTAATAATAATATTATTTTTAAATTAGCTTTGGGATGGAACTGTTTTTGTTGATTAAGTATATTTGTAGAAGATTCATTCAAAACATTCTTAGTTGTGGATATCCCTTATCGTGAACCCTTTAGTAGCCATATCATCGTATACGATGCCAAGCCAGCGTTTCTTGGACCTACCTTTTCTATCAGAGTCTGGTGGAGGGAAAAAAATGTCTGGCATAGCTAGACATTATTTTCTCACATTGCTAGCCGCTTTCCATAAAAAGTGGGCGATTGTTTTTGTTTGCACTTTTGTTTTGTTGTTTTGCACTTTATGTGCTACGTTACGGACATGAACGCTGTCATAGATGTTAGGAGGTTCTTCTATGTGACTACGCATTCACCGAAACACATTCATCCCTATGACACGCAACAGATTCTAATATCTCTTATATAATTAATTTGTTGGACAGAAATATGAAGAACTCGAGGTCATTTCCCTGTAAATAAATTGAATAAAATTACTGCTCATGTTAAATTTTATGTTATGATTTATTCTTTATGAAATATAATTATCAGGATGATAATAAAAATGTATATTTAGATTCTTTTTTAATATAAATTTTATTTATTTATTTAGAAAGTTTTGTTATAATTAGCGTTTTTGTCTCATAGGAATATTTATTTTCTCTTGACCTATTTGAAAGAAAAATAAAGTTATTAAATGAATTAAAGATTGTTCTATCTATTTGGAACATAATTGATAAGTCATGATAACCTATCTATTTTTTTGCAAATATATTTTGAGAAAGCAATAAACTGAACAAACGATCCGGGAATCGGCCATCAATTTCTACTTTTATTTTCCTGCCAAGTTCACATTACACCGCGAGGTGAAGCTACATATATCCAGACAATAGCTCACAATATATCTCCGTCTGCTGACAAGGAACACGTAATTCACGATAAGTACAGTCGTGTATCGGCTTATTTAATAAAAACGTCATGTTGGCAAATGGCGTGCGGATATTGATTAGGGTTAGGAGCGATAGATCTTATCATGTACCAAGTTGTAAGCGACGAGAGATGTTGATCCTTCGGCTACAAGGATGCGTCATAAGAAGTGAGACAGTCTTGAAATTTTTTGTTGAGTAGAAACGAGGAATTATTTTATATGAAATAAAAATTACTTAAATAAGTTGATGTAAGTTATTTAGAAAAATTTTTATATTAAGCAACACCAAATATAATTGTGAAGCAATAGGAGAACAAATATACTAATTAAATGAGTCCCTTTTTATCATCTTACTGAACGTGGCAGCCTCATAATTTTGCACGACCGTATAAACTTAACGTCGCAAATTTGTAGAAGTAAAAGGAGTCAAGTACTGTATGAATTATAGTGTAAAGACTAATTAAAAATATTTTAATCCTGACGTTTTTAAAGTAATATAATCAGATGTTATTTTAACACCTATTTTATATGTAAATATTTTTTGAATTTAATTGCAAAATGTTTCCATATCCCTCATTGTGCTATTTGCAAAATTGTTTGTATACTTTAGAACACAAAAAATTGTTTTTAAAAGTTCTTTAAGATCGATTTCTTAACTATTGACAAACGCTAATAAAGTAGTAGTCAAACTTTCTAAAAATCCTTCAAATTCTAATTTTGACTTTCTTATCCGGAATATCTAATTTACTACAATGTACTACTTGAATGTTAAATCAATTGAAGCACATTAATATATAAAAATACCATAGCGTCATTATTATTAATCAAAATAATTTCGATAATTTTGTTGGGTGTACTCTGTTATGACTGCATTGTTCTAATGAATCAAACATAATTATTGATTATTGTTTCAGTAGTAATTAAAATTAAATTTTATTAGTAAGATGGTAACAAGGTATTTAAAAGTAAGCTTTCCTTTTTGCGGCCTATTTTATAAGTTACTAGCTGTGACCGCGACTTCATTCGCGTGGATTTTTTTTCACGGAATATTAAAAAAAAATAGAAAAACAAATTAGCCTAAGTTTCTCTTTATAACATCAGCTAGCTGCCAGTGAAAGTCTCGTCAAAATCGGTCCAGCTATTTCAGAGATTAGCCAGAATATACAGACTGAGAGACGAAAATTAAAAAAGTTGATTTATTGATAATAGTACCGTATATGCATTTAGTAAAAAGCTGTTATTTTGACATTACAAACAGACACTTCAATTTTACTTGTCTGTATAGATTGTAAGATGCGTCAAATACTTAACTGAGAGTAAGTACTTAAGAGTATCGCTCATGGCCTTTGACTTAAATTAGAGACAGCCAAGGTGCAGGCGTGGTCTACTCTATCTGCAGCGCATATCGCTTGAGGCGTCGGCTTTGTAATTGATTGATTCGTCCACCCATTCACCTTCGCGTTCCCTTTTTTAACAACAGATTATGAAAATTTATTCATTTTTATGAAAATACGGTGTACCGCTATTCTAAGTGATTTATTTTCCATCCATCCATTCCATTTCCATCACAAAGAAGATTGGGTAATACTTTATTACGTTGAAAAACTATGCATAGTAAGTTAATAAAAGTAGAAGCTACTTCCTCGTTTCTTTTTTAATAGGGATTTCGTAACAATATTTAATAACATAAAGTGCGTATCAGTCCATATATCATAAAGAGTTCGTAGAGGTGAAAATGTTCACTGTTGTTGTGATCCTCACATCCCAAAAGTCTCAATGGACATTGTTTTTTTTATTTCATAATTACAGCTGACAGGCAAATGGCTTATCTGATCGAATGCGTTTACCGTCGTCTATGGACATTTGCAACACCAAAGATGCTACCAATGTGCTATCGGCCTCGACCCGGAGTTGAGGATTTGACCATCAAGTAATAATTGTAATTGAAATTATTTTAAAAAAATATGTAATATTATTCAGAATTTGCAACTACGTAGTCTAAGTTAGAGGGGAAGAAACATTTTTTTTATATCAGACAAATTATATCTCACATGGCTATGTAGACTACTCATAGAGTAACAAATCAACTCTGAATTATATGTATTGTGGCCGTTCCTAATTATTTATTCATCCCTATTTTCTACGCTTTAAAATTATGTAGCTGCATTATATAGAACACATTTTTCTGCGGAATTTCGTAAACCCAGTAATTTGTGAGAAAAATCTCTGTGACATGCATACATAGATAGACAAAACGAACGGATATGATGATTGTGTCAGAGTTCTGTTTTACCAAAACGGATATGATACTACAAAACGATTTGCGAAATTAAAGAAAGAACATGCTGTAGTAGAATTACCTCATTTCTGTTTTATGCCCGACGATTATTAATCCTGGATGTAAATTATAGCAAGGGTCCCCAATGATTTAAAATATGAAGTGATTGTGTATTTTTGAATAAGATCGGTCCTTATCGAACTCCTTTTAAAACTCGAAAAAGGAATCTTGAACTGCGACCGTTTGTTCCAAAGACCGAGGGACCCTTTGTCGATGGTTCACAATAAAGTTCCATCCAGGAAACGGATCCGCCGTTACCTTTTATTATAATGTTGCAGCGTCCGGGTACTTCGCAGTTGGTCCCATTGTGAGCCGCATAATGGGGGCCAAGCTTTTTATTCCGCTTCAGATTTTTTAAATATACTGCTATGTACCGTAATGGCATTATGTACACGTGAGATTCAAAATTCTTGTAAATGACAGGCATTGTCAAGGCTTCTCATAAATAGATTTTCGATGTGTTCGCTAAAGTTAGAACCGATATTAGTTGAGTAGTTGATGTCATTGTAGTAAAAATTAACTGAATTTGTTTGTAGTTGGGTCGTTTTTGGCATTGGAAGCGAGGTTTACACTGAAAACCAGCGTTGTGTCGGATAAAATTCCGGTACAGCAATAAGCTGAGTGAAAACTTATTTTGCTGAAAATGCGGGGTACATGTTTGATGTTTTCAAAACTTATTTCCTTTTACTCTGATTTGTAATTAGTGTCATTATTACGTAGCTATTCTTCAAATAAAGTCCCTTTCTTACTTTCTCTTGCATGTCATGTTTGCTCCAAGATATGTATGTATATTTACATAAAATTGTTCATGTCTTTAAAATTTAAAGAATCGTAGACACTTAAAATTTTTAGTATGCATTATATGTAATGCAAGAATAAATATAGACGCATGGCTTCTGAATTTATGTCTCCAGGAAATAATCCATAAAATATGTCTGGCAAAAGTTGTAGGCACCTACATTGGTTTCAAATTTCGGTTAAATAGTAATACACACAGACAATTGTATGATGTACTAAAACAAAACTGAATAGAAAAGGAGAAGACATTGATAAACATAGTGATTTTGTATTAAAACAAAAAAAAAGTGTGAGTCTCGGGACGCCCGACAGAAGTGATAACTTGCGTGAGAGAAAGGGAAGCCAGACAGACTGGCGCCGTAACGCGTTACGTAACGAAACGGTTTTACTCTCCCATAAGAAGTTATCACTTCAAAAATATCCTAATGAATTTGTAAATAATAATAAATATAGTGAATATTCAAGTTTTTTAATAAACCTGCTTTTAGGAAAATTTACTGTTCTACACTTCTTTCAAGAATAAAAGCCTTGTAACATGACATTAACAAATACCTTTAATATAAAACGACATAATGTGCAGAGACCATTCCGGCCGCGAACGTGCATGCAAATAGTGCCGTAATTATATTTTATAACCAAGAGCTCACCTGCACACGTTGCTGTGGAACACTTGCTAAACGAGGACATTTCGTTTTTCCTGGATTATAAAATAGTTAAAGATACTTTATTATAATGGATTTAAAAGGTTTATATAAACTACAATTATAAACATCGTTCAAAATTGTTACTAATACTTTCTCAATAGTAAATTTAATAATAGATGACGCTACGCTTGGTAACCTAAGGTCAAGCATATTAAACATTAAGCAAATGGCAAAAAGTATTACGACATACACCCACCCTTTAATCATTATCATTCTAACTTTACAGCCTATCTATATCTGGATTATTTGCTTTGGAGCCCGGGGTGCGTTTTATCTATTTTATCCAGATCTTTAAAGGCCTGTGTGGGTTTGTGGATTAAGCCTTTTCCGGCAAATTTCGTAAACGAACTTTTTTGGTTATTTGTTATGGTATGGATGTCGTGGAACGGCCCCAGAGTGGCTTATTGTATATTAGCCATAACACAAGCGTAAGTTGCTTAACTTGAAGATATGCAATGTGTGTGTTAGCCCGCCGTTCTTCTTCTTTTGACTTTCTATGCATCATTGCGACGCCGTTGGCACTCATATCGTACCTATATTATCATCCATAATATTATCAATATTCCAAAAGAACCTTTCTGAATGCAGTGATTTAAATTTTAGACATCAGCATCGTACAGTGGAGCACCTAAATCTTACTCAAATCCTAAACTACTGCAGCGCTACTTTACTTACGGTTATGATTTTAAGAATAAATTCGTCAGCAATAGCCATGCTTAAACTAAAGCGAGGTTGTAAAACAGTATTTGAAATGTTTGGCAGAACGTTACCACCATCATAAATTGAGGGTATTGAGGGTATTTTATGTTTATTGAAATTGTTCAAAGTGCTTTCCAAATAAAATACACCCACATATAACCATTCAATCTACATTTCCGGAACTAATAACATTAACAGAATGGTCATATTCGTTGCCATCAACAGTTTCAAGTGAAAAGTGGCAAACGGCCCAAACTTCCATATAAAAAGCTAATAAACAAAATGCTTTTTAACACTTGGCTTGACAATCGGCTGTTTGTCGCCGCACCCACGACATAATAGCCAATTGTATAAGTCACGAAGGTGTGGCTTTTCAACTGTAATTCAATTAAGGCAGTTTAGTGTTAAAATATCAGCGCATAAACCTTCCACTGCTGGACTCGGACCTCTCTATTTGTAGTATTCTGGATGGTATAACCATCACGCTTCATCATAGGTGAATGGATGGGTTTCAGATATTGCTTATTTCGATGAGCATAATTATGTACCCATGACGATTCTCTTAACCGGTCACGTTATACGGGTTCGAATGTTGGACCACTAAAGTGATACATCACAAACGTTTCCACTTAGCTGAGATAAGTATGTTGAGATGGATGTATGGTGTTATAAGAATGAATAAGGTGAGAAATGAGGACATAAGAGGATCTTTGAAAGTTACTTCCGTGACTGAAAACTTATGAGGAAAAAAATTAAGGTGGTAAGGGCATGTAATGAGGAGAGATGAGACTCACGTGACAAAAAGAATATTGAACTGCAAGATGGGTTTAAATGTAAATATTAACCAAAAAAGAGATGGATGGATTGTGTGAAGAATGAGATGATGATTTGTGGTATGACAGAGAACATATACCATAATAGAGGATTGCGAAAGGAAAAGACATTGTGCCGACTCCAAATAATTAGGAGAAGGTGAAAGAAAAGAAAAAGAGAGAGTTGATTCTCTTAACCTTACATGCAACTGGTGCAGCGGTGCTAGCAGGGGTAATTGTGACTATTAGCTGATGAGGCAAAGCCATGTTAGAATCGTTGCCTTGATTTCAGTTCTCTGGGCGGCTCGATTAGTGTGATTTTATCCGTGCAGTAACGGAGAAAGAATACAATTTCCTGCGGCCGAGCGGCCTGTTGTAAGAGGCGACTTAACAACCCACAGCCAGGTGGTAGGGCATTTGCCCGACTGGATGGCTACTACCCCTGGTATAAAGTATGTCGCCATAACAACCTTGAGTTGTGTTCCGGCATTAGTGACCAGGTTCCAGTCTCCCTTAAGAGAGCAGCAGCGCATTTGTAACAACTTTGGTGTTCCAAATGTCCATAGGCGATGGTAACCGCTTTCCATCAAGTGGGCCTTCCGCCTGTCTGCTGATCTCCTGCAATAAAACAAAACCACGCTCTCACAGAATATCGGCTATGATTTTTTTTACCCGCTAGTGATACCTGTAACAATTTGCTGACGTCATAGGGCTATGCCGGAATCTTGATTACAACTCTCACGGCCAGCTTGATCGGTGAGATATCACGCTCTCAGAAAATATCGGCGTGAAACAGTTTTGAGCTAATCGTGTTTCATACGGTGAGAGTCTCGATGGCCCACTTCTCCCTTCCCTATCTTATCCCCTTAATTCTCTCTGTCTGAACCCTCTATCTGATACCCTTTATCCCATATCTCCTATGGTTTAGTAAATAATGTTTATGGCTCTGTAGCCAAATAATATTCGGAAGACAAACAGATATATTGTATATTCTCAAATTAAGCAACTTACGCTTGTGTTATGGGTAATATAACAACGGAATACTCTGGGGCCGATCCCAGACTCCCAGACGGTGTTTGGTAACTAGACCCAGTAAATAATGGAGAAAATTCGTTTCAGAAATTTACTTTGCCAGGAATCGAAACCGGGGCCTCTGTGTTGCAGTGCGGTCAGCCGGCTTAACCCGCTCAACCACAGAGGCCGTCAAATAACGAAAATAGTAAACGATTATCATCTCTTTGGAACTTGTCATAGTTCATTATCTGTTACGTACTTATTAGATTTACTATGGTACTATAAACAAGTGTCTTGTCTCAGATATACGCAACGTATTAAGCCAAGGTCTAAATACCCGGTGAAACACAAAACACGTCTTCGTGTTTTACATATCTAATAAGAACGTCTCAAAAAAAGCAATTACTAAATGTATATTTAAATGCCTCCGACAAAACAATGATGTATATTTTATAAGTTTGTTCCCAAAGGGCTTAAACGCACGAACCCATTTACTTATTGACTATTTAAGTACCGAGTAATTTATTAAGACGGATCTCCTGGGACTGATATGGAAATATATTATTGTGTTTATAACTCTATGTAATTAAACTATAAATAAAATAAAGTATTATTTTAATATAATGAATTTAATTTATTTCTATGATATGTATTGTTGAGGCATTCTAAACTGTCCAGAAAACTTTTAATTTTTAGGGCTATAAGCTTTAAGGATATAACGGTACAAATAAAATTGAAGTATCAGAATATCATTTTAAAATAAATATCGAAATATAAATATAATCTGCTACTTGGATGATAGATAACTAATCATAAATTAATTCATTTAATTTTTTTTCCGGTTAGTGTCAATGTTTATCTGGAATAACCTCCAAAACGCCTTAACGAATTTCAATGAAAAACTTAAGAATGACAATGATGTTCCACTAAGGCAGTTTTCTGAACTAATGTGTATATTGTCACAAATACGATGTGTGCCAACTGCAAAGGAAAACACCGTGATGACACCTACATATCGAGATAACCGATATGTCATGCCAGCTAATCCGTCTTTGACAAGCGTACTACACTGTCAGTTCTTCCCCTATAAAAATGGGAGGTCCGATCTCAGCTGTGGGACGTCGATCGGCTATTATTATTATATGCCGCACATCTACTAGAGTAAAACATGATTAGGAAATAAAAGCTTAGTAAAAATATTTTTTAAGAAAAAAAACCGACTTCACACTGAAAACCAAAAAATAAATGTTTAACCGACTTCTTTCTACAAAGAAGTTGGTTAAATATTTATTTTTAGGTATTTAGTGTGAAGTTAACTTTTGTTAAAAAACCTTTGTTTTACTTTTTAGTTGCGCAAATACTTAATAGTTTTAGAAACAATATATTATTTCTAAAACTATATACTATAGAAATGTACAACTGGCATGCGTATACAAAGCCATCTCTCTCTTCGGTATATATGCACTTCAACAAGGGTTGCTCTCGATTTCCTTGCGATCTACAAATCATATCCGGACTTAGTAACTAGAGTTAGAGTTTAAAAAAATTATTGAAAATGAATCCACAATTGACGGAGAAATCGTCTAACATACATAACCCTGATACAGAACCCACAAAAAAAGTGTAATACTGGCACGCGTATACAAGATATTTTTCGAAAATATGTAGGCTCTCAGCGTTTTTTAATAGGGTCTACACTAGATTTCTCTGGGATACACTCATCAGATCCTGATTTGGTAACCATGGAACTACCTCGGAAGTATATACTTACAAGTAAACAAAAAAATTGAAAATCGATTTACAATTGACGAAGATATTGTGTTACGAAAAAGTTGGTTAACAATTTTAATGAGTTTCTCTAATTCCTTGGAACCCACTCATCACATCTTGACATGGTGACAATGGGACCAATCGGGAGTACCCTTTTGATTAAAAGAAAAATGTTGGAAATCGGTTTACAATTGACGGAGAAATTGAGTAACGAACAAACAAAAAAAACATACAGACGAATTGTGAACCTCCTCCTTTTTGAAGTCGGTTAACCAAACATATTATTTATCCAAATCTCGTGCGAACGAAGTGACGGACAGAGATAGTAATTAATAAACAAGAAAGTTTTATATAGAATAGAACATCTTAAATCAATACAAATTCTCAAAAGTGCGACCCTTGTCCTAATAACCTACAAGCCTTTGAACGACCAAAGTGCGATCATTCCGCAGCCCTTTTCCAATGTCATGGTGAATCAACAAAATGTTTTGTCATAACGAAATACAAAGTTGGAGCTTGTATTTAATGTTGGGTAAATAAGTGTTTTGTTTACAAGTTTCGAATTAAGTGTGTTTATTAGTACTCCGGGGATCCTTTCTTGGGGAGTATTTGGTATTATGAACACAAGTCATAATACCGATTTAAATAATGAGTTGGTGATAAATAAGATGATAATAAATGATTTAAATAAAGTGTAACAGCCTTGCAGAGATTTGGGTAAGGAAGTACCAAATATTAACTATTTAGGCAGGGCTTCCCTTTTATTGTTCAGCCTTTGATGTGATTATTCACACAGCACAGTAAGAAATGAACCACGTCTACACGCCGCTACGCCTTTTATACGAAAATACTACCCTACAAAACAATAACATTGCATCATAGCTAAAAATAGCAATTAAATTATAGTGTTGCCAGGATCACAAAAACAATTATAATAATTAGTTACCGATGCACTAAATTATCTAGACGCTAATTTAGAGGGCTTATAAAATTAACTGAAGAGTTAATAGAAATTAAAAGACATAAAAGAAAATTGTACTTTAATTATAAATGGAATCATCTAATAAATCGACTAAAAATATTATCTATGACGATTGTATATGTGATATTAATATACATTAAGATTCTTATAACTACTGTGGTGGACATCTTGTAACAAAAGTAAGATAATTGCATGACGAATTTTACGATGTTTTACTTTTATGTCATAAATTTATTTTTCCAATGGTATATAATTAAAAGCCTTGGTAGCTTAGTTCTTAATGCTCTCGAGTCACAAACTGGCATTTCGTAAGAGACGTGGGTTAGCATCCAGGCCGGTAAGCAGTGTTCTGACCTAATGTGCCTATTGTTACAGTTACCAACCACGTGTTGTAAATGAAAGGAAACATCGTGATAAGATAACCGATGTATCAAATCCACCAATCTGCCTTGGACATACATGACTGTTATACTGTCCGTTCCTCCATTAAGTGGGGAGGCCCGAGTAAAACAGTGGGACGTTATGGGCATATTATTATTTTTGTATGTCTTTAGAGACTACGAGCCATACAAGTAGCCCGGACATTTGGAGGGGCCATGGGAAGGACAACACGTAGAGGCCGATGACAAATTTAATGTAAATGTGGCGTGACACTTGTAATTATTATTTATAACAATAGCCTTGAATCTGCGATGAGAGGTATTGTTTTCCAGCTAGTACTAGTGCTGCCTGTCAAGGCCAGCACGCAGAGGACACGATGCATGTTTTTTAGATTTATTGTCTGTTTGTTCGGGATTCACATAAAAACTACTGGGCCGATTTCGAAGTGTTTTTCGCTGATCGACAGCAAATTTGTAGACTTAAAATCTACGCTACTTTTCATCCTGGGAACCCTGCGGAAATTTTAAATTTTAAAATCCCACCAACAAAAGATTGTAACGCTTTAGTGGTGCCCTCTATTTGCATACCAAGTGTCATTATGAATTCTCTCGTCAGGCCCCGAGATAGAACGATTATGAAACGCTGAAAGTTATATTTTTAATGATATCTCAAGTATCCTCGCTGTATTCAAATTGAGTCCTCTATAATAATAACCTACAAATCTACACCAATGAATAGAATTAAAGTGTTTGTCGATTTTTTCACTGATCGATAGCAAATTTTACGTAATAAAATGTGTGATATTTTTTATCCCGGAATCCCGCGGGAATATTCCCGGGGGCGGTTTGAAATTCGGGTGCATTAAAATTGGCTTATTCCCACACAATTATCACTAAAAAGATAGCTTACATTCTTTTTTATTTCTGCAGTACTTCATGTGCCGGGAATCCCGCGGGAATATTAAGTCAAGCGTGGACAAAGTCGCGAGGATATCCTAGTTATTTATATATCGATAAATGAAATCAGCACAGTGCGTGTTGGGTGATGCACATTAAAGGATATCGTAGAGGACACGAGTGTACCTTGTTTTTGCCATTTGGCTAAGAAAAATGTTAAAAAGAATTTAATCTAAAATAACCATATCTCCAAACTACTCAAGAGATTTTATTCAACCTAATTTTTTTTCAAAGTGGTTTTCAAGCTTTATGACTTCAATGAGGGGTATAATTTTTACGATTTTGGAAGCGAACATTTCGTCACCTATTGACTTAAATAGAAAAGATAATATTAGGCTTTTAGTATTATTGTTATGATTTTTCGAAATCTTTGATGTCTTCAGTGTCTTGTGCAAATAGGTATCTTCTATGTAAGTGTGCTTCATCCTACACCATATCCCCGCTTGACATTTTTTCATGGCTTGATGTTAGCAGACAGGCAGACGGCCCACCTGATGGAAAGCAGTTACAATCGCCTATGGACAATTGACATAACGTGAGATTGTGGTCAGACGCGAACCTATTCGAAAATACATATATAACTAATAATCATTTCTATCTGTTTCACCAGACCATTGCGTAGCGCCATATAGACTATATCTCCCTGGCAGATTGTATTTATGTAGATTTAGCAATTAACATACAGACAGACGAGCGAACATGACAATTTTATATGGGTTCTATTTTTGTCATAATAGCTATAGAAACTTAAAAAAGCAATAAAAATTCCAATAAAAGCACATTCGAATCCAGATGCGAACTAAAGACAACGCAATACATTTGAATGTGCATCGGTTATATCGATGGGTAATAGCGTTGAACCGCCGCCAAGAATGCATCAATTGATTATTGATATTGCGATGCTATATTCGTTCACAAGAAAATGAGCCTTCAGTACCGAGACGGGTTGCATGCTCAGGGTTGCTTATCTGCTTCCAATTTTATTCCAATGCTAAAACTTTAATATTACTTCACGCTCGTGCAGGAACGGAGAAAGAATACAATTTTCTGCGGCCGGGCGGCCTGTCGTAAGAGCCCAACAAAACATCCCACAGCCAGGTGGTAGCGTATTTGCCCGTGTGGATGGCTACCAGCCCTGGTCTAAACTATGCCACCATAACAACTTTGAGTTGTGTTCCAGCATTAACAGAAAATTACCAGTCTCCCTTAGAAACAAATATCAATAGGCGATGGTAACCACTTTCTGCCGGGTGGGCCATCTGCCCGTCTGCTGAACTCAAACAATAAAAAAACTATTTTTAGAAAAAAGTTTTTTTTACTTTCAAAAAATAATTATATCGAAACGAATTACTCTTTTCTGTCTGATATGATACTATTTTCTTCGTTACTAGCGGTTTCGGCAGACGTTGTTCTACCCTGAAAAAATAAAAATCTAGAACCTGGTTCCAGCGCCACCTACCAAACCAGCCCTGAACCCACTCAAATACATTTTGTTTTACACCTTGGGCTATATTATTCAAGTTTTAGTAATAATTCTTAATTTTTTCTAGTAATAAATATGGCCTGTATTAATCTGAGATAATGTAGCATTCTCATGTTGAAAGAATTTTTGAAATTGGTCCAGAAGTTTCGAGTTTATTCGCTACAAACATACATCTTGCCCCTTTATAATATTAGTATAGATACATACATACATACATAACTTCACGCCAGTTCCCTTGCGGGGTAGGCACGAACAACAGAGTGCCATTTAGGCTTATTCTTACACACCTCACTTGCCTCTTTGACATTCATAACTCTTGTCATGCAAGCTCGTCTGTTCTTAAGGCTCCTGACATCACCTTCTGCTAGTACACGATCAATTTGATCATGGAAGGTGTGTCGTGGCCTTCCACGACTTCTGCATCCATCCACTTTTGCATTGTATATCTGTTGAGTCATTCTTGTATAGATATATGTAGTATAGATATATAGGTATATAGGTATATAAAGTAAAATTATATGTATATAGTAATATCTAAACTCTACAGTATTCGTGTGGCAATAGCAATATCTATACAATATTAATAGTGGCAATAACACATAATATATTAATATATTAATAAGATATCGACTGACTTGATGAATCTCAGTCTAGATATTCATGAAACTTAATCGAGACTGTCAACCTAAAATTGACACCTGTGCACAACAAACAAGTCGCTACAAATAGGTAACCTAAGTAATTTGAAAATTGATTTCTGACTGTAGCTCTTGGCAGTGTATAGAACTTATGTTTATGTACACATCAAGATAGAGCACTACAATCAACAGTTGTGTTGACCTATATATAGTCAGTGTCGGTTTAGACATTAAATGAACTGTATATTTTTGAATTATATTTTCTTAAGTTTTCGCGACTTGAATATATAATAATTAATAGTTTTTAATTACATAATAATTTCAACGGTTTTAAGCGCGAAAATTTTTTTATGTTTAAATCTATCTATTATATTTATAGACGAGCTTTGAAATTTAATTTATACATATTCTTATGTATGTATAACTACTACAAATATTTAATTTACTGTTGTATACCAATAATTGAACAGCAATCATTTTTCAAAATCGCCTAATTCTACTCAAGGGTTGCCTGAAAGAGACAAGACGGGCTACTGTATAAACTATCCTATTCACTATTTTGTCCTTTTGTTTTTGGTGTGCGATTGATAGTTCCATACTAGCGATTGTTATTCCCATTTTCTTTCTCTATTGACTTATTTACATTATGACCTCTTCCACGGCAGCAAGGAGGAAAGTAGCAAGTGAAATGTGCAGTGTGAGTATGTAAACACAATATACTCTAAATCTACTCACAGACATATTCACACGGCCTAATTATCTGTTTGCTGCCGTGGAAGTGGACATTAAAGGAGGGGTTAGATTTTACCTTATCTTAAGTTCTTATACACACTATAATTCTATGTGATATATGGAAGAAGATAATAATAAAAGTACAATAAAAACAAGACCACACATTTGATGAAATCATGAATAATCCGCTTTGCCCGCATTTTCAGTGTCAAATAATACACGCAGATCAAGTCAAGATAGTTTTTAGTCCATAGTCGTCTACCATAGCTATAAAGATATCGTTTATGATGAATGTCTATACGATAATTTTGCGGTATATATGGAAGAAAATAATAGATAATCATTATCTACTGCGGTATAAATATTAGAGTAAAAACGAGACGACGTATTTGATGAAGCCATGAAATATTCCGCTTTAGCCGCATTTTCAATTTCAATAAAAATATACGCAGATCAAGTCAAGATAGCTTTTAGTCCCCAAGTCGTCCACTATAGCTATAAAAATATGAAAGTCTATACGATATAAGTCGGCGAGATATTATATATGGAAGAAAATAATAGACAATCATTATCTACTGCGGTATAAATATTAACTAATAAAAAAAATTACAATAAAAACGAGACGACGTATTTGATTAAATCATGAAAAATTCCGCTTTGACCGCATTTCTAATGTCAATAAAAATGTACGCGGAACAACTCAAGATAGTTTTTAGTCGATAAGTCGTCCATTATAGCTATAAAGATATGAAAGTCCGATATTTTATGGCGTTTTTACGTGATACCCGCAAGTTATAATATTTACATTCTGTTTTATGGTCGGTCCGTCCTGCTCGCCAGGCTTTCGTGGGCATGTTAAATATTTGCAAGAAATTATAGAGTTTAAATTATTCAAATATTTCAATGGTTACATTCAGACAGGAAATATTTAATTAAATAAAGAAAAACTTGCTAATTATTTCTCTTAACATTTGTTGTGTATTTTCCTAACGGACCCGATGGACATTATTCTGCCATAAAAATAATAAAGAGGCCATAGCAGGTGGTTGTCTTACTACCAAATATAAAAAAAAAACATTAAAATCAGAGGAGTTCCACTAGAAACACCGTGACACGAGATTTTTAGATTTAGATGATTATAAGGTGGAAAAAGAATTTAAAGAGCTCCTAAACTCTAGATGATAGATAATCCTACAGATCACTATTCTTTGATATTTAGCATTTTATTATTTAAAAAAGGTACATATTTTAGGCCCAATCAGTCAAAAATGTTGAGTTTTTATAATTTACTTTTTATTTTTTTTGTTGATGTATTAAAAATGTTTTGAATAATAAAAACATCAAAAAGTAACCGAAAAATGACATATAGCGCCATTAGCTCATGTTCGATTTATAAGGTTGTTTATTTAATTTTTGAGCTGGTGTTATTATTTAATGATAGCGGAAATGTAGCATAATCTTTCGCGCCCGTAGCGTCTATTGAAATAGTAGCTGTCGCTTAGACCGAGGCCATCATTATAAAAACTGCCGTCAAGCGGTGAATATTTTGAAAAATAACTTAAAGTCGTGTGCGGTGTATGAATATGTTAGTGCTATTTATTTTCTCAAAATTTGTGACATATAGCACACCATAGATGTGAAGAAATAGAAATTAATTCAGTATTGAATCTAAATTCGGAAGCCTGATTGTTTTTTGGAAAAATCTGTTATAATAGAACTGTATAGAAGTCCGTGAAAACCACGATAATAATGCCGCATGCATTTAAATTCTGAAGCTTCCTATAGATTTTTAGCTAGACCTAATTCTACAAGTTACCAAAATTTTCACTTACAGTTACCGCAGCCATGCATTTTTAAGAGCGCCTCCCTTGTACCGCGTAAGGAGCTGAAACTTTTAACATGTACATAAAACCACGCGGCCTACTTCACGCGATCGGAACAGGGCAATAAAAGTGGGCCCGAAATAAGCTAGCCAATATCAATCAGCCGAATGGCATCGAGGTGCGGCCGATTCGACTCCGGCGGCTCGCCATTCCAAGGGATTGTACACGAAATGGCATGTCAATCCATACTGTATTTGAATGTAGGGATGTCGTATAGCTGGCTGTTTTCTTATCGTATCGGCATTTTGCATGGTCGCATCGATGTGGTTCCTCGATGTGTCTTGTGTTTGAATGATCACTGTATGGGCCACGTACATTATTTATGAGTTTTTTAAAACCCATACATATTAATAAGTAATAATAAGCATTGCTGTGAAGTGAACATAGGAGTTCGCATCGATAAGCGAACATGCTCGCTCGCTCTCATATGTCGCGTATACCACAATATCATTGTATCAAACATTATAATTTTATAATACTTATCAATATCAATAATTATTAATTTTTTTATACGTCTAGCATTTATCATTTATATAATACATATCATTATATCCAACCAAGTGATTATGATTTACTATCATTTCACAACGCATTCTATGACATTCTTTCATCATCATCATCATCATATCACATCACCATAATTTGTACGGGTACCATGTCGTGTCCCGTACAATTTCTTGATGCTTTTTTTTATCGCCGGAGGCAGCAGACAGGCTAATAGCCCATCTGATGGAAAGTAGTTACCGTCACTTATAGACATTTGAATAGTAAAGTTGCCACAGATCAGCTACCAGCCTCGAAGACGGGACTGAAACCTGACTACTAATTCTGGAACATATTTCAATATTGTTATGGCGGCATACTCTAGGCCAGGGCTGATAGCTGTGCAGATCGGAAAATAGAAAATGGGTTCTTTTGTTGCTTCTTACAATAAGCTGTCTAGCCACAGAAATTAGTATTCTTTCTCCATTTGTTCCTGTACGGATAAAATCATCAGTATGATTTTGATAAAAAGAAACTTAAAAAATATAAATGAACCTATTAATACTGAGTAAAACTATCTATTGAGTTTTAGACGGGAACTTGAATGGTGGTGTTTTGCTGTGCTGTTTTAACTTCTAACAATGTATATAATATTCTTTAAGAAAATAAAAATAGTTGTAGAACATTAATTGTATTAGGCTGGAATGGTGTTTTTAATAAAACTCAACTGTTTATTGGAATTTGCTGTTATTGAGCTGCCTCGAGAATCTCTATGTTGGTCATATGTCTAAGAGCTATAATTTGGCTAAGGATTCTGTTAGATAAGTTCGACTTTGCAGTTGGTAGAGACATAAAAATGATGACGATAATGAAGAAACTACCAGACCAAACATTTTCAGAGTAAAAACAAAACAAATACTATGCACAAATGGGAACCTTATCGCCCTCAGGGATTTCTTTTGGACGACCTAGAGAACATATTAGACTATTAGTGTCACATATAGTATTTGCCATCCATCTTCAGACCATTGCATATTTTGTTCAGGGCATGGATCAAACACTGCTGCTAACATGTCAACAGAATGTGCTTACGAGTGTTGTATCCATTACACTAGCCATGTCTGAATCTTCTTAAACAATTCATTTGCTTTGGACTATCTTGAGCATTCCCTTGTATTATTTTTGTCTAGTGTAATTTCATCTATCTAAATCCCCAACTCAAGTACGAATAAGTTGTAAGTGACCTCTATCTATACGACATCTGGGGTCCGAGGCAGATAGCTCCCCTGGGTACTGTCGATTCTGCTACAAATATATCTACGTAGCACGCCACTGTATTGAGATAAACAGTCCGTGTTATTATACGCTTAAATAATAGATGTAAGATTCTAACCTATGTTTTTCTGTAGTATATTGTGTTATACATATTAACAGCCCCAGGCTAGTTTCTTTAGGTTAAGTTTTGTTTTATTTTGCATAATTATAAAATGTATAATTATTTGACATCCTCTGTGGTTCAGCGGGCTAAGTTTTAGGCGGCCTAACTCGCTGGAATGCAGAGGCTCCGTGTTACCTTCCTCTTGTGCAATACTCCCCTAATTTAAGAAAAGTTTATTTAAGAAAATATGAATCTTTAACAGCATTTATTGCGTTCTTTACAAAGTATTATATTAGAAAAAAAAAAGAAAATTGCCAGAGATAATAATAAAGTATTTTTGTTTATGTTATGTTTATGCATTCGTGGCGGGAATTCAAAGTGTAGACAGACCTGGGTTCGATTCCTGGCATGGTAAATTTCGGGAACGAACTTTCTATTATATACTATGGTCTGGGTGTCTGGGATCGGTTCCACAGTAGTTCATTGTATATTACCCATAACTCAAGCGTAACTTAGGGATATATAATGTGTATGTTTATCTGCCGATTATTTGTTATTATTTAGACGAGAAAATATTTGATTTTAATCATAAAGTTATAAGCTTTTATTCGATCAAAAAATATTATAATAAGTTGTTATCGATATAAAATAGGGACATATTGAAACAGAAAATAACACAAAGTTGGTGCATAATGGAAAAATAGACTGTTTCCAACCTATTTTAGCAAGTCTTCTGGATAAGCGAAAATCGAACCCAGACCTACTAAAATGGAAATAAGATTCAACATTCAACTGTTTTTACGGTTCGTAAAGAAACCGAGGGATCCACAAGATACAGCGTTGTAAAAGAATATATTGTTAGAATCGGAAAAGAGACGGTATTCAGTTGAAACCAAACCTCTGGGGTCTTACATTGTGATTAATAAACAATGCTGAAGATTATGTTTGGTTTTATCGAATAGTCTGGTGTAATAATAAAGGCTTTTAAGAAACAAATAGGTTAGTTGACAAAATAATCACTGAAAACTGTGTTATTATTGTTTAAATTCATTAATTAGGTGCTTATGTCTATAGTCAGTCTTTTGCTTTTAGTGATAAGACCGCCCTTTGTATAAAATTATAATACGACCAGTTTGTAAGTTTTTTGTAATGTTGTACAATAAAGAGTTATCTATCTATCTAAATTATTACTACTCTTCTTAAAAACACATTCCTGTGAATATTACAATATTAAAAATATCGTAGTTAAATAATATTATTTAAAGATGTATAATTTAGCACAGTTAAAGAGTATGGTCAATACATGAACGTGATGCTATGTAAATGCAGATAAACGATATCAGCGTTAGAGCTATCGATACGATCTCTGAAGATGGTCTGAGATCATGTGACTATATCATCAAAAATGTCCAATGTCATGAACGTGTAAATATAATATTTAATAATGATTAAAATGTTGGTGTGCACATCACATAACCGATAAGGTTCCTGTATATATAGTCTAAGTTAAATTAGGAACGATTAAGTAAGTAAATACATCAAGAGTACAACAACTCGTCATTTTATTTTGTACTCCCCTTATGCGTCACCCTATCCAACGGGACAACCAGCACAGACTCAACTTATTTCAACCCCCACAAATGTTTTATTTGAAATTATTTAACTATTGCTAGAAGGCGTACTATAACAGTCTAAATACTTCATTGACTACGTCTTATTCTTGTTATGTGTATACAATATACATATAAGGCGTTCGTAATACCGAAGTAAGAAAGAGAGTTGGTCTGAAAGAGAGTGTCGGGGTGAAGGTAAGGAAAGGAATGCTCCGGTGGTTCGGGCATGTGGAAAGAATGCATGATGAAAGAATGACTAAACAGATATACAATGCAAAAGTGGATGGATGCAGAAGTCGTGGAAGGCCACGACACGCCTACCATGATCAAATTGATCGTGTACTAGCGGAGGGTGATGTCAGGAGCCTTAAGAACAGACGAGTGTGCATGACAAGAGTTATGAATGTGAAAGAAGCAAGTGAGGTGTGTAAGAATAAGCCCAAAAGGCGCTCTGTTGTTCGTGTCTACCCCGCAAGGGAACTGGCGTGAAGTTATATATGTATGTATGTAATATACATATAAATGAAATATTTTAATTAAATAATTTATACTGAATTTTAATATATTTATCGGGTACATCTTACGTAGCTATTTAAAACGCATAGGTGCGATGTCTAGCGCCACAAGGGACTGGGCTCGCGAATTAAATATTAACCATTACGTGTCTGGTGGGACAGCCGCTTTCGCAACGAATATAGCTGATCAATAATGACGTCTGAAAAAAATAAAAGTTAAAGTTGTATAATATATTTGTACTAGATAGTCCAGCAACTAAGGAAAATACAATTATTTGTGTCATTCTGAGTACGCAGTGGAGATAGCAGAGAGCATGCTTTGTAAACACAGTTTTTCTTGCCCATAATTTACACAACAACAATAACAGCCTATAAACGTCCTACAGCTGGGCTCGAGTTTCCCACTATTGCGGAACGGACAGTATACCCTCCACAATTGTCCAAGGCGGCTTGGCAGATTTGACATATCGGTTATCTCAATGTGCAGCAGGTTTCATCACGACGTTTTCCTTCACCGTTATTAATACGTACGTACGTAACGTACGTAGTAATTGTAACAATATGCACATTATCTCAGAAAACTGCCTAAGTGGTGCATGCGTTCCGTCTAGGATCGAACCCGCGCCCTTTGAGTTTGGGACGCGTGCGTTAGCCATTATGCTACCACGACTTTTATCTGATTGTAGCTAAATTATATTTTTAGCACATTAAAAGATGTGCAAAAGGTACGATAATATATCCACTATGCTTCTCTAAGGCGTATTCGTGGGGTATATTGTCAATTACCATGTGTAGGTTTTCTTACGATACTTTCTTTGGCCTTCATAAACACGAATAAGCAATATGACAGTGAAATCAATTGAGATTCTGTAAATGTAGTGGAGATTTGGTGTTGCAAATGTCCATAGGCGATGGTAACCGTTTTCCATCAATTGGGCAGTCTGTCTGTCTGCTGAAATCGTGCAATAAAAAAAAAAGATACTCGTCTAGGTAGTAGAATACTAATTTCTGCGGCCGGGCGGCCTGTCGTAAGAGTCGACAAAACAATCCACTTTCAGACGGTAGGACGTTTGCCCTATCTGGATGGCTACCATCCCTGGTCTTGTGCATGTCGCCATTATTTGAGATGTGTTCCGGCATCAGTGGCCAGGTTCCAGTTTCTTCATCGGGACAGGCAGCACATTAGCAGCACTTCTGGTGTTGCTAATGTCTATTGGTGATAATAACCACTTTCCATCAGAGTTGGGCCGTCAGCCTGTCTGCTGTGCTTCAACAATAAAAAAGGTATTTAAATAAAAAAAACTGATAAACCTAATTACGTGTATTACTATCGACACATAAATTTTATGAAGACGATTGGGAAGCCCTCATAACGATCGCAGCTGTTAATATTTGAATCGCGCATTCTATTCGACACAGTAATCATCATGCAGATGGCAGCATGTCCTGTCGGTGATGACGCCATGTGATGGCGGTCTGTCCCAGACCTCAGCATGTCATGTTGCACGCCGAGTCGACACATCGTCCACAAGCGCCAACACAATATGAGGCACCGGCATATCCCGCCAGCACCTCTTACAGGCTTCCATTGAAAGCCCTGTCGGAGACCCGCTACAGTTCTTTGTACTGTTTTACTTAGCGACGTTAACAGTTTATCAGCTTAGAAAACGTTACAGCCTCACGCCAAAATTAATTGAAATTGAGGCAGGCAACGTCTGTCAGGTCAACTAGTCTCTTTTTTATTAGACATGCATAAAACAACGTCGCTTTCAGCGGCATCGTCATCATCCGAGCGTTAATTACCGGTTGCGTTCGGAGCGTTCACTCCGACGCCCAGGGTCCGCTTTCCTACTTTTTCTACTCCACTTCGCGCGGTCTTCGGCATCCCCCGTTTTGAGACCATTGGTACACATGTCATCCTTCACAACGTCATGCCAACATTTCTTGGGCCTTCCCCTTCGACCGGGACGTGGCGGAGGGGGCATGGCTAGACATTTGTTCCCCACATAATTAGCCGGTCTCCGTAAAACGTGGACGTACCAACATAAGCGACACTTGCAGTTTGTCTGCTATGTCACGGACATGAAGACTGCCGCGGATGCGGGAGTTCCTGACCCGGTCTTTCCACGTCACTACACATACATCGCAGCATAATCTCCGTGACACGCAGTTCTGGCTTCTGTCGCTCAAGTACAGGCCACGCTTCACTGCCATACAAAAGGACAGGTCTAATGATGGATTTATAGACCTGTCCTTTTAATTTAACCGGCATTTTGGGGTCACAACTGATACCTGTCACCTCATGCCACTTGACCCAAGCTGCTGTGATACGGGCCTTGACGTCGTGGTCGATATCCCCGGATGAACGAAGTACAGATCCTAAGTACTTAAACTGATCCGTGCGCTCGACCGTATCTTCGCCTATGCGCGCGTATGTGGGATCTGTAGTGTTACAGGCCAAGTACTCAGTCTTCGCCACATTTAATTTCAGACCGCCGTTTTCTAGCGACCTCTTTCACGCATTTACGCGTTGCACCAGGCGCCATCTGTCCGAGTCGCTTTCAGCGTCTGTCTGTACCTTCGCTAACTCCTCCGAAGGCAAGAAACTGATTTTTAAGCGGTTTTCACCATTAGTTAGATAGCTTTTCATGGAAGGCTTTTTTATATACTAGCTTGTGCCTGCGTTTTCGCTCCTGATATATAAAACAATAAAAAAATATTAAGTAAAAACAGATTTCAAAACTAAAAAGTATAAAATAAATTAATAAAGATTATTGACTAATAAGTTATTTACTTTATTAAGAGAAAATAATATAAAAAAAAATATATCTTGAAGTCGGTGCCGAGCAAACCATAAAAGTTACGATATATACTTTATAACAACAAAATGTTACAAAATATTCTAATTTTTATGGTTTACTTGGCACTGACTTCAAGATGTAGAACAATTTATATTATTTTGTCTCTTAATAAACTAAATAAATTATTAGTCAAAAATCTTTATTAAGTTACTAGCTTCTACCCGCGACTTTGTCCGCGTGGAATTGTAAAAAAAAGTAAGTTAAAAAAACCCCCGATTTTGAAACATTCTTCAGTGGTGCTCCGCTCCTATTGGTCTTAGCGTGATGGTATATAACCTATAGTCTTCCTCGATAAATGGGCTATCCAACACTGAAAGAATTTTTCAAATAAGATCAGTAGTTTCTGAGTTTAGTGCGTTCAAACAAACAAACTCTTCAGCTTTATATATTAGTATAAAATGTTATACTTTTTAGTTTTGAAGTCGGTTTTTTTAAACGAAGTTATTTTTTATTTCTTACTATTTAGTGTCTAGCTATGGGTAGGCCTACGAACGGTGTCGCACGCAGTAAAAAATATAGGTCCCAATAAACGGGAACAGAAAGCTTTCACTGGGCTAAACTATGTTAAATTTTTAGCGGATCAAATGGCAACTATTCCGCATCAAACTAAAGAAGAATCACGTAAATCGGATCTTAAATCTCAGCGTAATCGGTGTGTATGTACACATAAAAAAATACCAATCAAATTGAGAAACTCCTCCTTTTTGAAGTCGGTTAAAAATACAGCTACTTACTAGGATGTGACATTAGTATGATTATATTTATTTTATTAACAATAGAAATTCAATTACTAGAGCCGAGACGCGAATAAATCCCAGGTCCAATTTATTTCTAAATATTTATAAACTTACATTGAAAGCATTCGATTCGCTATCTACGGTCGCTAAGAGGAATTTTAAAATCCCGTCAACAAAAGATTGTAAGGCTTTAGTGGTGCCCTCCATTTGCATACCAAGTGTCATTATGAATTCTCTCGTCAGGGCCCGAGATAGAACGATTATGAAACGCTGAAACTTATATTTTTAATGCTATCTCAAGTATCTTCGCTGTATTAAAACTGAGTCCTCTGTAATAACCTACAAATCTACACCAATGAATAGAATTGAAGTGTCTGTTTATCATATATAATATTAAAAATTCTAAAAATGCCGTGTTTGTACATTGAAGCTATTAAAAAAAAACTGGAATAGACTATATAAACGATGAAGAACACTACATTGTTTTTTAGATTTGTCTGTTCATGTAAAAACGACTGGACCGATTTTGCTGATCGGCAGCTAATTCTTAGACTTAAAATCTGTACTACTTTATATACTGGGTATGACGCGGGAATTTTTCTGGGAATGATTTTAAATGGTCAGATTTCAAAACTCGAATTCTAATGTTATTTTCTGAATTTGATTTGAATCGGTAGCAAAATTTATGTAATAAAATGTGTGATATTCTTATCCCGGGAATCCTGCGGAAATTTTCCCGGGAGTGGTTCGTAGTTGTTCGGGTGCATAAAAATTAGTTTATTCCGATACAGGTTTCACTAAAACGATAGTTTATATTATTTTTTAAATGATGTGGTATTCTGTGTCCCGGGAATTCCACGGAAATTTCAAGTCAAGCGTGGACGTAGTCGCGGACATATCCTAGTTTCTAAATAAAAGCCAAAGTTGAGTGAAAACTGCAATTTATACGGTGTCTAGTCATAAAATATTGTTTTTAGTGTTTTGGTTTATCAGTCTATCTGAAAGTTTGTCATTAGTGGGCTACGAAACGACTAACCGCGGATTCCTATATCTTACTATTTATTCTTTGAATTTTGGAAGCGGTTACCATCGCCTATGGACATTTGTAACACCAAAGACGATACCAATGTGTTGCGGCTTTCTAAAGGGAGACTGGAATCTGGCCACTAATACCCGAACAAAGCTCAAGGTTGTTATGGCGACATACTCTAACCCAGGGGTGGTAGTCATCCAGACGGGAAAATACCCTACTACGAGGCTGTGGGTTGTTTTGTCGCCTATAACGACAGGCCGCCCGGCCGCAAGAAATTGTATTCTTTCTTCATTTCGTTCGTATGGAGCTTATGTCAAATTTAAACTGATAGTAAGGGAAATGAACGTTCGTCAAGATATCGGATCCGACCACAATAGGACTTTAATAAAAATTTAAGAGATTAAAGCAGGAATTTACTTTTTCTTTTTTTTTTTTTTTCGGGACTTTATAGATTTTACAAGATGAGGTCCAAGTTATGTACGACCAAGTGTCGGGCACAAGTTTTATAAACTACAATAAAACGGATCAGAAGTAATTCAAATGAAATAAAATCATATTAAAAAAGTGTTTCACCTGTAGTGGAGTCTTTTGTCACAGGCCTATATACGCATGTATTTAGATTAAACTGCGAGTATACCTAGTTGTACATATACTACGAAGCAATTTTGATTTCCTTTATACCTGCAAACTACTGCAAACTAAATAAAGAGCTTTATTCCTAAAGCAATAAAGTATAAAATTTAATTCCCTGAACTTCCTACATAATTTATATGGTTAGCACAAAAACCTTCAAACTTTCGATTCCCTTTTCACTTGGACGTCAAATTTATCGCAATCCCTTTTTATCCTTACTTAGGACTTACGGTGCCTAAGTCAACAGGCAAGTACTTATCGACGGTGAATCCGGCCATAGACGTCTGACGTTCTACTTTTCCATTTTTCGCTTCGAAAGTGTAATATTTACACTCATATTCAGGAATTTCGGAAGAATAAGAGCAATGAAATTGATGATAGATAGATACATAATACTTTGTTTTACACCGAAGTATATACAAACCAAAGTACGAAAATAAACTATATAATTATAAAATTTCAAAAATGCGTTTGTACATTGAAACTATTAAAAAAAAATGGACTACGTACGCTATATAAATAATGAAGAACACGATGCAACTTTTTCAAGATTTTTTTTATGTTGGTCGGTTTGGCTACTTGTTCGGGATTTGCGTAAAAACTAATGGGCCGATTTTCGTGCGGTTTTCACTGATCAACAGCTAACTCTTTGACTTAAAATCTGCCCAACATTTTATCACGGGAATCCCGCGGAAATTTTTCTGAGAATTATTTAAAATGGCCAAATAAAAAAAACTTGAATTCCATGTGATTTATTCACTGATCTATAGCTAATTTTATGTAATAAAAAGTGTGATATTTTTTATCCCGGAGATCTCCTGGGAATTTATCCGGGAGCGGTATGAAGTGGTTCGGGTGCATTAAAATTAACTTATTCCGACACAGTTTTCACTAAAACTTTGTGTAACGGGAATCCCGTAGCAAATTCAAGTCAAGCGTGGACGAAGTCGCGGGGATATCCTAGTCAGTTAATAAAAACATAAAAGCCAAATAACAAACCATCAGTATTTA
This sequence comes from Dendrolimus kikuchii, assembly GCA_019925095.2. Classification (NCBI taxonomy): domain Eukaryota; kingdom Metazoa; phylum Arthropoda; class Insecta; order Lepidoptera; family Lasiocampidae; genus Dendrolimus; species Dendrolimus kikuchii. The sequence continues at coordinate 8,137,661 of CM034401.1, forward strand.
TAGCGGAAAACAATTATATGTTTATCTAATTGTAATTTATATTCTTGTTTAGAAATAATGCTCTAATTTTACTATGATAAAATAAAAAAAATTGTTAGTTTTGCCACTTATTCGTTGAAGTTTCACTTCTACTATGTGTCCCAGCACACATTTCGGTTTTTCGCAGGTTTACTGCAAATTATGATTTGGTTAGGTTAGGTACATTTTAATGAATGCATGTTTTATTTAAACATATTTTAAAAAACTGAATTCGATCCGGAACCAAAAAACGCATCCATAGTATAGTCTAAAATTATGCCGCCTCTTACCACGTCTACTCTAAATTTATGCCCCACGCGGCCGTAACGCTTTTTCGTGACAGAAAAATCCTAAGACCCCCCGTTTATATAGAAGTTTCACTTCAAAAATAATATAAGATTTTGGGAAGATATTTGATTAAAGTTCATACGATTTCAGAGTGGACCCATAATGGACAATTTTCTTTCTGACAAATTGTTATGGATAGATTAATTAATTAGCTTTAATTAGAGATAAAGAAACTTGACTTGTTTTAAATATTCTTAAGTAATTATGTTAGGAAAACAACAACAAAACAACACTGTGAAACACAATTTTACTGGAGGGAATTTCCCGCTGAGCTTTTCCCTATACCGTACAACATGGGGTTGTTTAAGACGAGTGCCATAAAATTTTTTCGAGCGTCAATAAGCATCGGTGCTCATTTTCCATTAGATGCTTGTTTATATTTTTCTACAGGTCAATGTTTCAATGTTTACATATATTTTTTTACTACTACAATAAATATAAACTTAAAAATAAACTACAAACTATACTATATTAAAAAATAAAACTAAATAAAAAAAAGAAAAACAGCTAAAGATAAAATATTGGTCCCTAACTAATGTCGCTTACCGGGAACGATTCCAAAAGGCTGGCGGCGTTATCACGTTGTACAGCAACGCTTATTAATCTTTGAACAAAATAGACGCCAGTCTTCTGGTCGCGTGTGACGTCTACTAAACGTTTGACGACGTTACGGTAGACCTTTAGAGCGTTAAGACCCCACGGATCCAGAGTTTCCACCCCAAATGTCGCAAACGTGTAAACCATTTTCAATGGCGGCATATTTGCGGCGCTTGTAGGCCTCCTGTTCGGCTGTAGCAGAACCGGCGGTAGTGCACGTACTTGAAAGATGGGACGCCGCCAGTGTATTAATGCAAGTAGCATCCCAAACTAAGGGGCGGCCCAGCTTCTACAGAATCAGCGTCATCCCATTCGGTCTCCAAAACGGCAGATACCCCTGCGGTGACAAGAGCCCGGCGGATGATGTCGTTGAGTGCCGCGTGTCGGAAAAGTCTATATTTATAAATATATGTAGAGGTGGGTGTTTCGATGGTTGGCTCGCCTTTGTGCTTGATAAAAATTATAACAAGAACTTCTTCTTAATCATTATCAACCGAGCGTTAAATTTCGATTGCGTTCGAAGCGTTCGCTTTGACGCCCAGCTTTCGCTTTCCTACTTTTTCTTCTTCACTTTACGTGGTCTTCGGCGTCTTTTGTATAGAGACCATCGGTACGCATGTCATTTTTCACATCGTTAAGCCAGCATTTCTTGGGCCTACTCCTTCGACTGGGACCTGACGGAGGCGGCTTGGCTAGTTATTTCACCATCGTAATAACTCCTTTAATCTTCTTAGAAAGGAATTTACAATTGACGTATTTAGACACCCTATACCAATTATTGATAAACCGTTCAAATACCATGTTGCCAATAATTCACAATAATTCACAATCAGTCCCATCCCTTATTCTACTTCCTTCTGACCCCGTTCATTCCATACTTACGTTCCATTACACGTTTTAAAATTTCCTACATTGTGGTATAAGCAAACATCATGTACTCCTTTCCAAACATTTTAACGTAGGTACTCCCAATTTACAACAAACCATTTTTCCGTTACTAATGTTGTTTTCAGTTCAAAGTGACTAGTGCCATAAAGTACTCCCAGAACATTCTGTTTAGCTGCATTAGGAGTGAGTTAAGATCGTTAAAAGTTCGCAGCGGGTCAGTCCATTAGCAGCGTACTTCTAACAGCATGCAGTGAGTAGATGTACACTTATTACAGAGCTTACAACAACCCAAATGTTACTGCACTGGAATTTTACTCTATTTACAGGAGACATTACTGACGATAAAATCTAAAATGGAGTTACTTTGGAATTGGATTGGTAACACTTGTTACAATACATTCTAACATTTTTATCCGTGCAGGAACGGAGAAATAATATAATTTCCTGCGGCCGGGCGGCCTGTCGTAAGAGGTGACTTAACAACCTACACCCAGGTGGTAGGGCATTTGCCGGCTGGATGGCTGCCACCCCTGGTCTAAAGTATGTCGCCATAACAACCTTGAGTTGTGTTCCGGTATTAGTGACCAGATTCCAGTCTCCCTTAAGAGAGCAGCAGCGCATTTGTAGCAACTTTGGTGTTGCAAATGTCCATAGGCGATGGTAACCGCTTTCCATCAAGTGGGCCGTCTGCCTGTCTGCTGATCTGCAATAAAAAATAAATAAATAAAATAAAACCGATTCATATTTAGATCAGCGGGTGCTAAATACTTGACTAGTTTCTATAGCTTATTATAAGTTCAGTTGTCTATAATAACCAGCCCATAAACATCTCACTGCTGGGCTCGGGCCTTATCCAAGTTATCTGTCCAATCGGTTACGTCGATGTGCAGGTTTCATCGCGATATTTTTCTTCACCGTCGTTAGCGCGTGGTAATTGTTACAATATGCACATAAGCTCTAAAAACTGCCTAAGAAGTGTGTGCGTTCCGTTTAGGATTCGAACCCGCGCCCCTTAAGTTTGGGAAGCGTGCACTAGCCATTTCGCTACGACGCTTCATTTGTCTAAGAGCGGTAAAAATTTGACATAAACTCTATACAAGTGGTGACAAATTTCTACGTAAGGCCAGCGAATGAATAGTAAAGATACCGTAATAGTAGTATAGTACAATATAAGAATCGGCCAACTGTTGTCTTATTTTTATAAGATCACGATAAAATATATTTTTTAAAACAGTTTGAATAATAATGAATACGCTATTTGACTGGTTGTAATTATGAACTTCATAATTTTGTATGCTAGTACAAAATCTAGGCGGCTTAAAAAAAGGGACTCAGTTGCTTTGAGTGTCATCTACCTTATTTTAAAAGGCGCGATTACTCGCATCTGCATGACTTAATCAACGTTGGTATTGATACTTCTGCCAAGATTCTAGAAACTTCTCTTAGATATTGATGAGAAGTTTCTATAAGTCTTCATAAAGCCAAATTTTGCACTTGTTTATCAATATTCTTCACATTATTGAAATTGTTTTAATAAAAAACATAAAAATTTTGATTGTTTAAAAGAAAATGATAATAAAAATCAGTATAATAAACTCGCTTTGTAATCTTAAAACTCTGCCTAAAATACAAAAGTCAAGCCACGCTTTCTCCCGGGAACTTCTTTATTCAATTAAGCCGCTACAAAAATTACTGCGGGACCAATAAATCAGCCTTAACTGCCTCCAGTATTATTTATTTATGTTAAATAGGCTTAAGTACGTACCTACAAGGCCTCCCGGTGCCCTTTACGAGAGGAGGCCCATCTTGTTAGAAGCAAAAGCATACTTTGAGTTATTAAGAGTCGTTCTCGATGTGGGGCATTATGGAAATTGAGATAATAACCCGAATTTATACGGCCGTCCAGTTTATATCCCCTATAACCGTATACAAGCAGGTGGGAATGTATTTTTAGATATCGACATAAATTCAGTGAAACCATAAAAATATATAAAAGTGACTTTGTTTATAATCATTATATTAATACGTGAAACAAAAGTTTTGTACCCCTTTTTGCGAAAATTGTTCGGACGGGGAGTATGAAATTTCGCACATTTATAGTTTATATAGAAAAGGTGTGTAGAATGCTAATATAAAAAAAATATGCATAAAAAATACATTAAATCAATAAATAACATTACACACATTATCATGTATTTGACACACGCATATATACTTTTTTGTTTATTTTTAAAGTCAAATTAATAGCCTTGGTGAAATCTGTGATTATAGAAGTATAGTATTTGACAACAGAACCTTAATAATCTTCAAACTTATAATTTAAATTAATTATGGTCGAATTTCGACCACTGGGCGACCATTAATATATTTAGATATACGTAAGATTTTTGTTTATAAACCATGTTAGCTTAGTAAGGCACTTGCAATTCAAACTCAACTGATTCCATTTTAAATCATGCATCTCTTAGTAATTTTCTGACATTATTGTAATAAATATTAGATATTGACGGTAAAGTCAAACGTTGTGATGAAACCTACATATATATGGATATAACTAATATGTAGAACCCGCCAATCAGCCTTAGACAAGAGGATATACTGTCCCTTCTCCTATGAATTAGGAAGCCCGAACCCATCAGTGAGACGTATATGGGCTGTTATTATTGTTAACGTATAAGAATTTATACGTCCTTCGTAGACTCAAGGGTGGTTTGCATAAAATTCGGCATACTACCTTCGATTATGCTGAATGTGACTGTATAATTTGTGGCGGAATACACGAGATCAATAATAATAAATAATAAACCCGCAGGGGGGCTTTGTGGCGACACCTAAGTTAGGTTAGGTTTTGTCGTTACTCACTAACGACACCTCAAACCTGATTTCGGGGGCCAAGGCAAGGCGCCCGCCTCCATGATTGCCTTAGCCAGCTAGCACGGAGTGGAGATCGTTAGAGCTATGATTCAAGCTCCAGGGGTGAAGGTGATAAATGGCATAACGTCGGATGTAGCTTCGGTGAACCTGCAGCCCTCCTCTCTACACCCCTTAGCCACTCACACCCATGTTGTCCCTTGCCAATCTTGTCATTTTTAGGGGCCCATACAGTGAGTGGCGTGTCACCGGCTGCTATTACCGTGACTTGTCCTTGGGTACATTTTTATATGATGTAGACAGGGACAATGGCCGGTCAGTGTCACACCCATTTAGCTCAAATTTGTCAAGGGGCCTCTAAGTGTTGGCCTTCCCATGGCCCCACGTAAGCCCTCCAAAATTCCGAGCCATTTTTATAGCCCGTGGTGTTAGAGACATACATTTAAAAAAATTTGCGTGCGTGTGCAGTTCACACGCAGTGTAAGTGAAACTTCAGATAATATACTCACAGATAACTCTTCTCAAACGTTTATTAATATAAATATAATTCATTTAGCCTACATCCGCCAAAATATTATAATTCAACATAAACTTCTTAATCACGTTCAATTTTTTACTGTTTTAATCTAAAAGATATTATTATCAGTTTTATTTTGGTCCAAATTGGGCCTATGTTTAATCATCGGTCTTATTGACTCTCTAATCTGTGCTGTACAATGTATTGTTATTATTGTATCTTAATCTCTCGCAGGCTTAGTGCTGTAGATATATGTGTTTATCTCTTTTTAGTGTCACTTTTTCGTTTCACCGAGTTTCAAATCACAACGATTCTAAATAAGTTTCATCTTAATAAAGTAATAGAGAATCGATATTTCGAGCGAGATGCAATTTCCTAGTCATTTGGAAATAAAACGAAGATTAAATCTTTAAAAAGCTTGAAATATTTAATAGCCAAGCAGCACTTTGCGTCTACTGTACATGATATTGGAATGATTAAAATGATATGGGTATAGTACGTATAGTATAACGCTTCATGATGTATTTATTACAAGCTTTTATTTAACTTGCAATGGATGTATGTATGTAAGTTCGGGTGGAATCTTGCAAGTTAAATTTGACCAACTTCCCGGTTTCCGATTGAGCTGAAATTTTGCACGCATATGTATATCTCGTGATAATGCAATAATATAGTACCATGGAACTGATCTAATGAAGGAGTCGGAAGGTGACCTCAGGAACTCCTGTACTAAACAAGATAGACCCGTCGTGTTTGGGCTCGTTTTACTTGTCTTGGCTAGCACTCTGCTGCTACATGATATCCAGGATCTCAAAAGCTGGTATTTAAAAACCTTTTTAAAAAAGCTTATTTTTGAATAAATACTAGGATGTGAGCAGAAAACGAATTTACTACATTATTATATACAAGATAACGTTGCATCTAAGGGGTAATTACAGCGAAGTCAATACACGACCTGACTTTCATTATAAAATACCAAGTAAGTATTTACCTTAGCTTTTAAAAGAAATCCTCAAACATCTACCTGAAGCGTTAACAGCTAAGTACTGAGACTTTCTCTCGTTTTTCACTGAGTACATTGTTATTTGAACTTTGTTGGCCAAAGTAGGGGAAAAAAAGGCCAGCGAACAAAACCCGGCCTTAAATTATAAATGTATTCGTGAAGATTCTTGAAAGAAATTTTCCTATGCTTTATTTTTTTTAGGATATTCCAACCGCTGCGGAATTTCATCATAAAATTTTTTCGACGGTGAATTTTTTTAATGTATGTAAATGACCCTTGATAGTATTTGTTTAGAATAGTGTGTTTAATATGGAGCTATGAATCACAGATTTAGTATTTGACTTACTTTCCATATTAGAATACTTTATTAATAGCCCATAAAGGCACCACTTCTGGGCCCTGGCCTCCTATTTTGCAGGTTTCCTCATGATGTTTTCCTTCACAGTTGGCATGTGGTAATTATAGCAATATGCACATTTGGTCAGAAAACTGCCTAAGCGGTGTATGCTTTCGAGCTAGGATTCGAACGCGCACCCTTTGAGTTTCAGACCCGTGCGCTCATCATTTAAGCGACCACGGTTTCAATAATCCTTTAACATCCCTTACACCCTTGTAAAACCTTTATGTTCTATTTTTTTTAATTTATTTATTCAAACAAAAACATACATAATTTTTACATCTACATCTAAAAACCCGAAAGGGTTTGACGAAGATGCTAAAAGTCTGCCCTTTAAGTACAAAGAATAAATATGAAGTAGTTTGAGTTATTACATCTACCGTGTCGCCGTCTCTATTAACAAGTGAGAGGGAGACAACAAACATTAATACGTGACATTGTGCTCTGTTTTTGCCATGTATATTCAGATGAGGATATAGTGTGTTATTTTTAGAGATTAAATTAAGTTAGGTTAAATAATAAAGATATACCTACACATAAACACACACATATACATATGTACATATGCTTAGATGTATATAATAATTTCATATGTATATTTGAATGAATTTTGATAGAAATAAATATTTAACTCTAGGTTTATTTTATGTAATATTTTCTCCTAAGGATTCAATTATAATTTTCATATTATTGAAGTATTTTATTTATTGTTTCAACCGGTAGGTATCTGATTCTTTAGTCTTGGCACTAGATAATCTGTTGTCCTTGTTCCATAAAAATTTGTAGCGGTGTTAGTTATTATTTTTTCTTATATATGACGTGTCGCGTAAATTTACCTTGAGTTATTTCATTTTCGTTATTACTATTAATATTACTGTTTTGCGTAAAATTGAAATTGATAGATAAATAATATAAAAAAACGAAATATGAAGTGAGCAAGAGTTGCTTAGTTTTTATGAAGTGATTTCGAATATCTACTATTTTTAGGGTCTCGTAGCCAAATGACAAAAACTAGATGTTTGTTTTTCCTACAGAACTCTTTAAAATATGTATTTCGAAAACTACTTGGCTGATATTTATAAAGTTTCTAAGAAGCATTTTACAAAATGATACTTTTCAAGAGACAATACGTTAGTCTTGCCAATAGATGGAATTGTAGTCTGTAATTCAGTTAACAGACAACTCAAAACAATTAAAATTGAATCGATATTGGATACGATTTCAATGAGTTATCGGCTCGGCATCTGTTACGTTTGTAATTATAGTATTATACAACGCTTTGCTTGGCTGCTGGTCAGTAAATCAGACTGCGGAAAATGCCGCTTGTTCCTGCTAGGTTTACAAACGATAATTGCGATTTATTTTTTGTTATATTCAGTTGTGATCAATGAATCGAGAATCTGTAGGTCTTTTATAGAATAGCTGTGTAAAGAAACGAATGAATGTATGAATTGTGTAAATACTTATTCATCGTTTCGCTTTAGGTATAAAAATTATAAAAAATACATACAATTCTTATAATACCTTACAAAACAGCGATATATCTTTTGGCATTTTATTATTGCAGCGGAGGAGAGATATTACTTACTTCTCTATTTTTAAATTATCTATCATTATGGAAATTTTACATAAATATTTCACTTATCATAAAGCGTATTTACTAGACGATTTATTTTATATTTTAATTTAGATAATCATTCAAAATATATTATGTAACATAACATCGAATCATTCATTGTCGTTGAATGTCATAGTTTCCTTTCAGTTCTGTGCTTGTCAACCAACTTGATTGATTTTGGTTGAATCATGTAATGTGAGTATTACTTTGAAAGAGTTTCAATCATTCTCGAGCATACTCTATAGCATGAATCTTTAAGATTTTTTTTTTAAATATTTTATAATATTATATGTATTTTCTTTTTTAAATCCTTAAAAGAAAAAAATACATAAAACAAACGTAGACTTAAATATTTATTTCTATCAATATTCGTGTAAGTATACATATCAAATTGTTATACACAAGTGAGTATATGTACAAAAAAGTCGTATTATTGTAGTGGCTAGAGCACGCGTCCCAAATTCAAAGGGCGCGGGTCCGATCCTGGCTGGAACGCGTGCACCACTTGGTCTGTTTTTTGACTTAATGTGCATATTGTTACAATTACCATTTTATCTGTGCAGGAACGGAGAAAGAATACAATTTCCTGCGGCCTGGCGGCCTGTCGTAAGAGGCGACTAAACAACCCACAGCCAGGTGGTAGGGTATTTGCTCGACTGGATGGCGACCACCCCTGGTCTAGAGTATGCCGCCATAACAACCTTGTGTTGTGTTCCGGCATTAGTGACCAGGTTCCAGTCTCCTTTAAGAGAGCAGCAGCGCATTTGTAGCACCTTTGGTGTTGCAAATGTCCATAGGCGATGGTAACCGCTTTCCATCAAGTGGGCCGTCTGCGTGTCTGCTGAACTCCTGTAATAAAAAAAAGTGATTATAACGGTGAAAGAAAGCATCGTGATGCAACCTGCACATCGAGATAACCGATATGTCGGATAAGCTTGGTGGGTATACTGACCGTTCCCCTATAGTGGGAGGCCCGAGCTCAGCAGTGGGACGTTCATGGGCTGTCCTTATTGTATATATACTAATACTACTAAATCTGCATGAAAAGCTGTAGTCAATCCATAATCTTTTAAATAACACACTGTTAGCTGAAAAATATAAAGTAGAACTAACTCAAACTTTTTCCTTTGAAATTTAACAGAAAGTAACCTAAAACAGAAAGCGTATTAACTTAAAGTGTTGACAAAGCACCTTGGAGGTCCCCGAAAGGGGTGCCATTGAGTGAATATAAATTTATAATAGAGTTGGGCCAGCCCTTAGCCTATGCGGGGAAAGTTAAGGGACTTCCAAACTACAGGTTCTATGTTTATAATATAACTTTTAATCAAAACTTAATACATATATAATATTTAAGATGCATGCCTTAATATTAATTTAAAGGTTCACTTATTTTATTGCATTTCAATGTCCAATTTTAAGATTATCTAGCTTGTGTGCGAGTCTGATTTATTATTATAATTTAAATTATTATAATTTTTTTACTACCATTTTATTAAAAAAAATTGGTGTCACTTTTTAAATAATTATGGTACTATTTTTGTGTTATTGTATTTTATAATACTTTTTTATAATTTTAAACAACACGAGACAGGAAGGCTGAAGCCTTACCTCTCTGAAAGTATTAGCCTTTGTTTTCGTCGAGGTAATACTGCCAGCTTTTTAGGTAGGTATCTTGTGACAACGTATGTTGGAGTTGCACGGGTTTTAAGTTTATATTTCTTTGTTTTTTGTATTTATTTGTACGTTTATTGCTATTAGAAGTTTTTTACATTACCTTAACTTTGAAATTTTACAATGAGTTTATTATTTATTATAAAATTATAGTCTACAAAAATACATAATTTGGCTTATTATTTACAACAAGATACGCCTACACAATTTGTTCAGAATATTAAAACTGTTTTCTATAACATAGAATACGGATATTGTAATCTTCGATAGAAATTAGGACTTTTATCATATTTAAGTAATGATAAGAACTATCACAAATCGGTTTTTACAACAGCTAGCTACCATCAGCATATGAGCGCCCCGGTACTTTATGTGAAGGTGCCAAACGCCCATCCCTAAATTTTAGATTTTTATCGAAATTCTATAAACGTATAAAAGTAGAGGCCCCGGCAGATGTTGTTGTGTCCTGAAAAAATAAAAATCTACGATCCGATCCCAGCGCCACCTACCGGTACCAATTGTGAATCTAAAGAACGCAATGACCTGCAATGTGGTTTTCCTTATAGAGGTATTCCACTTACCCAGTGTCTCAGATATCCAGGTATAAATAAATATCTGTCCCATTAAAAGAGGTCAGAATACAGGTTATTTCTATTATAGAGGTACGATTATTGAATACGTAGTTAAGTGCGGAATTTGCGGGTAGAATAAGAACAAGTAAGTAAACAAACAAAACGATGTTATCTCAGTTACAGAGGTAACTATGATGATAAATGGAAAGAACGAATCCCAGATAAAGAAGTTTGCTTCGTCCGACTAACAGGGGTAATTCAGTGCCAAAGTGTTGGGACCTCAGCATGAGTTCCACTTATGGAGGTTTCTCACTTATCCATGTCCCACTTAACGAAGTTTCACTGTATTTAAATTTGGGTTTTAATTTATTTTTAGTTCTAGAAAGAACCACAGAGTAGGACTGGTAAGCTTTTGTGACAAAAAAATTGGAGTAAAGGAAGCCCTCAAAAATGTTATCAAGATTAACATGTTTTTCCTGCCATAAACACATTTAGCTAGGAATACTTTTAAACAAAGCCATTTTGTTTATCATGATAAAAGCTAAAATTATAATATAAATTAAATTACATAAAACATCTTTTGTTTAGAATTTAGGGATATCCAGTTTCAAGTGAAATATTTTACAATTTTCAAACAAGTTTTGCTTTTAAAAAACGGTAACTCGAAAGTAATAGGTTTCAGTAGAAATTCTATTCGAAACAACAGTTTCGCTGTTGACATTCATTAAACGAAATATCCATTGAACCAAAAAAACGCACATTTTAGTCATTCGACTAAAATAGCTGACTATATTGGTGTATCGTTACTAACTGCAAGTTGACGATTTATTGCATGACGATTAAAAGCGCGGGTCATGCGCGAAACTTGGCGAATGATTTTCATTTCTCAAAAGATAGTTGATATTTGAAGTATGATTGAAATTGCTTGTTAAATCAACTGAGACAATTTTAATCATATAGAAAACAAATCAGCTTCCTAAATCTTGACGACCGTATCGAGGATGAATGCTTTGTCAAATAGCGGTTTTACAATTGCTTAAACGGTAACTTAAAGTAATCAGTCATTATTTATATTAATAGTGATATTTTAACTGAAGATTAGAGCAAAATATTTTAGTATTTTTTGTACATATATTGTTTGTGAATTTATTAGGTAAATAGCATGTCGTGCCTGTATAATGGACTAGCGAATGTATTTCGATCTTACTGCACTCCTAACTTCATGTTAGTAGGTGACAAGTAGGTGCATCGCTGTTCCATTTCATCATGTAAATGAGGATTTTGGAAGTCATAGATTTTTCGCTGACTATTAAGCTAGTAAATCAGCAGTAAATCCAATTCCACATAATAATAATATAGTTAAGTCACGAAAAAAATAAAATTATGGGAGGCCCGTTTACATGTAACTAAAGATTAAAAACAATTCGTCGTCGTCAGCCATTTGCAGTCCACTGCTGGACGTAGGCCTCCCCAAGACGGCACCACTCCTCCCTGTCCTCCGATTTCCTCAGCCAGCGTCTACCGGCGACCTTGCATAGATCGTCAATCCATCGGGCTGGAGGGCGTCCGACACTACGTTTACCGAGACGCGGTCTCCACTCCAGGACTCGTTTGCTCTATCGGCCAGCGGTCCTGCGGCAGACGTGACCGGCCCAGTGCCACTCCAACTTGCTAATTTTGCGAGCTATGTCGGTTACCTTGGTTCTCTTACGGATATAAGAGATACACACACATAAGAGAAACACCCAACATAGCTCGATGCATAGCCCGTTGAGCGACTTGGAACTTGTGAACCAATCCTGCCGTCAGTGTCCATGTCTCTGCCCCGTAGGTCAAACAATTCAGTGTGTAAGATTTTTAAGAGATATTTATTTTCAATTTAGTGCCTACTTTTCGTAGGATTTTTAGAGTTTCGTAGTAGTTTGTTACTTCTACGGAATCCATCCTTGTAAGGCGATACACACACTAGGCCAATTTCGATTAACCCTTAAAAGAATGACGAAACCTTTCTTTTAAATAAAACTTATTAGTAAAACATCAGCGCTACGTGATATTGTAGTCATTTGTTCAGTTTACTCGGCACACAGTATTCGATAACAAGCACTAAAAACAAAAGCTTTTAGCATAATATTCACTGACGTAAAACTCGACGCCACGTACATTAACTATGATGAATAATGTGCTTGACTTGTTAATAATTGATAATGATATACACGCTACTATTATTCAATTAATTAAATGACATAATTGTTATATTCTACAAACATTGAGGCATATTTGTATGAAAGAAATATTTTTAAGTTCCGTAGATGTTTTAACAAAAACGGAACACTTATGTTTTCGTATGTCCGTTGGTATCTCTGCTTTTGTATACACACTTGCATAGTAACATTCTCAGAAACTACTAAGTTTACACATAGAAATTTTGACAGGATCATGTTGTAGATATGGCGTTTCATTTGGTGTAAGATTACATTTTTTTGTTATTGCACGAGTTCAGCAGACAGGCCTGCCCTATGGTAAGCGGTATGGACATTTGTAACACCAAAGGTGTTAGGCGCTGCTGCTCTCATGAGGGCGTGTGGAACCTGGCCACTAATGCCGGAACAAAACTCAAGGTTGTTATGCCTGCATACTCTAGACGTGGGGTGGTAGCCATCCAGACGGGTAGATACCCTACCATCCGGCAAAAGTGAATAGTGAGAGAGTGAGAGTTAAGAGTCTAGTTAAGAGTAACCGACGGCTTATTTATGTGTAACTAATTACTTTCATTATTCAACTTATACCGTGACAGGGGTTTGGGACCAATATTTTATGTATAATTATGCCCTCCTTTTTTTAATTTAGTTCTGGTTTTTAATTTCAGATTTATTTTCATACTGTAGCTTAGTTTTAGTATTTAATTGTAGCGTTACAACTTAGGCTCCAACAAAGACAAATTCCACGTACAAATGTGTATAAGCACATTTTGTTACCTGTAGGCATTTGAACTAATTGTAATTGTTGCCGGGCGGGCACATTTGCATTTGTGAAGTATAAAACGATGGCTTGATTGAGAGAGGGGGTCAGTTGAGCTACAATTACGATCTAGGCGTGACGTGTGAACACTCGGGAATCTAATAGTGACGGACTTTGCGCGTTTTATTGAATTACGACCTTCTGCATTACGTTTGGATTTGTAGAATTCGGTTATGTTTGTACCTGTGTTATACGTGTTTGTATAGTTCTAATAAACTCTATAATAATTCTAACGGCATTTTAATTCGAGTCCCGCAAACTCGTAACATTATTATTATACCTTTTTATAATAAAGAAGTTGTACTTTAAAAAAATTAGATACCGTAACAATGAAATAGTCTAAGATCATAACGGACCGTAAAGATGAACATGAGGTTTCTGTACCACGGTGAAATATGTGCTTGAATGTAAGCATATTGGAAAAAATAAATGGATATGTATTTTTTCTTTCCTTTTCTTTCAAGTCATACGTTGAAAATGTCTTTTTGAAATTTGAACTATGAAATAAAATAACGTTTGTGATAGATATTTGTAACTAAATTATTTTGTTGTGGTTTTGTAACTAAACGACAACAATATCGTATATCACCTCCATGGAACTATTTGTTGTGCATGGACTGTCACGTATTTACCCAATTAATTTTTAGTCATTTTTGCTAAACCGTTCGATGGTCAACGTTATTTCACTCTACTCTCAGCTTATTTTGATATGTATAGTTCTACAAAATAGTTATTCATAAAATATGTATTTCAAACACGAGTGAACATTCAAATTAGTAAGTGGAAATAGCCCTGAAAAAGCACTGAAACAATCGCGTTTGAGCAATGCTGGCGCCACGGGCGTTGATTGAGCCGAATTACGTTTTGAGGAACACAATTGCATTAGGTAATGCACCACCCGCCTATGAAAAACGACATAATTTTTAAAGAGTTCTTTATACTGGAAACGCCACTGAATATTTTTATATTGTAGATTCAATGAGGGTTTTGGGCCTTCCATATTTATAGGGGAATGGACGATATGCCAGTTATGCTTGTCAGACGGAAATTAGCCGGTTTGACATACATGTCAATGTGCAGGTTTCAGCGTGATATAATTCAATCGCCGTCACCACGTTGTAATTGTAACACATAAATATAATGAAACTGTATTGGTCTATATCAATAAAGCATATTTGCAAATTTGCTATGGACCTAGTCTGGATTAAATAAATATTATTATTATTATTATATTGCAATGTCCGTTGCTGGACGAAGGCATGGAAAATATTTAATTTTCTGAATTAAACTGTTTCGTCAGTTGTATCGCTAGCTGAATATCATTTGTATTTTTATTTTTATTCTATGATGAAATTTATGTCAGATGAAAAATTTATCTATTATATCTATAGTATATATAATAATATACTATAGATATAATAGATATATACATATTATAAAAGTGTGTATTATGAATTAAAACAAAGTTTTCTTTAATTTTGTTTGCATTATCCATTAACAATTTTAGAATCGCGTTTTTTAAATTAAGAATAAAAGAATCGTTTTTAGTAATGGCGGCATAAAAGTCAGCATAGAACGGAGCAAAGGTATAAAACGACTATATAATTATACAAGAAATCAAAATGCGATTACTTTCGTAAAGTCACATGTTGCTATTGATAAACTGAATACAAGTACCTACAGTGCACAGCACATGGCCACATATCGTAATTTTGGTTTCCAATATTAAAATTATACCAAAGATCCTACGTAAATTCAATAGCGAATCCAATAGTACCTTTATACATTTATCAGTTAAAAACGTAGGAATTCTTAATTTTCATTTCCTAAAGTACTAAATACAAGTAGAGAAGGCACCAACACATTATAGCACTTAAATAAACTCGTTTTAACATGAATGTAGGTAGGTACAATTTTAAAGGTATAAACATAGATAAAACGTAAACATTGTAGTAAAAGTAAATCAATCAGTTAATTTACTAACTAAGAAAGTTATGCCATATCTTGTAACCCTACATCTTTGTAAGCCACATTAGCCTGTTCCCAGCTGAATAATGTTCATTTTCGGTCGAAAATTTTCGGATTTCGTGTAATTGTGATTTACTACCACGGATCTGATATCCGATAAACTTATCAGGCGTATAGTTGGGCTTTGAAATCTGACTTTTCGCTTACACGAAATTTATTGGCTATATTTCTATATGGTCGAATGTTTCAACATTGTTAGGAGAAGAAATTATTACTTTTATTGTGGTTCTTGAAAGGTTGTGTAGAAGAATTCGCCCCTTGCGGTAATACTCTTAGTCGTAGTACATGTAAGAACTACGTAATTGGACGTGTTTGATTGAGTTATTTTCTTTACCAGGCTATTCCGGGTTAGTGTATTTTTAGACACTGTTTCTTACGTTAAAGTTAAAACTGAGCAATGACCTTTGACTTTTCTCACTTGTACCATCGTCATATTAATAATATTTTTGAAACTTTTTTAGCCCCGGTAGTGAATTCTTTTGATGGAAATAAAAAAGCCTGACATCGTGAATTTAATAATAATTTAAACACTGTGCTCATACAGATAGAGTTGGAAATGTTTTGAAGTTTTGAGAAGTTCATAAATCAAATTGAAACTAAAGCATTTGTTTCCTATTTTAGTTATAATAAGCCTCTCGTGTCATTTGTTCAAAATTAAAACATGGAATCTGAATAATATGTGTTACAATATATCTTAAATATGTAATATTTTGCATTAAAATATAAAATAATTTTTGAGCTTGGAAAAAATATAAAAATAATAAAACTTATAATTATCCTAATACTCCTGATACTCTATATTTATCTCATTCTCTCGTAGGCTACTTTTTTGAAGTTTCACTTCTGCCGTGTGGGAATTGCACACACATATTTTGTTTTCTCAGAATTTCTGCATTTTATCTAATCCACCATCTACTTCAATATAATGTGGTATTATGCGTAAGAGTCATTACAAAGTATGAGGAAAGCCCCCCTTATTTTCCATAAACGCTATCACAACTTGCGGCCTTAGTGGTATTAATCGTGTTTCCGCTTGTTTAAGATCCTTACAAACAGAGTTCCTTTTCTATTTGGTACAAAACAAAATGGTTTAACTAGAAAAATATATCATTACTTAGTGAAACAGAACGATAATGAGCCAGCAACAAGTAAACAGTCACAATTATTTATTAATGTTATACCCAATTTAGACATTTATGTTCATACTTTTAAATAGAATTATTTCATAAAACTAAGTTTTAACGGTTTTAAGCACGGTGATTTATCTGATTTTTATTATTCTGACATTTCGCTGGATAAACCCAATCACTACATCACATTTGATAAACCACAAATCCTCGCAAAAGAGAATCGTTTCATATCTAGTATGATGCGTGAGGCTATTGAATTTAACACCCAAATTTCGATAGAGAAGATGATTGGCAAGTACCATCTGTTTGGGATCCGATTATCAAAAATATTAAGATTCAAACCCAGAAAAAACCAACTGCCAAACCTCAAGATATTGTGAGCTCTTTCTGCGTGCACCGGAACACAAACCAACTTGATTGACAATTTCTTTTTATTTTACCTCCCATCCATTTTAATATTATATAAAATTATTAGAGCTAGGGATGTTTGCTGAAGAGTTTTTTGCGCCGCTTCTTCTCTTCAAGCCGCAACATGTTGCAACACGGTGGTAAATTAGGTTAAGGTCCCATAGAGTAAATAATAACTACAGACAAAATTAAAACTAAATAATTAAAATGAACAAGTTGATATCTTTGTCTTCATGATCACGGCTACTGAAAAGTAGCCGAAACGTCGGAATAATAAAAATCAAATAAATTACCTCGCTTAAAACCGTTAAAACTTAGTTTTATTATCTTAAGTTTTCGCGACTAGTATATAGCCGCGAAAACTTAAGAAAATATTATACCATTATTTCATTTAATATTTCAGTGGAGAGCCGTAACATATTTCGTTAGCAGTCTAGATAATTTATCATTATGAGCCTTATCCTTTTTGCTTGTTTCATCTACTATTATAATATTCAATTAACAGCAATGATACAGCTGTTAATTGAATATTTTATTTTTGTTATTCCATTTCTTATGTAAGAAAGAAAGGAAGAGAGACTTTATTTGCAGAAATAGCGACGTAATTACATTCCTTATACATTAATATACACAGAGCATATTTTGAGAATTTGTACGCCGCATTTTCAACAAACAAGGTTTGCACTCGCCATATTGCTGTGCCGGAATTATATCCGACACAACGCTGATTTTCACTGCAAACCTTCCTTTTGGCGTAAGACCAAAACGACCCAATTTTGTTAAATAATAATAATTAATAAAACTAATTCTTCTTGTGTAATAGCCAGTTAGTAAATTTAAAAAAAACCAACAATAAAATACTTTGTTACTTAAATGTTAAAATAAATATCCATGTAACAACTTGTATCGAATCATCTATTCGAATACAATTCGATAGAGTGATGGCCGAGAATTACCACAAGAAAGCGGACAAACGGACAATAACCTTTAAGCATGTCAGAGGAGCAACCAAATTTACTTCTGTACCCAATTATCTAGATGCATGGGAATAGGTACATAAGTTATTTAAGTCATTTACTTCAAAATATATATAGGTATAAAATATTAACTAGTACATTGTTTTTTTTTATTATACAGTATTCTACCCACTCGTACAATATCTTAAGACTAAGAGCCGATTTTTCAATCACCATATAAAAGTTATTCATAGAATGAACTATAGCATGGAAAAATTATAAATATGAGTTGCATTAATAAATCAGTTGAATGGTATTAACATTATATATTTATCTATAAACATTTACATTTTTTTAAATATCTATTTGTATGTTATATATATTAACTATATATCTATTTAAAATATAAAACATTTATATATACTGTATATGTACTATTTATTACTAGAATGTAAGAAATTGTACTATGTATTATGTATGTAGTATACATACATACCATCGTCATTATAATCTCAATTCATTCCTTGGGGTTGTGTGGAAGAGATCGCTTTTTAGCGATAAGACCGCCTTTTGTGCATAATAAGACATAGTTTTAGTCTGTAAGTTTTTTTTTGTATTGGTGTACAATAAAGAGTTATTGATTGATTGTTGGTAAGGTTCCCAGAAGGCTGGCTACGTTACCTTTCCAGATATCCATACTTATCCGTTGTCAGAGATAAAAAGCAAAAAGCTTTAAGCCTTTACATTTCATGAAGTATTTATATCATGATAAGCTATAACGCAAAACTTTATTAAGCCCTTAAATGTCAACGTCTCGGTATGTCGCTACTTCTTTTATTAATTAATAACAATTAAACCTTACTATTGAAAAATTTCAAAATTCGTTCAGTAATTAATTTTGGGATGCCATTTATATTTCGCTTTATAATTGGGTCACTGTCACAGTCCGTATCCCGCCGGACAGCGAAGCCCATCTGTCATTCTTGTTCCACTGCTCATATTATTGCTATTGTTTTGACAGATTTAAAGTGCTATCGACGAGTATTTCATTTACAATTAAAAGCTGAAAATTAAATATTTTATACTGGTTGAACCGTGTCCACTTCGCTGGGTGTCAAAAAAAAATTCATCACAATAAATATAGCCTATGTCATTCAGGAATAATGTAGCTTTCTACTGGAGCAAGAATTTTTAAAATTGGTTCCGTACTTCAAGATTATTTCCTACAAACAGACACCATTTTTAAGTCTTTATAATATTAGTGTAGATATAATAAAATACCACAGTTCTCCTCGCTGCTACTCCGCGGGTCAATCACTGAGCTGTAGCTCTATTTTAATTGCATAAAAACTTAATTAGGCTTTTTTTTATAAGTACAACCATCTAACGGTTACAAGTGCGGCAATTTATTTAATTTTTATTTCGACGTTTCGGCCTCCAGTTTTGTGTACTAGTCGGGAAAACTTAATACTAGTTCTATATATATAAACCTTCAGTGAAAAATTATCTAACTGATGGTGAAAATCGCTTAAAGATTCGTTGCGTGGCTTAGGAGGAGTTATTAGATATACAGACAGACAGAGAGACACAGACGTAGAAACCGACTTTATTTATAATAATAAAAAATAAATATGCTAGTTGAAGTTGTAGTAACTTACGGTCTAATTCAGAAAGAGTTATAGTAAGTTTGAACGCTTCTTTAAGAACCATAAAGAAGCGTTCAAACTTACTATAACGCACTATGAATAGGACAGTGGCTGTGATGTATTCGCGTCTAAGGGCCCATTTTTCAATCACCAGATAAAAGTTATTCATAGGATACAATACAACATGAAAAAATTAAAAATTACAGTTGCATGAATTCAACAGTTGAATTCTTATACTTTTAAATTCAGTAAAGTTATAATTTATTCGACCGATAAATTTTATCTGATTTTTTATTAATGTAATTGAGTAGGCATGAAAACATGCGGCTTACAGTTTTTTTTTACCTAATATGTATATTTATAAAGATTGGAGAGTTATTTGGTAATTGAAATTGACAAAACTAAATAGTCACTTCCCATTGCGTTAAGTATAAATAACTTATTTTTTTGCTGAAACAATTAACATTTATTTTCGCTTTTTGCAGGTAAGCATTTTCGCGCTGAGCTGTACATTAAGAGTCTTGTGCCACTATATCTGTAAGTGCTGGCGTATTAATTAATCATTTTGATGTATTGCCGTATTGTAGTGAATTATTTCTAGGCGTTTAATATGAGAGAATAAATTTGATGAACAGGCCACATTTCTTTCATAAAGTAGAAATATTTCCTACCAATATTTGTCACTTTGTATAAATATTGTTACGAGTGCGGGACTCGAATTAAAATGCCGTTGCAATTGCTATAGAATTTATTAGAATTTATTAAAAAGAATAAAATTTGTATGCCTCTACATACCACTGCATTATATGACAAAAACGTGCTTGGTATGGCACCAAGAATATATAATAAGTTACCGTGTAATATAATGCAAGAAAATAATTTTAATATGTTTAAACAAAAATTATTCGAGTGGTTGGTCAAAAAATCCTATTACAGTGTCCAAGAATATTTAAGTGAGAGATAAAAATTTAGAACATATTGTGTTGTTTGAAATAAAATAAAATATGTATAAAGCATCAAATTAAATATTACAGTTTACAGATATAGGTTAAGTAGTATTAATATTGCGATGCTACTAAAGGCAATCTAAGTAATAAGGTCTCAGTTACATTGTATAATAACCTATGTACCACTTAGTTCGCAATAAAAATGATATGATTTGATTTTTTTGATGGTGAAGAAAAAGGTCAAGAGTACTATTTCTCTCTTTTCTTAAAAATAGAGGCGGTATGAAATTAAAAATTAAACTAGTTACTTACTCTTCCGGTTACTGGGCTACATTTTAAGTTTTTGCGAATAATACAATACTGAACGCCATCCTTATATTATATACAGTAGTTTAGGAGGTTGGATGGATTTTAGTTGTACCTTTAGGCAAAAACTACGGAGCGAATTTTGATGAAAATTTACCGTGATAAAGCTGATACATCATAATAGTACAAATATTGTAATTTATAAAGATACATACATACATACATACATAACTTCACGCCAGTTCCCTTGCGGGGTAGGCACGAACAACAGAGCGCCATTTAGGCCCATTCTTACACACCTCACTTGCTTCTTTGACATTCATAACTCATTCATAATTTATAAAGATGTTGTACAAATTTGCCAAAATATAATGATTAAAGATCCAGTAGAAGTTTTGTCGGGTTATTCCTTCTTCAACCCACGAAATCTAATCCTAGATAAAAGAAAATCTTAAATCTACCCAAACCTATTGTCATGTGTCCAGTAACGAGCAGTGCTGATGCTGGAGGGTTGAGGTTAATAACGCCCGTCATCGTACGAATTTAGATGTGATTAACAATTCTAACCACATTGCGAACTTTCAGCATAGAGGCAGTCGAAGTCACAGGCTGCCGCTAGCATTAAGATATACATATATCGAGAAGTTAGAAATTGTCGTTAAGAGGAATATTCCGATACGTTCACAATCCAATAATATTATCCAAATATACATAAGCAACGTTGAACACTTAATCCCTTACGTTGTATTGAACTGAAATGTTTGTGTTGGCGCCAAAATGTATTTCAAAGCAAATGGATACGTCAATCTTGTTCAAAGCCAATAGTCATGGTACGGCCAGTTCATATCATGTACCTATATAACGTTTATCGTCCCAAAAGTTTTTAGGGTGCCGTAGATATTTTGTCAAGAACGGGATTCTTATGGAAATCGTCTTATGCGGAGGCCTACAGCGGTCGCTTTCGCAGATTCATATGATGAACTTGACAAGTATCTAAATAAAGTGGATGTGTATGCTATGTCTTAAACTACTAGTATAAGTAGACACGTGTCAATTTTACAAAACGACTCCTCATAAGCAGCCGGTTTAGGTAGGTTTAGCTACAGTAATTAGCGTCAATAAACCGCCAATTAATGTCAATAACAAGTCATTAAGGAACATCTTTATGGTTTTTAAATAACTAATGATCCCAAAATTTACATTATATTTTTTTCAGTTCTCGGTTATATTTATCGAGGCCACTCCTAATATTAACATTTTCATAAATTCACTACGACACCCGCATATAGATTACATACGCTCCTTCTTCTAAGCCGTTCTCTCTTTGCTGAGGATCATAACTTTAATGGCATTGAATAAGTGCTCTCCTCCACCGAGATCGGTTTTAGCACGGTGGAGGGCCTAACTTATCGATGTGTTCAGCTGGTCTGCAGCCTGGTCAATCCACCTGTTTGGAGATTTATCACGAGGTCTCTTGTCTTCTACTTTCCCCGTGACTACCAGTCTCTTCATGTTATCTGGGTTCTTGCGGGCTATATGGTCAGAGCAATTTAGTATCTGTGGTCGGCAAACTGCTGATAACCTCTGGTGATCTCCAATGCTACGCCCTTCTAGTATGGAGGCATTCATCCGGCGAGCTGTCCATGGAAATTTTAGCATTCGACGCCAACACCACATATCAAAGGCCTCAATTTTGTGTTTGTCTGCTGTCTTTACAGTCCAAGTTTCCGAACCATACAAAAATATGGAGAAGACAAGGTTCTACAATAGGAGCTTTTTTTGTCCGCTTTAAAATATGTCGGTCTTTCCATATTTTATTTAGACGGGTCATAGCAGTCTTGGGCATTCCAATGCATCTACGTAGTACTGGATCCCGACTCCCCTTGTTAGTAATGATAACGCCAAGATATTGGAAATGGTGTACAATTTCGTAGACATTTAATACTGACATCTCAAGGAGAGTGTTGAAGCGATCGGCTATCATTATTTTGGTCTTGGACTTGTTAACTTTAAGACCCATCTCTAGACTAGCCGTCGTTCGAGCCGTCGAAATATAGAAATAGATTTAATACTTTTTGAAAAACCCAATACAACGGACGGACAGATATGACAGTTTCCTGTGTTCCGTGTTGTAGTAATGACTAACAATAAGTGTTGGAATTTTGTGCTACGCATATGTTAGCAACAACTCGTACAAATCACCGAACAAAATCTTTTTTGCTGATTTGGATTGAAATAAGCATCTGTCTTTTCTTACTTTGAAATTGGCAAAATCAATACCAAATGCGTTATAGACATAATAAAAAAAAGTGTTGGAATCTACTACAAAAAGTTTTTAATGTGATTGATAAAGTTTAGGACTGACCATGATATGTAATTTTTAAATTAAGAACTTTATTGATGTTCTTTTGTTTTTACAAAGTGTAAATTTTTTCTCTTCATATAAAAGTAGTCTAATTTGCATGTAAAACCGTAATTATCAAAATATTTACAGTCCACTATGAACCAACATTTAACGAATTGTTTTACACTAAGTATTAACCCTAATAAAGAAAATATTTTGGCAATATACCGTCTGAAAGCCTTTATACATGACATGACACACACAATATCTGTGAATCATAAGATCCACACGCATATTTAAACGCGCCTGGACCACTTTAATTGACGTGATCATGGAATATATCCGGCAAGGTACGGAGCTCTTGGAAACTGCCATAGATTATAATAATCGGCAGACAAAACACATTTCATATCTTCAAGTTATGTCTGTATTATCACTTGTTATTAAGTTATCCTTGTCTGATCTCTGACACCTAGACCAAATTAAATAGCAGAAAGTTCGTTTACAAATATCATACCAGGAATCAAATCTGAAACATCTGCGCTCCAGTAAGCTTAGATCACTCAACCATAGACGTCGTAAAGATGCGGATCCGCTCAGCCAGTCAGTCCTCCATTAAATAATTCTACCGTCCTTTTTTATCACCTCCACTCTGTCATGAGGCAGGACAGAGGATATTCTTTTTCTTTTCTTGTCTTGTATATATACTTATGCTATGGGAATATTATTCTTTATTTATTTTTATTTAAATTAATCTTTTGAAAACTCTTATACGTATTAAAATTTTCTTATAATTCATTATATAATATTACTGACTTATACTGTCTTATTATTATATATATTGTTTTTAAGAAATTTATTCATCTTGTTTATTGCTATGCACGTTATTATATTTCATATCTATCATGTCTATTTATGTATATCTAGTTACTGTTATCAGCTTAGCGACGTAACAGAGTACATTACAAAATCACCTAATTTTAGACAGTAGTGTTTTGCTGCTATATAATTATCTACAGTATGTATGTATGTATGCATATATGCTACCGTCCTTAAACTAACATAGATGTATACTGTGCATAGCAAACAAATAACATAGGCTTAGAACATAGATAAACATGCACGGTCGAAATAGGATAAATACAGTGCGCGGACGGGCAGTTTTCCTCATAAATAGATTACCCAGCTGTCAGCGCGCTTGTGAGCCGAAGCGAATCTATTAAGCGCGTTATTTCCGTTCACACAGACCGACGTGGATGTGATTGTATAGAAACGCCTTATCCCTGGCTTTAACAATCTCTATGGTCTAGTAATATGAGTGTTGGTGCCTTTGATTTTTTTGGAGTGAAACTTGTATATAGACGGGGTCTTACGATTTTTCTGTCACAAAAAAGCGTCACGGCCGCGTGTTCTAATACTTACATTTTTAAACTCGTGATATCTTTCGAATGGAATGTCCGAATTGAATAATTCAAAAAGTTATATAAAGCTGTTGAAGCAGTCTTGAATATGAAGAAACCTATTTTGATAAGGATGAATACCAAGATACAAATAAAGAGCCTTTTCTAGCGGCGTCGTTTTAATAAATTTTTTAAAATAAAAGAACACTTATTGTGGCATAACTATAATAGTGAGACATATGCTGTCGCGACACTTTTTCTAAACAATGATGTGTTCTGCAAAGTCGTACTACATTATTTTATTCTATCATCAATAGTTTTCGCAGCGCACGCGATTTTAGGTATTTTTTTTACACATTGGCTTACATTAATAACATTATTGGAGTTTTAGTAAGGATCTCTATTTTTATATATATGTAATATAGCCTATATCACCCGGGGATAGTGTAGCCTGCCAACAGTGAAAGAATTTTTCAAATCAGTTCAGTAGTTTCGGAGCCTCTTGAATGCAAACAAACAATCTACTCTTTCCTCTTTATAATATTATTATAGATATTCATAAATATTTATTATAAAATTAATTAGATATTTGCATATTATAAAAATCGCAAGATTTTGCGCTGAAAGTAGTTTAATAAAATTGGGAGCTGGATTGCCCTAAAAAGCCCTAAAAATCTAGTTGAAAAACGAATGGCAACGGACAAGTGGAAAAACTTGAAGTTAAAATTTTGTTGCGATTCATTTTGTCACTTGAAGTTTTTCCTCTTGTCCGTTACCATTCGTTTTTCAACTTGTCCGTTGAAGTTTTACTTCTAATATGTGTTCCAGCACACATTTTGTTTTTTTTTTGGATTTTAAGGCTTGGCAGCTAGGCCTTTAAGCCAGATCTTAGATTCAACGTAGTTTCTTCATTTTCTTAAATCTATGTGTAAACTGTAGGTTATCAGCTAGTGCCATTCAACGGAGTTCTTGTGACAACTCAAAAGGCCACATTTGACTTTACAGTTCACATTTCTCACAAAACACATAATTACTACTCAAAAACTGTCAATATCCGGCAACTATTGTTCATTTTAGAGTAATTTTACACATTTTTAGGAAATAAAACTGCACAGCACAACATCTCCTTTCAGTTCTCGGCAAAAACTGCTTGGCGCCTTTGACTTATTACGCTGACGCAGATAATCCAGAAAAGGCGCTGTTTTCAATATTTAGTCTTAGAATTGCTACTATGTATTTATATTCGTCACATAAACTTATAATATAACTTAATTGTCTAAACTTAGGAACACAGTACAATGTCTGCCATGTGATGAATATTAAAACTAATTTCGTTGTTTCAACCCGACCAAATATATTATACAAAGTAGTTGTTAATAGCAACTTCGTCCATGTTAATTTTATTACATTCTGGCCCCCAATTTTCTATTACAATCGTCTCCGAATGGCTGTACACTGACATCATAAGGGATGCTTTTATATCCTAACCAACCAGTACAGTAGCAATGCCAATGATCGACCATTCCAAAACTATTGTAACAGCAGACTTTGCAATGATTTGAAAATGTACTTGTCTTTATATTTTATCAAAAGCTCCCTAACTTATTTTTATCACTATTGTAAATTAATTAAATGATTAATAGATTAATTAATGAATCAATAAACACATATTTATTAAAGTAGGTTTGAATCAATTAATTATCATAGTCCAACTCTATCTAGGCAAGATCTATATTCGTGTAGTTTGGCGCACAATTCGAACGTGAAGCTTGCAAAGCAATCGATTTCCGGCCTATTCGACTTTAAACGGGAATCAAACCCGATATCCGAACGGATTTAGTTGCGGACTCGATAGTCGTAAATGAATAGAGCCCACTGGCCCAGTTCCATTCACTTAACTTTATCCTTGAAGTGTCTAAATCAATATACTTTAACCAATTAACCGGTAAGATGTGGTCCCTGATAATTCTTACTCTTCATTAAATTAATAATATTAGTGGCAACAGTTCAATACCAATATTACCTATTAAAAATAATATGAAAAATTGGATATTAGTAATATAACGTTAATGAACTGCAACACAGTTTGACCGATGGTAATGAAATCTGGTATATCTAGGTGTTTATTCATGTCGAAATTTTATATACTATCCATTTACTTTGCCCTGTTAATAGATGACGCTGTAGCGCATAAATATCTCTACCGTTTATTGATCGCCATGAAAATCTACATAATAATTATCGGCAGACACACAAACATTGTTGTATATCGTCAAATTAACCAAGTTACACTGAATATGCTGAAATCTGTTTGTTTGTTATATTTCCACAAATCTATATATATGAAAGAAAGTTGTGTTAGTTACACTATTTATAACTCAAGAACGGCGGTACCGATTTGGCTGAAAATTGGTGGGCAGGTAGCTTAGAACCAGGAGACGGACATAGGATACTTTTTATTCCATTGGAACCGGTAGGTGGCGCTGAGATCGGGTTCTAGAATCCTCCTAATCACCTGGACCGATTTTGATGATTTTGTTTTTGTGTGTTTGAGTGGGTTCCCGTATGGTTTAGATTCACAATTAGAACCGGTAGGTGGTGCTGAGATCGGGTTCTAGAATCCTCCTAATCACCTGGACCGATTTTGGTGATTTTGTTTTTGTGTGTTTGAGTGGGTTCCCGGATGGTTTAAATCCACAATTAGAACCGGTAGGTGGCACTGGGATCGGGACCTAGATTTTTATTTTTTCAGAGCAGAATAACGTCTGCCGAGGCCGCTGGTAGTATATAATAATAAGTATTATAATAGTTGTGGAAATATAACAATTGAAAGAATCTTATCAAACTTGACAAGGAGATATACTGTAACCTAATGGTGCTGCTTCACCTGCGTTAGTGTTAAAGATTTACACTGTGGCCGAATCCATCTTATTTAAAGTGATCGAAAATAACGCTGTTGATGCATAGCCACGTTAGTGTATAACTGTTTATACCTGCATACGTTATCAGACAATATTTAAGGTCATTAACAACGTCGCATCTCAAATAACGTATTAAACCCAACCCATATCTGCTTGAAACGGCCCATATCTGTAACACTATCGCAGATGTAGCCGCACCATAAGGAATAACGTAAGCTATATTTAGTCTTCTAAATTACTTCTGAGGGGGGTGAAATAGAGGATAAAAATGTATATGGATAATCGATATGACGTAAAGAAAATGAAAAACTTTTATTCTTTTGTAAGTAATAAAGCAACATAGAGTTACGTTTTTCTCAATGCAGAAACTACAAAAATAATAGCGGACGACAGCACAGGTAACAGCTAGTGCAATATATGTAGATAAACATGGATACTAATGCGAGTTGGTAAACTTTATACATCATTAAACAGAATCGGTAAAGTTTTGAAAATGCATCCATTCGTATCGAGTCGCGTTCAACTAATGCCTATTGTAATCAAATGTTTCCATTATTTACGGTTAACTGGTCCCATTGAGTTTGCCGTCATCGTAAATATTTGGTTTTCAGAACTATTTGATACTGATGAAATTTAGCTATTGTGTAAAATTTCATATTTCATTATATTCTAAAAATCTGCCATGTGATGTTCAATCTGCGTACGTTGAATGTTTTTGTCATTTATATATAGAGCCCGAAAGAACATTTAATCTTAAATATTGCCGACTCCTCGAGATCTCATACGCTAAACTAACCAGGGCGATGGCCTGAGGTCGCGAAAATCACAAAGCTGCTGAGAGATCCGGAGAGACGAGGAACTGTTCAGATTGGTAACTTCGTCTTCCTTTTAACACCGCGCCGCACGCAATTGGTTGGGCGTTCATCCTCACTTCCTAAAGCTGCTTCGCTCTTGTACGCAACGGTTCTCTAGAACGTTTGCGTCTCCTTGCGCACCATGGGGATTTAGAATGAGCTCCCGCCGTGGTTTTCCCATAGCGCTACAATATGGGGTTCTTTAAAAAGGGTGTTATAAAATTTCTTCAAAGCCTGCAGCGCGTTGGTGACATCTCTGGTGTTGCAAATTTTCATAGGCGACGGTAACCGTTTTCCATCAGGTGGGCCGTCTGCCTATCTGCTGTACTCCAGCTATAAAAAAAGACCACCAGATGGCGACTTAAAACCCGAGATGGCCACCGAACGCCAATAAATGGCCAACGAAGGCGTAGAAGTAGCCAGCGGAATGCAGAGAAGAATCCAGCAGCTCCAAACCCAGTCATCAGTGGGTAGTTGCCCACTGAGTTGCAGCCGGGTTAAGAGATAAAATTTCGAGGTCCCAACCTTCTTGTTCTGACCAAGAGGAAAAAGATCCTGGTGATAAATATCACATATATAGAAAAAAACTTATTAAAATTAAAAGTTTGTGGGATATTCGGTTCCAAAGTCGTAATAACAGTCACTAACAAACAAACGCAGGTAGAGCTGGGGCATAAATTATTTTATATAGAGTCCGTGTCTCACGCCAAAGAAATTGCGGCGACAGCTAGTTTTAAACAAAGAACTTGGTAGATTACCGTCTATTTAAAAGCATCACAGACCTTTTAAAATGTAACTTATAGTCTTCTTAATCC
The DNA here is from genome assembly GCA_019925095.2 of Dendrolimus kikuchii. NCBI lineage: Eukaryota > Metazoa > Arthropoda > Insecta > Lepidoptera > Lasiocampidae > Dendrolimus > Dendrolimus kikuchii. The sequence goes on from CM034401.1 coordinate 8,166,934, forward strand.
ACACCAGTCTTAATCTTAAATAGAGTGCCTTAAGCTTGTTCTCGGATCACTTATGTAACTTCAAAGCTCTTGGATTTCTTCGCCATTAAAACAAATGAGTCGTAATTTTAATTATCCTTTTATTTAAGTCCTCGACTAATCAAATACAATGTTTGTGCTAGCGTAATTGGGGCACGAAATAGCTACAACTGTCTAGGATTATATGGATTATGGATTCATTATATTATTGTGAGCATAGAAATATCCAACTGAGTTCGCAATTATCTCATGATTGAATTAATAATTACTTATATATGGGTGATAACTGAATCTATTTATGGATGGACAATTTTTGATAACAGAAAGTATTCTGTGCACTAGCAATGGTTTGGTTTTATTTTTTCTTAAAATCTCTTCTTGGACAAGAGGTAACCTCGAAGAGATCGCTATGAACGACAAGGCCGCCAATTGTTCAATAGTGAATAATTATTAATTAAACAAATTTATACAATGTAGAGTTTTATTCATTCTTCATTTTATGGTTCCGTGTCCAAAAAGAAAATTGGTTCAAATTCTTAAGCACTTCAAAATCCTTCGCTGTGCGTTAGATACACACTTATGGCCAGTTTCTATATCTTACTATTCATTCACTTGTCTTACCATCGGATTAATTTTTACATTACTTGTATGGTGTTTATGTCAAATTTTAACCGATAGTAATACAAATGAACGGTCGGTAAGATAATGATACTTGGTTGGGACGAAGTTTCGAAGACCATCGAACAACTTATATAGTAATTAGGGCAATTATAAGACTTTCTATTTTCAAAGCGACGTATATTACACTAATGTATATTATTATTTTAGATTTTAATTTATTTAATAATAATAATAATATTTAATAATATGCAGCGGTCAGCATTTTTCGTTCCAGTTACATTTTTTTCGTCGAGCTCCCATCCGCCGAGTAACGATAGATACGGAACTTCGTACCAAAAGTGAAATATATATTACGTACAATGAAGCGTTTCATTAGGGATTAGGAAGGTACTGGTTTTGTCACTTGTCTTTTAGCATTTTCGCATATCGTAGCATACATTCTCGTAGCATTACACTTCCTTTTAAATGAATTAATTCTAGCCAAACGTTGTCTGGAAGAGATTGCTATTTTGTGATAAAATCGCTTATAAGATATATTTTCTTTTACTCTTTGTACGATACTTTGATGTGCTATCTATCTTATAGCTTAAAACATATATAAAATTCGATAAAACTTCACCAAAACGAAAATTAATAAAACATTTCAATTAAGAAACTTTTTCCAAGAAACTTACTACTAAAGATGTTATGTAAGAAATGAAAGGGAAATTTTCTTGTGACCTTTACTAAAATCTTTGTTAAAATGGAGCTTAGCCTTCGACATAATGAGATTTCAACAGAGTTGAATATAACAATATAAAAGATTATTGCCATTGTTAAAAAAAGATTTTTATGAACGCTTCTGTTGTTATTACAGGGTAATGATTTTGCCTTCATTTTTCATTAGAAATTACATTATTAAAAATTATTATCTTGACATGTTATTAGAAGACTATGCGCGTCACTGCACGTATTTAGACCCGTTATAATATTCGGTTATAATATGTATAAATGAAAAAGGATTTTTGAATTAAGAAGATATCAAAGGATAGCGCGTCGCTTTCAATTTTTCCGGTTATCATTTCAAAGAACGCTTTTTGAATGACTATTGTTCTACTATACGGGTCGCTCTGTAAAGGAGAATGTTATTTTGATTGGGGTAACATATAGGTGTAAGTTGTTTTCTTGTAATTTTTTTTTTATTGCAGGAGATCAGCAGACAGGCAGATGGCCTACTTGATGGAAAGCGGTTACCATCGCCTATGGACATTTGCAACACCAAGTTGCTGCAAATGCGCTGCTGCTCTCTTAAGGGAAACTGGAACCTGGTCACTTATGCCGGAACACAACTCGAATGTTGTTATGGCGACATACTTTAGACCAGGGGTGGTAGCCATCCAGTCGGACAAATGCCCTACCACCTGGCTGTGGGTTGTTAAGTCGCCTCTTACGACAGGCCGCCCGGCCGCAGGAAATTGTATTCTTTCTCCGTTCCTGCACGGATAAATATGGGTTCATTTGGTCATAGATTTAAGTAATTATATACTTATTTATTTATTTTAAAGTGACAAAGTTATTATTTTATTGTTGGTTTCATTTAAATCTATTTATTTGGTTTACTAATCAAAATTTCGTAAATTAAATTACTTTAACAAAATTGGGTCGTTTTAACATCACGCCAAATGGAGCTTTTGCACTAAAAATCAGCGGTGTGTCACATATAATTCCAGCACAGCAAGATGCTGAGTGAAAACTTTGGTTGCTGAAAATGCGGCGTACAAATTCTCAAAATGTGCTATGTATGTAATAGGTGATGTCAGGAGCCTTAAGAACAGACGAGTGTGCATGACAAGAGTTATGAATGTGAAAGAAGCAAGTGAGGTGTGTAAGAATAAGCCTAAATGGCGCTCTGTTGTTCGTGCCTACCCCACAAGGGAACTGGCGTGAAGTTATGTATGTATGTATGTATGTATATAATAATGTATAAGGAATGTAATTACGTCGCTATATCTTCAAATGAAGTCTTTTTCTTTCTATCTTTCTAGATGATATAAACGAAATGAGATAAATAACTCTTTACATTTTAGTAAGACACGCATTTCGTCGACGTAAATTTTGTTTCTCCAAATTGAGAATTCCCGAGTAAGTTACTTCGATACTAATTTAATTTCAATACACAGTTCTCAAGCAAGATATCGTCTAAAATTTTACAACAAAATTCAAAAGCGAACACTAAAGGAGCAAAAAAACTTTAAAAAGCCTTCAATACCATGAGATGGTCCATAATCCGTAATGGGGCAATATCACCCGCTTAGTGGTGGGTAGTTTCTTTTAACGATAATCGTCCTCCATAATGCTAAGCAACTAATGGTAAAACTTCATAAAACAGGAGTGGGGGACGTACTGATATTTTTTTTACAAAGTACCTGCACCGTGATATTACTAAAAGGTAAATCTACTGGTAGTAGCACAGAGTAGGGTAAACGAATGTCCTCAAATTTTAATCTTTCTAAAATCAATCATCAACGATGAAAGGAAATTTTGCGTAACAGTGCATTGTATTTTGAACTTTATAATATTTTAATCACTAGATTTATATAGTGCAATTTAGATTGAATTATTACGAATGAGGGTCTTTTTTTTAATAACAATTCTACGGACTGGAGTTCCATATCCTTTTTTATAACATAATTTTGAAGACAGTTTTAAGTATTTGTACACGCTTTTTGGTATTTTTTGTTTTTGTGTGTGACATTTATACAATGATTTTTGTGTTGTGGTGTACCATACGAATAATTTATTGTGTTATATTAATTTATTCTAATTACGAATAAGGGTCAAAACACCTACGAATAAAGACGTCTATGTAGAATAGAAATACGAAAATTCTTCCAACAAATAGGTTAGATAATCGTGTTAGTTTTACTTCTACTGCGTGTGAACTGCACACATTTTTTTAATTTTAAATTGAATAAGTAATTCTCTTTATGTAAATTTTGGTAGTAAAGTAAGATTTATTATTGGCTTTGTATTATTTAGAATTTATTGCTTATTAATCTATTGTAAAAAAAAACTGTGTGATCTTTGTTAAATAAATAAATATTTTATGAATAGTAACCATAAACAAAATTAAAATGTATTCTATTCTTGCTAGTGCTGGCTCTAACGCCTTTGGTATTGATTTTGTTAATCTCACGGTAAAAGAGGCAGGTGGATACTATATGTTATTGGAGTTAGTGTTATATTGAAGAAGTTTTGATTGTCGGTAATCTTTTTCCAAAAACCTGAGGACAAGACAGTACAAACACATACTTATATGAAAATTAAATCATTTCAGTAAAACAACTTGAGGGTAGACAAAAATATCTTTGACATTCCTAGTTGATAGTTGAGTGATATAACTGACATATCGGATTGAAACCAAAATGTAAATAAAAAATTCGTTTAATATTTATAATTCTTCAATATCTTATTATTGGGCATACACCATACCCCTCCCTATTTTAGAAGAATCAACTTGACCCGATCCTTTAACCAGTTCTACATATCGGTTGAATCCATTTGCAGATTTCCTCGCGATTTTTTCACTCGCTCTCTGTTTAAAATATCGTAATAATTGTAATAAAATGCTCATTATGTCAGGAAACTTCGTACCTGGGCATGCTCGCACGTTTGTATTCTTACTCACGTTATTTTAGTCAGACGCCTTAGCTGCTACGGTTCGTATAATAACCATCAAACTTAGTTTTAATAGTCTATGCATGATATGCAATCTACCAACTATATAATCAAAATAGATTTAAAAAATATTATTTCCAAAAAATCTTCTTTTAAAAATACATCCATTAGTAAAATTCAATTACAATTATAGTCGCCTGCTACGGGCTAGTAAGGTGTCGCTCCGACCGACGCTTTTTGCAAATTTCTTTTTAATTCCACTTCGTGGTTTAATTACTTCTTAATTAATCCCATCTGAATTTTATTTCTGAAATATATAAACGGTTTTAAACGAAAAGTTTCATTAATTTGAGAAACTTGACTACAAAATTTGACGGCTTTGTTTCTTGTCTTGATAAAGGTGCGTGTTTGGAATTGTTATACTCGTTTTGTCGTGGCTCTCATTTCTTATCATACGGGTGCAAGCTGTGGAATTAACACTTTTCCTAGAGTTCTACAATTTCTATGCTCGAGGTTACAAAAAAAGGGGGGTAAACAGATATTTAATGTCTCGCAGAGATAATGACAACCACTTACCATAGTGACACCGTCTGTCCCTTTTCTTTATAGGAATGATAAAAATGAATTCTTGCTTTCTTGTATGTGGATATTTGGAGTAATTCAGGGAACAGACAGGCATTCATCGCAGCTTATATGTTTGTTACATAGAAGACAAACTGCAAAGGACTCGCCTATGTGGGTACGACCACGTTTTATGTAGACCGGCTGGTTTTTGCGCGTAAAAAGGTAAATGCGAAAAATGCTAGCTTGACGTCATGAAGGTGCATACCAATAGATTCAAATAAAGAATACTGAAGATAACGTGGAATGAAGAAGTATAAAAAGGAAGTCGGACCCCAAGAGTCAAAGCAAACGCTCCAAACATAATTAGGAGTTAACACTGGGATATTGATGACATACACAATGAGACGGATAGACGGATATTAAAACATCATGGTTTGCCTGTGATGCCCTAAAAATCATCAGCATTAACGCACATCACCCACATAAATGACAGTTACTAGGATAACAAAGTTAACCAGCAATTCAACGTCACTTGAAGCGGCGCAGTCCGCAAAGTTTGTTACCGAGACAATGAAACAGACATAACCCGTGGCCTGACGGGAAGTGTTTGTTAGCATCCTACGGGAGAAACTGTCCCACGTCCGCCGGAACGAAACCGGTGAATTATTGTCGCAAAACTGTGTCGGGAACCTTTGACTACTCTATGTTATTTAAGCCTACTGTTTCAAAGTTCAGGCCTACATTTATATTTTAGTGTGGAATGTTTGTTAATATTCCGTAGCACGTAAATATGACTTTTCAGATGTTTGTAACATACTTCCTCTTTACGACTCTGAAAGTGAACTAATTAAAATGAAATTTTATACGCATATATTCGTAGACATAGAAAATATAGTAGGAATGACAATAGTTGAATAAGAAACTTAGAAAATCTGTTATCTTACATAAATACAAATTCTTCATTCAGACCGTCTAAATCTCTTTTTCTTAAACCCCCATATATTCATCGGCATGTTATAACGGTTCAGCTGTATTGCGCTCGTTGCAAAAGAACTTTTAAAACCAAATTTGGTTTCACTAGCCACCTGCGCTCGCACAGCCCGACTTAACAAGTTTCGCCATCGACGGATACTTCAAGGAGAACATACATAACAGTTCGTTTTCTGTTCATGCAATCAAACTATGGAACGCCCTCCCTCTTGTAATCCGAGATAGTCCGTCGGAAAACATCTTTAAATTTGTCCTAATTAACTGATATACATATATATGTATGTATATCTGTATGTATTTTTATTATGTAAGTATTTATTTTCAGATAAATACTTACATAATAAAATTTTGGGCATGTGGAAAGAATGCATGATGAAAGACTGACTAAACAGATATACAATGCAAAAGTGGATGGATGCAGGAGTCGTGGAAGGTCACGACACACCTTCCATGATCAAATTGATCATGTACTAGCAGAAGATGATGTCAGGAGCCTTAAGAACAGACGAGCGTGCATGACAAGAGTTATGAATGTCAAAGAAGCAAGTGAGGTGTGTAAGAATTAAGCCTAAATGGCGCTCTGTTGTTCGTGCCTACCCCGCAAGGGAACTGGCGTGAAGTTATGTATGTATGTATAATAAAATTTTGTAAAATTTTAGATAAGTATAAGTACTTAAATAACTGAGCATTTAAACTTTAATGAACATAACCCCGCCTTTTATTTTCTCTCGCTAGATCGCTCCGGTTTTCTGGAAGAAAAGTCGTTTTAGGGTTAAGCTCGCTTCTGTACATCACCACTATTTTGTGTACAATTATTTAGTATGACATAGTACCAAGTAATAGAGCCAAGCTGGAATCATTCTCTTGACACAGCTCTTAGCGCCGGCCCGATAGGCGTGATAACATCCTCTCGGAGAGTATCGACGTGAAACAGCGTTAAGCTAATCGTGTTTCATACTGAGTTTCGATGGCCCACTTTTCCGCTCCTACTATATTTACCTATCCCATTACTCCTTTCTGTTCCCTCTATTCTATCCTCTTTATCCCACCTCCATCTTATCCCTCCTATCACTATTCCTCTATCACATTCTGGTATTGTAAAAGTCTATAGGCGACGGTAACTTTCCATTAGATCTGCCTGTTTGCCAGTCTAGCAATATTAAAAGTACTTTATTTTTGTTCGTTTTCTAAAGTCTTTCTATATTGTCTTTTTTCTTTCATCTTCTTCTCGCAATTATTTGAGGTCGGTAGAATATGTCTTTTCCTTCCTTACTCCTCTATTCTGACATGCGTCCTCTGTCACACCGCAAATCATCATATTATTCTTCACTCAATCCATCTATCTGTTTTTTGGTCTACCTTTACATCTGTACCCATTATTCTTGCAATGTAACATTTATTTTACACTAGCTGAGCCTGCGATTTCGTCGGCATGGTTTTTTTTCGCGGAACCCTTAAAAAGAAAATCAAAGCCTAGTTACTGTTTATAGTATCAGCTATCTGCCAGCGGCCTGGCGGCCTGTCGTAAGAGGCGACTAAACAACCCACAGCCAGGTGGTAAGGTATTTGCTCGACTGAATGGCGACCACCCCTGGTCTAGAGTATTTCGCCATAACAATCTTGTGTTTTGTTCCGGCATTAATGACCAGATTCCAGTCTCCTTTAAGAGAGCAGCAGCGCATTTGTAGCATCTTTGGTGTTGCAAATGTCCAGAGGCGATGGTAACCGCTTTCCATCAAGTGGGCCTTCTGCCTTTCTGCTGAACTTCTGCAATAAAAAAGAATAAGTCTCGTTAAAATCGGTCTAGCTGTTTCAGAGATTAGCTGGAACATCCAGATAGACCGATAGACTTAAGTTTTAAAAATTGATTTTTTTTATATAAGTACCGTATATACTTTCATATGCATATAGTAAAATGCTGTTACTTTGGCATTACAAACAGACACTTCAGTTATATTTATCTGTATAGATTCCTTTACCGTCAAAACGTAATAATTGTAAATATACGCTTATTAGATCAGAAAATCTACCTTACCTATGTCATTCGAATAAGCCGTCAGCCAATTGAAAAATAAATACTAACATAATATTATCCATTGAGTTCCTGTGCATTAAACCACCGCTGTGTTGTTTGTGAGCTCGTTTTTAAACGTCATAATGCATTGTTTTTGGGCCATTTATTATGGAGCCATCTTCCTGCCCTGTCTAACTTTTTGTCCACCTTGCACACGGCTTTATCATAATGTAACCCAAAAAATACTCCCGACGTACTGTTCGGGACCGGTGGTTTTTGGTGCATAATTATGAGGCTTTTTTAGCATACACAGTACTGGCTTACCCCAAAGTGGTTTATTACATATGTAAATATATTTACTTTTTGCAAAATGTTATGCCAGGATAGCAAAAACCTTTAAGGCATATCATATTTTATTTTCATGCACCACTTGTTAAAACACACAGCCTCATTCAGATTGTAGGACTGTGACTGATGCCTATGAACATAGTTCTTGCGGCTTCTGGATACTTTATATTTCATTAAGCAGCTAAGTTTCCTGTACTAACCCAAACTTATTGCTTAGGAATATTGAAAATCTTATAACTCTTATACTCTTATATCAAATTGCTCAATTTAAGAAAAAAATAAATCCACACAGCTAAACATCATCCTTCAATTTTATATCAAAAAGGATAATTAAAAAAACAATCAAAATTTCTATTTATTGTTTTGATATTAAAAAAATAATAATATGTTTTTTTATTTAAGTCATTAGTAACGAGATATTTGCTTCCAACTTTTAAACTACGAAATATTTTCAAGGAAAGTTGAATTGAAGATTATCTGTCGAGTGGTTTTTGAGATATGGGTGTTAGATTATTGTACTATTGTACCGAGTTAGGTTACTAATTAAATATATTAAAGTGTAGTTGTGATTATTACGCAGCTTAGTGAGCAAACGGGGCAACGAAACATTCTTTCTCCGGATTTGCTCCGATGCACATGTCGTAACGCTTTTATGAGTATTTTCGGTGAAATTATTTTTTATGATTTCTTAGCGCAATGACTAAAATAATAAATATTTGTCACCTCTACGAAAGATTTTTTTGAACATGGACTCACACACACTTACTAGATTTTGTTGTTGTAATTAAAAACAGTATCTATGTTTGCGCGTATATGATGCAATACTGGCTATAACAGGTTCTATATAAAACTGTACAGAAAATTATGCGATCGAAAATGTAGGCACGTTCTTGTCTATAATTTAATATGGAAATTTGTTGTAATAATCAACAGCATGTTGGTTACGCCTTTCAAATTAATTAACAAGGGACTCGTTAATCGTATGACTAATTACCAACACGTACACACGTTCCATCCCTCTAATCAGCTCACAGACGATATATACCTACTTTTATTTGAAACTATGAAACTTTCTATTAGCTCCAAAGGACTATGGCTAATAATAGTAATTTTAAATTAAATGAATACATTTATTTTAATTTATACATTTTTATTAGTAAAGTAGACGACCCAATTTCTGGTAAGTGGTTATCGTCACTTAGAAAACAACATGAGATTAAAGATTGTACTAAAACCTATTAATAGTAATTCCATAATAGTATGATAAATATTTTCTGTAGTGTTATCTATATCTGTTATGCCTACTAAATATGATTATATTTAATAACATTATTTAGTATAACGAAGCTGGGATATTCTTATTAATTATTTTTTCTAAACGAATGAATGGATACTTGTCAATCCTAACTTGACTCCTGCGCAGTAGCCAGTATTTGGGTCTAAGTGGAAGTGAGGTACGTGGAGCAAGGGGCATGCGCAAGCGTAGCCATAGCAACGGGGCGACGCCAACTTCCACTCAGTTACCCTCATAGCTTATTAGATAAGTCACTCTCCGTCTCCTTCGGCTTGTGCACACTTCTTGAATGTACCTATGCAGACCTCCATTTTTGTTCAAGTTAGCTTCCCGAACTACATCAAGTCATACCTTACGCATCCCAGTCTCTTCCAATATCGTGGGTTTAAAACTTGGCCGGTGAGATTCTGCTGACTGCACACGTGGTGGTAATTAGCTAGACATATTACTGTGGAGTTTCTTACCACGTCTTTTTAAATATGCGTACGTAAAGCAAAATGCTGATTTAATTCTTAATTTATGTATCACTTTTATAAAATGTACTTCATCAGAATTACTGCGTTTTATATATAACTAGCGGTTTCTACAGACGTTGTACGGCCCTGAAAAAAAAATCTAGAACCCGTTTCCAGGGCCACCTTCCGGGTCTAATTGTGAATCTAAACTATCACTGGACTCACTCAAACACTATTTTCTTTACACGTTGGGTTACATTATTGAAGTTTTAGTAGGGATTTCAATTTTGTTCTAATAATCAATATAACTTATATTAATCTGGGATAATGTAGAAATCTAATGGTGAAAGAATTTTCAAAATAGGTCCAGTAGTTTTTGAGTTTATTCGTTACAAACATACAAAAATACAAGTCTTTCCTCTTTATAATATTAGTATGGATAACTTTGAATTTGAGTACTTTGTACTGTAGTTTATAACTTTGTTTGATATAATATAGTAGTCAGATCCTTTGAATTAGATGTACTTATTTAATAATGTCATTTTTTATCAATGGAATAATTTTTTCTTTTATAATTAAATACATACATACATAACTACACGCCAGTTCCCTTGCGGGGTAGGCATGAACAACAGAGCGCCATTTAGGCCCATTCTTACACACCTCACTTGCTTCTTTGCCATTCATAACTCTTGTCATGCACACTCGTCTGTTCTTAAGGCTCCTGACATCACCCTCCGCTAGTACACGATCAATTTGATCATGGAAGGTGTGTCGTGGCCTTCCACGACTTCTGCATCCATCCACTTTTGCACAATCAAATAATCTAGTTATAATGAGATACTTAAAAAGCTAGAATAATAAGTACTAGAAACTCCTCGGTACATGAAATGGAAGATTACGCAGGCACAGCTGTAAGAAAAACCATGGGTTTGTGAGAAATAGATAACACCGAGTCTATTTAAAAATAAGACAATCAATATTCAAACAACTGGCCACAACATGAATGAACCCCACACGTACATTCGGGCCTAATACCAAAATCTACCCCACACGTAGGTACTGCACAGTGTAATCTGGCGTAGGCGTCGCATCCGTCACGATCATGCCCTCCCGTCCCGCACGCGTCCCGTCTCCGCAACGACCGCGTCATCTGTCAACTGCCTATTGATTTACACGACTATCCATGTATGAAGATCGGCCGATTTTGTGTGTTTGCACCATAGGAATTATTTAGTACTCAAGCGTTTCGGATCAACAGAGAGTATTTAAAATGGTTTAAGGATTCTATATGACCAGTTTTTTTTTCATTTTAAAAGGCTACGGAACCCTTTTAAAATGAAAAGAGCAGCCATTATATAAATAACAAGATACTTATGAAATCGTCATGTCCGTCTTTCTATCCGTTTGTTTGTTTACCTTTGAATGTCCCAGTTATTATTCTCCAAAACTTCTGGCTGTAGAAAAATGTGCCTGTATAAATATAAATTAAATGCACCGTTAGTCTATAGCGCCAAAGTACTGTACTTGCTCTTTTAAATTAATTTTGGAAATAACTGAAAACGCTCAAAAAGAATGGTCGTTAAACAACCTAATTGATCTAAAGGCACCTTGGTTATAATGTGTATTCCATACAAAAACACATTGAAAATATATTTAGAATTTTTAATTTATTTGTTTTCGTAAACGTAGTATAGGACGACCTCCAGCATGGTGGACCGACGACGTGTGTTACGTCGCCGACAGGGGCTAGAGGAGGAAGGCGGGAGACCGGAATATGTGGTGCGGACTTGGGGAAGCTTACGTCAAGCAGCGGATATTGATTGGCTGAAGAAGAAGTTATGTTTGTGGACCATTCGAATAAAAATCCCCATTGATATCCTTGTAATCTTATACTTGACACACAATGACAGCTTAAATCATAAATGTAACAATATTAAACAGTACTCGAGTCGAGGTGCGCTGTTAGTAGCAAGTAGACATGCAAGATGGCTGACGCACACGTATTGTGTTACCACTCTGAAAACTACAGTAGCCGGCCTGGGTACATGGTCCAACGCCACAAAGTTTTCGTTTGAATAATGTCAATTTTGTTAAAATCAATATTTTGTGTCAAGGTGATCTTTCATCACAAAATATATTACAATGAGAAAATGCACTAAAATAGGGTAACAGTAACAGTTACAAACAGTTAACCAGATAAATAGCGAACACGCTGGCGTCAGACACAGACATTCGTCACGTCGCGGTGTTGTCCGCTTCTGGCCTGTCACGTCCGGGCCTGGCGTGCCATCGATTTCGCATTAGCCACCTTTCGCCAACTCCACGTGGTCTTTGTTTTAACCGGAAAGAATTGTTACAATTCTTGACTGATTGGTTTTCTTTTACTGGTCATTAGGTTTTTGTTGGTGATGAATGGGAATATTGCATTTCGCTTTGAGAACAGTCATTTACTCCAACATGAATTAGGATAAAGTAAATCCGTGGGTATCAGTCTACGCACAGTGATAGGCTCCGTGGTAATAATGAACTTCATACATACATACATAACTTCACGCCAGTTCACTTGCGGGGTAGCACAAACAACAGAGCGCCATTTAGGCTTATTCTTACACACCTCACTTGCTTCTTTGACATTCATAACTCTTGTCATGCACGCTCGTCTGTTCTTAAGGCTCCTGACATTACCTTCTGCTAGTACACGATCAATTTGATCACGGAAGGTGTGTCGTGGCCTTCCACGACTTCTGCATTGTATCCATCCATGCATCCATCCACTTTTGCATTGTATATCTGTTTAGTCATTCTTTCATCATGCATACTTTCCACATGCCCGAACCACCGGAGCATTCCTTTCCTTACCTTCACCCCGACACTCTCTTTCAGATCAACTCTCTCTCTTACTTCGGTATTACGAACGCGGTCCGCGAGCGTCACTCTACTTTCATGCTCTCTCTTCCATACCCAACTCTCGCTTCCATACGTGAGCGTAGGTACCAGCACCGCGTTGTGTATGGCAAGCTAGGCCTTCTGGCTGAGGTTCTTAGCGCCTAGAAGTTTACTTAACGCTCCATTCAAACTATTCCCCAAATTCACTCTTCTTTCTATGTCAGCGGTGTACCTTCCATCCCTGCTAAAAGCACATCCAAGATATACAAATTCACTCACTTGCTCCAGCATAACATCATCGACCATTATCCTTGCATTCGTTCTGGTTTCTTCTCTTTCAAACACCATAACCTTTGTTTTCTTCGCATTCAAATGTAAGCCTCTCGCCTGACAGTCATCTTTCATCATTGTGACTAGTGTTTGCAGTTCTGATGGCGATTCGGCTAAAGGACGGCATCATCCGCATAAAGCAAGGTGCTTACAACTAGATCACTCATCCGCACCCAAACATCCATCAATCTTATTCTCTGGAGACAATCGTCCAGGTATAGGATGAACAGCAAAGCACGCAGCCCTGCCGGAAGCCAATATTGACGTCAAACCAGGGCGACAAGCTGCCATCCACCCGCACGCATGCCATACAGTCCTCGTAAGTGGACTGCACAGCACGCATCAATTGGCCATTAATCCCATACCCGGGCAATATAGCCCAGAGGTCCTTCCGCACAACCCTGTCAAATGCTTTCTCCAATCCAATGAACTTTAAATTACATATACATACTAGTGGGCCCGGCAGACGTTATCCAGCTCTGAAAAAAATAAAATCTAGAACACGATCCCAGCGCAGAATCTAAATTACCCCGGGACTCATTCAAATACACACAAAACATTTCATCAAAATTCTGGCATCCGGTTCCAGTGCAACCTACTGCATCCAATTGTAAATCTAAACTATCCCGGAACCCGTACGAACATACATAAAACGTATGTTCAATGATATACACGAACATAAAGATACCTAGTGGTTAGCCTTAATTTTTATTTCTTCCTGTAGGTTTGCTACACTAGTGTGTAACGATCATATAGAACCTTCTGCTTAATTGCATCTATATCAAGGGATGAAAATATGTTTCAAGAGACATTTCTAAAATTTGTCAGAAGAAGTTCAAAGTTTCAAGTGACCCGGTAAAAAATATTATTAATAAAGTACGTACATATTTTAAAAAGGAGAATACCTATACATTGGAATTGTAAACGACATTCTTTATATTTTATTAAGTTCAGACATTAGTATAAAAGAACTGATTATGTTTAAATCTCTCTTAAAATGTCGCTTAAAACATGTAGCCTTTCACTCCTCGATAGAGATTTACTAGTTTTTGACCAACTTTAAAAAGACTGTATGATTTGTTGTATGCGTGTTACACAATATCTCTGTCAATTTTGCACCGATTTTCATATTTTTTTCTTCAAAAGAGTATATACAGTTCTGAGGTGGTCCAATTTTCACCAAATCAAATGGATCCTAGGGAAATAGACAGCAACCCTCGAATATTTTAGGCACGTAAAACATGATTTTAATTGTTTTCTAAAGCTATTCAAATATTTGCGTAACTAAAAAGTAGAAAATAACACAAATCCAACTTCAAAAGTAACAAAAAGCAATAAATAAATATTTTCCTGAACATCTTGAAATCGGTACAAACATATTTAAGTAAAACAGAAAGAACAACAACTTTTCAAAATATAGTAATTTTTATTTTTTTCTTTTAGTAGTAAATATTTTCTGTTTTGTTTTTTACTTATTTTTAAAGTCGGTTTTGTTTTTTCTTATTCAAAATAGCTGTCATATACATACCTAGATAGATATGATATGACATTTTATAAAGTTTCAATTTTTGCCAAAATTGCTACAGGACCCTAAAAAGTGGTAAAAAAATTTCGACATTGAATTATTGTAGACACATCTAAGTCAAACCAATTAGCATGAACAAACAACACGTTCCCTACGCTACGACATACATAATTACGCTACGATACAATATCGCGCTACGCTACAACGTATTACGCTACGCTTATAATGTAGGTACATGTAAATGATGGGACGAAAGCAATTACAGGCCCGACGAGGCGGTTGATTGAAATTAAACAACACCCGATTGCCCGTCTAATGAGTTATTAGATTCGGTAATCATTCTGTTGTATACGAAATCTCGGTAACGTAAACAAGTCAGGATTTGGCAAAGTACATAAATCTTATTCACAATATAAATGAGAAAGTTTCTGAGGATAGACGGGTGTTTATTATTCTTTCATGCAAACATTACTGAACGTATTTTGATGAAATTTCATACTACTTTACAGTAAGTAACACATACATACAGTACCGCAGAACACATAGGCTATAATTTAATTGTTTACATTGGACTAAGCATAATTCAAAAGTTTTTATTTAAAATAAGTTCCACTGGAGAACACTTGGATTATAAGTTAATATTTAATTTTACTTACTATTCTATGTACACCGCTTCGCAACCTGTTATTGCCAGAACACGTCTAGCTAAAAACTGCTTTTCTTTGTATTTCAGAAATATCATATATAATTAATATAGTGTTAATAACATTTGTTATAAGTAATGCCACTTATTTACAGGTTTTATGTTTATTATTAGGATATAAAAGCAAGCGGGCGTAGTAATGAATGATCATTCTCACTTCGACTTTGGCCGCATGCACATATCATGGTGGCTCTCTAGAGTGGCTAATTGAGCGACAATTAATATTTCTAATTAATTGTACTTTAGGTCACCATTCTTCGTTCAGTATATGTTTTTTTTGTATAGATCTCACACTGTCAATACACATGTGTTAATCCCACGTGCACGAATTTACAAGTGTAGCTGGTTTATTCATAAATAAATGACGTATCTTCAACCGGCGTTAGTCATATTTTATAGCAGTTTTGGTTAGTTTGTTGTTATTATCCTTTCTCCTTAGGTTTGCTTTATATGGTTAATCTATCTGAATATGTCATAATTAAAAGTGTAGTGCTATCGCGATGGAATTATGAAGCTTTTCATAGTTACACGTTCTATTTCACGGATGCCATTCCCAGTATTCTTATTCTATGCCAGTAAGTAAGCGTGTAATTCGTGATAGCTTAGTGCTTTAGACACCCGCGTCCATTCTAGTGTCATGAGATCAAATACTGACTGGACAGTACCCAGCAATTATGTCAGCTACCTATGGTATAATATATATCTTTTTCGAGTTACCAAGTGCTTACGTTTAAAGAAGACAATATGCGGAAATCTGTACATCTGTACATCGAGATGTAATCCCATATATATCTGATGTGCCAAACCCGCCAATCAGCATTGCAAAAGCGTGCATAGAATACCATCCATTCTCAATCAAATGTGTAGGTTCGAGCCGAAAAATAGGTAGGTAGCTCTTTATTGTACAACAAAGCATAGACAAACAGAATATGAGAGTGAGTGAAAAATACTTTACGACTTTTTCTCATACCTACTAATAAAAAAAACATCAAAATTGGTTAGACAGTTTCGGAGTAGATTTGTAGAATACAAGATTTATTATTAGTTATTTCTGTCAATTTATATCTTTAAAATGTAGTAATGTGCAAGAAATAAATGTATTATTAGACCTTAATTATTCGTAATCTTTCAGATTAAGAACGTTAAAACAGCTTACCTTGGTACTTTTTCAGTGTAGTAAAGGTGGTGGAAAATGTATACACCTTACTAAAACAAACGGGAGCTGAGAGCCTGCAGACACCTGTGGAAACCTACCGGTTTTCTCACGATATTTCCTTGCACGACTGCAGACAGGTTTATATCTCGCCAACGCCTTATATATAACTTTATAAATTACCTTCGAAATGGGTATTTGTGGAGCACGACTTGAATTTACTATTCTTTTAGTTTAGAGCGAAATGTGAAAAATATTTGTGAAATCGGTGAAAAAGGCGATCGTCCTGACATTTATGGTTCCGTAGGTATGTTGGAAAAAAAATACGGAATACTTATAAATCCGTAATTTATATCCATCATCTGTCCATCTCTATGTATGTCACAGATATTTTATCTAAATAACTTACCCTTTTAGAGATGAAATTTGATAGAAAACTTAATGTCTTAAACTTAATAACTTAAAAACTTTCTATCCGTGCAGGAACGGAGAAACAATACAATTTCCTGCGGCCGGGCGGCCTGTCGTAAGAGGCGACAAAACAACCCACAGCCAGATGGTAGGGCATTTGCTCGACTGGATGGCTACCACCCCTGGTCTAAAGTATGTCGCCATAACAGCCATGAGTTGTGTTCCGGCATTTGTGATCAGGGTCCAGTCTTCCTTTAAGAGAGCAGCAGCGCATTTGTAGCACCTTTGGTGTTGCAAATGTCTATAGGCGATGGTAACCGCTTTCCATCAAGTGGGCCATCTGTCTGTCTGTTGAGCTCCTGCAATAAAAAAAAACTTAATAAAACTGTTTTAAGTGTGGTATTTTATTTGGTTTTTATTCCGAAGACGGCCAATATTTTGCAGGCATGATTACGAAAACAAAACTGTGTTACTTTTTAATAAATGACCCAAAACGAGTCTTGGCCTCTGAAATGAGAATTCGCTACTCTTTTCTGTTTACCAGTCATAAGTTTAACTCGCACAGATCAGCCTCCACTACGTCAGCCCAGCGATATCTGGGGCGACCTACCGGTTCCCGTCCTGTTGGTCGGCCCAGACAAATATTTTTAACGCACGATTCACCCACATTTTATCTAGGTGGCCAAGCCAGCGCAAGCGATGTGCCTTGCTCTCATCTATTATATTGGAATCATCCACCATCATTTGGATTTCTCCATTTTGACGGATCTGCCAGTTGTCATCGTATCCCCGTGTTGGTCTGAGGATCTTTCTTAAGGCTGCGTTTTCACTGACGCAGAGCTGGATGAAGTGCAGAGGAGCATACCTTGAATTGGCTAATCAGTGTTCTAAATCTCCACTCGGCATCAGTGGAAACAGTGTAAGTGGAGCGGACTTTCAATTAAAATATATGAACGAGCAGGCCTGAGCCAAACAGAATGAAGTCGACCAGGCTGTGGTGCCGAACGGATGGCACGAAACGGAGGGTAGTGAATAATATGCGGTAATTACTTCTACTTCCTCTGCTTCCGAATCTTCTTCTAATAGAGATAGATGTAACAGCGCTATTCTTTTCTTTACCAGCAACATGGCGTATGATTTCGATTTACGTCGCTATTTCTTCAAATCAAGTCTTTCTTTCTTTCATCTCTCCAAGATATTGAATTTGACTGATACGGGTTAATGCAGCTCTGGTCTGCTCAGCTTCCCTCCGCGTCAGTGGAAACACAACCTAGGATTTTTCTTTCAGGCACTAACAGCTTATTCTCCTTCTTTAAGTTTCTTAATAACTTTTTTATGTTAATTTTATATTGTTAAAGGATTATAGGTAGATTACTATAAAATTGGTAAGCATTAATTAATTAATTAATTACGGCTGCTTTATTATATGAGTTTATAATTTATTAACGACCCGGCGCGGTTACACTCGTGCTCTGTCCCGCTCCCATGGTATATATCGTCATGTTATATAGCCTATGATACTCCCTGTTAACGTAGCTTTTGAACAGTAAAAGAATTTTTAAAATCGGTTTAGTAGATTCAGAGATTACCCCTACAACGTCACAAACTCACAATCTTTACCTCTTTATAATATTTGTATAGATATAATATATTATTTAACTGGGGAGACAGTCTAATCCAAATTCATAGTGTGCCTTATTTGCTCTCCTGTAAGCTCTATGAGTCAGGATTTTAGTATATTAAAGTATTTTTTTTACTTTATCAGTTAGAAGTAAGCTGTTCACAAGACTTCACTTACACAAACATGGAATTTGAGTCTCACAAAAAAACCTTTTTTTACGAAAAAGGTATTTATAACTTTATTCATCTCTGTTATTCTTGTTGTAATCGCTCAAATACCAGTCCTAGATGTGTTCTATCTTCAATTCTACCGATGGACCTGTGCATTCTTTAACATTTTATCCCAAAGCTTTCGCTGTGCAAGCGGTTTACTTCTGGAACTCTATGCCCGTATATGTCAGAAAAGCTTTATTTAAACAATCCATCAAAAGCCATTACCTTAATTTACAATTAAGTATATTATTTTATTCGTTTTATTCTGTTAACTATGCTTCTTGCTGTCCACATTTTGCTGTTCTTACTTTATTTTATTTTTAGTCAAAAATAAAATGTTATTTATATATGTAAGTGTATACACATATTTATTTTTGTACAACGTTTTTATTTAAGTTAAAAATGCAATGTTGTATTGTAGCATGTTCTATAAACAGAATAAGACTTTGAATGATTAAGTAAATAAAATTCATGAACAGGTAATTGCTAACGCCCTAAAAAAGGACAAAATCACTTTCTCATTTATATTATTATGTTAGTGCGGATTACAGTATTCAATGGTCTTTGTTACTTACTTAATTAAAGTGCCTCTTAACGGCAGTCCGGCCATTTCTCCAATACATTCACATCCTCCTTAATTCTTTACGAAATCACTCCATTCGTTCGACTCAATTTATTGGTAGTTTAAGAGCGCCCATCACACCGTGCAAGTTTAATTCAGGCAATAACGCGCGCATAAATCCCGATGTCTCGTATACATCAAGCCGTGAGACGTGTCTGCCGCCGGCCACAACGTAGACGGCTATAAATCCAGACGCTGTATGTATACAGAACATTCTGCGACGCATCCGAACGACGTATTATGCACAAGTGTTCGCCACGGTGTGATATGAAGTTTCGGTTGTTTGTTGTGTGTGTGAAGTGTGTGTTTTGTTTAATACGAGAAAAGCAAAGTAGGACAATAATTTAATCTCAAGGAGGTCTTAGTGCCGTGCTAGACTACAATTAGCTGCGAGTCTACATTATGTAACAACAAAATACAACATTAGTTTAATATATTAAAGTTGTATAATTACTGGTACCTAGATTATTACAGCTGTGATTTTCATTATACTAATTAAGCTTGGGCCCTACAATTCATTTATCAAAATATTGCTATTTCTTTACTGTGATAAATTTCTTTATCAGTCACAACATCATTTTAATA
The DNA here is from genome assembly GCA_019925095.2 of Dendrolimus kikuchii. NCBI lineage: Eukaryota > Metazoa > Arthropoda > Insecta > Lepidoptera > Lasiocampidae > Dendrolimus > Dendrolimus kikuchii. The sequence continues at coordinate 8,186,946 of CM034401.1, forward strand.
ATATTATGTCGTTTAGGATGTTTTGTACATTGGTCATCATGCCAACTTAATTCGCATTTATTTTGTACATATATAGGTATTTTCCCTAAGTGTCTATGTATGTCACTAGTAACTTTGGATGTATTACAATCATATTTATAATACGCTTGCAGAATGTCACATAAGGAGATGGCATGGTGTCACAGCAATTGCCACATGACAAATAGGTGTCGGCACCAGACGTATATTATTCTACGCTGTACGACAAATCATAACGCTTACGACTACTTAGTCATATGCAAGTTGACAATGTATGATTAACTTACGACAATACTGAGAGTTATTATACCTTTTTATGAATTCTGAGATAAATCACAGAAACGAATTTTGTAAACTTTTAGTGTGTTTATCTCTCTATTTATTTATATACATACGTATTATTATTAGGTGATGTCAGGAGCCTTAAGAACAGACGAGCTTGCATGACAAGAGTTATGAATGTCAAAGAGGCAAGTGAGGTGTGTAAGAATAAGCCTAAATGGCACTCTGTTGTTCGTGCCTACCCCGCAAGGGAACTGGCGTGAAGTTATGTATGTATGTATGTATGTATGTATTATTATTACATACATACGTATGTAACAGCGATTTTTTTGATAGCTACATATTTAACATGTAGAGAAGATGTATTTATTCTATAAATTAGCTCGCTACATAAGGGTGCAGTGAAAAAAAAAATAGAAATTGCCAGTACACTTTCTATCTTAAAAATAGTAAGATTCAATCCAACATACTATACGACCTTTATTACCCCTTAAAACTAATAAAATATAACTTATTCTATTTGATACATCAAAAACTTCAAAATACAAAACGTTTAATTTCAATTGTTAAAAGAAGCTCACTATATTTCGATTCCTAACGACAATCCAATATCCGATTCAGTTAGCAAACATAGATACGTAACAGAGATCTTAATTCCGGTTAATCCGGGTAAGAAAGCAAGTCTCGTAAGGTGGACACAGTGCACGTGGACTAGGATACGTGGTTCGAATACTTGCAATGTGTACGGATATAAGAGTAGCGTTTTATCTTTCTATGTGTTTTTTTAACTCGACAAAGAAATTGCAAGACTGCTGTTTGATAACAACTTTAGTCTTTATAACACAAAAGCAGTTGTTCATCAAAACACTTTTTTATGCACATCGCAGCCCTCTAGATTTAGTAGCAGCGTAAAAAGTCATGACTTTATAAATAGCAAGTTGATAGATAGATAACACTTTATTATACATCAATACAATAATGAACTTAAAGACTAAAATTTTATCTAGTTATGTATAAAGGGCGGTTTTATCGCTAAAAAGCGATCTCTTCCAGACAACCTCAGGAATGAATTGAGATGATAATGGCGATGGTAGTATACGTAAAATATAGTACGAACTACTTAAATTTGATTATTTTTAAACAGTAATTAAAATTATTTTGATGTAATGTCTTGAAAGCAAGATAAAAATATGATATTTCAGCGTCCACTCTTTTATATGAAAAATACCTAAATATATATAGATATAGATTTATATAAAAATCAATTGCTGTTCGTTAGTGTCGCTAAAACTCGAGAACGGCTGAACTGATTTGGCTAATTTTGGTTTTGAATTATTTGTGGAAGCCCAGGGAAGGTTTGAAAGGTGACTAAATATGAAAAAAAATGCTTCGAATATAATAAAAACAACAATTTCGCTTTCCCTTAGAAACTATTCTTATCTGTCAAACATTTGATGTTCATCCCGTCGTTTAGAAATCAATTAATTTTAAAAGTCGTTCAGAAATTCAATTAAATTTAAAAGTGAAGTTTCGTTTCATTTTTTTGGTTTTGAATTTCAAACTTTTGATGTTCGTTCTGGTTAAGGTTTGACCAGATTTTTTAATAAAGTTGAAACATTCTGCAATTATCATTCAGCTTTTTTATTTATTGATTCTGAGGCGGTACGAAGTTTGGCGGGCCGACTAGTTTTATATAAATTATTACAACAATACCACCATAAAAATTGTAAAATATTTAAGTAATGAAAATAAGTTATAAATACATTAATATAATCTATTTTACGAATCGTTGCCAGAGAGAAACGTGCCCAGAAGGCTGGTTGCATTTTCACGATGCAAGGCAATGCTGATTCTTTGCGCGAAATACGAACCAGCCTTCCGATCAGAGATGGCATCATAGAGTTTGTTTTAAATTTTATTTGAAGAAACTATTAGCCGATGGACCCCACGAACCTAAACTTTCAACGCCAAATGGCACAAATATGTAACCTCTTCCTAGGGTTCCATAGTAGCGCCAATTGAGATCTTAAGCTGTTGAAGCAGCATTACTAGCCCCTGACTTAGTCTTTTGAAGATAGAACGAAAATAATAATATAATCTTATTAAACACTACATTACGTCGTTTTTATTATTAATAAATTGGTACGTCTAATAAATAAAAATCTAGAACCTGGTTCCAGCGCCACCTACCGGGTCGAATTGTGAATCTAAACCACCCCGGGGCCCACTCAAACACATAAAATTACTATCAAAATTGTAGAACTCGATTACAACGCCCAGTATTTTGTTTAGATTGATGGGTTACATTATTGAAGTTTTAGTAGGGATCCCTAATTTTTATATAACCTAATTAATCAGGGATAAAGTAGCATTCGAATAGTGAAAGATTTTTTGAAATCGGTTCAGTAGTTTTTGAGTTTTCGTTTCAAACATACAAATCTTTCCTCTTTATACTATTAGTGTAGAATAGACTATGCAAGAGAATAAATAAATGAATGATATTGCATTATATAAATTGTATGATGTCAGAGAGAAGCGTGCCCAGTGCCCAAGATTTATGTGTTTATCTCTTTTTAGTGTCGCTTTTTCGTTTCATCGAATTTCAAATCACAATGATTCAAAGGAAGTTTCATTTCAATAATAATAACTCTGTTAATATCTCTTTTCATTCTATCTATTTATTGCCCATAAACCTTATATAACTATGATGAATAAGGGAGTATACTATAAAACAGATTAAAAAATATATATATTCCAATTTTTTTCTTGGCTAAATTATTCTAAGAACACAAAGAGGAAAGAAATTAATAGTCTGTCATTTTATTGTATGACAGGTCCTTAAAACTTTTCGTAGACAAAATAAAATTAAGGCAGAATGAAAAATTTTCTCTGGAAATTCAAATTTCAACTGTCACGGGCGAAGTAGATTAAACTTGGACGTTTTGTTATTTTAAATTGACTTTGAATTGTTAGGCACATTTATAAAAACTGGCAACAGTAAGTAAATTCTACTTTCTTTGTCATTATAATAGGTAGACAAACACACACAATCCCCAAGATAAGCAAGTTAAGCTTGTGTTATGGCTAATATACAACGGCCCACTCGGGGACCCAGACACCCAGACCACAGTAATTATCGGATAGCTCGTTTGCGAAATTTATCATGCTAGGAATCGAACCCGAAGCATCCGTGTTCGGCTCGGCTGGCTAAGACTTAGCCCACTCAACCACAGAGATCAACACTCAAAGTAGTCACGAGGCCGACTTTGACAAAAACTAAAATAGTATCATCAGAGTTTTGAATAATCAATTACTGTTGTCGGGAATCGAATCGTCTGTTTAAAAACAAACCACACCTGTATTGTGTATTACAGCACCAAATCATAGTGTAGCTTGTCAGAATCAATTTCTGTGATTGAATGACAAACGGAAAAACAAAGGTAAAGGGATGTTTTTGAACAAAATGCTCCATTTTCAATACATTAATTAAACCTCACCTCATTTTATGTAATTTGGAAATGATGAAAATTATTCTATTTTTGATAGGAATCTATAAATTCATATTCAAAATGCACGTTATTCTACCCCAATCAATAAAATTAGTCAATAAATAGTCAATCAGTCAATAAACATTAATTGTGTTCCAATGAGGTGCGGTCAAATAACTAGCGTAGTTTGATGTTTAATTAATTTAAGGAAAATAGAACATTTTGTTTAAAAACAACCCTGTCTCTTGATTTGCCGTTTGACATTCCTCCACAGAAATTGAGCCTTACAAGCTGCACTATGATTTGGTATATTAATGCAGGATATGTTTATTTTTTCAAAATTTATTTAGTTTTCATCAAAATCGGTATCGAGGCTCCTTTGAGTGTTTTTTGCTATTTAGCATAGTTTAGGATTTGACCCTAAAGTCCACGTAAAAAATTCAATCAGTATATTTATGTTTACATATTTGATACTTAAAAGCAACTCAAATTAGTTGAAAACAGTGAAATTAGTTGCAAAAAATGGAAGAAAAAAAGGTTTTCATTAATGTACTTTTAGGTTGTGTTAAAAAGGAACACCATTTAAGCACAAAAGCTGTTAAAGGCAAAGAAAGGCATTCGTTACAATACAAAGAGACAGCTCAACAAAGCTGACGCTAAGTGAATAAGTGAATAGTTAAACTCTCATAATATTTACATAAACTGAACATTAAACGGTTGGTTTAAGGTAAAGAATTTAGCGACTTTCAAAAGGGAATTTCAATGTGCTGTTCACGATCAATGGTTAATAGTAATTTTAATTTCAAGTAGTTTTCTATTTAAAAACAGTAGATATAAAATATATATATTTTCATGTAATTCCCAAAATAGTTCAAACTCCAAGCAAGATAAAATATTATATAAAATTATTTCATTTAGTATTAATTGTATAAAAATTATATTTGCGTTGAAGTGAAAAAAAAATGATTTAAATTGTATAAATTATTATTATTATCAAGAAAACTGCGGATTTAGAATTAATCTAGGTTTTCTTACGGGTTTATTTTAAGGTGTTAAAATTCCTCTTAAGCCAGCAGCATATTGGTAGCACTTCTGCTATTGCAAATGTCCATACGTGATGGTACGCTCTTTCCTATGACATGGTTTGTTATTCTGTCAGCTATACTTATGCAATGAAAAAGAACCTTAGCACAAATCGGTATTGGAGTTTAAAATTAAGCGAGGACAGATTATTTCGCTTATAACATCATTCATTCCTGAAACCCAAGAACTGAAGACTAGGCAGTAACTAGTATGGTACATACGTTTATTTTTGCTCAAGTAGTTAAATTAGTAGTTACTCTTAGAACCTCAAGTAAACCTTAGAATTTTGGTAATCTGATACAAAATCTGGCCAAATAAATAACCATGAACTCATTTATAGAATAAATTGCAACAGAAACAGAACAGAATTTGACTTAGACCGTTGAATTTGTGTAATAATTTTTTAAATACTTTTTATGTATATTTTTTATTAAAATTAAGAGGCTGTAGTCGCTTCTGCTCAACACTTACACTATAAAAGTAACGCGAAACGACAGCAGCGTATGGTTCGTGGTAAATGAACCAAAAAAAGAAATACCTAACCAAGAGGCACATTGATCGAGCACTCCCTTTGATGTGCCAACCCTCGATATGACTGTGAATATGTAATCAGATATTAGAATATTGCCAGCTAAATTCCGTGTAATTGTATTTGTATCGAGGCTCTATTGTTGTTATGCTGTTTCATCGTTATCAGCGATTTTCTTTTATTAGTAAAAACGTGTGGGTAACGTCAATATATTGCTGGTATGAATGAAATAGGAATTCATTATGCAACATCTCTGCCAAGTTGTTATTTTTAACCTTATAGCAGCAATTGATTTTGTCGTACTTTGTGTCAGTTAGTATACAGTAAAGATACAGTTTTGAATTTACTTTCCAATTATTTTAAGTAACTAGTAAATGTCAATTTGTTCATACTGAATTTTGAATGTTCTTTTATAATCGTACTTTTAACTCTTCGAGTTTGACAGCATTAACATTTTTTTTCGTGTCTCGCTTTATTTATTCTTAATATTGGTTAGAGGTGAACGGAGGATTTTCCAGAGAATCCCGATTGAAGTGTGTTGTTGTACGGTATAATAACCTAATTCATGAGAGTTAAGGAAAGATTCTAACCAAAGTAAAAGTCAAAAAGTTTTCCTAAAATTCTTATTGTTGCACGCAAATATCGTACTGAAGTGCAAATGCTTCACATCTCAAATTTTGCCTAATATAAAAATAAAATAAAATAATTTTAGCGTATTCTACTGTTAGTAAAATTACGCTGCAAAGCATTAATTAACATAACATTTCTTGAAATTTATAGCCCCCATGAAAGTACTTAAAGTGATCAAGAATGCTAAAGTTACAGAGTTACTCTATAATTAAGCCGTTAGATAATTTTCAAGCATTGCTTTCTGAAGGTTACAAAACAATCTTACAACAATTAATTAGCGTTATATAGAAAATTTATTACAAGCCGTGGTAGCTTAGAGATTAGCGCACTCGCGTATCAAATTATGTAGGTTCGAATTCTGTCCAAGAATCTTGCACCACTTGGCAGTTTTCAAACCTAATTTGTGTACATTACCACGTACTAATGGCGAAGAAATCGTGAACCTGCACATCGCGATAACTTATGTATCAAATCCACCTTGGACAATCGTGACGGATGTACTCACTGTCTTTTACCCCTCTATAAAGAGTGGGGAGGCCCGAGCCCAATAGTTGGATGTTTACGGACTGCTATTATAATAAAATGAAAATACTTCTAGGTACATAACATAAATAAATTGAGTACGACGACTTATTTTCATAAATTTAGCCCGAAGCCAGGTTAAAGTAATTCAATTTGTATTCAACTGTAAATGGAAAAAGCGTCCCAAAGAAACGTTCTTGTCAAATAATGTCTTCTCTCACTATTCTTATTTGTACATGTTTTAGACGTTTTTGCGTAAATTCACAACACGTGCCTTCACGAGAAAGATTTTGAATAAGACGTAAATATATAAATAAGAATGTGAGTTTGTATGTTGGTGCCTTCTTCACGGTCTTTGGAATGAAATATTGATTGTTAAAACGATAAGTTTATAGAACACTAGGCTATACCCGCGACTTCTACCACGCTTGACTTGAAATTCCCGCGGTATTCCCGTGGGATTCCCGGGACAAAAAATACCGCAGTATCAGTAAGCTATCGCAGTAGCAGTCGAATGTAAGTTATCGTTTTAGTGGAAACTCTGTCGGAATAAGCTATAAACAGCTCCCGGGAAAATTTCTGCGGGATTCACGAGATAAAAAATATCACACATTTTATTAAATTAAATTTAAATAATTTAATAAAAAGTAGCGCAGAGCTTAAGTTTAAGAATTAGCTGTCAATCAGCGAAAATCGCATTGAAATCGACCTAATAGTTTTTACGTGAATCCCGACCAAACAAATAAGAAATCTAAAAAAAATTGTATCGTGTTCTCTGTCGTTTATAAAGTCTATTTTAGATTTTTAATAGCTTCAATGTACAGACACGGCATATTTAGAATTTTATAATATTGTGGTGAGTGATGGTGGAACAAACTAATTGGTTTAAGAACTTTTGGAAAAAGGTAGAAAATTCTGGAAAGAAAAGACAAGGACAGATACATGTTAGAAAGGGATAGACGATAAACGAAAATTCTAGGTTAGAAGGTTCGGGGAGGAAACGACAGAGATAAATAAATGTATAGAAAGGGATGGATAGCAAATAAAAGAATAACGAAAAGAAGATCAAAATTATGGGTTCTAGAAGATTCTTCCGGGTATATAAGCAGCGTAAGGCGCGCCTACCGGGCAGTTTAGAGTTGAGTTCAGTTCAAGACAGCGAAGCGACAAGTGCGATACGGAAGAGTTGGAATAGAAGTTTAATAGAAGACAAGTGACGAGTTACGTGGTGAATTTAGTGACAAGTTTAGTGGACAGTTAAGTGAAGGAGAAGTGTAGCGTAGTTTGAGAGATGAACCAGAAGCAAGCTACACGCGGTAATATCGGAGGTGAGCACTGCAGTAGCAGGAGGTGGTCCACGCGATATCGGCGACGGTATTGTGAGTGAGACACCTTATCGTCGGGACAGTGCACCGTTAGTCGTGCGTATAGGGGCAACCCTGCTGAGAGGTATTACGTGCGGATGTGTAAGTCAATAAAGGCGTTACTTTAAAGAACTGGTGTTTCCTTCCAATTCCGAGTGCGTACCCCCGCTCGCACGTAACAATATTATAGATTACTCACCCATTAGAATAATAATATAGTTTTATATAACACATACATATTATCACACCTACATATATATGTACTTATATGTTTCTATTAATAATTGTCTTGAATACTTGCACATCCAGATAACTGATGTATGTATACAACCCGCTAATCCAACTTGAACAAGCGGTGGCTCTACAATTCGTTCCCTTAAAATAGGGAAGACGAAGTCAAGCACTGAGACGTTTATAGGTTGCTTTTATAATTTATATTTAAAAAAATGCAATTTTGGTAATTATTTAAAGTTGGTACTTCGAATATTAATTATTACCAGTTTCAAAGTGATAACAATCTCAGTTCTACAGATTCGCTAGACACAGTCATAATCGGAGTTCTACGAAGTTTAACAGTATTACTCGTCGACATTAATACAAAGGATTCCGCGGAACAATACAAACTTGCATTAAGTGTGCAGTGTTAAGGTGCGAACGTGATGCAAGTGTGTTAATTAGAGAAACTTCGTCTACTCTGAGCGCCATTGACGAGCTTCTTAGTATTGTGTTACACACATACGTGAGAAATTACGAGCAAAAAGCTCAGCTGTTTCCATGAGAGCTATTAAGGCGCTGTTTGAATATGAAAAAAAAATTCCTTATTTTTATTTCATAAGCACACCAGATGGCTTGACGGCTCATTTGATGGAACTTTCACCGTTGCTTATGGACATTTTTAATATCACAGGTGCTACCAATGGGCTGCTGGTCTCGAAGAAATTTTATGACGCCTTTTTTGAAAAGCTCCGTAGCGTACCGAGAACTGTTCTGTAGATAAGCGAACAGCTCAAGAAATTCAAGATAAACACGCAGTTGATCATGAGCGATCCGTTGTTAAAAATAAGATGAAGACACCTTTTTTTTAAAAATCCGGAAACTCGCTTCAGGACAATAAGCCGTGATAAGGGCAGACAGAACCTTGGAAGGATAATTCGCAACCCGTGTGTCGGATTCGCCAGTTCGGGGGTGGAACTAGCATGTACTAGTTGTTAGGAATACCCACTAAAACCCCTGGGTGTTGCGTCCTCCGCCTTATGCCAGGGCTACGGGAAAGCAGAAGCTCGACCTATTCCGCGTGCCTTGGCAGACCACATCCACTGCCGGGGGACTACTTTTATCCCTCGGCATCTTGCAGGTCCAATCCGGGGCGTGGGGCGGTTTCTAACGCGCCCCACGGGAGGAGAGGTAACCGCGCGCGGAACACTCGCGCTCCTATCTCGACGGTATAAGCGAATGAGTTAGAAACCTTATTCTCCGAGAGGCCCCACTCGCGCTGCCTGCTTACGTCGCGGAAGGAGGTCGAAGGTCGTCCTCTTTTGGCGGGAGTGGAGCAAGGAAGTCCGCTCATGCTCCCGCTCCGCCTCCTCCTTCGCAAACATGCCGCGCTCGTAGAAAGAGTAGACGGCGTCCCAAAGACGAAGGCACCTATCTGAACTGTACTTTACAACATTAGACGGTAGAATACGCACAGTCTTTCCCGAGCCAAAGCATATCTAGGTCGTCTGTGTATCTGGCAAGTGAATGGCAGTTCACGCAAAATGAAGTGTTTCATAAAAGTGACAATTGTTCGGTGATTACGTTCCTTGGCTACGGAAGCATTAAAAAGTATTTAACGATAATACCCATTATTTTCAAAATTACTGGACTGATCTTGTTAGAGCCAATTTTTGTTAATTTTTTTTTAATTTATCACTTTTTTACAGCATTTTTCAACCCAAAGTTCAAGTTTTAGATTAAGAGGGTAAATTAGTTAAGACTTTGTATGATGAATTTTAAGGATATTTCTTCACGGTTGTGTACCAAATGTAGAATACATAGTTTTACCAAATATTTATATAAAATTAGCACTTTCTGAAAATGTCTCTCACATACAAAGACAAGACATAGACGGACATGTCGAGTGTTTAAAGGTTTAATTTTGACAAATATTTTAGAATTTTGACAGAATATAAGTTTTTTTAATTAAAAACACTATAAGGAACACTATAAACTAAAAACAACAGAAATCCATCTATTTAAATAGAATCAAAATACATGGCCAAATCTCCCACGCTTCAAGCATTAATCTACCAGCAAAAACGGGCTTAGGGGTTGTCAACGCTGAGACCCGGGTTCATCGTACGGTCAGTCACTTTTGCCGATCCAAGACTAGCGCACATTTTCATAATTTATTGCACTTGGTGTCAGATTGAGATTCTAATATTGGCTCATAGTATTTAATAATAATTTCCTAAGATGTTGTCTTGAAATTTCTACGGAACGATTTTTTATTGATTGTAGATAGATAACATTTTATTGTTCACCAAAACAAACAATTATAAAATGAATAATTACAATACTTTTACAGCAAGTGGTCTCTACGAGGCAAGGTGATTCAGAGATACCTACTTTTAACAACTTATATAAGTATATAACTAAATTAAAAGTAAATAAAAGTAAAATATTTTCATCCAAGTCCAAATTTTTGAATTAGTCAAATGCATGTTGCATGCCAAGCATATTGAAGGTTTCCGTAGAGGCGACGTACATCTATTGAATATATAAGTATAAGTACTTATATTTTTTAACTAGACGATTCTGAAAGACTTTAATTGAATACTTTATGTTGAAATTTGTTATTTATCTTTTTACAATTTTGTTAAGGTCTGATAAAATGTGTTACCTCTCGTCATTTCAAATTTGTAAGGCCCCAGCGTGAATATCCAAGACACGACACAAAGCGCTGTACCCAGTGTTCCCGTGCCAACAAATGAAATTTTCGATCGAGACGAATGACTATGCATTAATCTTTTTGTATGCTCCGACTACAATGCCGTTATTGAATGGAAAGCATTGTATATCGAAAAAAGTTATTTGTTAAACGTTTCGAGTAAGTATATTGTTTTAAGCCAGTGAATAATACTGTTGTATATGTAGATTAGATTTAACATAATAAATATAAAACCGTTGAAGCTTCTGGCTTTGAACCTTGAGCTTCTAAAACTTTTTGATATTAATTTAGTGGAGATAAGTTCTTTATTTTGTTTATCCCAGTTATATAATCAGTGAAAATAACATTTAAAGTACGGGAAATGACAAACTACTAGTAGAACATAACCCTGAAGAGTTGGTGAATACATGTACCTACAAGTATATGACTACACGGTATATCGTTCTACTCATATACATTTGTAGACCAGACTAATTGAAAATAGACCTATTATGACCTTCAATTTTTGACTGAATTGAATTTGAAGGTCATACATACAAGTTAAAATTTAAAACGTGCTATTCTACGTAGAATAGCACGTTATACGTACACCGCTTCGTAATATGTTATTGCGGTGAAAGACCAGAAGTGGCAAGAAACTTCCAAGCAACACGTCTAGCTAAAAATTGTTTTTCTTCTTATTTATCTATCTCAAGCAATGTTATACAGAAGTATGTTATACAATTACTTTTCGAAGAATTAAAGACATCATAAGGAAAGAAAAACATTATTATCGTTATAATGATGACAAGACGTACTAAAAATTTATACTGAAACATACCTCGATAAATTCCATAGTTGTTTGGCAAGATAAAATTAGTTAATTCCCTAACGGTCAAATCTGAAAGAGATATGCGTAAGCTAACCAAAGTAATCGATATAGTTGGCATAAGTAGTCATCTCAAATGGCAACGGGCCAGTCACGTCTGTCACAGGACCAATAACCGATGGTGCAGACGAGTCTTGAAGTGGAAACCGTATCTCAAGAAACGTAACGTAGAACGCCTTTCTTCCCGGTGGACTATCGACTTACGCGAAGTCGCCTAGGGGCTGGACGAGGAAAGTAAAGAACCGGGATAGCAACAAACTTGGGGAGGCCTACATCCAAAATGGATTGCGACTGGCTGGTGGCGAGAAATCGTTGACATTTACCATCTGCAATTATACAGGACTTATTAAGATTTCTCAACAACAAATGTTGGCTTAAAATATGTTAATTTGTTGAACCAAGATTGAAATTCTGAAGGGACTATTCTCTGAATATTCGCGGTGCGACATCTTGGATGGGCAAACTCTAAAACTTGATTATTAAGGGGGAAAACCCCCTTCAAGGAGGTCCGAGGGGATCTAGAGGCTGAGTTGAAATTTGTCGAGTTTTATTATGTAACTGGCAGATTAAGTTTTCCCTGCATTTCGAGTAGTATCAGCATGTCTTAAAAGGAAATTCTGTATGTACTTTATATAATCGATTCTTCAGGTGATCAGTGGGCAGGCTCCTACCTAGGACAACGGATCAGCATAACGATCTAATGACGTAACGCAGTTAGCTTCTGGGAACCTTACCTATTGATTTCGATGACCTAGGCTCATTATTCTAGTTATAGTATTAAAAGATTATACACAGTTGAGAGAAGTTTCGCGGGACCAAAAGGCTGGCCTGTATTTTAGACGAGGCATAAGCGTTGCCATCCAACGTATTAAGGCGGTCAGCGTTTTGGGAATGTTCCCAACTGACGGTGATTTGAGACTTATTCATTAATTATATATTTTTTTGTAATTGTTGCTGGCTGTAAAATGTGTTGTATAATAGTACATTATGGTACTAGTGTGTAACATTGGTGATTACCGCCGAGGCGCCATTGAGACTCGAGCCGTAGGCGAGGGTCTTAAGAGAGCCGAGGACGGTAATCATCAATACACACGTGTATCATACGACGTTTTTCAACACACTTGTGAATAAAATAACAATAAAAACTCATTTTATTTAGTAGATAAAAAAAGTTATATATGAGTGAAAGTTTTATTTATTAAACACGTACGAGTTAAAATTATCTATTTAAATAAGAAATTGCATGAAATGAGCAAGCAATAGGAACATTAATTTATTTGTTTTAAAGAACACAATCTTTTTTTTTAATAAACACTTTTTTAAGAACAAAGCAACTCAACCAATAAAATTAAAAAAAAAATCTATAACTCACTAGTGAGTTATAATGTTTTTTAGTCACAGTTTGATTATGGGTGTCATTCTGTGCCTAATTGCGGTGACCATAGAGCCACTTCATGAGCAAGTGTGTTGAAAAATATTTTAATTTTAAGTAGGCGTGTTTAATGTGAATGTAAATTTCAATTGTAAATAAAGGTATTTGATAACTATACATAGATTTAATTAAAACTGATTTTTTATAAGAGATTATAATTAGAATATAATTAGTCATGTTCATGCAAAGAAATATATTTATATATATTATTTTTAAAGTTCCGTAAACATTTTGGCTAATTCGGAAACCTTCTAAAGTGAACATGTTGTCCGTATGCTTATTACTTGATATTAGAAAATGAAACTTATTTCTCACGAAATATAATATGAAGGATATAAAGAATTATTCAACATCCCTCTTAAATAATTAAAAGTATTTTATTTTAAAAACGTATCTAAGCTGTCGTCGCGTCAGTGTGATGAAATTTGCATTCATTAGCAGAGTGGGGTTGCGAGCGACAAAGCGCCATTTTTTCTTTCAGTCTTATGTTAATGTATATTTTCATATTTTATATAAAAAAGCTTACCTAATGTTAATTAGCTAATGGAACATCAGATAAAAAGAATGGCATGTAAAATTATATATTTATGTTGAATTTACTTGTTTTTATTTTCTTTATTGGTACAACTTAGGCTCCGATAAAGACAAATTCCACGTGCAGATCTGTAAAAGCACATTTTATTACTTGTCGGCATTTGAACTGATTGTAATCCTTTTACAATGCAAAAGTGGATGGATGCAGAAGTCGTGGAAGGCCACGACACACCTTCCATGATCAAGTTGATCGTGTACTAGCAGAAGGTGATGTCAGTAGCCTTAATAACAGACGGGCGTGCATGACAAGAGTTATGAATGTGAAAGAAGCAAGTGAGGTGTGTAAGAATAAGCCTAAATGGCGCTCTGTTGTTCGTGCCTACCCCGCAAGGGAACTGGCGTGAAGCTATGTATGTATGTATGTAATCCTTTTATGATCGTCTGCTTTTTTTCACTTATTGGCATACATTTCTAGTTATTGTGGAGAAAAGCCTATTGTCTTATTATACTCGTTCACCGCCGCTCACGAGCATCATTAGGCATATGTTGCGGATTATAAGTACAAGCTAATTCTAGGAAATTATGTCGACGTTGCCGGCCATTGTATATTTCCATTTGTGAAGTGTAAAGTGATGGCCTGATTGAGTAGTAGTGAGGGTCAGTTGAGCTACAACTACGATCTAGGCGTGACGTGTGTACATTCGGGAATCTAATAGTGACGGACTTTGCGCGTTTTATTGAATTACTACCTTCTGCATTACGTTTGGATTTGTTGCGTTTGTATAGTCCTAATAAACTCTATAATAATTCTAACGGCATTTTAATTCGAGTCCCGCAAACTCGTAACAACATTTAAACTTTTTATCCGTCTGTTTGCAAGAACATCATGTGAAAACTACTAGACGGATTTAAATAATACTGGACACAGAGCTAGCGCATATACCGATTAAATACATAGGATACCTATTATACCGCTGAATGACGTCATTTCTGTGGGATAGATGAATATAGACAGAAAGCGCTGCTGTCGCTTTTTTGTGCCGTTTGTTATCAAATACGTCGTTGTGGCAACGCAAACAAAGTGTTGCAGGCACTGTAGCATAATACATAATTTATCTGCTATTTAAAAAATTATACTGATAGCTAATTACATTAACGCTCGTTTACAAAAGTAACAACAACATTAAAGCCCAAAATTCCTTCGACATGGGAATAACAGTTTAAACGATTTGAAACTCATTGAAATGGGTACAAAGAACTTTGTAGTAAATTAATCCTGTAAAGTCAAAACGTTTATATTACACAGCAGTTAAACCCTTCTGTTTAATAAATGAAGACTTACATAAAGCATTGTTCGGGGGAGTACATATCACTGCCTGCGGGCACTCCTCGTGTTGCTACCAACAACTCTGTTTGAATTGCCAGTCTTTTGGGTACGGCACTTATTATACTTATAAATACCTAAAATTATGTATTTTATTTAATTTTTTTTTTATCTTTAATAAACATGAGTGTATTTTATAGGCTATACTGTGGGAATTTCCTTGTAAGCTACATTTACTTTTATCTATCAGACAATCCCGCTCTTCCAGAATCTTAATATTACATTGTTATTTTTAAACATAGTTTTGATTATGTTAAGTAATATACAATGCAGAAATATAATAGTTTGTGTCTATATCATACTTTGAGTTATTTATTTATTGCAATTTATAAAGTCAAAACAATCTTATGACTAAAGTGTCAATCTAAGCACCTTATCTTTCGTCTACAGCTGACTAATAAATACTTTTCAATGCCCTGATCTGATTTTTACTCTGAAAACTAAAGAACAATAATATATCGCAATAATATAAATGGTTTAGTTTGGATATTGAATGAAAGAAAAGAAAAAAAACATTTATTTGTTTTTTATAACACATAGCGAGAAACGGTGAAAAAATAATAATAAAATGGATATTACATTAAGTATGTAGAAAAACAAATACATGCAGTTTAGTAAATGCCAGGCAACGCATGCCTGACGCTGAATTTCAAATGCACCCTGGGACGGACAGATTATTTGCAATAGCTGTGCTCTCGCTTCACGCCCATATTAAAAAATCAGTTGATATGAAATTTAGTGTATACATACGTAGTTTCAATTACGGCAATGAAAATAGAAAAGAATATATAAGTACTAGCTGTCCCGGCAGACGTTGTTCTGCCCTGAAGAAATAAAATTTAGAACCCGATTCCAGCGCCACCTACCGGGTCCAAATGTAAGCTATCCTATCTTTCAAGTCGGATCAAAC
Source organism: Dendrolimus kikuchii (assembly GCA_019925095.2). Lineage (NCBI taxonomy): Eukaryota > Metazoa > Arthropoda > Insecta > Lepidoptera > Lasiocampidae > Dendrolimus > Dendrolimus kikuchii. Next base: position 8,202,919 of record CM034401.1, read on the forward strand.
TGCATACGGTGTGCAAATTTGATTAAAATCGGTCAAGTAGTTTAGGAGTCCATCGCGGACAAACAACGTGACACGTAATTTATATATATTAGATACAGGTATACTTAAATTTTATTCCAATGTTACCATAGTTTTCACAAGACATAGACTTAAAACTAATGCGAACGAAGCTGATAAATGAACGCGAGTAAACAAATTACAAAACTATAGGTGGCCGAGTGCGAATCGGAAACGCAAATTGAAGATACTTCTTTAGAATAAATACCACACGTATAATAAATCTTATTAAAAAAATATTATATTTAATTTTCTACTGTAATTTGTTTTTGTTGTTTTTTTTTTTTGCTGGAGTTCAGCAGACAGGCAGACGGCCCACTTGATGGAAAGCGGTTACCATCGCCTATGGACATTTGCATCACCAAAGGTGCTACAAATGCGCTGCTGCTCTCTTAAGGGAAACTGAAACCTGGTCACTAATGCCGGAACACAACTCAAGGCTGTTATGGCGACATACTTTAGACCAGGGGTGGTAGCCATCCAGTCGGGCAAATGCCCTACCACCTGGTTGTGGGTTGTTTTGTCGCCTCTTACGACAGGCCGCCGGGCCGCAGGAAATTGTATTCTTTCTCCGTTCCTGCACGGATAGGTTTTTGACATGCACTCTCCTAACGATTTCATTACATGGAAACTCCTGTATGATAATGAGTTGTTTTTACTAGTTTTTTCTTCGTTTTTGGAATCCAGTAATGAAACTTAGTACATATATACTTTTCTATAACAGCATTGATCACAATGTACTTCTAATGTAAGCTCACGACATTAATGATTCACACTTTACGACAGCCAGCTTTAAGAAAAAAATCTTAATAAATAAAATTTACATCCAATTGTGGCGATGATTGGATCTACCAATCCGATACAGGTATGGATGCAACATAATAAAAAAAGGAACAAAATAAACAAACAATATATGACAATCCCGAGGAATAGTACGAAATGGATATTTATTAATAAACTTGTCGTATAAATCAAGGGAACACTAACAAACTCCCGCAATTTCAGTTTATGTTTACTAAACTAGTGGTTATCGACGTTATTATCTATTCTGCCTCCTATAATTCAATTGGCGTTGCGGCAATTTGTACTTAGAGGTATAATATAATCGAATTAAACTAGAAGGTAAAATTGTTTAGCCTAAACCACCTGATAGAATATTGTTGGAAACTATCAAATTGTCCGTCTATCTGTCTCTCCTTATGTTCGGATTTTCGTCCATCGATCTGTTCTTAAATTCGTGCATTCGTTCGTAATTTTGTTTATCCGTCTGTTCCTAATTTCCTCTGTTCGTAAAACGTTACGAACAGAGGGAATTAGGAACAGACGGACGAAAAAAAAAGGATAGACGGCGGTCTATCCGTTTTTCTTAATTTGTCTATCCGTCTGTTCTTATTTCGTCTATCCATTTTTCGTAGTTTCGTCTGTCCATCTGTTCGTAATTTCGTCAATCCGGTTTTCGTAATTTCGTCTATCCGCCAGGTTCGAATATTATCAATTCGTCTGTTCGTAATTTCTTCTCTCCTTCTTTTTATATATGTCACTCCTATTTTTGTGTAAAACAACAAGAAACTCATCGTCATTAGGCTGAAACAGAGATGCATTAGTTACTAATCTTTAAAGCTAAGAAGTTTATCGCCATCGCATTTGATCTTTTTCTTTAAATATTGTCAATTTTTTTTCATGGTCGTTCCAACAATAATCGTGCTTGCATTTTATACACTTGATTAACAGCCACGAGAAATGATAAATGCTTTTATTTTTTAATGCAATCCAAACCTATTTGTCTCCCGTACTTAATATTTAAGAAATGATGCACTCTAAGACTGTAACACACGTATTTTTCATGTGCGACTCTTATTCAAAGGATATATAAGAAATACGGAACGTTAATTGATTGATTGATATGTTCAGTTTTAGTGGAAATTTGACGGATGATGTTTTCCCGTGTAGCTTTATAAAAAAAATGATTTAAATACTGTATGTATTTAAAATGTTATTATATTCAATAACATAAAATTAAAATAGTAAGATACTGTTTGTTTCTAAGCAAAATTTGTGTGTATGTGTGGAAAATCTCAAAGTTTAGTCATTTTTTCAGATGGCAAAAAAGTTGCCTTGTTTAGCGTAAATCAAAATCCTACAATTGAGCTCAGGTTTCGGTTACATAATATGTTGTCCAGATTATTCCTGATCCTTTGTTATTTATTAGATTATGTTGAAATTAAAAAGCATCGTCATGAATTTTGACGGTGGCTAGATACAAAAATCGTTTCAGATATTTTTATAAAATAATAAGACTTATAATAGAACAAGTTATATGACTTCAAGTATAAAGTTCGAGAATTAGTGCTTTTAGTATACGTAACTCACCGTTGGCACGGCATTCAATTAAAAATTAGAATCCTTCAAACAAAAGGGCTCGAAAGTGGAGCGCTCTCCCCCTGCTGGCACTAGTTAGCTGCGCGATTCGAGTTTTACTTACATTTTTCTCCCGTTTTGCTCGCGCTTTAGCTGCGTTTTCTCAGCACCCCACAGCGCAGGAAAACAATTAAACCCTTCGCTTGTTCCAAGGAAAGTTTGTGGGGGAACCGACTGCATCCGTCTCCTTTGTATCTAAAGTGGTCGGCTTATAAGTCACGAGAGTTTGCGTTAGTATTTTTAAGTAGCTAATTTTCAGAAGATAATGTATTTAATTATACTAGTGGTCGCCCAGTGGTCGAAATTTGACCATAATTAATTTACATTACAAGTTTGAACATTATTAAGGTTCTGTTGTTAAAGACTTCTATAATCACAGATTTCGCCAAGGCTACACTGTTAATTTGACTTTAACAATAAACAAAAGAGTATATTATATGCGTGTGTGTGTCAAATACATGGTAGTGTGTGTAATGTTTTTTTTATTGATTTAATTTATTTTTTATGCATAATTAAAAAAAATGTATATTAGCATTCTGCACTCCTTCTCTATATAAACTCTAAGTATGCGAAATTATATACCCCTCCTTCACCGCAATTTTCGTAAAAAGGGGTACAAAGTTTTTACTTCAGGTATGTAATGACTATATTTTCTCACGGCAGTTGTAAAACTACAAATATGCCTCGAAAAAAGCGAGCTCTTAGCTTAATGAATTAGCGCAGGTCTAGTAAAGTGTTAACGTTTTATTAGACCTGACAGTTTATAGCGCGAAAATGATACTTTATGTGGTCAAGCGAGAGCACAACACGCTCAAAAGATCTAGACCTTTTGGAGAACTGCTTAGTAAAATTAACACGTGTCTAGACGTGTAGGTGTAAGAATATCAAAGTACCGATTTATTTTGATACTTGTCACCTTTTTAAACGAATTTGCGAAAACTGTCACTTTAAGCCCCCATCTCTGTGCGCACCACCTTATGAACTGTATTCTGCGGAATGACGTAGTTGTAACTTCACACACGCATTTAAGATTTGCTTATACTGTGTTTTTAAATTAAGTCTTACTTCAAAATAATAAAAAACTACATTTGACGGTATATACATTGTTAATTACTTTTAACAATATGGTTTCATGGCATGACTTTATCCTATGTATGTATTTTTTTATTTTATTTTTATTGCAGGAGTTCAGCGGATAGGCAGACGGCCCACTTGATGGAAAGCGGTTATCATCGACTATGGACATTTGGAACACCAAAGATGCTACAAATACGCTGCTGCTCTCTAAAGGGTCACTGGAACCTGGTCACTAATGCCGGAACACAAATCAAGATTGTTATAGCGACATACTTCAAACCAGGGGTGGTAGCCATCCAGTTGGGCAAATACTCTATCACCTGGCTGTGGGTTGTTTGGTCGCCTCTTACGACAGGCCGCCCTGCCTCAAGAAATTGTATTCTTTCCCCATTCCTGCACAGATAGAGAATAGATATACATTGAATACTATCATGCTCTTTCAATTCTGAGCCTATCAATAAAATTAAATAAGTGAAACTTATTCGTCTAATATCAGCATTGTATAAATAAAGGCGATACTTCTTCTTCTTCTGCGACGGGCGGTTTCCGCAACTCGATGACAAAGCGCCTATTTTGCGTGCGAGGGTGGATGAGGGTTTACTCCATCCAGCTCAGCTCCTCCAGAAAGTCCACCAGCTTCTTAAGGTTGCTGAGGCTTCTCGGAGGCTACCTGGGGCGTCCAGATACTTCGCCCTGTATTGGGCCACCTCTCCGCATTCAAGTAGGACATGGGCGGCTGTTTCTTCTTCCTCCAAGCATGCTCTGCAGAGGGGGCTGTCAGTGACACATATATTGAAAAGATGTCTGTAAAAATTGCCATGTCCAGTGGCTGCACTAATGACTAGTCTCAGCCGGGACCCACTGAGCTTTAAGATATTCCTGGAGAAACGCAGGTTTACTCGAGGCATTGCCAATTTGGCTTGCCTGCAATCCTCCAGGTTGTCCCAAAGTTGTTGATGTAGTGCCCTTGTCCTTTGATTTACGTAGGTTCTAAACCAACTGTGTGACAAAGGCAGGAAAGGCTCTGGTCCAACTGGTTGAGTTTCGGAACCTCTCCTTGCTAGTTGATCTGCCGCATCATTACCTCGGGTACCACTGCGTCCTTTGATCCATTGAAGGGTCAAGGTGTTGTTATTACCTGCCGCCTCGTTTAGAGCCGAGTGGCATTCGTATAGGAAATTTGAATAAATAACCCTGCTACTAAGGGCTTGTAGTACCGACCTGCTATCAGAGAGTATTCTGATACTATGATCTTTGACATCTCTAGCAACGATTGCTTTAGCTGCAAGCAGGATGCCCATAAGCGATACTTCAAAATTATTGAACAAAATTAAAAAAAAAATTTGTTCAATAAGTGATACTTCAAAATTATTGAACAAAACTTTTTTTTCATCTTCCAATTATTTGGTGTCGTAAACACAATATGTCTTTTTCTTCCACACTTCTCTTTTTTCACCTTCTTTTTCTGTCACACCATAAATTATTATTTCCTCCTTCACAGATGTTAAACCAAGTTTTTCGAGTAAAAAGAAAATCGCTATCTCTCACATCACAGCTACGTTAGACTTGGCGACGCTTATGATGAACATTCGCTAAATACAGCGCTCGAGTCACCTCTCCAGGTTGTGATGGCCTCTCTTAGCTTGGATTAGTACACATGACGTTGTTTAAATTAAAATGGTTTACGTTGTAATTAGACAATAATATAAAAAGTACTTTTGTACTTTCTTTCTTTTCTTTTAATTATTTCAGGTCGGCACAATATGTCGATTCTTTCAATACTCCTCTATTCTGAGACACCACTAATCATCATGTCATCCTTCACAAAATCTTTGTCTCTTTTCGTTGTACCTTTACTTTTGTTCCCATCAATATTCCAATTTGACATTATTTTTATCACGTGACTTTCATCCCTCCTCATTACATGCTTATTATATATTATGCGTGCAGGAACGGAGAAAGAATACAATTTCCTGCGGCCGGGCGGCCTCTCGTAAGAGACGACTTAAAAACCCACAGCGAGGTGGTAGGGCATTTGCCCGACTGGATGGCTACCACCCCTGGTCTAAAGTATGTCGCCATAACAACCTTGAGTTGTGTTCCGGTATAAGTGACCAGGTTCCAGTTTCCCTTAAGAGAGCAGCAGCGCATTTGTAGCAACTATGCTGTTGCAAATGTCCATAGGCGATGGTAACCGCTTTCCATCAAGTGGGCAGTCTGCCTGTCTGCTGATCTCCTGCAATAAAAAAAAAAACATTGGAATGGGGAATACTTTTATGTGCAAGAAAATACGTGAGCCACGTTTTATATCGATACTCTGCTAATCCATACAAATAAAAATATATTTTCAAAATTACAACACGTCGTAGAGCTGCGCAGCATTTTAAAGTCAAATATTTTTAAAACTAGTTTACTAATTTTTACAGTAGTTTTTCTTATTATGTTTTACTTTATTAATTTACTAGTCTTTACGTGCTTTAATGTTTATTTTTCATTTGTCACTTTCTTATATATTTTCATTGCGTTTTATACATCAATTGGTTTTTGTGTTTTCTTACTTTCCTGTCCGGTAACTATTCTACCGTCATATCTATTTTCTATATAGTCATGTTTGATTCAGTTGCTTGTTTATAGTGTTATTATTGTTTTAGAATAAAAGTACTTTCTAGTACTCGTTATATTAATAAAATAATTCTAAAAAAATTATAACATTTTTTTCTGTTTTCAGGTAAGTGTTCTTCATATCAGTAAGTAAATTTTTTTATAATAATAAATATTAAAATAATTTTTGAGGACTTAAAGCGCGATAGAAGTGCACGAATTCGCATCAAAATATATTTGTATTAAATCTTAAACAGTTTAAATATGACACCTCTATTTGTAAACTTATAGCCGATTCGAGATGGCATCAAAATTTCAATACCACGGAGTGTATTTACTAAAAGTGTTTTAAGAAATTATTTAAAACTGATGTAAAGTTTCCAAGCGGTAATAATTTCGGAGAGTGCTTGTCCCCTACTGTTTGCAAATGAATACTTGATGAATTTCACATCGTGTCCCTTGATACTTGTTCAAACTACGATTCTTAGATTAAAGCGATTAAAGTTTTGAAACGGTGTCTCTTTTTGGAGGGACTTCTAGTGTAAATTAATTTAAATAACACCTTATACAATTTTATTTAAATTGAAATTGGTTGCCAAGTTGTGATTCACCAATCATGATTAATTTTTGAAGTGAAACTTCTATATAGACGGGGTCTTACGATTTTTCGCTCACGAAAAAGCGTTACGGCCGCGTGTTCTAGTACTTACATTTTTAAGCTCGTGATATCTTTCGAATTAAATGTCCGAATTGAATAATTCAAAAAGTTATATAAAGGTATTGAAATAGTCTTGAATATGAAGTAATTTGTTTCGATAAGGATGAATACCAAGATACAAATAAAGAGCCTTTTCTAGCGGCCGCATTTTACTTAGATTTTTAAAATAAAAGAACACTTATTGTGGCATAACTATAATAGTTAGACATATCCACAGGTGGTAGGGCATTTTCCCGACTGGATGGCTACCACCCCTGGTCTAAAGTATGTCGCCATAACAACCTTGTGTTGTGTTCCGGCATTAGTGACCAGGTTCCAGTCTCTCTTAAGAGAGCAGCAGCGCATTTGTAGTAACTTTGGTGTTACAAATGTTCATAGGCGATGGTAACCACTTTCCATCAAGTGGGCCGTCTGCCTGTCTGCTGATCTCCTGCAATAAAAAAAAAGAAAAAAAAAATTTACTGTCGCGACACTTTTTGTAAACAATGATGTGTTCTGCAAACTCGTAGTACTTTATTTTATTTTATCATCAATAGTTTTGGCAGCGCACGCGATTTTAGATATTTTTTTTACACCTTGGGTTACATTATTGGAGTTTTAGTAAGGATCCCTAATTTTTTGTAAGTATTTTTTTTTTTTTTGATAACGCAGGGGGAATGTCTTTGGACACCATCCTCGGGTCCTTCGGGGGAAGGGCCAAAATGCAGGCATAAGGCCTGCATCGAGGGTGTGTGGGACTCTCAGCGACCGGTCCTCCACGCTGGCTTCTAAAACGAAGTTGTCGCGAGAAACGGTCGCCAAACTACCCACTAAACCTAAACCTGCGCCCCATTTATAGCGCTTTTACGGGGCGTCATGGGATCTTGTACAGAGTAACTGCACCATGACGCCCCTACACCCTGTAACTGGGTCACCCCGGGGAGCAGAGTGACCCATTTCGTACAGCAGGGGGGGGAAGTCCGCTGTCGCCCCCGTGACAGCGGCCCCCTGTGACGGTAATTATGGGAGGAGAAGATGCGCGTAGCGGCGCCTACGACCGCCGGTCCGCCTCCTGCGGATGGGGTCCGCGTACGCGTCCTCCTCCCTCGAAGTATACTCTAGCCTATGTCACCTGGGGATAGTGTAGCTTGCCTGCAGTGAAAGAATTTTTCAAATCGGTTCAGTAGTTTCGGAGCCTCTCATGCAAACAAAAAACAATCTTATCTTTCCTCTTTATAATATTAGTATAGATGTTCATATATATTTATTATAAAATTAATTAGATATTTGCATATTATAAAAAGCGTAAGATTTTGCGCTGGAAGTTGTTTAATAAAATTGGGAGCTGGGTTACCCTAAAAAGCGCTAGCGCGAAAGCGCTAAAGTGGCAAGCTTGGTGAGTCGAGCGCCGGGGAAGCCCGCAAACGAGAAAGCAAGCGAGAGAGCGAGCGAAGATATACTTCGTCCTCCGCGACCTCGTCCTTCTAATACCTAAAATCGCGTTCTGCGCATCGGAAAGTGGGACGTTCCGAGCCGCCATTAATGGAGGCAAACTTAAGTTTGCATCGAACTATAACCTCTGCTCTCCGCGTGGCTGGGCATCACTGCCTCTATTTGTGGTATGTGTAAAAAAAAATTATAAATAATTTTAGAGTAGACTATGGATGTTTTTTTGGTTCCAGATCGAATTCAGTTTTTTGTTTGATAAAATAAAATATGTTTAAATAAAAAATGCATTAATTAAAATATTTAAAATAACCTAACCAAATCATAATTTGCAGTAAACCTGCGAAAAATCGAAATGTGTGCTGGGACACACACATATTAGAAATGAAACTTCAACGGACAAGTGGAAAAACGAATCGCAACGGACAAGTTGAAAAATTAATGGCAACGGGTGAGTGATGAGTGGAAAAACGAAACGCAGCGGACAAGTGGAAAAACGAATGGCAACGGATAAGTGGAAAAACGAATCGCAACGGACAAGTTGAAAAACTTCAACTGACAAGTGACGAAATGAATCGCAACAAAATTTTAATTTGAAGTTTTACGGGCAGGTTTTCAAATTGGAATTGGACTAGTACATTAACAATCTGCCCATAAAACTTCAAGTTAAAATTTTGTTGCGATTCATTTTGTCACTTGTCAGTTGAAGTTTTTCCACTTGTCCGTTGCGATTCGTTTTTCCACTGATCCGTTTTTCACGTGACTTTTTTCGTGCTGAATTGATCCCAAATCCCGTAAAAACTGTTAAAACCAGTTAATGTAGTAAAAATTATCCTCATTATTAAAGTACGTTTAAAACAACTTTTATAGAGGCAAGTAGGAATTACTAACTTAAAGATTTATCTCGCTTTTGTGTTTTTTTATGTTTGCTTGTAGGCAAACTGGCAAACGGACCACCTGGTGGTAGGTGGCTACCATTGCCCATAGACATCTGCAACACTAAGGGGCCAATGCGTTGCCTACCTCGTTGACACTAAGTACCCGGTTACGACCTTTTTGAAAAGCCACATATTGTAGTGCTCTGGGAAAACCGCGGGAGGGGGAGTACATTCCATAACTTGCACACTTATGGCATGAAGGAGTGTGCACCACGTGTAGTGGATAATTTCCAAGTCTCTAGGAAGCGTGGATGAACTCCTAATCGCCGACGAGTGGTGTGGTGATAGAATGGCGACGTAGGCACCAAATCAAATAGCAAATCATCAGAGCACTCCCCGTTGTACAGACGGTAGAACACGCTTAGAGCGCCGACGTCCCTTCAAAGCAGAGAGACTCTAAACCGTCTATAGTTTCGGGATCGTCGACAATCCGGACCGATCGACGGTGCAAGGAGTCAAGTGGAAGCATCTGATACTGAGGCACTAACTTGAAGGACTTGAGCTTTATATAATAAAAGTCTATGACCCGGTGTGAAATACCGCTTAGCCCTGTGGAGTACTCCAAGCTTTTTTGAATCGATTTTCGCTTTGCTCTCCAAGTGATCCCTAAATTGCACCTCGCTGGAAATGCCGACGCCCAGGGTTCTTATAGTGTCCGAGATCTTGAGTGCTCTGGAACTGCGGTACTAACAACAATCGGGCTTTACCAGTAAACGCGCTGACTTGCGTCTTGGGATTAAAAAGGACGAGATTTCGTCTTACCGATTCCGAGACCTGCTCCAGGGAGGTACCTCGATTTCAAACACAAGTCGGAATTTGTTTTCCTCAACTTCTGCACGAATGATTACGCAGCCCGTATAGAAAGCATCGCCCGTACTGTATTTGCATAACAATGAAAGTTACTGGTTTGCAACATATCATTCGTGTGGAGAATAAACAGCATGGGCGACAATACTGAACTTTAGGATACGCCAGCATTAATGGGCTTCGTCTTCGAGCATACGTTGTCAATAAGGACCTTGTTGCTCAGCCCAAATATAAAGCTGGCCAATCATGCGAACAATCCCTCGGAGAGTCCATAACTTGGGAGCTTCGACAGAAGTGCCTTATGTCAGACCCGATCAAAGGCTTGTGCAATACCAGGCTTACTGCCAATGCTTCCCCTTACTCTCAATGGCGGCTGCCCATTGGTGAGTCAGGTACACAAGAAGATCACCAGCAGTCTGTCCATAACAAAACCCGTATTATATGTGTGATAAATCTATGACTAACACAAATGGTTACACTTCGGAACTTGTTTACTTATTCAAGATACCGAAAGACCTTTTAATTTGACAACAAAAAAGGGACTGTAGTTTTAAACTGAATTATAATAAACTCAAAATTTAATTTGCTCCTGAAATCAATTGCAAATTTTTATACCCGGACCTATTTATGTACTACACGTTTCTCACATTATCCACCCTCGTAACACTACGAGTACATATCCATTTCCACCTACACTTATCGGTTGAGTAGAAATGTTTTGATTGATATTATTGAATATTTTGTACATTATGTTATTGATTTAAATAACTTAACTAAAAAAATATTTAAAAAAATAACAAAACATAATCCAAATAAATATACGTTAAAAAATCGCTTTGTTTTTTTTACATTGTACTGCATCATTATATACAGCCATACAGCGAACACTTTCCTGACAAATTTCGTCGATACAAACAGTATTTTTTGAGTAAAACGACTGTTATGACACAAACACGATAGAGTCGGATGAACGATAATGAGTATTTCATAAGGTTTTTCCTATAATAACAAGAGAATCCTAACAATTAACTGAACTCTAGATGGAAGTTACACCAAAAAATTAACTTAACCTCGAGATTGAATCATAACGTTCAGATTATTATGTAAAGTAGGGTAAATTGTGAATTTTAAATATAATTCTACACTTATTTGATTAGGGTGCACAAATTGTTTCATCCGGCGAGTTTGCTTAGGCTTGACTTGAATGACCCTACTTGTTTGGGGAGTTTTAAAGGACAACCCACAGTTTAATATTTAATTTAGAAACTTTTATTACTTTTAAGCAAATAAAGACATCCACTGATAAATTGCCGGTTCCTATGTCTTACTATTCATTCACCTGCCTTAACATCGATAGTATTCTCTCGACTCGTACATCATAGTAACACTACTATGATATTAGTCTATGTAATAATGTAATTTATTTCATGTTTCTAACTGTCTATACTATGCTGGTACCTACGCTCACGTATGGAAGCGAGAGTTGGGTATGGAAGAAAGAGCATGAAAGTAGAGTAAACGCGGTCGAGATGCGAGCACTGCGCAAAATCTGCGGAGTGACGCTTGCGGACCGCGTTCGTAATACCGAAGTAAGAAAGACAGTTGGTCTGAAAGAGAGTGTCGGGGTGAAGGTAAGGAAAGGAATGCTCCGGTGGTTCGGACATGTAGAAAGAATGCATGATGAAAGAATGAATAAACAGATATACAATGCAAAAGTGGATGGATGTAGGGGTCGTGGAAGGCCACGACACACTTTCCATGATCAAATTGATCGTGTACTAGCAGAAGGTGATGTTAGGAGCCTTAAGAACAGACGAGCGTGCATGACAAGAGTTATGAATGTCAAAGAAGCAAGTGAGGTGTGTAAGAATAAGCCTAAATGGCGCTCTGTTGTTCGTGCCTACCCCGCAAGGGAACTGGCGTGAAGTTATGTATGTATGTATGTATGTATGTATACTATAAACATCTATTGCTAACGTAAGTGGGTTCCTACACGCATAACGTAAATAGAACGCAGTATTAGAAGAAAATAAATAAATAATTTATATGGAGCTTACGTTAAATTGTAACCGCTTTTAAGGCAAATGAACAGTTACTAAATTATAGGGTATATGGTTATAGGTATACGGTTCAATGGCTAAAGTAACGATATCTCATTTAAAATTATTAGTTCGAATAGTGACTGAGCACTTGAGTCCCTTATGGTATTTTTTTTTTTTTTTTTTTTTTTTTTTTTATTGCACGAGTTCAGCAGACAGGCAGACGGCCCACTTAATGGAAAGCGGTTACCATCGCCTATGAACATTTGCAGCACCAAAGGTGCTACATATTTATTTCTATTCTTTTTTATGTTTTTTTAATACATATATATATATATAAAAATAAACACATATTAAAAAAATATAAAAAGATGACGTCCGTCGGCAGCGGGGCCTAGGGTCCAAGCTACCGGTGGTTAAGGCTCCAGAGACAGGAACTTCCTCACAATGCGTGCCGTGCTCAGGAGAACCGCCTTCTGCATCTGGCCCTTCACCCATTTACCGAGCGAGAGCCTCTCTAGGTGTCGGTCGAGGCTCTTCGCTATTAGACCGTTAACAGACACCACTATCGGTACGATGATCGTTGAGTCCATATGCCACATGGCCGTAATCTCGTGCGCGAGGTCAAGGTATTTCGTTAATTTGTCAGTTTCAGCTTTTACGAGATTACAGTCATGTGGGATACTTATATCAACAAGCATCGTACGTCTCGCAGATCGATCTATTATCACAATGTCAGGCTTATTGGCAACAATAGTCCTGTCTGTGATAATAGATCGATCCCAGTAGAGCGTGATATGACCATTTTCGAGAACTGGCTCAGGGGCATATTTATAATAAGGTACCTCATTCGCTATCAAACCGTATCGAAGAGCAAGTTGCTGATGGATGATCCTGGCTACTAGGTTGTGCCTATGCAAGTTCCATTCGCTCGGAGGTACTCAATACCGTAGGTCTGAGCCAGTTCTGTTTTGCAAGAGAGAGCGGGGTGAATCCCTTGTCTACTGACACCATATCTCGATGCATACTTTCGTCAGTTTTCAGGAAGTATTCTCGTAGATTATACACCTCACGGTTGTGTAAGTCTTTAGCGTTTAGAAATCCCCGGCCACCACACTTCCGTGGGATGTACAATCTCATCACAAATGATCGTGGATGGTGCATCCGATATGTTGTCAGTATACAACGGACCCTACGATCCAGGGCGTTTAGCTCTGTTTGAGTCCACCTTAGTATACCAAAGGAGTAAGCTAAAGAGGGCATGACCCAACTGTTAAAAGCACGAATCTTGTTACCACCTGAGAGAAGGCAATTTAATACTTTCTTCAAGCGGCTAAAGAATCGCTCTGTTACCAGCTGTTTCATATCCTCGTGAACTATACCCAATGACTGTGATATACCAAGGTACTTGTAGGTCTCATCCTCGGAAAGGGTTTTAAAGCACATACCCTCGGATAGCTCCAGTCCGTTAGAATTTATAATTCTCCCCCGCTGTATATGTACAGCGGGGGAGAATTATAAATGTATGCATAACCGCACACTTATCCACACCAAATTCCATTCCTATAGAGCTACTAAACGTTTTAGTTAGGTTTAGCAGCTCTAGTAGGTCATGTTTTTTCGATGCGAACAGTTTGAGGTCATCCATATACAGCAGGTGAGATATGGCTTCACTCCCTCTACGAAGATGAAAGCCTAGCTTTGAATCCTCCAGCAAATAGCTTAAAGGATTCAAAGCCAGGCAAAACCACAATGGACTCAGGCTATCACCCTGGAAGATCCCTCGCTCTACCTTTATAAGTCCGTCCGAAATAGGGAAGCTACCACCGCCGGGCATGCAGAGTCTAGTGACCCATTGCCCCATACATGCGCCAAGGAAGGTACGTAGAGTTACATCAATTTTATATAGCTCCAGTACCCTCATTAGCCATGTATGCGGCACTGAGTCATATGCCTTTTTATAATCTACCCAGGCGGTGCAGAGGTTTTTCCTATTTCGGCGGGCTTGTTGATTAATGGTCATATCTATGAGGAGGAGTTCTTTAGTACCACGGGACCCAGGCCTACAACCATTTTGAGTATATGCCAGAAGTTTATTGTCAACTAAATGTTTTAATAATTTTGATCTCAAAATGGATGTAAGCAACTTGTAAATGGTGGGAAGACAAGTTATAGGTCTATAGTTTTTGGGTTCCGTGGTACTACCAGATTTATATAAAAGGTAAGTGACCTTATTATTATTATTATTAATATCTCTACGGACTCGAGTTCCGTACCCTTTTTTACTACTTAATTTCTATGAAAAATTTGAGACTCCATACACGCTTATTGTTTATTTTTGTTAGTGTATGTGACATTATATGTAGTAATTTTTATGTTTTGGTGTACCTTAAGAATAACTTATTATATTAATTTATTCTAATTTTAATACTAAACTTATACTAATGTAGAGTGTATCTGTTACATGCTGGTGTTGTGAGGAAGTGCATGTGCAGTGTTGGCCTTATATCTATACTTATATATAGTCCTATCTAGAATAATGCTACGTAAAAGTATTTTCTTGTATATTCTGTTTTATGAATCAGAAATCCTTGCGGGCGTCCTCAGAACACCCTACCAAAGTTTCATCACAATCTGATCAATGGTTTAGAAATAGAGGACAAACGTACAAATATTTTTACTTATAGCTTAATTTAAACATACCCAAATAAATAAAACTGTACATAAAGAACTTTTACAAGTGTCTTCACAAAAGTTATCTAGACTATCTGACTTTCTGTTGTAAAGGTCAATCCAATATTATTGGAGTTCAGATGTGAACGAGGTCACACAAATGACATTTTCGGGTAGAATACGCTGTGATTCTGAAGTTTACAATGAATTATTCTATACCTGTGCGATTACTTATTTAACTAAACTACACAGATATAATCCCCACAAACAAGTTTACGGTTATGTTTTAATTTTGGCTAAAATGGAACCCTTATGAAGTCGTTGTGTCCGTCCGTCTAATAAAAATAATATTCCACAGGCTAAAACACAAAATAATGAGTTGTATCTGACTCTTAAACTAGGTACAGCCGTGGTATGACAAGGTTCGCCAGTTTTCAAATTGATTCATTTAACGTTTCGCGACCACATGTTATCTATTCAGACTGTCACAGAACAGACTGTTCCACAGAAAGGGATCTTTAACTATTTGACAATAAAGTTTAAAATTACTTAGATCAAAAAAGTTGTTTGATTTTCTATTCTGTTTAGGAAGATTGTTTAGGGATGTAAAATCTTTTTATTGCTATAAATATTTATGATAAGCGTAGTAATTATATAATCTGTGTTTCTTATTGTTAATCTGTGTCTGTCATTGTCAGCATTGAAATTTTCTTTTTCACTTTTCTGTATTTTATAAACGTAACATTGAATAAAATATAGGAAGTACTGTTGCTTGTACTCTTGTAAGCAAAAGTCGATTTTAAGGTGACGAATGTTTTCATACAGTAACTGTTTTATAATTAGGTACCTATATAAGAAACCTGTTATAGTTATAAATATCAGAAACTACTGCGTTTATATCCAAGATATTTAGTGACTTTATATATAGGTAATCAATATGCCGTTATAAAACCAAACAGGGGTGGGCGATGGTGGTGATCATATATGTAACAATTGTGTTTCTCCATCTAGCTCCTGTACTATCAGATAGGAATTTTTGAATAAAATTAGTGATACAGCTTGGAAAATACAACAAATTAGGTTTCTGATCTAATGTGTTCAATAGTTCTTAAAATGCTGGGTTTTTGTATTAAACACCTTTTAAATGTTTCGTAGTCCCTTGGCAAAAACAGTGGATGACACGCACTTACCAAATTGTTTTTGGGATTTTAAACAGTATTTACAAATTAATATTCCGGCAAAGCAATACGCCGAGTGCAAACCTTGTTTGCCGAAAATGGGGCGAACAAATTCTCAAAATATGCTCCATGTATAATTTATACTAATATTATAGAGGTAAAGTTTGTGACGTTGTAGGGGGTAATCTCTGGATCTACAAAACCGATTTTAAAATTCTTTTACTGTTAGAAAGCTACGTTAACAGGGAGTGTCATAGGCTATATGACATGACGCTATAGACCACGGGAGCGGGACAGAGCGCGGGTGAAATCGCGCCGAGCCGCTAGTAATGTATAAGGAATTTAATTACGTCGTTATTTTTTCAAATAAAGTTTTTCTTTCTTTTCTTCTTTCTTGCTATTTTACTTGATAAATAATTTATGCGAAACATATAGTTAAATAACTGACTAACCTTTAGTTGCTAAGTGCAATATCATCTTGTGTTAAGAAAACAGTGTAATTGAAAATGCATGCTAATCCAATTTATCAACGTCGATAACTCCAGCTCAAATAAGGCTTAAGTTACAAAAATAGCGAAACACACGAAGGCTTAGCTGTGAATAAAGGCTATCGGGTGCAGGTGGCCTGAAATCAATTACCTGTTGACCGATCGGATAATTTGTCTCGGCTAATCCCTGTAAGGAACGATATTCGCTTACAACGTCTCTTCTAATACCATCATTTAATCAACAAAATCTTTTTAATCTTTGCTGAAAAGATGAATTTTGAGCTAGAAATATTTCTGATAGTGGTATCATGGAAGATTACTAGGAATAGAAATCCAAGTACTTTGAGGCGCTTTGAGGCCTAATTCCACTTTGAGTGCTAAATGTCATTGGTATAGATACTTCAGCGTTATTATACGACCCTATGTAACTTCTGTGAATACTAATTTTGTTGTGATACTCTGTTGTGTTTTATTTTTGTTCTCAAAACACGTTTGCTGTATCTATACATCTTACAGATAAATAAAATTGAAGTGTCTATTTGTAACGCCAAAATAAAAATGTAAAATAAATCAATCAGCAGGGATAATTTGGACCAGGAGATTACGAAAATGGAATTTTAAGAATTATTGTTTGTTTGTCTGTCTGGATGTGCCCGCTAATCTCTGAACCATCTGGACCGATTTTGAGTGGATTACTTTTAAGTTTGGGTTCCGTGAAAAGAAATCCTACGTGGACGAAGTCGAGGGCACAGCTAGTCTATACTACAATAAATATGTTAAGGGTCTCAAATTTGTGTGATGAATTTAAAAATGAGAAATGATTTAAGAGCCTAATTCGGACCAGTAAATGTCGCAAATGCCACTTTTAGAATTTCTGTCTGTTTGTTGTAAAGCAGTGTATATACGAGTATATGCATTGCTTCACATAAAAAATTGTATTTATGTGATAGTCAAAGGTCGATATGCAGTCTCTTCCCGGAATGACTGGTTTATCCTAGGTTTGACCAAGGCCTTTCGACAAAACCCGAAATCAATTCCAATTTCGGCCTTTAACTAAAGTATTCTTAGTTAAACCTAGAAGTACCTAATTTTTAATAAAATGTCGTACGTAAAATAATCTGTTTTGGGCTATGCCTTGACGATCCTGGAAGCGACTAAGGTAAACTTTGATATGTACTGCACTTGTTATATGTTTAATGACTTATTAGTCTCTCCAAGGTTAGACCACAATTCGTTAGTCAAAGCATAAAAACGTCATTTATTTGGACTTTGACTAAGACTTTATGTCAGACCTGAGCGCCAGAGCTTCGATGTTTGACTATAATATTTATACCAAATTCTATGACAAACACACAGCAAGACCTTTAAAAAGGAGCAAAATAAAACCCAAACAAAATCACTTATAATATATTATACTAGAAGTACAAATAACATTAAACAATCCATAGCCTTTGTTTCACACAACCTACGGTCACTGTGATCGCATTCAATCAACGCATAGGCGATGCCCTTGGTGTTGCGAATGTCCGTAGGTTACTATAAACACTTTCCATCGGGTGAGCGATTTGTCTGTTTACCTGCTTCAGACAATGATAAACAACTATTATTGAATGCATATATAATTCTATTTCTAAATCATGACTATGTTACTGATAGCATAATGAAGTGAAGACTACTTGCGTCTAAGGTGGATACCTAACCTAAACCTAAGTCACAATGCCTGGAATTAATCATGTCGTTGTTGAACTAAAATGTATTGTATTTGGTTTCCCACCCGAGGCCGAAATCAGCTTAATTATCTGATCGCTGACATGCCACAACGGACAGCTTAATCGGTTGAGAATACTTGCACGTATAAGCTTAAATGTTCGAACACTTACTCGAATAAGGATTAATTTTGTGAAATTAATATTTGAATTATTAATTTGACATTGTTACGAGTTGCAGGACTCGAATTAAAATGCCGTTGGAATTATTATAGAGTTTATTAGAACTATACAAATACGTATAATACAGGTACAAATATAACCGAACACAACAAATCCAAACGTATTGCAGAAGGTCGTAATTCAATAAAAGTCGGTCGCTAATAGATTACCGAATGTACACACGTCTCGCTTTGATCGTGGTTCTTGCTCGACTGCCCCCCTCGTTCAATCAGACTATCGTTTTGTACTGCACAAATGCAATGTGCCCGCTCGGCAACGTGGACTGAATTTCCTAGAATCAGCTTGTACTTTAAAATCCGTAACACCTGGCTAATGATTACAATACAACAATAGACTGTTCTCTAGAAACGTATGCCAATAAATAAGTAAACAAAAGAAGATGATCATAAAAGAATTACAATAGTTTCAAAGTTATTAGTTCAAATGCCGACGGGTAATAAATGTGCTTCTACAAATCTGTACGTGGAATTTGTCTTTGTCGGCGCCTAGGTTGTAATAATATTATACGCATTTATTCCGTGTACAATAATGATCTGAAGGAAATTTCCCAACGATTTTATCCTTCTACTTGATATGGGGTTTATAAAGCAGTTGATAACGCTTTGGCAAAGCCTCTGACGTTACAGACATGCATAAGCGATGGTAATCTGCTTATTTGCTTACTTTACAGGCTATATAAAAGTATATATTTTAGTAGATTTGTTTCAAGTTGGCTAAGAAATGTTTGGGTCTGGGCTGTCTTTCACACTAATTCATGCTCTGTTGTCAATTTATCCTAGACTAGCGAGTTGAGTTTGTATAAGAGTATTGTGCGGTATTATTAGTCACATAAAAATGATCTTAAAACTATTATAAGTGTATAGGTTAGGTGGTAACATAAAAAATTTAAAACTTGTCCTCACCATCTAAATTTTAAATTATGACGTGGAAATTTTTGGCAAAAATTATTAAGATTATAAAGCTGTAATAAGAAACTGTTTGAATGATATCTTGTGAGCAAATACTTTTTCAGGTATGGGTCAATTTCGATTAAATACTTTTTTATGGTACCGTAGGCAAAATATATACAATAAAAGGTTCTTTTAAAATCTAAATTTATAGCAATTGACATTGGCACCACTTTAGATATCGCAACCCATCATTACACTAGTATTCAGAACATTGAGCGGTTATCGAGAGACCACTTGGCCCGCGGCCATACTAAATCTTCAATGTACTTAATACTATCCGAACATTCCATGGGATAGGGTCGGCAATCTGCAGGTTGAGGGCCAAATTATATGTGGGTACATAAAACAGTACATCTATTTTATCTGCCTATCTATTATAAAACTTAAGAGAAGTATTAACATTGCCTCTCACTAATAAAGTACCTAACAAGTGTATTTTAGATTAGAAATTAAATTATAATACTAAACTATTACAAATGTATAAAATTTTAGGCAAATTTTTCTTTATTATATTAGAATTTTATATGTATTTTGTTATCGTGTACTAGCAGAAGGTGATGTCAGGAGCCTTAAGAACAGACGAGCGTGCATGACAAGAGCTATGAATGTCAAAGAAGCAATTGAGGTGTGTAAGAATAAGCCTGAATGGCGCTCTGTTGTTCGTGCCTACCCCGCAAGGGAACTGGCGTGAATTTATGTATTTATGTATGTATTTTGTTGCTTACATTCTGTTGTACTAATACCTATTCGTGCAGGAATGGAGAAATAATACTATTTCCTGCGGCCCAGCGGACTGTCATAAGAGGCGACTAAATAGCCCACAGCCAGGTGATAGGGTATTTGCCCGTCAGCATCTTTGGTGTTACAAATGTTCATCGGTGATGGTAACCGCTTTCCATTAGGTGGGCCGTCTAATGAACACATGCAATAAAAAAAATCATAAATATTAAAAGTGTGTATAAAATATGAATATGGGTACATTTTTTATAGGCGTTGGATTTATTGTAAATGCGGTACGTCTTTAGATTGATTTACCGAAAATATGATCAAAATGGGTCCAGTAGTTTTTCGACGGTCGAAATTAAAACGACCCACTACTAAGCACACCTTCCCCATTTAAAAAAAGGTAGACTGTATGTACTATGTACAGTTGCGGAATGTAAATGTTGTCACCTTAAAGTCGCCTTTGGCTTGCACGAATACAAGAAACAATACTGACAACATTTTAATAAATATTACGTTTATAAAATATAGAAACATGAAAAAAGAAAATTGCTACATTGCCAATGACAGACGCTGAGATTAACAATAAAAAACAAAGAGCATATATATATATATAATCACTACGCTTAACATAAATATTAAAACTAATAAAAAGATTTTAAATGTCTAAACATCTTCTTAGACAAGATAGAAAATCAAACAACTTTGATCTAACTAATTGTAAACTTTATTGTTAAACAGTTAAACATAATTTTCTGTGGAACAATCTGTTCTGTGACTTAGTCTGAAAAGGTAACATATGCTCGCGGAACGTTAAATGAATCAATTTGAAAACTGGCGAACATTTTCATACTACGACTATACCCAGTTTGAGAGTCGAATACAACTCATCATTTTGTGTTTTAGTTTGTGAAATGTTCCTTTTGTTCGTCAAGATTTCTAAATAAATGAAAATAGTAAGATATTGTCACCTCTACTCTTCCCCTTTTCACTTAACAAGAACTGCACTTATTTTTATTTTAGCAAACATCAACTCTTGTTACGTACTACAATTTTACGCTACACGAGATAATAAATGTTAAAATCACGGATAATAAAACACTTCAGTACTTGCCGAGTCGAATTCGAAACAATTTCGATTATTTAATGCAATAACCCTTACTCGCAAAAGGCACCGGTCTAGAAAAACGATATCTATGATTGGATAAGCACATTCGTGTGAAGGTTTCGAATCTGCATTGCGTCTGAGACGACCGAACAAGGTCGTACGCCCACTCGAGGTAATCCTTTACCGAAGTACGCACGACTCTACTTCATTGTTTTACTTTTTCACTGGAGAGAATCCACATTTTTGCGAATTTGTAATCCCAATTAATATTATATGTATGTCCTATGTAATACTTTGCATCACCTACTTGGCTAGATTAGTTTAAATTATTCCCTAGGTTGCCTGGAAGAGATTTCTTTAAGCGATAAGGTCGCCTATTGTTTTTACCAAAACAATTTTGTAATTGTTTATTTGTTGAGCTATAAAGTGTTAAATGTTATCCACCTATAAATGTTAATATGTTAGATAGATAACATTTTATTTTACACTAATACAAAAATTAACTTGTAGACTAAAATTTTATTTAATTATGCACAAAAGGCAGTCTCATCGCTAAAAAGCGATCTGCTCCAGATAACCCTAGGAATAAATTGAGATGATAATGACGATAGAAGCAGACTTAACCTAAAGTAAATACAATTACTAACATTTTAATAATAAATACTTATATGATGTCTATGCAGAAGTTTAATATGTTAAATAGATATATACTTTAACACATACCATACAAATACATATCTATACGAGCATATAAATGTTTGATATGAATTTGTTTGTTACATTTTCACGTCTTAATTAATCAACCGGTCATCGTCAAATTTTACATACACGTCGTCACGAATACAAAATTCTGAAAATGTGGTATTCCTGAGAGATAGGAAAATTGAATCGTTTGACAAAATATACATAAGCGCGAGTGAAGCCACGGGCAAAAGCAAGTTTATTAAACCATATGTATAGAAATAAACAAATAAAATTAATGCCCAAATATAGGATTCTTAGTCATAAATGGCCGTCTGTAGATGTTTTTTTCGTCAATCAGTCTGAAAGTATTGTCTCGAATAGGTGCCGAAATGTTCCACGGATTAATGAAAAGCACAGGGATTAAAACTGGAACTTTAACTTAATGGACTTGTATGTCACGTGATATGCACCTTATATTCATATCTTTTGAACCCTTAAAAGACATACAAGTGTAAGTAAATCAAATATCTGCCTACACAGCAATAAATAATATAACAATAAATCAAAAACAAAGAGAAAACCTAAGATTAATTGTAGTCGTTTGGTATTATTAAGGGATCCGATCTCAGCCGCCATTATGGTGTAGTTTTATCATAAAAGATATAATCCCGGCTCAGTAATCCCTTGCCGCTCTCAGATACCGATACCGTGCGATACCTACGTACTGATTCAGGGATAATGTTAGTATGGATGTGACTCATTTTATGCACATTTGCTATCTATCTATACATAATTATATAATTACGTGAACTTATAACTGACTGTCTCACTGACATATCAACGCACAGCCCAAACTGCTAGGGCTAGGACCATGTAAATTTGCATGCAGGTTCTTTCTATACTGTAGGTGAGTATTAAGAAAGAATTTTTGAAAATTCAAACCCTAAGGGGGTTAAAGAGGGGATGAAAGTTCGTGTGAAAATTCGTTATTTTCAAAGTAAAAAGCACAAAATTTTATATACCTGCTCCTGGTTAAAAATAAATGTATACGTGTACTGGCGTTTTTGGAAATTCAACTCTTGCGGAGATTCAAAACTTATAGAAAGTTTTTTAAATATATCCTTAATCTTCGCGGGCGAAGCCGCGAGCAACAATATAGTTCAAAATATTTCTGTATCAAGAAGTATTTAGGTTTCAAAGTTTAAAGTACCTCTGCAAGTATTGTATTTGTTTTTATTTTTGTAAAGATAGGAGTAAGATATTGTAAATAGTGCTTTCCCCGGTCTTGAATTTCCTTTGATCTATGTATAAAAGAATATCTAACTTAAATATAAATAGATAGAGCTAAAATACATTTGAAATGTTTTAAATTTTATTTAAATTGAAAATTAATACTAACGGGTAAAGAGAAATGTGTTTTGTTTCGAATTTAATAAGGTTACATTTTTTGTGTTTAGTTCTTTTTAGTGTCACTTTTTCGTTTCAGCGATTTTCAAATCACAACGATTTAAAAGAAATTTCACTTCAAAAATCTGAAGCATTTACGACTTAATAGCCACATCTAGTAAGTAGACGTTTTTGTATGCCCCTATCAAACGCTCGTTTGCACAAAGTATAGACTGAAAGTATATCTGGAAACAGCCCGACAGCGCTTCCAACACTTTTTCGTTGTTTCCGAGCGAATAAAAACGACTCAAAGCCGACTTCACGACTTTTGTTATACCATATAGCAAGACCAGATGTTTTAGGGTTCCGTTGTATAGCAGTCTATACTTCAATAACTTCAGTACTATCTTCTCAAAGTTGCTTTATGTATCAACTAGATGTTTACTGATCAGTAACATACAAGCATTGTCATAAAAGCCTACTGATTACTATGGTTACAAGTCAGTTTTAAATAGCAAACAAGCGGGTCCAGGATAATATAGTGTATGTTTGTGTTTCATAACATTCATTAGCACATGCTGGTATATTGTGTAGTTGGAAACGCGCGTTATGAAAATGCGTATCTTGATCATCGTATGAATATACACTTAGAGTTGTTTCATGACAAAGATACACAGCAGCTGTTTTAATTAAAATAAATTTAAAATCAAATTGGTGTGAGCGCAAGGAATAAAGAGAAGAAAAGGACTTATAGGATAGGTCACCGTATCAGACACGCTACGAACGTTGCGAACTTTCTTCACGTATTGCGGTTCCATCGACGAGTGGACCAGTTAGATACGGCACAACGGGTACCTTTCAGCACGCGGGTTAATATAAGCCGATGTAGAATGCGACACAACACACAAAACGCGGCAAGGTTTTCGCGAAAACAGCGGCGCGATCAATGGTCGGCCATATTACATAGTAACAGATGCGGTGAAAGAAAAAAGAAACAAAGAGGCGGTGACCAAATAGGTAGGCGTTAACACATATTTTATTCAAATTTGAACTGAATTCAGTTCAAATTGGAATAAAATATGTGAAAACATATTAAAATATACAGAACCCTTTAAGATTATATTTTAATTCACATTTATCTGATTTGAACCCGTACACCATCGTTTGCCAATAGCCGCTGAATTGCGATTATGAAACCTTTTTGTCGACAATATGAGGATCAGAAGAATTTTCGATTATTTGAATATTCTAAGGATTTTGTCTTACTGTTATATCATTGATAATAATAGTCTAAGTTGCAATTGCATTCAATAAATGTTTTCTTTGAAACGTTTTATAAATTAAAAGACCTTGGGAATGAGCGATAGCTTAGGAACTATGAAGGGTTTTTTTACTGCATAACTACAGCAGGCAGGCTGATGGATTATCTGATGGAAATCGTTTACCGTTACCTATGTACATTTGAATCACCATAGATGTTATCAATACATTGCCATCCGCGAAGAAATTTTATGACATCTTTTCAAAACTCTTGTCATATCCAGAACGCTACACTGTGGAAAACCATAGACTTGAGAAATGTGCACTATTTTTTTTACTTTAAGTACAGAACCAAAAAAAAATTTCATCCATAAAAAATACATACATACATACATACATACATAACTTCACGCCAGTTCCCTTGCGGGGTAGGCACGAACAACAGAATGCCATTTAGGCCCATTCTTACACACCTCACCACACACCAAAAAAAATACCTCGTATTAAAAAAAAACCAATCAATGAATTTTGATTAAACCAGGACAGTACAGTTTTTATGATTTTAAAAGGTAATATTTCCATGCCAATTGAGGCAAATTAAAAAATAGCTTTATAATTTTCCAAGATCTGAAAACATATTTTTTTTTTAATACGGAACCGTTTTTGTGAAATTGGTTACAGAGTCCTAAAAGTGAGTACTGAAATAAAATAATTATTTTAACATTTATTTGCTTATATTAACTTCTAAAGGTGTTCCCGAATTTATATCCTACAGAAATTGTTAAGTTTTTGGGCTAAGAAGCATGCTATATTATTCATACTTAATATCGAAAGTAGGTACATATCAAGTTTTATGACTATTCACTTATTCCGAACACTATGGAATGGAAAAGGAATTAACATACCTACAGAGCAGAATTTATATTTATTGAACATTCGTTTATAATATATTATGTACATTACTACAGAAATAAGCAAAAACATCTCTATTATATTATACCAACTTTTGTACATCCCACACTTTATCGCGCCAGCGGCTTTTCGTCTCAACATAATATTATCACATTTTTCCCACCAACTGAAATTCACGGCAATTTTTCCAAGCTACGTACAAAATCTAGCTTTTCAGTTTAAACGCAGCTTGAAAAGAGGCTTTCAAGAAAAATGCAGATATAATATCAACTGGGAAATAGGAAAAAGTAAGGCATAATTTTCCGTGTGGATCTCGCTAAGATTTAACCTACTTTCAGCTGAGTGTTTGAAGTTTTACTTAAAATAATTATCATATCCGGACGAGCAAGCATATATATGTCTTACAAAGCCTGTTACAAAAATCCCGATTGCTTAAAGTTGCATTTTTTAGCAGATTAAATAAATATTTTTGAAGAGGTGACTTTAAAAGCAGAAACCAAGCATATTGAAGGATTCCGTAGAGATGACGAACGTTTACAGCTCTTGATATTTCGATATATTATCTTAAAAAAGAATTCAATCAATAAAATCGATTTTTTGCAAAATCTGTTGAGTAGTTTTTGAGATATGTCTCGAAAAGTGATATTATACTATCCCAAATTATCCAAAAAACTCAGACTACTAAGACCTTGCAGTATACATTAAAAATATTCTTATTATTCTCTACTTATGTCTTTTATATTTACAGGTCTGGAAAAAATAAATAATAACATGTCTGCAATGTCCTTGCGAACGGAATGTTACGTTTATTTCAATTTACATCTCGGTTCTCAATCGTCTCAATTGTAGTTACGTCGTTTCCATTTATTGGAATATTTTATCGTTGTACTTGGGATGCCACATCTATTTTGTGTAAAGCGTTTTATGAATCATTGGCGATTTTGTGTATTCCTGAAGTAATTTTGGTAAATTTATTTTTGAACGAACAGTGGGTTTATTTTATTGAACTTTATACAATATGCTCATTGTATTTATCAATATAAATCAACAAAAAATAATAATTTAAAAGTAGTGTGGGATAGCCTTGGCTGAGAGATCGTTCATATCTGTAAAAGTAACACGTTCAAGAGCATTTGCGTATAGAAGTTGTGCGGCCCAAAATCTCTCATTATACGGATAGTAGAAAATATAGAAAGGCGCGAAGTCCTGCAAGGATTTAAAACAAGTTTTCTCTTAAAGATAATAGATAGATAGATAACACTTTATTGCACACCAATACAAACATGAACTTAAAGACTAAAATTATATCTAGTTATGTACAAAGGGCGGTCTTATCGCTAAAAAGCGATCTCTGCCAGACAAACCCAGGAATGAATTGAGATGATAATGGCGATGGTGGTATACGTAACATATAGTACGAACTACTTAAATTTTAATAATAAATACATAAATGAACTATATGGTGTAGACAGGGATAATAGCCGTTCAGTGTCACGTCACATTTACATTAAATTTGTCAAGGGGCCACTACGTGTTGGCCTTCCCATGGCCCCACGCAAGCCCTCCAAGTGTCCGGGCCATTTTTATGGTCCGTGGTCTTGAAAGACATACAAATACATATATGATATATATATATATGCAGAAATTTTATATATATACATATATTACATAGATATATCTATATACTTAATATACATACCCACAAAATATATAAATGTTTATAAATGGATTTAAATATCATATTCCAACGAGAGGTAATATTTTGATGTTCAAATTAGATTAGATTAGATGTTCAAATGAAATAATGTAAGTGTATCATAATTTATATTCCAACATTAGAGGTGTTAACTCAATTATTTATGTGTCTATCTAAATAGCCTGGCTGCATTTGATAAAGATACAGCCAAATTGTTGTTATAGCTATCAAATAACCAGTTTGAACACAATTAAGAGTTCATAATGTATAAAAAGGGGTAGGGTTTCAAAAATGAGTGAAAGCAGCTTTCAAAAGAAATATTGAGTATATTTTTCTATTCTTAGTCTACTTTGGTAATTAATCCCTTTTAACTTGGACCATACCATAGATGAATCGTCGCGTCCTACACTGGCGGTCTGTACGCGGGCAAATTACTACGATCAATTTCTGTACAGAACCCCTGGGATTCGTCGAATGTAATCTTCTACTTGTCATTGTCACCGTTGAGACATACAGATTGACATCCAAATAAGTTTTGAATTGAGTACGGTTTGGTGGGTCGATTTTGATCGTAGCCCTCTGATGTGAGGATCACAACCCATAGGGAATTTTGTAGTAATTTACTTGAAATTGAGACAATTTGAAGTAGGCCTGCAAGATGCTGTCTTTAGTTAAATTCAAAAGTGGCAATAAGTAAGTTAAACGATGTTATTATGTCATCTAAAGAACCATATCCGTGCAGGAACGGAAAAAGAATACAATTTCCTGCGGCCTGTCTTAAGAGGAGACAAAACAACCTACAGGCACGTGGTAGGGTATTTTCCCGTTTGGATAGCTACCACCCCTGATATAGAGTGTGCCGCCATATCAAACTCGAGTTGTATTCCGGTATTAGTGGCCATGTTCCAGTCTCCCTTTAGAGAGCGGCAGCACATTGGTAGCACCTTTGGTATTACAAATTTCCATTGGCGATGGTAAACGCTTTCCATCAGTTACGACGCTAGCCGGTCTGCTGGACTCATACTATAAATATTAATAACCACCGAGACCACGGGCCATCTTTATGGCCCGTGGTCTCGAAAGACATACTAATAAAGTGAAACTAAAGTCAAATATCACAATTAATAGATAAGAAAAATAGTGAAATAATAACTAAGAGATTAGTGATGATTAGAACCTGTCAATTCGTTTTGGACAAGCGCAGAGGGCATAAAGCCAGATGCAATGAGAATAAATAGCACGATCTTGTCAGCATAAAGCTTATGAACAAATGTTGTTGTAGTTACTATACATAAATTTATACGTAGGTACCAAGGCAGTGGCTACATTTTTAAAATTTACGACAGCACAAAGCATTTTTGCAGATAAAATCTAAGGGAACGTGCGAAAACCGTAAATCATACTATCTGAGATTTAGGAAATAAATAAAGCAAAACTTGTTGTGCGCAGCTTACAATCGCAGCTGGTACGAGACAATGCAAGCCGAATGCATGCAATAACTTAATGTCGATTCAGACGGGCAACTTTCATATCACAAAAAGTGGTTTTAATTGAAGGTTTTTAAGAGAATTTGAATAGAATCAGGACGCGTTCTGGCGTTAAATCCCAACTTAGAATTATTTTCTCCTCCAATTTGTATGGTCTTCAACATTCTTTATTGTAACATCAGTGATGACCTATGATCCGTCGAGGTAAAGAACATCTACTATGTTAGTAGTGTTTTATCTACAATATTCTAAAAAAATAGCACTGGCCCAAAAAAGTGGTTTGTACTTTTGACCAGAGCCATCTATTTTTATTTATTATGTATTTCGATGCGCTGAATATGGATCTGGTGTCACTTTGGTCCATACACCATTTTTGAGGGTATGTGGACCAAATTGACCTTTTTCTTGTGGGCCGGTGTGATTAATAAAAAAAACTTCTTATCTCCTAAGAGACATACGTAAATCAAATTACGTTACCTATTTATATTATATAGTAATCACAAAATTTTGTAATAATTGGTCGAATCTTAAAATAAAGGTTTAGAACCGGTTTAAAATTAAACGCTTTTAATTCGTTTTAACACGAACGGAGGAAGAAAACTTTTTTGCGGCCGGGCGGCCTGTCGTAGAGGCGACAAAACAACCCACAGCCAGGTGGTAGGTTATTTGCCCGTCTGGATGGCTACCACCCCTGGTCTAGAGTATGCTGCCATAACAACCTTGAGTTGTGTTCCGGCATTAGTGCCTAGGTTCCAGTCACCACTTTCCAACTGTTGGGCCGTCTGGCTGTCTGCTGAACTCATGCAATAAAAAAAGAAAAGAAAACATTTTATGTACGTACTTAGGCTGCAAGCGGTTCGACCTTTTTCGGTTTCCAAACCCTACTTAAGACCATGAAGTAGGAACACACATTGAAAGTAAGTCACATCTGTGTGGTAATGTTACTGATGATAGTATCACCATAACTAAGTTAGTAGTTATTCAAAATCCAAATCGTCGACGACTAAAATGTCGCTTAATAGTCGAGATAAACTTACATCTGAAAGATCCTTAAGACACGTGCCACAACGGCTCACAACACGTTACGCTTGGCATCCTAATAAATTCCTAAATCGATGTTACAAATAACATATTCTAGTCGGGTAGAGCGCATTCGCGAATACAATAAGATCGTGTTACAAAAGACACTGTTTTGCATATCTAGAAAGATCGACAGGAATTGATTGTGTAGTGTTCTTTACAACTAATGTTAATGGAATTGTCCTGAAACGATATATTGACAGATCTTACTACAATATTTATTTATTTGGCTCACAGAACAAGTTACTGTAGGTAAGTAACAATGTTTACCAAATTATATACTTTATCTTTATGTAGGCCACGAGTAATAACTTAAAATATTATGTCCAAAAAATTATGAATGTTGGCAATCCTAAGACCGTAACTTCTGACAACCGGCATTGCGTTTTGAATCGGTGTACACGGAATAAGAAGTAAATCTAAATTTTAACTTATATGTATGACCTTCAAAAAGTGTCTCCAGTAGAACTTATTTTGAATAAAACCTTTTAAACTTGAATTGTCCAAAAACATCTTCTAGTAATGTTCGTTCAAAAAGTTAATTAAAAAAAAGTAACAGTCAAACTGAATTAGCATTGCACTGTATTCTTTCTTCCAGATATATTGTGAAAATCGGTCATTATTTTAAATATTTTACCGTTACTAGTACTTTTTTTTTCAAAACAATACCGACTCACACTAAAAACAAAAAATAAATATTTGACCAACTTTTTTGTATAACTTCTTAAAATCGGTGCCAAGTAAAACATAAAATAATAACAACAAATTTAACAAAATATAGTAATTTCTAAACATAGAAATACTTGACACCAAATTCTAGATGTTGTAGAAAGAAGTCGGTTAAAGTTTTATTTTTTATTTTTAGAGCCAAATCGGTTCTGTTATTGAAAAAAAAAATATGTTGCATAAATAATTTATAAGCTTTAGAAATAATATATTAAGCATCTGTAAAAATTGTACAACTGGCACGCGTATACAAATTCGCCATCTCAGTCTTTTGTGTATATGCTCTTCAGCAAGGGTTGCCATCGATTTCCTTGCGATCCAAAAAGCAGTTAGTCCTAAGGGTTAACTCTCGATTTCTCTGGGATTCACTAATTAGATCCTGACTTGGTGATCATAGAACCGCCTCGGGAGTATATATACTTACGAATAATGAAAAAAATTCAAAATCGATCCACAATTGATGAAGAAATCGCGTAACATGCATGTTAAAAATTAAGAGCCTGTAGAGAATGTAATAGCTATACGAGTATACAAGATTATTCCAAGAATTCAGGCGCTCGGCGTTCTTTAATGAAGGTTATGTGTTATTTCTTGTTATGTGTTATGGTTATGGGTTATTCAATAGCCCTGGGACCTGATCCACTGATCAGATCCTGACATGGTGATCATGGAACTACCTCGGGAATATACACTTACGATTAAAGGAAACAATTTGAAAATCGGTTTACAATTGACGGAGAAATCGAATAATGAACATACAAAAAAAACATACAGACGACTTGACTACCTCCTCGTTTTTTAAAGTCGGTTAAAAATATTAGCAATGGCTAATATTTCAGGTATCAGGTATTTTTATCCGTGCAGGAATGGAGAAAGAATACAATATCCTGCGGCCGGGCGGCCTGTCGTAAGAGGCGACTTAACAACCCACAGCCAGGTGGTAGGGCATTTGCCCGACTGGATGGCTACCACCCCTGGTCTAAAGTATGTCGCCATAACAACCTTGAATTGTGTTTGGCATTAGGACCAGGTTCCAGTCTCGCTTAAGAGAGCAGCAGCGCATTTATAGCAACTCTGGTGTTGCTAATGTCCATAGGTGATGGTAACCGCTTTCTATCAAGTGGGCCGTCTGCCTGTCTGCTGATCTCCTGTAATAAAAAAAGGTATTCAGATCGTCTAATGATCTACAATACAACACATTAAAATACGTGTACTCTTTATTGTACCCCAACATGACAGAAAAAGTATACACAAAAAAAAAACACAATAAGCTTAAATACTATAAGGTAGTACAACGGGCGGCTTTATTGCATATAGAAATCTCTTCCAGGTATTCTTTTGATGGACAAAAGCTAATTGCAAAAATTGCAAAGATAGCGTTGGCGTCCAGTTGATCTAGATACTTACTAATAATAAGACATAATAATGACTATACATAATACATAGCTACGTACATATACATACAACACAAATAGTAAACACGTTATACAGTACAAGTAACTTCAAGTGAAATTAAGGTGACATGAGGTGAGAATTAACTAAGGTTGAATAAGATTTTCTTACCGCAAAACTATATTATCTCACTATGACTGTATATTTCCTTTAATATAGTTACTTTGTAGAAAATTATACACAATAGGATCAGTTACAAAGGACAACGTTTTGCATATCAACAAAGATCGACGGAAGCAACGGCAATGTTTGTCGTAGACATTCCACGGTGCAACCGGCGTAGTTTTTTCCTTTCTTTTGTGATGTGGTATGGTGCCACTTCTCATCGCTATAAGAATCGTTAAAAGGAAAATGATGTTATGTACATTACATCCGACAAGTAGGTATGATAAAATTTAACGTTACGTCTAGAATTAATCCTCTTTCTTTTCTTTAACCTTCTCCCAATTGCTTCGGGTTGGCACAATATGTTTGTTCCTTTCATACGCATCTATTCTGACCTCTGATATGTCCTCTGTCATACCACAAATCATCATGTCATCCTTCACATGTCTTCAATTATTCCTATAAGACGTATTTAGACTTAGCATAGTTCTTACAACCAGCCGTCTATCTGACATCAACCTTTCACAGCTGGCTAGGAGTGCCAGTAAAATCTGCTGCTACCACGAAAGTGTTATCTCATCCTTGGCACCACTGCGCTTAAGAAGGTTCTCTCTGTGCGATAGTGTCGTACTATTTTAAATTGACATGAACATGATTTCCAATATATTGTTCGCGTTATAAGTCGAAAATCGTATTTTAAATTGTGTTAATATTTTGCTAACTAATACAGACGAATTAGAAGTTTGTCATTCATATTTTAATTGAAAATAGGGATTTTCCTTACAAACTTATAATATCTCCCCATCAGTTGAAATAAATAAAGATGTCATTAAGAAAATATTAATACGGCTTTCCTAGAAACATGTATAATATAGCAGTTACTCATATTACTCATACTTATATCGCGGCATATAAAATACGACACCTTTTTGGGACATTTATTTTCATGTTTATAAACTATGAAGTTCCTGAAACACTGGCTGTTACATACATAGACAAACTGGTAAACGGATATTACTATTGTATAAACGTTCCGTTTTTGTCAATATGGTTACAGAACCGATAAACATTTATGATTTATCATCCTCTCGTTAGCACTGTTACCATTTAATTTAAACCACTCATTTAACAAAACAAACATACGCCTCTTACTTACTCTTAATTAAAATATCACTTTCAATGAAAAATGTAGACACTAATTTTTTTTTGCATATTTACTTTTTCTCGCTTGAACTGGAGCCACACTATAAAAATAGGTAGTAAGCGCCCTCAACACAGCGCTGTACGCGAAAGTTGTTCCGTAAAAGCTCTTTCGACTCTCCACCTGTCCTTTGACATTTTGTACCACCTTTTCATATAATATTTAACGTTTCTTTACTGAATTATATTTCTCACTCCGGTAATTCACATATGATTAATGAAAAAAAAAAAATATTGTACGTATTGACTGTTTCTGTAGTCTATAGTATTCTAACTCTTGCGTTCCCTAATTCATTGGAACGTGGATAACACTGGAATATTCCATTATATTGTACTCTAGTCTGCGTGTCAATCGGCCCCAGAGTTGGCTGTTGTATGTTTAACCCATAATACAAGCTTAACGTCTTATATTGAGAATGTACAAGGTCCAAATATGATTATGTGTCGGCCGATTAAAAATGTATAAAAATATTACAATACGATTGAAAGAAGCCTCGCGTGATCGAAGGTCTTGCCTGTGTTAAGGGCAACTAATCAGAGTTGCCATAGATGCGGCCAGTATTTTGGGAGCATTCCCCACCGACAGCTATCTGGAATAAATTTACTAGCTCTAAATAAGTTTATAGTAGTTTTTAAATTTAAGTTTTTCTATTTTATAGTGTAGTTTAATTTATAATTTAGAATATCGCTGAACATTTTCAAAATCCGTATATAATTGACAAAAAATTGTCACGTGAACATACTGAATAATTGAGAGGAAAGAAGGGTAAGCTGGTATGGGCATGTAATGAAGAGAGATGAAAATCACGTTAATTTTTTATTATTATTAAAAACAAAACCGACTTCACACTAAAAATAAATATTTAACCGACTTCTTTCTACAACATCTTGAAATCAGTGCCAAGTAAAACATAAAAGAATAAAAACATTTCAAAATCGATCCACAATTGAGGAATAAATCGCGTAACATGCATATTAGAAAATTAGGCGCCTATAGAAAATGTAATAGCTACACGCGTATACAAGATTTTTTCCAAGAATTTAGGCGCATGGCGTTCTTTAGTAAGGGTTATACTCGATAGCCCTAGGATCCGATTCACAAATTAGATCCTGACTTGGTGACCTACCTCGGGAGTATACACTTACGAGTAAAGAAAACAATTTGAAAATCGGTTTACAATTGACGGAGACATCGTGTTACGAATACTTCGATTCACAATTTTCCCGAGTTCCTCTAATTCCTTGCAATCCACTCATCAGATCCTGACATGACAATAAGACCAATTCGGGAGTATAATTTCGTTTAAAAGAAATTTTTTGGAAATCGGTCCACAATTGACGGAGAAATCGAGTAACGAACATACAAAAAAACATACAGACGAATTGAGAACCTCCTCTTCTTTTAAAGACGGTTAAAAATAATGTTAAACTGCAAGATTGATAGGTACTACAAATGTAAAGGTAGACCAAAAAAGAGGGGGGATTGTGTGAAAGATGATACCATGATTTGTGGTGTGACATATATCCTCATATGTCAGAATAGAGGAGTATGGAACGAAAACATACGAGTATATTGTACCGACCTCAAATAATTGGGAGAATGTGAAAAGAAGATATAATTTGTAACACGTAATAAGTACATAATTTGCACAGAAGTTCTCATAATGATTATATGAAGTAAAAAAAAATCGGTTTTACAACAATAACCCTTTTTACATAGCGTGGGAATTTATACAAATGCTTGAACTTTGAGCCATGTCGCGTGACATTTTCGGCTTGACATTTTCGTATGGTACGGCCACTGATTGTGACATATAAAGTAGACAATGCACAGTGACGTATGGTAATAGCTTTGCGTTATGATTTTCTGGAAAAATCTATGAGTTAACATAATATTCTTGGTTTTTATGTGGGTTTGGCTAGTCTAAAGCTAAAACGTATTACACAGCAATGGGGGTTATAATAATATTAGAAATATTTGATTTTACTGAAATTACTACTTATAAAAACAGAACACATATAAAGCCAATTATATCTGAGCCATTAAAAAAACCACTCAATTTATTATAGCATTTGCCCGTGACTTCGTCCACATTGGACAGGTAACAAAGATTAGAGTTATTTACCAATCCTTTCGTTACTATAGTATTATAAAAGTGAAAGTTTGTAAGAATGTACGGATGTATGTTTGTTACTCTTTCACGCAAAAAATTCTGAATGGATATAGATGAAACTTTACAATAATATAGCTTATACATCAGAATAACATATAGGCTATAATGTATAAAGATATAGTGTGAATTATCCAAAACATAACGATTTTCCATCACCGCGAGGGTGAAACCGCGGACACAGCTAGTATTTAATATCAAAAGACAATGGATTTCTTAGGATAAAAATATATGAATTCTGAAGATTCCCGTAAAAACTCGGGATAAGTAATGCCCAGGATATAAAGAGAATTTGCTATCGATCAGTGATCGCATAGGTATCAGATTTTTTTTCAACTCGCTCTTGTTGGCGCGGGCGGGGGAATGCGGAGATAAGACAGAAAGAAAGGATTTACAGGATAGGTCTCCGCACTAGGCACGCAAAGAACTATGCGCGCTTCGCAGCGGTAGACAAGTCTTCCTCGTGATCCTTTCTTCACGTGTTGCGATTTCTTCGACGAGTGGACCAGCTGGTACGACACAACGGGTACCTTTCATGCGGATTAATATAAGCGGATGTAGAATGCGACACGACACACAAAATGCGGCGAGATTTTCTCGGAAACAGCGGCCCGATCAGCGGTCCAACGTAGATTATGTCACATTACATAGTGATAGATGCGGCGAAAAAAAAAGAAACAAAAAGGCGGTGATTAAATAGGTCAGCGTTAACAGGTCATTTTAAACCACTCCCAAAATTCCTGCACGATTTCTGGTATATAAATCAGCCGGTATATACGACAGATTTTAAGTTCGGAAATTGGTTATCAATCATCGAAAACGTAATTTTTACTTGAATTTCGAAAAACACAAAAAAGGTAATTAAAAAAACAACAGACAACACATTTAGAATTTTATAATATAATGTAATATTACTATTATTTGAAAAGATGTCAGTTAAATATAATATGACTAGAAAATGTAGTCGAATCGCGAAAAAAAATAAAAATTAGCCATGGCGATTAAACTATATAATATTATGTAACTAAAGGGCCGCTTACATGGAGAGAGTTTATCGCAAGTTTTAGGGCGAGAAATCGTATATGATTTTCGCAGGCGATACTCTTTAGACAACAATCGCATTGATGTTTACATTCAACAAAAAAACAAAAGCTCGCCCATAAGTAAGTCATACCATAATCGTAACGTGACTGTACATTACTACATACATACATACATAACTTCACGCCAGTTCCCTTGCGGGGTAGGCACGAACAACAGAGTGCCATTTAGGCTTTACTGTACATTACTACAAACGCAAAAACATCTCGAAGCTAATTTACTTGTATGTATTTCGCTAATATGTTTTTTTTTGCTCCTTTATCCAAATTACCTCAAATATGGACATTCGTGACGTAGGAATACTTCCCTTTGCACGGACTGATAAGCACTAGCCCGGTCTAAAAAAAAAATTTCATAGTAAACCATCACCCTTCACGCTACTCCTAAAACTGTTTATTTCTGTAATATTGTACAGTGTTACTAATTAAGCTATTTTTATTCGTGCTAGACTTATTAATTACACTAAGTGCTTATTTATTATACTTTTCGAATGCCATTGAAAACGGAATAATAGAATTTTATGTGTCGCTTTTTATTTTGAACTCAGTAATAAAATGCCCAATTTATGGGTGCAGTTCTATTAACCTAATAGTAGACTGACTGTTAGAATATTATAGAATTCAGAAACGTCGTTTTTCATTCGACTAGAACAAGAAGTTTAATTGAACGTAGTGTTCAATTATTTATAGCGACATTGAAAAAGAATTGGCCAGTAGGCCAATAGTACTAACTCTAAAAACACTTAAATCCTACGTGACTAGACTACCTATCCTATGTCACTACAGACAATTTCTCTTTCGCTTTTTGTCATTTTTGTCTAAAACATATTATTAGACATTCAGCGATTTTATTACTTCATAACTTTCTTTTCAATTTAATATTTAGACAGCATTTTAGAAGTTAATAATAAATCCACTGTTGATACGTAACATAAAACGAAGAATTGATATCAATTATAGATATAATATTTTTATAATATAATATATTATAATTCTTAGATAAGAACCTCAGTGGAACTAACCATCAAGACAACGCATTAAAATGTTGGCATTCTTAGTTTTCTTTTTGCATTGTTGGATACTGTTGAGACAATTTGTTTTTTTTTTCATGGTTTCTTAGACAAACGATGAAAGCAATACATCTTTGTCACCATTACTTACCTCTGGAGTGTGCGTGGGCTGTGTGTGGGCGCACTTGCTAACATTTGATTCTATAAAATGCGACAAATTTCGTGGGATATAGGACAAAGTTCACGGTGGAAAACCAAGTAGAATTTCTTACTTAAATAAGTTCAGTGACAAGTAAAACACAAACTTCAGATGTAGTGAACAGCTATTAGCGCCTTTAACTCTTGGATTGGCAAGACTCATAATAAGAGTACCATTGACTCAACCCTTCAAGTGGTGCTTGTGAGGCGTTCGCCCAACAATGACGTCCACGACGCGACGCGGGCAATGTTGGCGACCCCGAATACTACAGACGACGATTCCTAAGTTTTATGCTACAAATTTAATGCACTATATCTTTGAGATTTCTTCTAGCTAATGGATATTGGTTACCGTCGCTTACAGACGTTTGCAACACCAAAGGCGAAAACAACGTGTTTCCAGCCTCTAGGATGGTATAAGAAGAATGGGAAAGAAGGGAATGGGAGAAGAATGGGATATGAGATTAGAATACGACAGTGGAATAAGGAAGTTGGAACAGGAGGAAGGAGGAATGGGCTGGAACTCTCACTCATCACATGAAACAATTACCTCGAGGGTAACACAACAAAGTTTGACGCCGACATTCTGTAAGAGCGTGGTATAATACCGTTCTATCCGTCCCTAAGAGCTGTTATCTAGATATATAGTACGGCTCTACCACGTAGATAGTTAAACTTGGTTAGAAATAGAGTCGTTTTGTGTAAGATGATTGTTGTGTGTAGTAGTTGTATGACTTGCTGTAGTTCTTTTCGTAAACTACGGCAAATTATACAACTGTTCTAGTTATCAGTTCACACTATTTAGTTAGTATAGAACTAATAAATATATAATAGAATACTTTAATGTTCGAGGTTTCAATCAAAATAATACGGGACAATTGAGCGGCGGTTGAGCGGGCTAAGCCTTTGCCGGCTTATGTGCGACTCCCGGTAAAATAAATTTCGGGAAGAAATTTTCTGTATTACTTACTATGGTCTGGGTGTCTAGGATCAGCCCTAAAGTAGTTTGTTGTATATTACCCATAACACAAGCGTAATTTGCTTAATTTGGAGACATACAATAATATGTGTGTTTGTCTATCGATTATTTATTTATTTATAAAATGGAGTTGGGGGGGGGGGTAGGAGAATGAGAAAGAAGATGGAGAAAGAGAATGGCTCTCGATTTTTCTGTATTAATATAAATAAACTTATGTACTGACAATATTTTAAAATTATACAATGCAGATTTGTTTTTGAAATGAAGAGAACTGAAAATTGATTAAAATATAGTATGTTGGCATACTACCTTCCTTTTAATTGTTCTTTTAAGTCAAATTTGTTTGTATGTTGTTATGCCAAAAGCATTTATAAAAAATAGATTATTATACTAACCGAAATTGACACGACGAATCAAGAATCTCATGCTTTTGTGAAGTAGGTAAAACATAAATTGCTCATTATTATAATTTTGTGTTAAAATGAAAACAATAAAAAAAAAATTGCAAATAAATCCCGTCACTATAAATAAAATTATTTGTGTATTTAATATTACAGGGTCTAACCGTTTGCAGTATACGCCGTTCTTATGGCGTTTGTTATGGTAATTCTGATTATGTTATATCAATTACGGAAAATGTTACGGAGGCATCGTAAAATTGGAATGTTATTGCGCCAGCCCTTCCTCGCCGACCCGTCGGCCCATAAAATTTTACTGAACTTTGTTTATTGAGTGTTTCTTGGGCAATATGAAAGCAATTTCATTTTCAGACCCTCATTAGAAAAAGACCTTCCCTAATTGGACGACATAATAATTGAAATAAATATTTTTAACAGTATTTTTAGAGTTTCGTAGCAACTTTGACATAAACAAAGATCCCTATCGTATTCATCATATTTATCCGTGAGTCTGTCAGTCTGTCTGTGTGCTTTATATGTCAATTATATTACATACTTAAATAAAGTACTGAGTCTATATGTATGATATTTAGCAGAAGGCATAATTTATATACCCTTGTAGTAAAATAGCGAAAAACCTAAAAATGAAGATTAGTCGTCATATTATTTTATTGTTACGACTTAGGTTCCGATAAAAACAAATTCCACCTGCATATCTGTAAAAACACATTTTATTGCCTGTCGGCATTTGAACTATTTGTAATTCTTTTATGATCGTCTTCTTTTGTTTATTTATTTATTGGCATACGTTTCTAAAAAACAGCCCATTGTTTTACTGTACTCGTTTATGGCCGCTTGCGGCTGAATCATTAGCTCGGCGTTGCGGATTACGTCGAGTACGATACGGGCACATTTGTATTTGTGAGGTATAAAACGACGGCCTGATGGGGAGACGGGGCAATCCAGCGAGAACCACGATCAAGGCAAGACGTGTGTACATTCGGGTATCTATTAGTGATGGACTTTGCGTGCTTTATTGAATTACGACCTTCTGCATTACGTTTGGATTTGTTGTGTTCGGTTATATTTGTACATACATACATACATACATAACTTCACGCCAGTTCCCTTGCGGGGTAGGCACGAACAACAGAGTGCCATTTAGGCTTATTCTTACACACCTCACTTGCCTCTTTGACATTCATAACTCTTGTCATGCACACTCGTCTGTTCTTAAGGCTCCTGACATCACCTTCTGCTAGTACACGATCAATTTGATCATGGAAGGTGTGTCGTGGCCTTCCACGACTTCTGCATCCATCCACTTTTGCATTGTATATCTGTTTAGTCATTCTTTCATCATGCATTCTTTCCACATGCCCGAACCACCGGAGCATTCCTTTCCTTACCTTCATCCCGACACTCTCTTTCAGACCAACTCTCTTTCTTACTTCGGTATTACGAACGCGGTCCGCGAGCGTCACTCCGCAGATTTTGCGCAGTGCTCGCATCTCGACCGCGTTTACTCTACTTTCATGCTCTCTCTTCCATACCCAACTCTCGCATCCATACGTGAGCGTAGGTACCAGAACAGGTTATATTTGTACCTGTGTTATACGTGTTTGTATAGTTCTAATAAACTCTATAATAATTCCAACAGCATTTTAATTCGAGTCCCGCTAAACTCGTAACAATATGTATCTGACGGATTAAGTAATTGTTTCAGCCTGTTGAAAAATCAACACGATTTTCTTTATAGTCGTATTATTTAAGTTACAAGGTGAGAAATGTTTGATTGCAATATCTCTCATTTTAGAACCATGGGATAGAGAGAACGCGTGGTAGTATAATGTAGGTATATGTAATTACATCCCATATCTGTTATATACACCAAATAAGAAGATAAGATCAAGAAAATAGATAGCTCCAGTGGTATATGGAGCC
The DNA here is from genome assembly GCA_019925095.2 of Dendrolimus kikuchii. NCBI lineage: Eukaryota > Metazoa > Arthropoda > Insecta > Lepidoptera > Lasiocampidae > Dendrolimus > Dendrolimus kikuchii. The sequence goes on from CM034401.1 coordinate 8,243,856, forward strand.
AATAATAACCCGGGCAAAGCCGCGTATAATGCCCCGGTATTATTAAAAGTTAACACTTAAACGCATAATACCGTTAAATTCTGAATGGCACAAGGTTAATTGTCGAGTTTGCCCTTTACATGGTATAAAGGTCCCTTCACACTTCGTCTGCACTACAATAGACCTATTGATCGTCTGACACCTTAGCAGAAGTGCGGTCAAATCAATTAGGCGGACTGAATCTTTAATTATGAACCTTTAATTAAGGAGGGCTAATACAATTATAGTAGGGAATACCTACTTTAATCTCAGAATTGCGTCATTATGCACGTTTTAATACATAGATATTACTTTTAGGTAATATGGATGAGAGCGGAGAAGACTGAAGGAATTATAATTAGGGCTAGTTCTTTATTCTTCGTTGTACACAAAAAGTTACATACAAAATTATGCAATAATGGTGATGTACAAAGGCGAGCTTAACCCTAAAAGAGTTTTCTTCCAGCAAACCTATGAGTCTAGCGAGAACGGAGGAAGCAAAAGGCAGGATTGTGTACACTAAATATATTTGACGATATAACATATAATATAAACAGATTAACAAAAATAAATAAATTATATACAAGATACTCTTAAGATACATATATAATGTAAAATATAGATATATAAGGATAATTTAAGATATATAGTGCTCTTTGATTTTTTTTAAACTGCTCTCCAATGAGCTATGTCGGATCGTATCTGGCAGGGCATTCCATAATCTAACTGCGTGGACGGAGAAGGAACCACTATAACATGCCGATGAGTGTGTAGGAGCTTTGAGAAGAAGGGATTTAGAATTTCTGCAATGTTTGTCAGAAGAAACAAAAAATTTAAAACATTGATGAAGATCGGAAGAAGAAAGAGGGTTATGTAAGATTGTATACAACAATGTAACTACGTGAAGGTTGCGTCGACGACGAATTCGCATCCACTTAAATTGTGATCTAAATGCAGAAACAGTTCTTTTTGGGAAAGATAAAGAAAACGCATTTATTTTAATACAAAGTCAGAACCTGAAAAGTAAGTATAGGTATAAACAATCGACCAAGTCCATGTTCCTCAAATTAAATTCACGTCTGTTGATGTTGACATTTTTTTAGGAAACTTTGAACTTTATAACAAAAAAGTCATAAGTTTAATATTATTGGCAACTCTCTCCCTGTCTGTGACGTTTTCATTTTAAACCAGTACTTATTTTTTTGCTCTTTGATATAATATAATTAGTTTCAATACTAATAATGGACATTGGATACATTATTATCCTAGAAAATGCGATACATTCTAGAATAAAAGTAGTATTATTATTAGTATCCAAAAGTGGCTCAATGGATCTTCTTACATTAATTTTCATTAAAAGTATTTATTAAAGTTTCAAGCCCTTGAAATGTTTTAAGACTTTTCACCCTACAGTCATAAAATTAGAGAGACACTTAGGTACTTTTTAATTTAGAATCGCATTTTTCTCTATTAAAAGAAGTATTAGTCATTATATTAGTAGATATATCCTTATAATCTTCCAAGGTTTATATGAAAATAGGCTCTATAAGCGGTGATTTTTTCATTCCTATGTATTGACCGACCAACTGTTGTTATTTTCCATGTAACTCAACATGGCACTCGCTATAGTTCACAGTGACCTTGAATTACCGTAAGTAACTAGCAATAATGCTATATTATCTTCATAGGGCTTACAGAGTTGGGTTGACAGTAGATAAACAGCAAATTGAGAGTAAAATAATTGATAATAAATCTTACTGGTAAAACAAAAGATTAGCTATTTTGATGGCCATGTCAAACCACTATGAAATAGGTCAGCAGTAAATTTAGTATATTTATATAATATAATAGTAAATTTGCCCAAATTGCAATCTTGTTGAAATTATCACATACATTGTCCTACTCGGGTAAGTGATAATGCGCTATATGGGCAAATAAAGTATGAGGTAGCGGTCTTTGACGTGAAGGATGAAAACATTTAACAAATCATATAAATTTATTTTGTGCAAATATGGATACACATAATGGATATTATACAAGTGTTTAAAATAAATACAGTTTGTTATAATTAAACTGATTATATTCGACATGTATACAAATATATAATTATATGTAGGAACTATACACGGGAGCACAATAGCCGACATAAGAGACACACTGCAGCTATAAAATAAACTAAGAAGAAATTTCCTACCAGCTATCTATTGTAGAGCTTTATTCATTGTGAACCAATGAGAAATAAATTTCTACCCATGTCTTTATATAAAACTGTAAAGCTCTGAAAAAACATACGATACACTAAATTGCGAATCACCTTATACCACGCCGACCGTGAAATCGTGCGCCAGTCGACGTTGCTTAGGCGACAAGTGTCACTGTCCTGACATCGCGACACCGCAAGAACAAATTGCCTGGCGTCGTCTGTGGTGTAGCATCGACCAAGTGATTTACATGTATGTGTAAGTCTTGTGTTTAAAAAATGGCTACGGCGTAATAATTATTACATATTTAATGCTATATTATTATTAAGTTTAAAATCTAAACCGGCATCTGACAAGACCCTTTTGGTAAGATACTAATTACAAATATTATCGATTAGTATTGCTTATTTGTAATATTTTAAACTGTATGTTTTTTAAATAAATAAAAATAAAAAATTATCAAAAATCAGAAACTCAAATACAAATAATCACACAAACATTGATATAAAATTGAAAGAAAATTTCTTGATACTCAGAAGACTTACGTTAGAAACTGTTCGAAAAGTGACGCGAGTTCTTATTATTTCTTTTTTTTTTCTAAAGGAACCTGTTACAAAATATTGTTTGAGCCAGAAGAAATATTATGTTGCGAATGGGCTTTGAAATTTACTTTTACACGACTTCTCGTATTCGAGTAGTACAACCTCTTAGCATCTGTATCTTTTTAATTACTAGCGCCATCTCTTATCTATTTTGTTTATCAAAAATTTCACTTCATTTCGCAACCACCTTTACTAGTGACACCTATGAATCTTTTCAGTAACGATTAGGTTTCGTTCTTCCTACAACCTTCTCCGAACCATTGGACTTAATAATTATTCATGTAAATCACAGATGGCGCTATCTAGTGTGGTTATTTTTTTATATTATGTAAAAAAAAATTCTTAGCGAAAAACATATATAATTTAGGGATAATCATAAATATCATCGACTTTTTTAAAAACGTAGTCTTTAAATTTGGATTAATATTAACTATGTAAACTAGTTAAATTAAAATTATTATTCTCCTATAATCCGTTTCAATAAAAATATTATAGTACCTATAGTCAGGGAAGAAAAGAAATAAGAATGATAGTGAAAAAGAAGCTCCTATACCCAATTTGACTAGATGGCGCCACAAGTCTTTCTTGTTTCATTTTTAACATTTTATATTTCAAACACAATTTTACCACTAAATTAGTCAAAAGTTGAAAATCTTATTGCTTTTTAATATTTTTATTGATTTGAAGAATAATTTGTAGCGTCATCTGGTCATGATTTAGGTGATTTTCAGAGTGACTTTTTCTACCGATCTACCGGTAATGTTGAGGTAGCTTGGGCATGTGGAGAGAATGGTTGTAGCAGAGGGCCGCTGTGTACGAGGGTGACCTCTGCTGTACGTAATGTTACAACTCTGCTCCCCTGGGTTGTACCAATCTTGCACACTAGGACGTCACGATACAGTAACTCTGTTATAGATCCCGTGGCGTTCTAACCAATTGTATTATGACCGAGACGCAGGTTAGGTTTAGTGGTTAGTTCATAGGCTCTCTCTTTGAGGAGAGGTACCTATACCATACGAAAGTCCTACTCGCACTCGTGAGGCGACAGTACGTGCCCTCCCCCCGTTTACATGGCCCGAGTGTGTGTCCCAAGAACAGACATTGCCCTGCGTTATCAAGAATATATATATATATATATATATATATATATATATATATATATATATATATATATATATATATATATATAGTCAATCAAGGTGGCGAAGTCCATTAATAGGGTAAGTTAAATCATCGCTCGTTTTTTAACTATTTTAAACGGAATATAACGCTAACTACAATTCGAAGATAGAATTCGATGGTATCGTAGCTTCACTGACTGATTAATATAATAATGAGAGGATGGACGGACTACCTCACCTTGACTATATAAAGAGAATTACAAAACAATTGTATCATAGCGGCGTGAATGTTAGAGCTGGTGCCGGTAGACCGGTTATAGTGGTGAAGTGGTTTATAGCTTGTATAGAGATGATAGGAGTTTGCGGTTCAAGTCACCGGGTACTGTTATGTTTTGTGGTGCAGGTAGATCGCGACATGCACATCATGATCAAATAGCCGACTCATTAAAGTAAATTCAGTTAAAAAATACCTTATATAAACGTGCATGTATGAGGAGTTTAATGAAATAATATGTGTTAAGTATTATAAAATATCTTATCTACCCAATTGTAATAAGTTAAATAAGTCATTAGTTCTTTTTTAAGTAATTATGTTTACTTGTTAATTATATGAAGTTTCGCTGCTACAACGAGTCTATTTAATTTAGGGCCGATTTTTCAATAATCAGCTAAAAGTTATTCATACAATAAAGCATAACATGTATAAATTAACCAAATCAAATACGCACTAAATGGCCCACTTCACGAATGCACGAGGAAAGCTACAGTGCGAGAGGAATGGCGACGAATTGTGAAGCTTGCCACCACCCCTGTCATGAGGACCACGACCACTCTGCCAAGAGTGTGACGACGGAGAAGAAGTATAAATTAAAAATGTCAGTTGCTTGAATAAAACAATTGAATGGTTTCACTTTTAAATTCACTTATATTATAATTTATACGATTGATAGCTTTTGTCTGATAATTAAAAAATCGGCCCTTAATATAAAAGTACGTGCATTGCATAGTGAAATGAAAAAAAATACTAGATGCTGTTGGCTTAATCTACATTTGCAACCAGAAAATTATCAAAAATTCCATGAAGTTTAGCGTACACGTCAATTTACTTGTTGTATTATATCAATGGCACACGTGGTTATAATTAGTACATAGTCACTGGTAACATATAAGTGCTATATACTGAATGAATTTTTCAAGTGCACCTTCAGGGCCATATCCTAAATTACGCTAGATAGTGAATAATACGCAGTCTTGAGGCTGATTTTGACGATTACGAAAGTGGTATCATCAATTACCCTTCTCAGGAATCGAATCGGCAGAGTTTGAAAAGATAAACATATCCTGTATTATTGTACCAAATTATGAAAAAGCTTGTAAAGGATCTATTTCTGTGAAGGAATTTCAAATGGCAAACCAAGGAAAAGGGTTGTTTTTGATCAAAATTTTCCGTTTTCCGTACATTAATTAAACATTAAATTGCGTCGGTCATGCATCGTACCTTATTTGAACGCAATCAATGTTACCTATTGACTGAGGTATAAATGAGGATAAAAGTTATCTATGATAGTATATCATACGATGTAAATTAAATCTATATAGATATAAATCAATTGCTGTTCGTTAGTCTCGCTAAAACTCGAGATCAGCTGGACTGATTCGGCTAATTTTGGTTTTGAATTATTTGTGGAATATAGTAAAAACAACAATTTAGTTTTCCCTTAGAAACTATTCCTACCAGACAAATATTTGATGTTCGTCCCGTCGTTTAGAAATCAATTAAATTTAAAAGTCGTTCAGTAATCAAATTAAATTTAAAAGTGAAGTTTTTTTGGTTTTGAATGTCAAACGTTTGATGTTCGTTCCAGTTAAGTTTTGACCACATTTTTTACTAAAGTTGAAATATTCTGCAATTCACATTCAGCCTTTTTATTTATTGATTCTGAGGTGATACGAAGTTTGCCGGGTCAGCTAGTCTTGTAATATGATTCTATACAAGTAAAAATACAAATAAAGAAAAAGGTAGAGAGCGAATACAATAAAAAAAGTCTAGAAAATTAATAAAATATAGTTCGTCAATAACTCTTTATTGCACACTATTACAGAAAAGTTACAGACTAGTATTGTTCTAATTGTGAACAAAATTAGCTTTTATCTCTAGAAAGCGATCTCTTTCAGAAAACCCTTAACAGGGATAAAGTAGATTGGAATCTATAAATGAAAAGGAAACGTACATATCTATAAGAAATGAAGGTAGAATTAAATGTCCAATGTAAAGTTGGCTTTATAAGTCCTCTGGTTCTGGATGCCAGGCAACTCAGTCACCAATAGCAACGCCGTGCCCCCCTGTATCTATGGAAACCCCACCTTCAGCCTTCATGAATCTGGAGCACTTACAATGAAATCGCAAATCTATTATGACGGAAAAGTGGGCGGAGTAGTACGTATTACGGGATTGTAACATGTTACTTATGTATTATAGAATTTTATCTCTTTATTCGTGTCTTCTGTGAACGTATTGCATATTGTAAATTCTCTGAGTACATTGTTGTTGGAATTACTCAAAGACCGCAACTAAAACCAGTAAATATCATGTTTATTTCTGAAACAAGATATCTTATAAATAATACTTTTATTAAGTTAAGGTTAAGGTAAGGAGTTTATCGCACGTTTTGGGTGCGAGAAAGCGTACATTATTTTTGTAGGCTATACCAGTGTTCCGCAAACTTTTTTATTTCAGGGTACATGTAGGAAAACGAAATTTTTTGGAGGTACACCACAAATATAAATAATTTTTTAAGTAATATTAATCAACATTTATTAAACAATATTTATTATTAATCAACAAACCTAATTTTCAAATTGCAGCATAACCTTATTTTTCTGAGGCACACCAGTTAATGACCACGGTACACCAGTGTGCCGCGGTAAATACTTTGCGGAACACTGGGCTATACTCTACTCTTTAGACAATAATCGCATGGACATGTTTACATTGAACCAAAAAACAATAACTCGCCTACGAGTATGTCATACGATAATCGTAAGGTAATAATCGCCAAATGTTTTGTTTACACTATGACACAAATCACTTTGAGATATTTTCCTACGTATTCTCGACTTGTCTAAACTAGATCTTGTATGTTTTTTTTTTTTAATTCTTGCGAATATCGTACAAATCAGTTTGAACCGATTTAAATGCTAGACTTGCCATTCGATTTCGGTGTACTTTTTGTAGTAAATATAAAAACTGTGATTTAGTAACACAAAACATATTTTAAATGTCTCTTCATCTTCTAGTTGGAATTTAAGACACATCGTATTTGAGGCTCCTAAAGTGTTTCTTTTTTTCTATTCACTTTGTAACCCAACATCTTTCGTTTAATTAATTATTATCTTACAAGAGCTAATTAAAATACCCTCACGCACTACATTGATGCTTACGATTGGTGAGTGGTGACTTGACTGGTGACTAGCTGCTCGATATACGATTCTTGCTTACAAATCTTGTTTACACAGCGACGTCAATATTCAATGACAAGGCGATTATCGCCCTATGTACCATATCATATGTTTAGTTTACATTATCATATTTTTTCTTGCTTTCGACAATCGTATATCAAGGCAAGAAACTCTCTCCATGTAAATTACCCTTATGTCTATCATTTAGCGCGCTGCAGAAATCGTGTTCCTTCTTCTTTGCTATAATTACGATTCTCATTTTTATAAGTGGTTTCGTACCTATATATCATTCTATATAAGTTAATGTTCAAAACTAGGTATTTTGAAGTCGTTAACAATATTTCTTGATCTTTAAATATATTTTATTTGTTAGGAAGAATAATACGTGATAACGAAGAATATATTAAGTTAATCCTTGATAAATAAGTCGTAGTAGCTAACCAATTTGCGTCTCCAAAAAACCTAGATTCAAATCTGACCAGGAACAGGTGACAGTGAAAGAAAACATTGTAATGAAACATGTATACCTAGTTAAGTGATATGTGAAACTTGACAATCCGCCTTTAACAAGCATAGCAGACATACTAAACCTTCCCCTAAAAATGGAAGGTTCTACTCCAAAATTAGGAATTTTATACAAATTTATAAGTGGCCATGTGCGAGTCGGCTTCCAGCGTGAATGAACGTTTGAAGAACAGCGACGAATAAAGACACATACTTCAAATTGCAAAACGCGAGTCTAGGCTCTTTGCTATATAATAACGCTGTTATATAAACATGATCCAATTCAGTGCGCCTCCCAAGTTAACAGAATTTGTGAACATCCATTAGGGGCCCATTTACCTAATCTCACGTAGTTTAGGGTGCCGGTAATAAAATTGGTAACGTAACAACGCGTACTCCAACTCAACAGCGAAAAGTTTGATAAATTCATGATAAGTAACTATTCGGCTGAGTTATTTCGGAGTTTTGGGAGTTAATGTGTATCTAAGAGTTATTTGTATTTGAACAGCATTTAATTAAATACACTGTTTATAAATTATCATCAAATGAATTTGGTCAAAATGTTAATATTAAAGAGCTTTATCATATATATTAGAATGTTTTCTGCTCCTATTATGAAATTTAATAAAACTTTATTTTATTTTCTCACACAACAATTTACATGTGATATAGGACCTGTTGTGTGAGACTGGTGCCCATTGTACATCTGTGCAGATCTGTATCACAGGTGACCAGTGCTCCACGCCATGGCGAAAAACAAACTACATACTAATTATAAGAAAACGTGAAGTGTGTGTGTGTGTGTGCGTGTCCGTGGGAGTTTGCGTGCGTGCATACATGTATGTGTATGTAATAATTCTAATCAAGATAAGACATGTATAAATAGACTTACTATATTGTTAAACGTAGCAAATTTTCCGTTTCATCATAATTGAGTGATTTTAACCATTTACTCAGTATTTTTTTGCAAATATCTTTAAGTAGGGGGTATATAGACAGAGTACGATTTATATCGTTGTAAAGATACGCGCCTAGAAAATAATAAAACCTTTGAACAAAAGAAAAATGACAGGTAGTTAAATTGCAAACTGTGTCTTTCCTAAGTTTATTAATAATGACATCAGAATTGAATAAAAACTTTTCTAAGTGTGTTTATCGGTGAAAACGATTATAAGCTCCATTTATATTTGTTCTTTTACTAGCCTTGATGTTATGGCTTGATGTTTTCTAGCTGTGATCACAGAATAAGTCAGATGTCAAACGTTAATGAGTAGATAATGTTAAGATTATTTTTATGCTGATTGAATCAATTTGCTTGAACGACGTAGAGATGGAAGTATACATTCGTATATAGAATGGTTCATGTTTATGTTTATATGGATCATTTTGTTTGATACAAAATCGCTTAAAAATTGTTAAAACATAACTTTAATGTTTGATATCAACAAAAATGTTTAATAAGGTGACTTGACACCAGGAAATGTAACAAATTTAAAATATATAGGACTCACGGCCGAATATTGAAACGTCCCTCAAATATTTGACGGCTTCTTCAATATTTGAGCAGCTCCTAAACTACAAATTCAAGCGACAATTTTAAGTGTTCGTTAAAAACAGGAGCTGCTCAAATTAAGTGGCCTAAGTCATTTGATTAATTGACAAATATGACAGTTTATTCAGTTCGAGAATTTTTTGACAATGACAACTAGGATAATTGTAAGTTAACATTAAATGTAATATTTTGAATTATACATACATACATACATAACTTCACACCAGTTCCCTTGCGGGGTAGGCACGAACAACAGAGCGCCATTTAGGCTTATTCTTACACACCTCACTTGCTTCTTTGATATTCATAACTCTTTTCATGCACACTCGTCTGTTCTTAAGGCTCCTGACATCACCTTCTGCTAGTACACAATCAATTTGAATTATGCTAACGCGAATAAATAAATATTATGATCTACCATTAAATAACTGTAAAGTTAGTAAATATTGTAAAGGCGGTGTTTATAATAATTCTATAAAGGTAGTCTGGAACAGATCGCCTGTGGCGAGAAGACCGCCCATTGTACTTTAATGTAGGTATGTGCAATAACGCAAGAATATAAAATTAAGAATCGAAGAAAACAAAACTTATCAGGAATAAACTAAAAATTAAATTTTAAAACAAAATATTTAATTTTGGAACTGTTTTTAGTAAAATATTATTCATTATTTTGTTAATTCAAAACCAATATTGAAAATAGTTGTGCCTTTATTTCGGTCACATGTGGAATGCATGGAATGCTTTTGTACTCGCCGTCCAATACCAAATATAATATTATATATGTATATTAATATTTTCTTTAAAACTTGATTTCTTTAATGTTTTATTAAGTAGCAAAGTATTTATAGTGTTCCTATTTTATCAGTGTTATTGAAATTTATATTACTCATTATAAATGCAGGTAACTCTCTTATCTTTTCACAATTAAACGGATGAACCTCAAAGTAAAAAAAAATTTACTCTGATGGCTGATCAGATTTTACTTTATAAATAGATTTTATATTTTTAACTTTTTGCAAGAAGATAGCTTGTATCTTCTTGCTAAACGTTAAAAGCAAAAAATAATGGATAATATTGTTACGAGTTACTGGACTCGAATTAAAATGCCGTTAGAATTACTATAGAATTAATTAGAACTATACAAACACGTATAACACAGGTAAAGATATAATAACACGCGCAAAGTCCGTCACTGAATAGATTACCGAATGTAGTACACACGTCTTGCTTCGCTAGTGCTTATCGCTCGACTGCCTCACCCCTCTGTTGGGGAATTGCTTTATACTGTACAAATACAATATGTCTACTCGACCGCGTGGACTGAATTTTCCAAGAATCACACCTGGCTAATGACTACCATAAAGATTACAATACACAATGGGCTGTTTTTGAAAATCACAAATTTTAAAAACAAAGTAAACAAAAGGAGACAGTCATAAAAGAGTTTCAATGTCATTAGCTCAAACGCCGACGAGTAATAACTGTGTTTTGTTTACAGATATGCAGGTGGCTCAAATTTTAACAGTATTTATATACCTATAGCCCCTTTTGCCTGCACCTACATCGCCAGATTAGCAAAGAAATATCAATAATTTAGTTTGCCGGGAATAGGTCACTTTAACTATAAGTGCGCGATAAGGCCGCGGTATGGTACTGCCTAGAAAAATATTGTAAATATGGTTTGTTTTTGTAATCGTATATTTTGGTGTGCTGAAATGTTATATATCTATTTGTATCCTGGGGAAGATCTTAAGCTTCCTTTTCTACTAATACATAATCATGAAGGATTATTAGGGAAAATAGGGCATTACAATTTGTATGAATAAACCTTAATTCCTCAATATTTTCTTAATTTTCGCGACGTATACAACAAAACTACGTTTTATCGTGCTCAAAACCGTTAAAAAGTAGTTTTATTCTTTAATTCCTCAAGTTGTATGTATATAAAATTCATAACTAAGCGTTTAAGAAATTAGAGACGTTTTAGATTTTTTATTAAATCACCTCTAAAAGGGTAAATAAAGTAGAATTAAAATGATCAGATATTGTATACATAAGCTCCTTAGATACAGTATTAAATAAGCGAAAGGATTCACTAGTAACAACTAGGGCTAAAAAATACCACATATTTGCAGGTAGAATATGCAAACTTTCTTTCCCATACACGGTAATACCGCTCTCATGTAAAATGCATAAAATATTATTTCTCAGCTCATACACGAATGCTTTCAAGATGTAATTCATAGGAAACTGGCTTTATTTGAATTTTATTATGCCGAATTTTTGTAGAATCCACTCGCTTTAAATATGAGATATTGCCAAATTTATGTTGTGGATTTCCTTTTGGTATTCATGGGTAATGCAATTGTGGATTTATTTATGCTATCGAACACATAGGTGGTTCTCCTATAGAGGCAGTGGCATGACTCAGTTCAGTCAGTGCTTGCTTTAACAGTGAAACTACGTTGTATTCATTGTTAGCAACCCCATTCAGTACTTTGAGCAATTTGAACTTGTATCTCATTCAATCACAAGAATCTATTAAGATCAATTCCCAGTGACTTATACTTTCTTTTTATTAAAACTTGTGATAATGCTTTAGAGTCTGCTTCTCATGTCACGATGGGATATAAGTCTTTACAGAGTACGTGCACCGTCCAAATTTTTTTTACCATATGGTCAAATTGACCAATCACCTTCTGCTGACAGTAAAACAACCGATGTAAGAAACCTGGTAATACGTGTTGAAGAAGCGTGATCGGTTTTTATGAAATGGGGAGTCACTGCCTCCTATAGACACTTAAAACACCAGACGTATTATCAACGTGAAAAAAATTTAATGACACCTGTTTTACTTTATAGCGCTCCTTAGCAATGAGAGACTGACTACAAAAATGATTCTCCATGGCATTTTTAAGATCCAAGAATCTTTACAGTGTGGATACCTACAATGCTCCATAAATGCGCCACGTTATATTAACTAGTTTACCTGCATTTCGCCCTAAAATTTCATAAAATCTAATCCCGTCGGTAACTTTGCGGGTAGTGGATAATAGAGTGTCACCTTGTTATAATAAATGATCATGCTTTCTTGCTGCAGGGTGAACGTGAGGTAAAACAAGCTACCTCTGTTTTTACGACGCCCCCGGCTACTCAGCCTGCTCACCCCTTTTTGGGACATCTTTAACGAATATTGATATGATGTGTTTCGCTTCCTTTTCATATTTTAATACGTCGTCGTGTTGTCAAATGAACTTGAGATTTTTGCTAGGCTTAACAAACTTGGTTTTTATGACACAGAATCCTTAATACGTTTGTTATATTGTATTTATTCATCTTCTTTCTTTCAGAATAGTACAGGTTATTATTACATGAATAATGTAGAGCGGCAAATATCTATTTCGGTTGTGTTATTAATATGAGCTACTAATATTAGATATACCTGTTAAAAGGTAGTTTTTACCTTTTCGCTGTATTATTTAATGAACGTTCCGTTGCTTTTGCCTCGCTTTCGAATAAAATATTACTTATAGTGTTGAGGGACTATGGGTAGAATAGTTTTCTTTTATTGAATTAGTGTATAAAGTCATTGTAATAGTATAAATGTTATTACACATTTAGATGGACATAGTTATACTATACACATATGTTTTACTCACACAAGTGTCGTGAGTATAGTTAACTGACGGTGATGACAGGGCATTGTGGCGGTATAATGATATTTGAGCCTCATTAATTATTCCCATTGGGTGTGCTAGGTGCCTATTGAAATGATTAAGCAAGGGATTCATGCATTTATAAACTATGTTTGTAATATACATTTAATTTTTATTATATACAAGATATTATTTATACAAAAGAGTTTTTTTTACTATTTCGAACTAATGTCGAAGGGGCTTATCGGTGATACATTTTATTTTTATAACGAAAGATTAGGGTTTAATGATTTAAGTGAAGACCCTTAGGGATTCATAATGCCCGTTTGTTATTTTAAATACTATGGACATGTTTTTTATCTGGGTCTAATAACTTTTCTCACATTTCTATATATGCCGCCATAACAACCTTGAGTTGTGTTTCGGTATTAGTGACCAGGTTCCAGTCTCCATTAAGACAGCAGCTGTGATGAACCCGAAGGAGACAAAATTATATATATTCTAATAAAAATGGGACTAAATAAAATGAAACACCATTTTTTCTTCACGGTCTAATCACAACCAACTCGATTGTCGTTAATTTTAAAAACGTCAAAAGCCGAGCTGCCAGTATTACAATATTTATAAACAAAAAGTATTTATTCCGCAACAGCAGCAGCGCATTTATAGCACCTTTGGTATTGCAAATGTCCATAAGCGATGGTAAACGCATGCCATCAAGTGGGCCGTCTGCCTGTCTGCTGAACTCTTGAAATAATATATATATATATATAACTCAAGCAAGTGTTTATTATTGAAATCATTCTTTTTACCAAATCAATGAATAACTATTTCATTTCAATATTATAATTAAACAAAGTATCAGACCTATTGAATACATTTATATAAATGTTAGTTATGTAAAATTACAATAAATATTTACTACCAACATCAGCGAACAAGGTAAAACTAACTACATAACTATCAGAACAACACAAAAGCATTGAAATATCCCTTTCTAGAATTCTTCTTTTATGGTAACAGGAAATTAGATATACATCTCGTGTTTGCAGATGAAAAGGACATAATATTAGCTACACTCGTTAGCTGATAATTGACATTAATAATAATAACTGGAATATTATTATGTTATTTAGAGAATAGAGCCTTTGATGTTTAATTGTAATAATGTAGTAATCATTGTATTACACTATAAATTGTGTTCTCATGTAAATATTGATATGGAAACACTGGATTATCTATTAATATAAATTATGACATTCTGTTTATTTGAAATTAGAAACTTTCTTAAAATATAATATGGCTTCAACGCAAATGGTATTGACCTTGCCAATGTTAAAGTTTAACGAAAAAAAGGCAAGTGGAAGAAAGATAAAAAAATATTATAAACCTAAAAATTTAGTCAGTATTTTACACATGTTTATTTGGAAACGTAAAATATACTTATATAGATTATGTCTCACGAATTAAATCCAGCGGCAAAAAACGGAACTAATCACACAGAAGAGCCCAGCCATTTTGTATGTTGTTTTCATTAAATATTTTAATGTAAGTGTTACATTCCATTTATTGATATTATTAAATCGGAATAATTCTAAAATTATGTTATCTTTCTAACATTCCGCTGCGCGACCATAGCGCGGCGCCTGCAGGACTTAAACCGTGAGAGAGTGTACATGCAATACAATATACTTGTATAGTATTTATAACACTACAGTATTTAAGGAATATTTATGTATGTTTTTTTATATTTAATTGAAATTATTAAGACATTTGAAGGCCTATGTGGTTGAGTGGGATAAACCTTTCCCCGCAGGCTCTAGATTCGATTCCTAGGACAGCAAATTTCATAAAAAGATCTTTCCGTTATTTATTTATGTATATAGTCTGGGTGTCTGGAATCAGCCCCACAGACACCCGTTGTATATTATCCATAACATAAGCGTAACTTCCTTAACTTCATCACAAACATCTATATTTATTCTAATAATTTCGGGTAAATTAAAGTTTATCACATAATACTTTACGTCATATAATTATCATAAATAATAACAACCTGTAAACTTCCCACTGCTGGGCTCGGGCTTCCCTACTATTTTAGTGGAGGAGAGGTCCATATATCACAGTTATGTCAATTAAATTATATTCAGCATAATATTTGCCAGGTGGTAGGGTATTTGCCGGCTTGGATGGCTACCACCCCTGGTCTAGAGTATGCCGCCATAACAACCTTGACTTGTGTTCCGGCTTTACAGAACAGGTTCCATTATTCCTTAAGAGAGCGGCAGCGCATTTGTAGCACCTTTGGTGTCGCAAATGTCCATAGGCGATGGGCCGTCTGCCCATTTGCTGAACTCATGCAATAAAAAAAATTGCATAGACAAAGAATAAGCAGGAAAAAGAGGACAAACATCATAAGTCTCAGTATCTTATAGCTTGTTACGTTGAATTTTATACGTTGCGGTAAAAATAAAGGGTTGCTCTTAGCAGAGTCGCCTTCTGATATTGTAGCTCCATACAAAGTGCAACCACCCCTAGTTTTTCTTGAACAAATGGCTTGCATGTGATCTTTTTGTGTGGCATAAGTTATAAGATAGTAAACTTTCATTTGTCTTATCTTATAACTTATAAAAATAAAAATCCATCATTTTTTTGTTTTACAGCAAAAAAGTATTATGAAATAAACAGACTTGAAACATCTCCAACGAAAATTAATAAACTAATTAATAGAACAAAAATAAAAAAACAAGAATTTTCTGAATGCGCTGAAGAAAAAAAAAACTTAGAAGTACATACAACAAACCCATAATAATTTTGTTGGATTTTATACATTATGAAAGCATGTCGTAAGATCGTTTTTATACGGGAATATTTCACGACAAGCTTTTATAATCTTGATATATAAAAATGAATGTCCGTCTGTATATGTGTGTTTTATTTTTGTATGTTTGAGTGGGTTCCCGGATGCAATTAAAACCGGTAGGTGGCGCTGAGATCGGATTCTAGAATCCTCCTGATCACCTAGACCGATTATGGTGATTTTGTTTTTGTGCCATGGAATAGTCTTTTAGGAATTCAGAAAATAGGCGGTACGAAATTCGCTGGGTCAGCTAGTATGATATATACCTAGTATAATTTTCCAAAATAATGGGTTTGATGTATTTAAAAGTTTACTTTAACTAAAGTTTTTTCCTTTTCAGAGCACATAAATAAAAGCTAAATTAACTAAATAAAAAAAAATTAAATACATATATAAATTAAGTTATAAATAAATTACTATGGACTAAGTAACAGATCGCTGTCAGAAGGAAGTGTGCCCAGAAGGCGACTGCATTATCATGCCGTACGTCAATGCCGATTCGTTGCACAAAATACGAACCAGCCTTCTGATCACGAGTGGCATCAAATAGTTTCTTATTTTAGTTTAATTACAACAAAATCAATATTTAATTTAACACACAAAATTCTTTTTATTAATTACTAGCTGTGCCTGCGACGTCTACCGCGTGGAATTTGTTTTCAAAACCCCTCGATTTTGAAACATTCTTCATTGTGCTCCGCTCCTATTGGTCTTAGCGTGATGATATATATAGGCTATAGCTTTGCTTGATAAATGGGCTATCTAACACTGAAAGATTTTTTCAAATCAGACCAGTAGTTCCTGAGATTAGCGCGATCAATCAAACCAACAAACAAACTCTTCAGTTTTATGTATTAGTATAATATTTCGAAAAGTACAATCAAAGCTTGTTTTGAAAATATTTTTTGTGACTATTGGACAACTCTAATTTATATTTATTCCCCATTTTACCACGCCATTTTTGCAGCATATATCGTCCGTCCAAATTTAATATATGAAGAACTGATAGTCTCTGTGTGGCTGTTACATACATAGAAAAATGGACATCCCTTCAAATTTCATATACGAAAAATCAGTAATTTCCGTGCTGCTGTTTCCGAACATAATCAAACTATAACTACTATAAAAATAGAAATTCTTGACCCTGTTCAATCCCACATTCGCGCAATACCACTTATACCAGCCAAGGTTTATGTAAAAGAATGTGCTGAATGAGCATGTAGATTGCGTTCGCTGCGCGAATCCAGGCAAAGTGCCAAACCATGTCCCGGGTATAGCCACTGTATCTTCATTATGTGCCCACTAAACTGTTATGATCGTATATTTATTTTTGGCTAAGGGATGCTCACCATTTGTATGAGGTTGAGCGCAATATAAGTATCGAGATTGATTTGTTACACTATCAAATTCCGGCTTAATCCATACTATACTAGCGGCATGCTTTGATGGCCTTTTTGACCCATTACAATAGTGACGTGAAATATATCAATTTATTATAGAAAAAAATATAATAAAGTGTGCGTCGCGTCTATTATACGCGTCGTTTCCGCGGAATAGATTACAATGTCGAAAAAGATGGCGCTGTGATCGCATCCTTTTTGAAAACTACTGAACGTATATGAATGAAACTGGACACAGAGCTGGCATATAACCTCAGTCAACAGTTAGGATATATTTTGTCCCGATAAATGAAATCGTTTCCTTAGAGATTAGCAACATAGATGGTGATGCAATTGTGACGAAGACTCGCTGTAATTTCATAACAAATACGTTACCATCTTGCCCACATGTCATCCATTATCTACGTATTAGGTACTTTAAATTAGGTCGGCTGCGACTTTCTTTATGTTTTGCTGTGCAATAGTTTACCCTATATTGACTTACTTTCTTTGTAATTGTAGTGAATTGAACAAGAAACTTAAGTATTGAAGTTTTATATATATATAAAAAACCTAATTGAGTTTTTATGTACGTAATGTTACGAGTTGGAGGACTCGAATTAAAATGCCGTTGGAATTATTATAGAGTTTATTAGAACTATACAAACACGTATAACACAGATACAAATATAACCGAACGCAAAAGTCCAAACGTAATGCAGAAGATCGTAATTCAAATACACGCGCAAAGTCCCTCTAACTAAATAGATTATCGAATGTACACAAGTCTTGCTTCGCTTGTGATTATCGCTTGACTGCCCCCTCTCTCTATTGGGGCATTGCTTTATACTGCACAGATGCAATATGTCTGCCCGGCCGCGTACACCGAATTTCTTAGAATCAGTTTGTAATTTTAAATCCGAGACACCTGGCAGTGATCACAATACAACAATAGGCCGTAAAAGATTACAATACACAATGGGCTGTTTTTTTATCACAAGTTTTAAACACAAAGTAAACAAAAGAAATCCAAATGCCGAAAAGGTAATAAAATGTTTTTCTACAGGGCTGCAGGTGTGAATTTGTCTTTGTCGGCACCTAGGTCGTAACAGTAATATAGAGCTAATAATTAGGATTTTCACGCGATATAGCCGCGGAGAAAACTCCAGTGAATAATAATGATCCAGATACCCAGATCTGAGTACATAACAAAAACTTAAATTACGAAATTTGCCCTGTCGAGAATCGAATCCGGGACTTCTGATTGTTCTGTGAACCAAGCATCCCAAGGCTTAGCTCACTAAACTGCAGAGGAAATTTATTTAGAACTAGCTGTTACCCGCGACTTCGTCCGCGTGGATTTTTTTTCTCGAAACTCTTATTTTAAAAGTAGCCTATGTTACTTCTTATAACATCATCTATCTGCGAGTGACAGCCCGTCAAAATCGGGTATAAGTACCGTGATACATTTTGATATAAGTATCGTGTATACTTTCACATGCATTTAGTATAAAGCTGTTATTTTGACTTTAAAAACGGATATTTCAATTTAGTTTGTTTGTATGTATGTATGTATACTTTAGATATAGATTTTGAAATGTTTAGTTGAAAACTGGGTATAATTTATTTGGTGTCGTTATGAGCATAAACGGTTTTAAGACACGTACACATAATCGCTCCTTTTCGCCAACCGCCAGCAGGCGCGCTCAACAAGTGTTAAATGTTAGCCAGTGGAAAGATGCAGTACGGCATGACCTGGCATGCTGCCATGCCACGCCTAGGCCGACGATTGGTTAATGTAAATAGCCAATTGACAACCAGCACTTTGCTATTGGTTGAAATAACGGGTTAAGTTAAAAGTAGGTCACTAGGAAAACATGTTTGTTTTCTGTTTTTGATGAATTTACGCTGTTGAGATTCTGACATAATCTCACGAATGTTATATAGGATAATATTACTTTCATCTAAAGTGTTTAATTACTCCCCAAATTTCATACAAATCGGTTCACATATAACTTTGAAGAACGAACAAACAAACTACTTCTGCCTGTCTGCTGAACTTACGCAATAAAAAAAACCTAAGATGAATACTGGACCTTCCTAGCGCGCCACAATCAGTGTCGCCGGGTGTCCTGCTCTTAGGGATACTCCCTATTGTCGGCTTGCATCTAGGCATCATGGGAGATCATACCTATGATTAAGGGTACGTGTGGCGTCTCATAACCATGCGGAGAAACGCTGGAAAGCTTAGTAGGTATTCTGGAGGTCAACGATGCTTGTAACTTCTTCTATTATAAGAAGCTTGTGTGTTGCGTCGGCTGTCGGGAGTCCCACGTACTTCTCGGTGACCACCCCGAGGACCCAAAGGAATGCGGAAAAGCAGTCCCTCAAAGTTAACACAAGAAAGGCATAAAAGTTGTAGAGTACAAAGTGTTCATTTGAAAAACTTCTAAACCTATAGTTTAAGACAATTTTCTGGTGATGTAACGTCACATACCAGTCAGTTGTATAGTCGATATGGATAATTTTCACAGTATACAACAAATGAGAGTAAAATTATTACAATCTTATTATGTCAAGTAATAGTATAAAACACAATCGTATCCAGTGTCATAAGTGATTCACAAGATATTTATAACACACGTCAGAATTTTTGAACTGAAACTTCTTTAGAATCATTATGATTTGAAATTCGATGAAACGAAAAAGCGACACTAAAAGAGATAAACATCTAAATGTATAGGACTAAGCCTGCGAGAGAATGAGATACGAGTTTTTACTTTGTGCAACACAGATTAGAGTCAAAAAGACCGATGATTAAACATAGGTCCAATTTGGACCGATATAAAACTGATTATAATATTTTTTAGATTAAAACAGTGAAAAATTTAAAGTGATACTTAAGAAATTTGTTTTGAATTATAATATGTTGACAGATTTAGTCTAAAGAAAAAATAAATATATATTAATAAAAGATAGAGAAGAATTATCTGTGAGTATATTCTCTGAAGTCTCACTTCTATTGCGTGTGAACTGCACGCACACATATTTTTTTTACTGCTGAAGTACACCACACAGGCTGGTGGTCCACCTGATGCGAAACGGTTATCGTCGCCTATGGTCATTTGCCACAACAACATGCTTCTGGCCTCGAATAAATTGTACAGCACCTTTTCTAAAAAACCTCGTATGATAGTGACCAGAGAAAACTTCTGCTAGGAGCTCATTCCAAAGCTCTATGGTCCGCAAGAGAAACTGTGTGGGGTGTTCTCCACCCCCTCCATGATTCACAACATACACATATTTCCATCTCGACTTGTCGCAAATCATTAGATACTAGTTTTACAGATCATTGTTAATTTCTTATTGCGCGTGTTGAGATTTTTTTATTTA
Organism: Dendrolimus kikuchii; assembly: GCA_019925095.2. Lineage (NCBI taxonomy): Eukaryota > Metazoa > Arthropoda > Insecta > Lepidoptera > Lasiocampidae > Dendrolimus > Dendrolimus kikuchii. The sequence goes on from CM034401.1 coordinate 8,264,601, forward strand.
AAACATTTACGACCTTACTTATAATAATCTCGTTAAGACACGATTAGCCATCTCTTAAGTACGAGAATCAGGATCAGACCCTAATCAATGAATATCTTTTTTTTTCACTTATAAACGTGTATTACCTGTTGTTTACCTAAGAGGAGCACAGATAAACGAAATTTGAATGACTAACGTAGGTTGTACCCAAAATATTCCACTAAAGAGGAGTTTATGGGTAAGATTTACAGTAATCAGTTACTGAGCAGATTCTTTAAATTTAAGAAACGATTATAAGTAAGGCCTTTTTAGTCTAGTATTTTCTTAAGTTTTCGCGACTAGTTTATTCGTGCAGGAACGGAGAAAGAATACAGTTTCCTGCGGCCGGGCGGCCTGTCGTAAGAGGCGACAAAACAACCCACAGCCAGGTGGTAGAGTATTTGCCTGACTGGATGACTACCACTCCTGGTCTAGAGTATGTCGCCATAACAACCTTGATTTGTGTTCCGGCATTACTGACCAGGTTCCAGTCTCCCTTAAGAGAGCAGCAGCGCATTTGTAGTACCTTTGGTGTTGCAAATGTTCATAGGCGATGCGAACCGCTTTCCATCAAGTGGACCGTCTGCCTGTCTGCTGAACTCGTGCAAGAAAATAAAAATAGTATACATAATAAAACTACGCTTTAGCGGTTTTAAGTGCGGGAATTAAATTGATTTTTATTATACCGAAGTTATGGCCACTTTTCAGTAGCCGTGATCACGGAAGACAAAGTTATCAAGTGTTATTAAGTATTGATAAAGTTCTATTTAGCCTAAGGCCAATTTGTTCATTTTAATAATTTAGTTTTAATTTTGTTCATAGTTATTATTTATTCTACGGGTGCCTAATCTAACACCACCGTTTCGTAGTATTTTTAGACCATGCAAATCAACTTACAGAAACTGCCAGTTATTTAAATGTGATTCGGGTGTATTGTCCACTAAACTACCACGACTCATGATAGACGTATAAGATTCGAGTAGTATCACTGTTACAATTTATATTACCAATATACCGGTTTGTTCATATCGTGGGAAGCTTGCACGTGTGTCTGTATTTCCGCTCTGTCGGACACGTCCCAAGAGTGGAAGCTCGCCCTTATGTTACATGTCGAGTGGAAGATGTAAGGACGAGAGATACGCGAATCAGCTCATTGGTTCTGCTATTTCTGATGCTGGTAAGGGTTGAAAATTACGACTGTATTTTTCGTGTAATATTTAAACAGTACAATACCTTATTTCACCTACAAGTATACTAGTTATCTAATAGAATGCATTTTCAGTCTGTAATTTAAATAAATCCGAAATTCAAACGAGAATTGCGAGTCACACAAGGACTAATCTATACTTCCGCACTTATAATTATTATACATATGAAAGTAACTACGTCTATCTGTTTGTCTGTTATGCTGTCACGGAAAAATACTAGATTATTGTTATCGATAATTTAGTATATATGTTTATATACAGAATACTTTTCATCCCGCAAAAGAATAGTCTCCGGAATAAAATTAAATACATTTTACTGGAACGGATAGTACCTAGATACCTAGGTACCTAGGTCCCGAACCGTAGTTATAAATAACTGTTTTTAGAAATTTCGCCTGTCTGAAAGTTTGTCTGGAATAGACTCCGAAATTGCTCATCGGAACTAACTCATCAAAAATTCAAAATAATCTGTAATCAAGACGAAAGTAAGAGAAAATGAAATTCGAGCTGAAGATTTAGGGTCAAAGCCACATTGAAAGGAAAAGAATTTTCCTCCATGGCTTTTAATTTTAGTATTTAAAACAAGAATTATACCTTAAAAATTATGCATTTTGGTGCTTTATAGGTTTCAGAAAATGTAAACATAAAATTTATAATCTCACACGAACGAAGTGGCGGTAACAGCTAGTTAAAAGCATAACATCAAGGGGTGCTCTTTAGACAATGACAAGTCAACAATGGTGCTAATATCAAATAGAAGCCAATTAACTATTGCAATATTAGATCTACGTGACAGTGCTTGCATTTTGAAATTGTAAGCATGAATACAGGCGTTGACAATCCGTTAACAAGCATCATATCTCGGATCAGTGGGCAGTCTAACTAGTCTGTTAGAACTTAAGGCTATGTTACATAATAATTATAGTTTAAATAATTTTAAAACATTTTTAAAATTGTGCCCTGGTTTAAAGTATGTCGCCATAACAACCTTGAGTTGAGTTTCGGCATTAGTGACCAGGTTCCAATCTCCCTTAAGAGAGCAGCTGCTCATTTGTAGCACCTTTGGTGTTGCGAATGTCCATAGGCGATGGTAACCGCTTTCCATCAAGTGGGCCGTCTGCCTGTCTACTGAACTCCTGCAATAAAAAAATAAAAATCGAGAAGTGCTTGGCACTCCGTGAACGTAGCATTGTTCATGAACTTGGCGTCATGAAAGTGATAAACGTCCACGGTTACATTTGGCTACGAAACTATAAAAAAAAGTTTAAGCGAATGCCTACCTCAGAAACTAATCAACGAATTTTGTTCAAACAATTTTTTATTTATTTCCATGGTACATAGAGTAGAGACTCGATTATTCGGATTGAGTAAACGTGGTAATTTAAGAAAATATATATGTAAAATCGAATGTACGAAAATGTATAAATATTAATAACAAACAGACGTAGTTTTTGTGTTTGTTTGAATAAACAAGTGTACAGGGACGAAATAAGTTATCTGCCTAGAGTTAATAATACCTATGTAAAAAATCGCTTTTCTTTGTAACATATTAAATTATCCGGATTTTTGATTATCCGAATGTCTTTCCACTGTATATTAAAAAGTATAGAAAGGGAGAAAGGCAAGACACAATTGTTGCTACTTTGGAAGGCAATTTCGCTTATCCATTGACTTAATTCATAAAGTTAGTAGTCTTGATGATAATAGTCCGCAGTACGATATGTTAGAGAAAAAATCAACACTTAGTCGCCTGAATGACGGACAGCCTTTATTCTTTTACGGTTTCAAAACTTTTAATTCAAATAAATCCGGTACCTTCCAAAAAAAAAAAACTTGTATCTTGCAAAGACACATGAACGGACGTGACAACCTCTTAAAGGTTCCGTTTTTTCCCAAAATGGCTATAAAATCTCTTAGATAGACCGGCAAACAGCCCACCTGATCGAAAGCGGTTACCATCTTCTATAGACATTTGCAACACCAAAGGTGCTACAAATGCGCTGCTGCTCTCGAAAGGAGCTTGACCACTAATGCTGGAACACAACCCACGGTTGTTATGGCGACATACTCTAGACCAGGGGTGGTAGTCCATCCATCCGGACGGGCAAATACCCTACCACCAGGCTGTGGGTTGTTTTGTTACCTCTTACGATAGGGCGCCCGACCGCAGGAAATTTTATTCTTTTTTCTTTTCTTGCACAGATTTAGACAGGCTGCAACGATTTGTTTTTGAAGTTTTGAAACACACAAATTAAATATTTTTAATAAATCAAATAGTGAATTTGAGTATCAATGACATATTCATAACTACGGCAGTCTTATTTCTTAACATACCGCATAAAGTTAAAAGGAAATCCTGAAACGCGTTTTAGATTGAAGTAATACGATATCCGTTTGGAAAATTAAAAAGAAGAAGTTCGAGAAATTTATTTAATTTAACAGGAAACAGCATTCGTCTGTGAACAAGAACCCTTAGAAATTCCCATTGTACAGATAAGGAGCTGCGCATATTGGGCGGGAAACTGTTCTCAGAATTTCTCATCATAGAAAATATTTTATTTCCGAAGAGGTATATCAGGTACTTTTTGAGTATAAAACCTTATGAATGGATGTGTTATTTATTTGTGGTAAACTAAACTTCATTTAGTCTTTTTGTTAGTTTACAATTATTGGAAGAATATCAGCTATAATTTTATACTAACAACAATAGATTAAAGAAATGAAGCCATTGAGAAGTCTTCATAGATAGAATCATACTTAAGAACTAAACCAAACCTTTCAGTCAAGTTTAAGACTAATTACCGTCGTCCATAGATAACTACCACCCCAAGGGAGTCTATGTGTTGCCTACCTCGTAAAACTGCGGAAGGAGGATGGTTCAGTTGGAACAGATTGCCGACTAGCGTTAAGTGAAGAAGTGTGTTACACGAACATTGTAAAGAAACTGATAACATTTCTTAAAAAAAAATGTGTGTGCAGTAGAAGCGAAACTTCAGAGAATATACTCACAGATAATGTGATGGTATGTGTAATGGATTGTGAAGATTAGATGCTAAAACTAAAGAGAAAAAGAGAATAAAAGACTATCACTGGGGAGCGTCTACAGGTTTAAAAAAAAAGAGTTGCACAGAAATACTCAAGCGCGTCAGATATTCAAAAGGGATGTTAAGTAAACTCTAAAGGAACTCCTATTCAAAAGACTGACGATTTGGACGCGACCAAAAGCCATGACCGATTTTTGAAAATGCAAAAAAAAGGTAACATTGATATTCTCCAGTGCGTCAGCTTAATATACAGATGGTTCAGCTTGATGTCCTTGTCGTTCTGACCCATAATCTGACAATTCTGTGAAGGAATTTCCTTAATCTGACGGTTTGAAAAACAATTTGAAGAATAAAAAATACACCCACCCTATACAAAGGGTTCATATATGTTGGGGGTACATAATAGCGTGCAAGGTTTCTCCCCTTATGTTATTCTGCAACGCTCGAGTAAATCCCAAAATCCCCACTTGGCCTCCCCTACTATTATTAATATAAATATAATTCCTTTAGCTTATATCCGTCAACATAATATAATTCAAAATAAACTTCTTAAGTATCTATCACTTTCAATTTTTCAGTGTTTTAGTCTAAAAAATATTATCAGTTTTATTGTGGTCCAAATTGGACCTATGTTTAATCATCGGTCTTATTGACTCTCAAATCTGTGCTGCACAATGTAAATCTCGTAACTCATTCTCTCGCAGGATTAGTCCTTTAAATGTTTATCTCTTTTTAAATTCTAAAGAACTTTCACTTAAAAATATTTTTAAATTAAATTATTGTTTAATTGGAATGAATACAATAAAGACGCTTGTATTGTTCCGTTTAGTTTATTAGAAGTGCCTACTGGAACGCAAATATAAAGTTTGGATGTATAACAAGATCACCCCATACTCCAGCGTGTCGTTATAACTTCATTTAAAATAATATTACTTACAGTTCAATGGAGTGCGAACTATTTGAAATGTTTGCTTTAAATTTGTTTGAAAAATATATCAGGTATTTTAAGATTTATTTGAAGAACAATCGTTTTCAATTTATTTTATACTTGCTAATGACCGCGACTTCGTCCGTGTGGTGCGGTTTTTTAACTATCCCACGGGAACTCTTTAATTTTTCAAATCAAAAGAATCATGTATGTTGACCAGGGATATAAGCTACCACCATAACAACATAAAATTTCATTTAAATCGGTCCAGTCGTTTCGGAGATTAGCTGGTACAAACAGACAGACAAACATACAAACAGAGAAACAAAAAATTTGAAAAAAAAACTAAATTAGTTCTATTTCACTTCTTACATCCCCCTCACTCGGTTTTTAGCATTGGTCTTCATTGTACAGAAATTCGATCTCTACAGTTTTATTATATATATAGATAAAGTTATTTGAACTTTCTTGGAGCGCCGATTAATTTGCTAGTTTATGTAATGTAAAAACATATATTTTGGAAAGATGTTTTCATCCCTGCGGGAACAGACAATAAATAAATACCAATTCCTGCAGCCAGGCGAGCTGTCGTAAGAGGCGACAAAACAACCTATAGCCAGGTAGGGCATTTGCCCGTCTGGATGGCTACCACGCCTGGTCTAAAGCATGCCGCCATAAGAATCTTGAGTTGTGTTTCGGTATTAGTGGCCAGGTTCCCGTCCCATCTGCGAGTCCGGCAGCACCTTGGTAACAACTGTAGTGTTGCAAATGTTCATAGATGCGGTAACCTGTACTGTACTCCAGAAATAAAAAAAGTTTATTAGTTTTTTTTTATGACCATAGTTTTTGAATATCGCATTAAAAAGTATTTAAAATAAAATTAGGTGTCTATATTAAAATTAAAATATACAATTTCAAAGTAGATTAAATACGAAATACTTCAGAAAATGGACTAGTTCCTATGGAATGCGAATATATTTTATGATAAGATTAATTTTACGATAAACATTAATTGTTCTTTATGTTTACTCTTCATTGTGTTTGAATGTGGTAGAATAAGGACTAAAACCCTATAACAATGCTCTTCTTCTTCTTTCTCTTTTTTAATAAAAAAGAAGACTCGTTAAAAAGAATCACTAAGGCACAGTACACAGTTCAGTTTCTCAAATGTGCTTTGAGGTCTAAATCCTAATCTATGTATGTTAAATAGCGAAAAACACTTAAAGATATCTCGACTTTGATGACTTTAGGTTTCGTCAAAATTGGTCTCGACTTTTGAATGTTTTTCACTATTTTCTATAGTTCAGAATTAGACCCTGAAGGTCCACTAGAAAAATTCAATCTCTATATTAGCTTAACGTTCTCTGAAAGTAGAATTAAAAATCTCTAAAACCACAATCACACCATATCGTTGCCAGCCAAATGTCCAGCAAAATTCATTTAATCAACATTATCTTGGTTGAAAACTAAGCGGGGTCGCACCGACCTCTCATTCGTCCCGCTATAATCCGCATTAAGAGCCACAAGCCACCGTAATACGGCTATTGTCCTGTTTCTTTCTTATCTGCTAGCAAAATTTGTCTACGTGATGCTGCGAAATGGTCTAAAATTGTACCGCCTATCACACCGCGCTATACTGACTGCCGAATACTGAACGCTAGTGAAGTTCAATGCCGCTTAATTATTTGGTTATGAGTTATTTATTCCATATTTAAAAAAGATTCTTCCTGCACTTTTTTCTGAGTTATAGACATATCCACGTCACGTTTGCCCGCCCAGGATCAGGGAAATAATACACTGTACAACAAAAGCCACAACTAGGTGGTACATTTGCTCGGCGGGATGGCTGCCACCCTTGGTCTAGAGTCTCTAGAGTATGCCGCAATAACAATATTGAGTTGTGTTTTGGCATTTGTGGTCAAGTTCTGAATCGGTTCGAGGCTAGCAATACATTGGTACTACCTTTAGTGTTGTAATTGTCCATAAGCTACTATAACCACATTCCGTCAGGTGGGCTATCAGCCTGTCTGCTATGCACTAACAATAAAAAAGCTAAGGTAATCAAGATTTATTTGATCGATAAAAGATTGTTTACTTGATATTTATTCCACATGCTAATTTTACTTCTTAGATTAATAGATGAATGTTTCTAAACCCATATAATTGTATAAAAAGAGATACAGGCACTAGTTAAATTAAGAAAAACACATGAATTCTTAAAATTGTACCTTAAAATATACTACTCTAATAAAATTTACACAATGTCAACAATATTGCAAGACTCAATATTGCGTACAACCGACGTCGTTTCTGTTGAAATAAAAGAATAGTTTCAATAAAATTGTGAGTAACATGACAGTACGTTGTAACATGCGGCCAATTTAAGTGGCAGACACCTAGGACGGTGCTGTTAGCTGCGATTTATTTCAACCGCCATGTTGTGACACTGCACCACTCGCTTTTATTACTACGCTTGTTACTGCTCTAAGTTTTTGTTCAACTAAGCTAAGCACAAGACACGAAAATTTTATTTTTCTTTGTGATAATAACAAGAGTTGATTCACTTCAAACTATTTAAAGAAATTATAAAAATAACCATGTATATGGTACATATTGCCACGCCTGTTTCCCATTGGGGTAGATAGAGACAATGGATCTCTACCTACTACAATCCTGACAAATACTTTCCACTTTATTAACTTTCACTATTCACTTCAAAAATAGACAATTTATATAAAGTGATTTTTACCTGACTTTCTTCAAAATGTCTTTAATTTGAGCACGTTGAGTATGTCGCGTTATACCGGCATCGACTCTACCAGGAACTTTAGTGCCGTACACTTATAGTGTGATTTGGCTTTCATTCATTCTCTCTACATGCCCAAACCGCCTTAACATTTCTAATAAAAAATACCAGTGTATTAATGTTTCATATAATAAGCTTGTCAAAGGTGAAATTAAAATTCTCACATAGGTAAATTCGATATGAAAATTTTCTCAAGATGTTTACCTAAATTGTGACCATGCAGTAATTAAACTAATAATATATTCGGTCAGAAAACTACCTAAGCGATGCAAGCTCCCTGTCCAGGAATTTAACACACGTTATTGGAAAGGAAAGTGAGTAACTTAGTCACTAAGAATTAATAAACAGTAAATTGCGCTTGCCGTTTTGATTTCAGTTACTAAGATTCACATTGCAAGTTAAACCCTAGTCGAGCCGAATAAAACTGTAAAACTGCATGTTGCAGTATTGTAATATAAAAGACGATAACAGAATGTAGTTGTTCGACGAAATATTATACAAAGTCAAAAACTTCAAATTAGAAAATTAAACTATGCCGACCACAACATAATTGTAGTATTGTAACATGAGTTCAGGCTTTCAATATAGTGCCTATTAAATAGATATAGTAGATTGAACAAGATTTCTACGTAACTAAGAGAAATATCGAAAAATTATTTTGAAACCATATAGCTCAGAAAGCATATAAAAAGATAATAATGACTAACACAGAAAAGCTCTAACAATCTTTTATCCGGACAATGAATGTTCGTTGAAATATCTTCTCGATTAATATCGTCGTGAGGGACTGAATTGCAATATTTTTCATCATTATAACCTCATTACGTTGCACCCTGTGCAACTGTGCCTTGGAAGAAATAAAGAATAATTGAGTTCATGTTCATTCAACGTGCCGAAGTAGACATTGCAGTCTCTTTGTTTGGTATCACGTTTTAAAATATATCATCTTTTTGCTTTGGAAATCTTAAATCTAACTTTTGTAGTAGCTTAGCTAATGCTGATGTTAGACAGATCAATCGAAATTAATCAATTTGATTGACACGACATTATTTAATGTCATTGAATGATCCGAGTTTATGTTTATATGGATCATTTTGTTTGATTCAACCAAATTGAACGACAGAAATAAACCGTGAATAATATCGCTTTAATGCATTCTCCTCTCTTCAAATTGACGGGTTTCGAATCTTGGCCAAGGAGCGTGCACTGATTTAATAGTTTTCTGACCTAATGTGATATTGTTATAAAGCAATGACAGTGAATGTAAACATTGCGATGAAAACACCGAGACAAGTGACACTTGAAAATAAGAATACCACAGGTATGTGAGATAGACAGGACAAGATAACAGACACAATACAGGCAAACACTGAAAGATTACATAAAAATGTTAAAAGAACGTAAAAGAAATTTTAAATAATTTATAAACGACACCCTTTCCACGTTGAAACGCTCATGAATTTATCACGAAACTGAACATTCGTATTGCAATTCAATTAGCAAAGCGTTGCGAGCTCCGCCTCATGGTGTTGTAATGAAGAATATGCGATCTTTGCCTAAGTAGGTTTTTTTTTTACTTCTATTATTTATCTTCGTCATCCTATTGTTAAATTCTAGATGTATCCAGAGCGTCCGCTTCTGACCTGTAATCTGCTTTGCTACGTTACCTCCATTTTGAGCGGTGTCCATCAACACTTTCCTATCGTTGGCTCCTTGGTTTGCATATGATCTATCAGCAGTCAATCTACTCCTATCAGGACCTAACAGAGCTTCTATGTCTCTAAGAGCGTTACTAATTGTTGGTGAAAATCTGCTGAATGAAATTTTTATGGTATATTAACTGTTTTTCTACACATTTAGTACATTATTTTATTATTTTGATGTACGACTTCAACTCCTTTAGAGGAATAAAATTCAACTAGGTATTATTGATTATAAATAGGACAAAGCGGATTTTCCGATGCTTAATAAGCTTTTTTTAAAGTCAATATTATTAACAAAGAAGTTAACTAGAGTATTAGAATTTGTCAGAAATCCGAAGGTAGCTAGCACTTCTCGGGTATCTTTATCAGCAGACTGCAGACGCGGTCTGGATTCACCCTAGACATTTTTTAGTTGAGAGACATTTATAACCAATCCAACGAAACAGGGACTTAACTGGAAGTGAATTGTTATATTATATTGTGTTACATTTTATGTCAAAGATAATACAAGACTGATTATGAAAATTCGATCCTTGAATCCTTATATAGTATTTACAGTTACACATTTACATGAACCAATGTTTAAAATTTTAATTAAAGAAAATTAGAAAAAATGCAATCACAAAATTTTGAAACAACTAAAATTGAAAAATGAAAACAGAAAAGTAAAAGAGTACACTACTTTTGTTATATGTTTAGTACATATAATATGCTTTGATGTACTACCAATTTTATAATTATTAGCATATATATAATAATCAATCTTACGTGTATTTATTATCATTTTTTTTAATTATTGAAAAATGAATAATTAGTACGAAAATCATCAACGAACTTAAAGTTAAATCCGGTTTGTCGTCCGCAAGAGCATGTGACAGCTTGTCCTTATTCAGACAAAAAAATCACTTTTCTCAACAATTAAACATTAAAAAGAACAAGACTGGTCTAGTTACCATAAATCAAAATAAAGTTCTAGTCAGAAGTGAAACAATTCGTCTTGAAAGCAGTCAAGGAAGTAATAACTCTGCTTTAAAAAATTTTAAGTTCAGTTAAAAATCATCTCCAAGAAAAGTGAAACTAGAATATTCATATACAAACGGATACAGAAGGCCTATAGGAGGTTGTTTTTACAGATTTACTTGATATACATGACATGTATCAACATAAGGTGGGACTTTATACTATGTCTTACAACTACCAGTATATATATATATACTGGTGGATAAGTGGACGGATGCAGAAGTCGTGGAAGACCACGACACACCTTCCATGATCAAATTGATCGTGTACTAGCAGAAGGTGATGTCAGGAGCCTTAAGAACAGACGAGCGTGCATAACAAGAGTTATGAATGTCAAAGAAGCAAGTGAGGTGTGTAAGAATAAGCCTAAATGGCGCTCTGTTGTTCGTGCCTACCCCGCAAGGGAACTGGCGTGAAGTTATGTATGTATGTATATATAAATGAATCCCTATGTCCCTTGGTCACGCCATCACGCATGAACGGCTGGATCGATTTCACTAATTCTTTTTTTGTTGTGTTTGTTATTGTCAGTAGATTCCTTAAAAAAAAAAAAAAATTAAAGAATACTTAACCACCATATAAAATGATTTCTAATCTAACCTTAGCACTTTGGACAATATAAACCTTTTTAATGTAAGTTTATGACGTTTGACATAGAATTGACAGCATGCGTGCTGCTGTAAGCAGCTTAGCTGTAAGCAGGTTCGAATATTTAGGGGAAATTATTTTTGTGTGTATTCAAGTGGGTCCCGGGATGGTATAGATTCAAATTTGAACCAGGTAGATGGCACTGTAATCGGGTTCCAATATTTAGGTGAAATTATTTTTGTGTGTGTTCAAGTGGGTTGCGGAATGGTTAAGATTATAGATCTACCGGTAGGTGGCACCGCTAAAGTCATCCTAAACGGTGGGACCTATTTTGATGATTTTTTGTTTTTATTAAAGTGGATTCGAGAATGGTTTAAATTAAGTATTGGTCCCGGTAAATGTCGCTGCAATCGGGTTCTTTAACATTATAGATCTACCGGTAGGTGGCACCGCTAAAGTCATCCTAAACGGTCGGACCTATTTTGATGATTTTTTGTTTTTATTAATGTGGATTCGAGAATGGTTTAAATTAACTATTGGCCCCGGTAAATGTCGCTGCAATCGGGTTCTAGATTTTTATTTCTAAGGGCAGGACAACGTCTGCCGGGTACAGTTAGTTAATTATAATAATAACATAACTACATGTAAAACACGACCAATCTCAATAACACAATATAATTTAGTTGCTACATATGTCAAGGTATATCTGTGTAGCTGTCGTGAAATGCAATTTGCGATTGCATGCACACCCGTGAATTTGACGCTACGTAGTAAATTGCTTTGGCCCAGCTCGATCTAAATATTGACTGTGTCGTGTCCTCAGAGACTGTGCGGTCAGCCGGTGTAATTATAATGTCCAGGTCTCTTGATTACGCGGATCCGTCCATGCACTGTATTGGACTACACATGTAATAATAACGTTACATAGATAATAATTCGGTAGACATACACAAAATATTTGGATTCATTAGGATGGCTGACGTCTGGTTGGTTGTCCCAAATACCGATGGAAAGACAGAGTGGAGGCTGACCTGTGTGAGCTTCAGACCCATAACTGGCAAGATACGGCACAGAACAGAAAAAGTTGGCGTGTTCTCGTTACGGAAGCCAAGACACATTTAGAGCTGCTGAGCCAACGGAGTTAGTCAGTTAGTTACAAAAAATGTTTATTACTAAGCTTAAGAAGTTATTTTTGTCGTCGTCAAATCTTCAGCTCTTTAAGTAGAGTTGGTTGAGGTGTGAGTCATGTCGCAGAAGGAGACCGCTGAAAGAGCGAGGGAGGTGGACCGGCGATTGTAGGCGCCGCTACGTGCATCTCCTCCTCCCATAATTACCGTCACAGGGGGCCGCTGTCACGAGGGCGACAGCGGACTTCCTCCCCTTGCTGTACAAAGTGAGTCACAGTGCAGTAACTCTGTACTAGATCCCGTGACGCCTCGTAAAAGCGCGATAAAAGAGACGCAGCTTTAGGTTAAAGTGAGTAGTTCGGTTGCAGTTTCTCGCGAAATCTTCGTTTTAGAAGCGAGCGTGGAGAACTGGTCGCTGAGAGTTCCTCAATGCAGTTCTTATGCCTGCACTTCGGCCCTTCCCCCGAAGGGCTCGAGAACGGTATCCAAAAGCATTGCCCTGCGTTATTAAAAAAACGATGTCGAATTAAAACTCTCTCCCCTGGCTTTGATTTCGAGAGCCCCTTCGGTGACATGGTCTTAGAGCGGTTAGGCTTTTTAGTATTTACCTAGTGGTGCCTACGCGAGTGATTCTCGCAGGCTATGCGTAGGCTGCATCACCGGCTTACTTGGTCAGTCTGTGTCATCAGATAGCCATCTTGAGCTTTAATTGGCTGTCAGTAGCTTCTGTGGGCCTCTCTGCGGCTTCGTTTCATTTGCAACCTTTCTGCATCGTTTTCCTCTAAGTGTAAGTGGTCCCAGGGGTAGTAATGCTTGTATAATAGACAGTAATAGAATATAATGTAAAAATCATAGTTAGAAGTATATAGACATAGTATATATGTATGTAGAGTAAGAAATGTATTAGACATAAGACAAATGTTTGTAATAGATACTAAGATGTAAAATAAAGAGGAAAAGAAGACCCTCTATCTTGAACCACGGTGGAGGAGGAGGCTTATTGAAAAAAAATGTGTGTGTGCCATTCACACATAGTATATATGTATGTAGACTTCAGAAAAGTAGCCTACTAGAGAATGAGACAAATATAGACAGACTATCAGGAGTGTTAAGATAATTATAAGGATTATTATTTTTATAATATTTTTACCAAGCTCAAAAACTATTATATATTTTATTTACATACATACATACATACATACATAACTTCACGCCAGTTCCCTTGCGGGGTAGGCACGAACAACAGAGTGCCATTTAGGCTTATTCTTACACACCTCACTTGCCTCTTTGACATTCATAACTCTTGTCATGCAAGCTCGTCTGTTCTTTCACAATATTAAATTTCATATATTACATAATTAAGATATATTACAACACATATTATTCAGATTCCATGGTTTCACTTTGAACAAACCATGATAACTAAAATAGGAAACAAATGCTCTAGTTTCATTTTGATTTATGAACTTCTAAACTTCAAAATTTCCAACGCTATCTTTATGAGTATAGTGTATAAATTATTTGTCGCCGCACGATCTACAAGGTGGTACACACTGGTCCAGGCGGGCATAAAAACAATACGCACACGCCAGTGTGTACGCGCGATATCAGCCTTTTTCTATGACAAACGCTCAATAGTCTACGGCCAACCGCCAATATTCACGACGGAACGCAAAAACCAACTTTCTACGCGCAACAACTATTTATTAAATTATTCTAAAACATTAAAATATACGCACATTTCAAGCAAAAGTGCTTCATAGAAGACTTCCTACGCTTCAGATTAAATATCTCTTTTTTGTATCGTTTTTTTCGTTTTATAAAGTTTCAAATCACAACGATTCTAAAGAAGTTTCACTTTAATAACAAAAAGGTTTATATTGTTGAATAGCTCGTATCTTTATTTTTTATTTATAATTTTATTTCAGTAAAACATGTCCCATGATGACGTCAAATTTCGTACAAATAAGAGGAGTCAAATAATACATTAAAACAATAATCAATACTATTCTTTCACGATATTTTGAGAGATATGATAAAATGCATTTTTTTTATTGCAGGAGATCAGCAGACAGGCAGACGGCTCATTTGATGGAATGCGGTTACCATCGCCTATGGACATTTGTAACACCTTTGGTGGTACAAATGCGCTGCTGCTCTCTTAAGGCAGACTGGAACCTGGTCACTATTGTCAGAACACAAAACAAAGTTGTTATGGCAGCATAATCTAGACCAGGGGTGGTAGCTATCCAGTCGGGCAAATACCCTACCACCTGGCTGTGGGTTGTTTTGTCCTATTCCTGCACGGATATAGCTGTTTTTGCATTCATTTCAAAAATTGTAGAGAAAATTTATTTTTTGCTTTTTAGTTACGCTTGAAGTCAATTTCTTTTTAAGAGATTTTTTTAAAGTACAAAACGCAACAAAATATCACCCTTCAAGTTCACGCTTCTGGTTGGTCAATGATATAAACCATATCCAATGTTACCTCAAAACTTTCAACTAAAATATGTGTCACGAAACAAAACTCGTTCGAACTAGTATTGTCCACTGCCTCTAAACTCGTGCCTTTCCACGTGAACAATTCTTCCAAGGGCTCCACCGGCTCATCCGTCCGTAGGACATCTGATAGTATTTATCTAGTTGAACAACTTTGTTTCCCTTACAACTTTTGGGTCTTTAAAAGATTCAGATATTTTTGGGGTCTCGTAGTGATGGAAAATATGGAATCCTTATTTTATTTATTTGATTCGTTTACAGTTACTACATCATTACATTAAAAAAGGCAAATTAAAAGTACAATACTATAGTGTGTAATGTATTACAAAAAACACAGCTTAGATTTAAAAATTATAAGGACAAACATAGACAAGACATGAAAGAAAGAAAGAAAATATTTTTTTTTTTCTAAAATTGCGACACTTAACAACAAACACATAATAATAAGATACGTATTTAAAAACGATATTGTATTTTTTTTTATTGCACAATTTCAGCAGATAGGCAGACGGCCGATGGAAAGCGATTGCCATCGCCTATGGTCATTTGTAACGCCAAAGGTGCTGCCGCTCTCTAAAGGAAGGCTAGAACCTGGCCACTAATGCCGGAACACAACTCAAGTTTATTATGGCGGCATACTCTAGACCAGCGGTGATAGCCGTCCACACGGGCAAAAAATACCCTACCACCTGGCTAGGTGTTGTGTCATTTAATTTATTTAATTTTGTTCTTTTTCCGTTACAGCATGGATAAATGTTTGCCGCGATTTACGAAATGAGGTTGGCACTCAGTATTTTCTTGATTTTTAGTGCCCACTTCCTAAATTACAATAACGACATGCGACCTACGGTAAATATAGATATACAAAAAAATATAATTATAGTAATATATTATATTAAACGTCACGTGACAAAAATAATGCTAAACTACAAGATGGATGGGTACAGATTTTGAAGGTAGACCAAAAAGAGATGGATGGATTGTGTGAAAGATGATATGATGATTTGTGGTGTGACAGAAGATGTATGTCAGAATAGAGGAGTGTGAAAGGAAAAGACATATTGTGTCGACCCCAATTAATTGGGATATGGTGAAAGAAAAGAGAGAGATATTATTATATTAAACGTATAAGTGAGAGGAATAATTTAGTGTAAAAATAAAGATAAGTATACCTAAGAATTAAGCACATATTTAAAGAAATTAGCTACGATATAAAGTACGAGGTGGAACCTTTATAATAATACTACATAGTCATGTTCTCAAAAACTACTGGCATGAATTAAGGAGGTGAAATTATGCCGCTATACAATGCTGTGGTAAAATTACTATAATTTAAAAAAAAAAACACTTTAAAGATGCGCTTTCACCGCGAGCATTCGCTTCTAATGTAACATTTATGATTCGATTTTGAGCATTTAATTGATTCCACAGTGTCAGACAAAGCGGTCGTTCTGTAACAAATTGTATCAAAAGTTACAGATGCTGTATCATTACAGGTTGCGCATTGTAATGCTTGGTTCTTATCCCTCACCGATATAATACTAGAATCTGTAACATTACAGGTTGTGCACTGTAATGCTCTGGTCTGTAACGTTGCAAGAAGAATGCTCGTGGTCAGGGAGCACTTTAAGAACGTGTCCGAAACTCAAAGGTTCGAATCCTGGCTAGAAAGCATGCACCACTTAGATAGTTTTCTGACATAATGTGCATATTTTTACAATTACCACATGCTAACCGTGACAGAAAACATTGTGATGAAACCTGGACATCGATGTAACCGATGTTCCAACCCCGCCAATCCGCCTTAGACAAGCGTGGCGGGTATACTCTCCGATTCCCTTTAAATGGGAGGTCCCAGTCCTACAGTGGTACCTTTCTGGGCTGTTATAATTTTTTTGTTATTATGCTTTAAAAAGTACCACATTTTCTTAATGCACACATCCACGGCAGCGTGCATTTAATATTCGCGTTGTCCACTTCCCTCGTCACTTACCTGCTTGTTGCCGTGGAATTGGGAATAATGTAAATGAGGGTTAGGGGTGACTTTTTTTTAACGCATGGTGTATATTTTTAAATGTCTATCAGTCCATAAATCTTTAAAGAATACAATGTTGTTCCTATAATCTTAGGATAGATATGATGTGCTTGGAATACTGTCAATGAAAATGAGTGTGTACAAGATTAGGACTAGTACTTTTTGAAATTGAGGTATTTCGATTAGACATTTTTGTAGGCTCCGTATCCAAATGACATAAGTAGTAAATAATCTTCGACTACATACGTTTGGTCAATTACATTTTCTCAACCTTCCTTTAGCAAGCTTTTCCGATCAATAGACCAACCAATCCGACCAATTTATTCCTAATCTATATATTAATACGTGAAGCAAAAACATTGTACCCCTTTTTACGAAAATTGCGCGGACGGAGAAGTATGAAATTTCGCATACTTATAGTTTATATAGAGAAGAAGCGACGAATGCTAATATTTTTTTTTAATTATGCGTAAAAAATACATTAAATCAATAAAAAAACATTACACACATTACCATGTATTTGACACGCACACGCATATATTCTTTTGTTTGTTGTTCAAGCCAATTAACAATGTAGCCTTGGCGAAATCGTGTGATTATAGATGTCTTTGATATTAATTATTATGGTCAAACTTCGAGCACGGGTGACCACTAGTAATGATAATTATTTCAATCTCCAACAAATTTAATTAATTTCCAGGTTTTTATTAAGTTGGCGCGGCATGGTATTTGGCCACCAAATATGTATACTAAATGTTTAAATTTAGACCATAGATGTTCGTTTGATTTTTTCTTCTCTTTTTTCCTCCTATTATTATTAAAATCGTCATACCTTAAGAACGTGCTGTTTTTTTTTCAGGGGTTCAGCAGACAGGCAGACGGCCCACTTGATGGAAAGCGGTTACCATCGCCTATGGACATTTGCAACACCACAGGGGCTACAAATGCGCTGCTGCTCTCTTAAGGGACACTGGAATCTGGTTACTCATGCCGGAATACAACTCAAGGTTGTTATGGCGACATACTTTAGACCAGGGGTGGTAGCCATCCAGTCGGGCAAATGCCGTACCACCTGGCTGTGGGTTGTTCTCTTACGACAGGCCGCCCGGCCGCAGGAAGTTGTATTCTTTCTCCGTTCCTGCACGGATATGTATGTTTTTTTTTATAAGTAAAATAATACAGGCCACAAGAAATTAATATTTAAAAAAATGTTTGACAATAATAAAACAAAAATTTCTTGTATAAAATGTATTACAAACACTAAATAACATTAAAAACAAAAAATCAACTGGAATTAAAACTAAAAATAACAATCGATTTACTTAAATAATTTCAACATAATTCATAGTTACAAAAACATGATATAAAATTTGAAAATCAACATTAAAATATCACGAATATTAAAAATGGATTGCCGTATGCCGTAGGCCGGTTGCATAAGGTTCCTTAAATTTAATTAAGAAACACAAAACGTGTTTAACACCCTTAAATACAATTAGCGTCTTGCACAACGCAAAATTTGCCGCTAAATATATTTAAAGAACTATCAATACGTTTTGTGTAAAACGTATTTAGGCAGTTCAATAATAATAATAGTATCATTAACTAATTTTATTTAAAGGCGATCGTTATGCAAGTGGCTCTAAATGCTGTATTTTAAGCGACATTTTGTGACATACTAACATGTTGGGCTTTGTTCATCTCAATATCTCAAATTTATAAAGGTTACCTAAATTTGAGATATTAAGATGAAAATAGTTCGAAAAGAGAAACTTTATATTATAATTAATTTAAAGTTTCTCTTTTCCAACTAAAACCTATAGATATTATTTTTTAAGATATACTGTGTAAAGTTGATTAACTATGCATTTTTTAGTCATTTGAAACTACAAAGTTTTCTTCAGACCCATTTTTAAAATATCGCTTAAAACAAATAGCCTATCACCCTTTCAATGAATTTCCTAAATGAATATTTTCATGTAATATCAGCTTTTAAGAACAACGATTACATTATACAACATGTAACACACATGATCTACTGTAATGTTATTATAAGAAATATTTAGTGAAAATATTATTAATGTTAATACATGATGGCTACATAAGACTTGATACTCATTAAAATTTTCACAGACATGGTTAAATACATTTTTTTAAATATATTTAGGCTCTATTCACATTATGATGCCGTTTACGGTTCAATGTCGTTCCGTTCTCGATTCGACTAAATCTCGCTGTGTGTACCTACACTACTAGTCTGGAGTCGATACAAAAGCGTATTCACACTATGGCACAACTCATAACAGGTCCGATTTTGCTTCAATTAAATATTATTTTCGACGAATCCCGAACTAGAGCGAGACGATAGTGAAAATTCTCTGATTCTTTCTTGTTTAACAATATTGGACCGGACCGAGACCGGCGCAAGACTGAATCGTAAACGGCGTCGTAATGTGAATCGAGCCTTAATATTCTCCTCATTAAAACCAACACTTTGACAATCAAACGTTGAAACATTTTGTACACATTAGCGAAGTACATGCGGTATTTGAATTTGTGTTCGCGGTTTGACGCCGCTCTTTGTCTTTTAACCGCACGTAACTTGTTTATGTGAAGGGAGGTTTTATTTCAAAAACTAATGAACATGTGGATTTTAATGAGGGCAACATATTTTATCTATAATATTATAAAATTCTAAACATGTCGTGTCTGTACATTGAAGCTATTAAAAAAATATAACTGGAATAGACAATATAGACTATGACGTACATTATGCAATTTTTTTTTAGATTTCTTGTCTGTTTATTTGGGATTCACCTAAAAATTACTGGGCCGATTCCGGTGCACTTTTCAGTGATCGACAGCTAATTCTTAGACTTAAACTCTGCGTCACTTTTTATCCTGGGAATCTTTCTGGGACTGAATTAAAATAGCCAGATTTAAAAAAATCTAATTCCAATGTGATTGTTTCACTAATCTATAGCAAATTTAATGTAATAAAGATTGTAATATTTTTTATCCCGAGAATCCTGCGGGACTTTTCCCGGGAGTGGTTTGAAGTTGTTCGGATGCATGAAAAATTTGCTTATTCCGACACAGTTTTCCCCTCAAACAATAGCTTACGTCCTTTTTTTGAAATGCTGCGATACTGTGTCCCAGGAATTTCAAGTCAAGCGTGGACGAAGTCGCGGGCATATCCTATTCTAATATAATGACATCTAAAAAGTTCGTCAAACATTTTCAAGTGAAAATTTGTCTTTGATAAATATATTTAAATAGACGGAATTTCTTGTTTGGACTAGACTACGAGTATGATTATAATATCCACTATCATAGAACTATAATGGAAGAAGAATACAAGGAATGTAAAAATAAAAACCCTAGTACTAATTATTTTTATCAGTATAAAAACATTTTTTTATATATCAGTACAAAACAACAATCAAAGTAACAAACTTTGCTAGTTAGTTATAGGACTTTGAAAATACATTTACTAAAATGCC
Organism: Dendrolimus kikuchii; assembly: GCA_019925095.2. NCBI lineage: Eukaryota > Metazoa > Arthropoda > Insecta > Lepidoptera > Lasiocampidae > Dendrolimus > Dendrolimus kikuchii. Next base: position 8,285,080 of record CM034401.1, read on the forward strand.
AAAAAAGAGAAAGAGGTAGATTTACTAAAAGACAAAAATCTGCGCAATTTGTTATGCAAATAATATCAAAATATTAATCAATTTATTGAAAATTTAAGTGGAGTTTTCTCATATAAAAACACGAGAAAAGAATACCTTCTGAAGCCTGATCAACTGTAAAAATTTACTATTTAGAAGTATTCCAAAGTTAAAATTTTACTGAACTGCGATTATTCCTATTGTTCTTCTTCCATACTATTGCTACAATATGACGGTGCTAGCAAAATTATAGGCAGATCAGAACGTAAGGATTAATTCAATCTGAATTAATTCAAGACGCAAGATTCGTAAGTAGGAATCATATATTTTATATTAATAAAAGCATCAGGCCCTCCAAACCTCTCCAATATTTGAAGAGTGTCTTCTATGAGATCGGCCACGTTCTCACCACGAGTGGTTGTGTGGTCAATGCCGGAGCCCATATTACCTGATAGAACAAAATTTAAATAATTATTATAAAAACAAATTAAATAGTTACCCATACCGGCAATATGGTGAAATTTTCACTATACAACTAGTTATTTTTTTGATTAATTGAAATTGTCATACATAACCGGTTTTATATATTGCTTTAATTCTAAGTAATGTTTTGGTATAAATGTACTGTATATTACGGGGATGAATGTAGAATTTTATATTACGGAATATCATTATGATTTTTACAGATTTGCGCAATATTTAATTCACTGAAGAGTTTTCATCCTTCACTCTATATATGTATCCCAGCGACAGTGGTCTGGTGGGGCTGGACGGGCTTTAATATAGGTTTTATTTTAATTTTAGTTTTTTTTTACTATTGTATATATATTTTTATGTTAAGTTTATTTATAAATAATCCTATAGGATATTTTAGTTTTTGTTAATAGATGTTAGTTAGACTTAGTTTATTTATAGTATTTAATTTTTATTCTGATGCGTACAAAGTGACATATTAATATTTATATGTATGTACGTCACATGCGACTATATATAATTCTTATATATATTTTGTTTATTAATGTAATAGTTCAAAGTTACCCACATACTTGGGGTTTTAGGAAATATGAGATTTTGGAGGTGGCCACTGAAAACAAGTGCTGTGTTTCGGCACAGCGAAAGACTGAGTGCCAACCTCATTCCATAAATTGCGGCTTTCATTTATTGTTATTTTCTTATAAGTTTGTACTGTCTGGGTCGCAATTGGAAATAAATATTTTCTTCATTTCTTTCTTTCTTTCTATATCTAACACAGCTTCTCTCTAATTGTTAGCGTCTTTGCAATTTCATTACACAGCTATATAACGGCAAATAGTATTTTTTTTAGGCAAATTGCGTTCACATAGACACAGTAAATTTTGAACAAAAAATAACGTTATAAATAACTAACACACATAGACAGAGGGACATACAGACTTATAACACGTTGATTTTATATTGATTCCGTTTTTATTAAATGTCTACACTCTAAAAATTTACTTTATTAAATTTAATTTAAATAATAAAAACACTATGTGATCATCCATCTAAATAAATCATTCAATAAACACTCTAAGAAGCCCGAAACTAATTGACTGCCGTTAATCATCTGAACTAAAGGCACTAACTACCATTAACACTTCGTAGGCTTGAACGAAATAATAATATTTCTATTGCGATGATTGATATTGAGAACGTTTTATGTTCTAGTAGTTCTAGTTCTAAGGTCTTTTGAACCAAATTTATCAATATTTCTTTTGAATTTCAGTTATTAAGTCCACCCTCAGTCAAATTGTAGTTTTTTGTCTGAGCCCCAACCATTGACGCTTTACAGGCATTCGTTGTATCTATAAAATAACATTTCAATCCCAATGATTTATTTTAAAAGTGTTATACGATTCTGGTTAGAAGGGCTTTTGAACCACTTTCATCAATATTTCGTCTAAATTTTAGTTGTTAAACCCAGCCGCACCCAAATTGTAAGTCCTTCGCTAATATCATGACGACGAAAGTAGCAAACAAATACGTACTCGTATTTGTTTGCTATAATAATTTAAAATTTCACATATAGACATAGAAAACACTAAAACAAAAATCCACAACAAAACAATAGTTACTTGATAAAACAAAAAGCTACCTTATCGCTAAAAGCGATCTCTTCCAGGCAACCTGACTCAAAAGAAATTCTTAAATTATCTGTAATCAGTATGTAACAGAGAAAAAAAATAGAAATAATAATATTAGAGTTAATAACCATTATAAGAAGTTGATACTCTGGATACGGCACTAAATGTGAGATTCCTGTTCCTGGGGTCTAAACACTAGTAATTTGCGCTCTGCTGATAGTGCTCTCAAGATTAAATTTTTTTTAACTCAATATTTTATTTTACTTCTTTTATACGAAAAAATACTTTTTTGTATTTATGTACTATTCTTTTGCATAATCTTAAAAAATGTTTTTGTAACAATAGAGAAATACTGATTCTAATACTAATTAATAATATCAACCCAAAAATGTCCTATCGCCATGATAAGGGCTTCCAATTTTAAAAGTACGGAGGGTACGCCAGCCACGATTGGCCAAGACGTATTGATGGTTTTGACACAGTATTCTCCGAGTGCAGGTTTTCTTACAATGTCTTCCTTCTGGGCCTGAAGTCTGCTAATACAATCGTGTCGGAATAGTCATTTACTAGCGTCATAACGGCACCATAATGGTTGCTTTCGTATACGAAAAACACTTGAAGGTAACAATTACGGTGCCGTAATAATGTCAGTCCATAACAATTTGAATGAATTTGTATTAATATACTTGGAGCCCTTCACGTGGTAATTGTAAATATACGCACATTAGACAGAAAACTGTCTGAACATTGAAATTCCCCGCTATAATTCGAACCCACAATGACCCACATCATTGAAATGACGCGATTGCTTTCGCTATATCCTACCGCAACATTTATTAAAAATTAATTTAAAATAATCACAATTTATCTTAACTTTGTTAACAGTAACTTCAATTATATGTCCTTATCATGTATATTGTGTCATAGCTAAAATTCCATTGTGCGTATAACGAAATTCACCTTCAAGTGTCATTGAATGACAGGTTTGGTTAAAGCAAAAACACTTTTACGGTAACATAATAGGATAATGTGAAAAGACACTGAACAGAAAGCTCTAAAGTGGCGTACACATTGTAGTGACTTCATTTAGCTACAAATGAGTGACACGTTGAGCGAACAGCGCCAATGTTCTTGTCTGGTTAGCGGTTTTACACCGCAACAGGTCAATTTCAGTCCACGCTTTTACCTGGTTTTGAAGCGTAAATTCGTACAGATTTTTGTAAGCGAGGTAAAACAGAAAATCTGAACATTTTTGGTGGATAATGACTAAAAGTGAATGTAATCTTGTATGTTGAGAGATGCAAACACTTTATGTACCCACTGCTCAGGGAAAGAGAGTGAGGTAGTGTGGGACCTGCGGCCACCGCCAGAGACTCGCTAAATCTACCTCGGTGAACATTATTTAATAACTATCCTCATAATTATCATACAAAAATCAAGATTGATGTGTATCATTATGTACTAATAAAATATTACACAACATTAACGGCTACATGAAAGCAAAATCAACGAATGGGGTAAGGAGTGAACATTTTATGTATTAATTATAATAGTTTATGTGAAATAAATTAAATAAACAATTGATTGACTGTTTCATATCATTTAAAAACAAGCATTCAATTAATCATTTATATATGAAGTATTTTAATTCGTTTACATAATTATATACGTCAAATGTTTTATGCCGACAGTACATAAGTGACACAAATGGTTATTACTGACTGACTGCAGACACAAGTGCGATATTATTTTTAGTTGATTTGCTCAGTATAATCCGCACTAAATATGATTATTATTGTGCTAACTAAACTGCACGACTACATTGTAAAAAATTAATTAAGTACGCAATAGAAAAATTTATAAGAGAAAACCCCTGAATAACAACTTACCCCATAATCTATCACGTAATCTTCTTGGAATCTCGAAATTTACGCACATATTCTTTATTATAGACGGAGGAAACCATTCTTTATCATTATACCTACAGCCATAGGTGTATATATCTGTGTTGCTTTTGATGGCAATTAGGGGAATTTATCTCGTTTGTTGTAAGCTTTATTGATAACGAACTCATATAATGTAACATAATTAAGAAGTATACAAAGGAATTCTATATCTATTAGTTAATTAACACACGTTTATTTTAATTAACTTTGTTAAATTTGCCTTTAACGGTATTTATTGGATGTCATCTTTATTTCATATATTCGCAATATACATATTCAAAAAGGTTTTTATATGCACTACACTTTATGCTGGTTAAAGTGACCTCACAGTTTTACTGGAGCGTGTGAACCAAGCACCTTCCTTTACTTGTGCCCGGATGCCACATGTACGAGCTTACTTCCTACGAGAATTTACCTTAGCTGGACTGTTGCTATGAGGGTATATTGAATTCTAATGGCGTATAGTCCTTACATTTCTTTTCACTCGATTTGACTTTGTCGGATTATCACTCAGGTACTAACAGTAGTATACATTACGCAGCAGTATTTAATGTACGTGCATAATAACAGTCATTGTCAATATGGTATCAGGTCTATTCGGCATCTTGTATACCAGTCATCCGAATCGTTTCCGCATTTTGTTTTGAAAGCAATAGGCGGAGCCAGAGCAAACATGCCCGAAGCGCTGCAGTTGCGAGATATCGCCAACGTCGTACTAAACGCGTTATTATATTGGACACGACGGGCCGTGTAAATCTTTGTGAAGAATTAAATCACAAATTGCATGTGTATAAAGTGTCAACTTGACTTTTTGTGAGCACCGCGCAAATTTACTGCACGCCAATACGAACCTTCCACTTTGTCTGTTACATCTCTCATCTTGTAGATCTTTTCCTATTCTTTGTAATATAAATGTTTTAAAAATAAACTTACGGTTGCGATCCTTGAACAGGTTTAAAGTAGGTAAAATCTGACGATAATAAGGCACCAGAGCTTCGCCAACCCGATCACAGCCGGTCACCAACATTTGTATGCATTTTAAGGCATGGCAAATTACTGTAGGACGTTTCGTTGCCAGAGCGTCTGAAATAAAAGGTATAACAAGTAACTGTTATAATTATGACACTTTCAAAAAAAGTACGTATTTCACGCGATTCACACATAATAGGGCGGGCAGTTGTCAGTCAAAACTATTGAGGCGCTATTTATTATCCAAAACATAGTATTAACATTAATTGTTTTGTATCGGTATAGTAACGTATGTCGTTATTTTTATAACAATAACAATAGCTTGTAAATTATATTATGTTTATGATAATTATTTTTAAAGAAAGATGCTAGCAAAGCATTTCAGTTCCCAGTCTTTTAGATATAACTGTTCTACAGTTTCTTCTAAAAATATCATGTAGCAAATTAAACTGGCACATAATTCTCCAAAATATAATTTCTAGGAAAAAAATCTTATTCTGTAATAAATAATATTATTGCTTTAGAAGAGAATGATAAAAAATATATATAATATTTTTATAATAGCTGGAACAGCCATTGTAAACCACATCGAGAGATCTTTTTCTATTTTATTTGTTATGTCATTATTACTTAGAGTACTTCTAAGTACGATCCACAGACGTACTTATATTTTTAAGAAGTTTATCCGAAGAATAAAGATTCCAATTTCTATATGTGGTCCTTTCTTTGAGAACTCTTATTATACGAATATTGAAGTAGCTACGCTATACTCCCCTAATCAATCGGGTATATAAGGATATAAGTACAATTGCAAATAATATACCTATATAATATTAGCTTATAAACGCCCTACTGCTGAGGTCAGTTCTCTCCAATTCAAGGAAACGGATGATATATTTGCCACGTTTGTATATATCAGATTGGCAGTTTGACACATTGGTAATCTCAATGAATAAAGGAGACGGGGACTTTTGAGCCAAACAAATGTAATGAGTTGAGATATGACCTAAAAAAATCTTTATATTTTTCTTGTTTTATAGCCATAAAAGCAGGCAAACAAGCAGACGGCTCACCTGATGGAAAGTGGTTACCGTCGCCTATGGACGTTTGCAACACCCGGGGTGTCGCCAACGTGTTGCCAACCTCTAAGAAATTTTATAACGCCCTTCTTAAAGAACCCCATGTCATAGCACAAAGGAAAAACCGCGGCAGGAAGTTTCCTCCAGATCATTATACGAGGAATAAATGTTCTAGAGAACCGTTGCGTAGTTGAGCGTGAGCAAGGGAGCTTAAGGAAATATGGGTGAATATCCCGTCGCTGGTGAGCGGTGCGGTTGCGTTGGCACCAGATCAAACAGTTCCTCGGAACACTCCCCGTTATACAGGCGGTAAAATACGCAGAGGGAGGTAGTCTCTTCGAAGGCTAAGGGATTCTAAATTATCGATTTATGTGAATTAATTTCCACAATTAATAATGTAAAACATTTACACCACACTATTAATTGATTCAAAATAACTAAACCCCTAAAATTATACAAAATATAAACATAATAAAAAGAAATCATAAAATCACTCTATTTTTTACAATCTGGGCCTAAGAATGTATGAAAAAGTATCTGTCTCCTTTCATAACGATGATTCTTTTTCTACAACGTTACCACGTAATCGTAATGAAAATAGGGAAGCGTCCTGTTTTCCCAAATATTTGACTTTAAGAAACTAAGAGAAAACTATTAAGTATTTTATAGACCAGAAGAACGTATTTTGATAGATAGCAATTATTAATAAAAATAAAACTTCGTATCTACAATAATATTATAAAATTCTAAATATGCCATGTCTGCACATTGAAGCTAAGAAAACAACCCAACTGGAACAGAATATATAAACGCGGAGAACACGATTAATTTTTTTAAATTTCTTGACTGTTTGTCTGTTTGTTCGAGAATCACGAAAAAACTACTAGGCCGATTTCAATGCAGTTTTCACTGATCCATAGCTAATTTTTAATCAAACTTTGCGTACTTTTAATCCGGGGAATCCTGCGGGAATTTTTCTGGGAATGATTTAAAATGTCCAGTTAAAAAATTCCAATATCACAATTTCCTAAGTTTTCGCGACTTGTATACATAATAAAACTACGTTTTAACGGTTTTAAGCGCGGTAATTTTATTAAAATAAAATTACTGCGCTTAAAACGGTTAAAACGTAGTTTTATTAAATCCAATATCATTTTTTCACTGACTGATAACAAATTTTATGTAATATGTATGATATTTTTAATTCTGGGAATCCCAGGGGAATTTTCCCGGGAGCACTTTATAGTTCTTCGGGTCCATAAAAATTAGCTTATTCCGACCCAGTTTTCAATGATAGATGCGGTACTTTGTCTCCCGGGAATCCGGCGGAATTTTATTCAAATCAAGCGTGGACAACGTGTCAAACAAATAGACATTTATCTATAGGTATACATAATATCTCCATCAGATCATAACATAATACAAGTTTTATAAATATCGCACGCTTATTCTGATACTGACACACTACCCAAAATTTTGTAAAATCGACTTCTTAACTCCATCTATCGTAAAACATAGAAATACGTGTAATAGTGCTAATCCTGGTTTAAAAGTAACAGAAATACCCACTACGAAGGCGTTGTAATAATAATACATGTAATCATACTGATATTCATGCTTAAAGAAATGTATTTGTCTCTCTTGAAAGTTCACTTTTTGAATAGTGTCAGTATTGGAATTTGGTTTGAGCGTTCAGTATATGAGAATATTGTAGAACCTCCTATCACCTAAAATTTAACTAATTTAATAAGCCGATGTTTTTATTTTTAATTTAGTTTTAGATTTAAGAGAATGAAATTTTTGTTTACTTGGATTTGTATAGTTACGAAAAACACATGAATTCACCATTGTTGTCCAGCGCATTATTTAATATTCCCTCAAGTTCATATAGTTCCTAACATTTCGTTTGGTAGATTTTGAGACATTAGTTACATTCGATTAAATGCTTGTTTTTAGTTTCATAGCCAACGAAAAACCAGGCGATGTTGATCGATGTTTGTCACCTGTAAGCAACCTTTCATTGTGCGCGGACTGAGAAGTACTTGCTTAATCTACTTAGTGCTATTCTAATTCTAATATTGTTAGAATAGAATAAAAGAATAGAAAACACTTTATTGTTCACCAAAATGCAATTCAATAACAGAATGAATAATTACAATAATTTAACGGCAAAATCAAAGGTGGCCTTATCGCTTTAAGCGATCTCTTCCAGGCAACCTGACTGAAAGGATATTTTCAACAACTTATGTCTAGGTATAATTCATCTTCCTTATTAAAACTTCACTTACTCTTAATTGGAATGATGAGCTGTGGCACGACAGGCAGCACTTTATACGAGCCCTTGGTGACTAAATCATGAATACCTCTTTCAACGATGAAGTTAAACGGATACATCCCTTCAGCAAGGCCATCAAAAAACATCGGAAGATAGTGGTGAAAATCCAATTTTTCAATAGGAACCTGTTAAAAAAAATTGGTATTACTAGTAGTGCTCGCGAGTTTGCGCGGGAAGCTTTATAAATTTTCATGAAATCCTTTGAACAAATGATATATAGTTTTTTTTTAAATATCAGTCATATTTAGGCATCGTATACATAATATAATTAAGTCAAATTACAGACTGAAACTTCAATTTTATATGTTGGTGCAGACAGATATACTGAAGTTTTCTTAAAATCAATAATGTATTTTTTAAATTTTTATTTAATTTCATATAATCGAATACAATGCAAGAAAACTTAACTTATTTGCATTGTATTCTACTCATAGTCTCTCAAGACTATAAGTGAAATTTTTGGTGCTTTACATATGAGTACAATTTTGTAATACATTGTTAGGTCCAATTACCGAAATTAAAATCGATAAGACTATTTATTCTACCTCATTTTTAAATATAGCTTTAAAGTACTGAATACTTTACGTGATTAGTATTTTATCTAGAGTCAAAAATACATTAATATCAAGTTTTAGAATAATCTTCAAACAAACAAGTACCACCTCTTCTACAATCGCAACTTCAGCCATATCGTCTAGCCAGATCTTCACTTCGCCAAGTAATGGAATTCTAATAGAAAGGTGACAAGATTGTCTACAAACACAACTTTAAACACCACCCTACATTTATTTAAACGAAAAAAAATATGTCTTTGGTAAACTTTACAACACCGGCATTTGGAGTGCCGAAAAAAATCTAAACATACTTTCTTAATTGTATCAAGACATTTCTAAAGTATCAAGTATAGTAAGTTATATTACACAGCCGATACGTGTCTAACCGAGATGAATCTTTCTTCTTCTTCTTTGTTCTATTGTCCTCTAAAGGTAAGACGATAAGGCGAATAATTATAATTGTAAATAATATTTTCTACACTCTACTAGTAGTTAGTACAATCTGACAAAATATTATTTTTGAACTAAAATATCTTAATGAAAAGCCTTATCCTAAAGACTTTTATTGTTATATTGTTATCAAAACACTTATATTATTTTTTAATCATATTATATACTAGTATTCACCCGCGACTTCGTCCACGTTGGTCAGGTAAAAACAAAGATGAAAGTTGTTTTGCCAATATTTAAAATTAAAGGCCAGTTTTAGCAAAACAATGGTAATTTTTAGTATGAAAATACATGATTCGTGGGTAATCCTCTAAAAACCCGAGATAGGTACTAAATGTTACTAAAGACATAGCAACTGCAACTGTTTTGTTGTTTAGAGATACAGAAAACGTCGCAGCAAACAAGTCATAAAATTCCGTAGGGTGTCGAGAAAACCGTGTCAAAATTGGTTTAGTGGTTTCGAAGTTAGAACATTCCGGTAAATTTAAAAGAATCCAAAGTATCATTAAAGATGCAACGTAGTGTATACACATACGTTATCTGTAAATATGCATTAAATCCACCGCCACGTCTGCGTGAAACGACCTAAATCTTTAACATTATCCCAGATGAAACCCCCACCATAATAATAATAGCCTGGTGATAAAATTACCAATAAAAACTTATTTACCTTCCAAGCGAGTTGCTTGCCAAAGGTCGTGAATTCGATGGACACTGGAAATTCTCCACGTTGATAGCATTTTCTGAACATAGTCGGCCTGGGTGGCAACGGATCTAGAACTCCACATTTCGGGGGCGGCAACACTCTGGTATTTTTCTGCATTGCTGGTAGAACATTTGAATCATTAAAGTGTACGTATTATTTCTTATAGGGGCATAAAAATTGACTCTCTGACTCTGCGAAGCCTTTGGTACCTTAGCTGGCAATGCTAACGAGTCACACAGTCGCATTTTAGGAAACGAATCCTGGTACTGAATATACACTATTAAGCGAGCGTATAGACAACACTGCGACCGCGACGTTGCTGCGCCTCCAAACCACAATCCACAAACTAGTAGCGCGGTGGTGACGTGATGGCGGCGCCGTGGCGATGCCGTCTACAGGAGCCTTTGATTATTTTTTAATCTATTGCACATATTGTTACAATTACCACGTGCTCACGGTAAAGAAAAACATGTCGAAGAAATAATCGACGAGTCAAACTATCCAATCTCCTTTGAACAAGCATGGTAAACTGTCCGCTCCGACCAAACGGGGAGATCTGAGTCAAGCAGTGGGACGTTATGGGCTATTATTGATACTTCTTTATTATTAAAACATTTACATATTTTTAATGAATACAATATTTTTATAAAAAGAGTAGTATCATTAATCTAATTACGGCCTCTGTGGTTGAGCGGGCTAAGCCTTTGCCGGCCTACCTCACTGCAACGCAGAGGCTCCGGGTTCGATTCCTGGTATAGTAAATTTCGGAAACGTATTTTCTCCGTTATTTACTATGGTCTGGGTGTCTGGGATCGGCCCCAGAGTAGTCCGTTGTATATTACCCATAACACAAGCGTGACTTGCTTAATTTGGGGATATACAATGTGTGTGTTTGTCTGCCGATTATAGAAAAAAAAAAAAAAAAAATTGTTGTCGAAAATACATAATTACACTAGCGGGCCCGATAGACATTGTCCTGCTCTGAAAAAAATGAAATTATAGAACCTTATTTCAACGCCATCTACCGGTTCCAATTGTCAATTTAAATCATCCGGTGACCCACTCAAACACAAAAAATTCATCAAAATCGGCCCGGGGGTTTAGAAGGAGTTCAGTGACATACACACAAACAAAAGAATTTCTATAATATTATAAAATTCTAAAAATGCCGTGTCTGTATATTGAAGCTGTTTAAAAACAACTGGAGTAGAGGATATAAACGATGGAGAACACTATGCAATTTTTTTTAGATTTCTTGTCGGTTTGTTCAGGATTCATGTAAAACATATTGGGCCGATTTCGATGCCGTTGTGGCTGATCGACACCAAATTTTTGGACTTAATCTGCGCTACTTTTTATACCGCAAATCCCACGGGAATTATTCTGGGAGCGGTTAGTAGTTGTCCGGGTATAAAAAATTACCTTATTCCAGCACAGTTTTCACTAAAACGACAGCTTACATTCCTTTTTAAATGCTGCGGTACTTCAGCGTTGAGCGTGAAGTCGCGGGCATATGCTTGTTATATAGATATAAAAGTATAATATATATAATAACAGATTTTAAGATAATTGGTTCATTCTCACGCCCATAAACAAGAGACCGAACAAAACTATATACACATTTCTATACGTTATTTACTTGCAGGGATGTTATACCTTGTATAGTAAAAGCAGGGACAACTCTTGGCTTCTTTGTTTTGTATCCATAAGGATAATTTGGACTAGGCTTCTTCAAAGAATGTCGGAAGTCCTTCCCGCAGGTCTCGGGTGCGCACGGCGGCAACAGAACCATGATTAATCAGTGTTAACACACAAATAGACGGTACAAAACAACGATCAAAAAAACATGATAACCACTACGTAGAAAAAATCGAATTATATGTATCTAAAATGTTGACACAAGTAATAAAATAAGAGGGTAAATTTGCTCACAGCTAGGCCGAGGTTTCTGATTGTTTGTTTTGCAACATGATCGTTGCCTGGCAACGGAACGGATATCGATTGATAGAGAACAGTAGCGCCACTGGCGGCCTTCTTTTGAATGAGATTTCACGTAACATACGGGGCTGAATAGTGGTAAAAATCGCAGCGTATTTTATATATCTTTATGACCGCGTTAATTTGACTCTAGTGCTCCATTTGGGATAGTTTTTATATATAAATAAAAAAGTACCACCAAATATTGATTACTTTTTCTTTTAAAGTTTCTTTCGACATCAGGTTGCCTGGAAGAGGTCGCTATGAGCGATAAGGCCACCCATTGTTCTAATGCAAATGTGTCTATATTATTTGTCGAGGATTAAGTTTATGGTGAACAATAAATAGTTTTAAATAATATAATTTCAGAGTTATTGGCCGTTTCCCGCAGATTTAGGCAGGAGCGTTATTTCTGATGCGATATTGTTATTAAATGTTAATGACATAAAATATTGACAAATAACGTGTTATTGTAATTATGCACTAACGTAGCTTATCGTTATTAGCGTTATTTTTAAGGCTGTAATTAAGATGTATTTGGTCACAATCAATAACTTAATATTATCCCAGACGAAGCATAACCGTAAAGCTACTTTCAGTGAAACTAAGTTAGTACTGAATTCATGGCAAGGTAGAATACATTTCGTCAATAAAATATTTTACATTATAATCCTCTGGATGTTTCTGAGATCAGTGTATTGATACTAACAATTGTGTATCTTGATTCTTGATTGCACTAATAAATATTAACATTTTTCAATATAGCTCGACATGGTTTATAGATTTAGTCAGTATTAAAAAAATACAAATTTTAAGGCATGTGAAGCTTAATTTAAGCTTCAGCAAATAATTCAAAATCACAATTGTTCACAATGATTATTCTACAATCACTAGTTATTCCGAAGATAATTTAATGATTTTCTGTGTAGTTCAATTTAACAACACGTTGCGAATCCGTGTACACAGTAGGTAAACGACTAAACTTTTAAATTATATGTATAACCTTTAAAATATGTTCACCAGGTGAACATATTCTGAATAAAAGCATTTGTTTACTAAGACCTGTAAGTTGTATTAAGATTAACCATTTTTAATGAGTCGTTATATCTTTTATTAGAAAATCATAGCTCCTTATTGAAATATGACTTTGTTTATAAACACTTGACATTAGACAGATATATAGAAATGGCTGAAGAAGATAATGTAAAGAATAAATAACTGTTTAAATTGTGTTATTTTGTAACTGAGCTGTAGTAAAAGCATTATATAATCCAACAAATCCACACAAACTGACATTTAAAATTGTATACGTATAACCTGATGGTTTATGTTCGTGTACAGGTATATTGAACGCTACGGTTTTCCTTTAAAATATCAGCTTCGTCGCACTTAACAATCCTGGCACGTGTATTTTATAGCATTTTTACAATCCGCCAACAAGCCCACTGACGTGTGAATCTATCTTAAAGTAGCAATAAAACAAACGAAACGTGCAGATAATCGCATCATCGTTACGACTATAACGTCCGATCGTACGGTTTATCGTCCCGTGTGGCACCGCCTTAGTCTGTTAGGTCAGTAACACATTAGAAAGCAATCAGCGGTTTTTGTATAAAGTTTTTGAGGAAAAGAAAGTTTTTAGAAGTTATTTTGAATATCATTATAATGTGCTATTTTTACCAAGGGAGTAGAAGATATTATTTTTCAAATTCAAACGCTTTCGGTATAGAGAAAAGCGCTACTCATAAACTTGACAAATTGTTAAATAATTTTGTTGACGAACACCGTCATGCGAATATTGATGGAAAATATAAAAGCGATTGGTTCGAATATTTGTTTGACCAAATGCGTTTTATTTATAGCGTTAAAAATAACGCTGATAACGATAAGCTACATTATTGCATATACGTTTTTTTTATTACGTATAGGTTCGCGTTTGACCATTATCTCGCTCGATTTGAGCGGGGATATGGTCTAAGATAAGTAAGTTATTTGTCAATATTTAAAGTCTTTAACAATTCCAAAGTAATAATAATAATTGGCAGAAGAACACATATTTATATATCCCCAAATTAAGCAATATCCTTGAGTTATAGGTTATATACCACGGACTATTCTGGGGTAAATAACGGAGAAAATACGTCTCCAAAATTTACTATACCAGGAATCGAACCCGGAATGTTTGCGTCGTAGTGAGATAGGCCGGCAAAGGCTTAGCCCGCCCAACCACAGATACTGTCTTTGGAATAAGTGGAAAAGTGGAACTTTATGCTTTGTCTTACAACTACCAGTATATCTAGATACACGTCAAGATTACTAAGCGATTTTCCAAAGGCTACCGCTTTAGACCCTCAGATATCGAAACTACACGAACTAAATTTTCTCACAATCTTTCAGCTTCCGTCGCTTAGCTTACAACAGTTATTGTGCTTTAATCTGTAGAAGTAGATAGATAGACAGGTAACACTTTATTTCTCACCAAAATAAACAAATACAAAAACAAAATGCATAATTATAATACTTCTTAGCAAAACAACAGGCGGCCTTATAGCTAGAAGCGATACCTTCCAGGCAACCTAGCTTAAAATAAACTTTTAACTAATCTGGCAATGTAGGTGGAGCGGAAAAAAGATGGACTGTATAATTTAACTAAGTAGAAGTATACTATTTTCAAAATATTTTTTTTCCCGCGATCTGTCTCAATTATGAATAGTGTATAAGGAATTACCTTTTATTCTTTAAGAAAAAATCCAACCAAAGTTATTTGCACTTTTATCTAATATATAAAATTCTCGTGTCACAGTTTTCGTTGCCATACTCCTCCGAAACGGCTTGACCGATTTTGATGAAATTTTTTTTGCTTATCCGGTATCTATGAGAATCGGCCAACATCTATTTTTCATCCCCCTAAATGTTAGGGGTAGTTCACCCCTAATTTTTTTATTTTATTTTTTAGACAAAATTTTTAATTTCTATTTTTTTATGATACAACATACAAAAATACATACAACCCTAAATTTTCACCCCTCTACGATCAACCCCTATTTTTTATTTGTTAATTATAAACTTTAATTTTTTGGTAAGATTTTTAATCTTATTTTGTCATGACTTAGAATAAAAAAAATATATTACTCTTTTAGATTCACAATTAGAACCGGTAGGTGGCGCTGAGATCGGGTTCTAGAATCCTCTTGATCACCGGGAGCGATTTTGGTGATTTTGTTTCTGTGTGTTTGAGTGGGTACCCGGATGGTTTAGATTCGCAATTAGAACCGGTAGGTGGCTCTGGGATCGGGTTCTAGAATTTTATTTTTTAAAGGCAGGACAACGTCTGCCGGGGCCGCTAGTATATTAATATAAAATAGACAACCTCTGCACTAAAAAAATCCTTTATAAAATGAAACGCAGCCAGCGTGCCCACAACTTAATATTCGGCGGTAAATTGAATGTTTCCGGGGAGGTATGGTTCGATATTTAAAATTTAATATCGCATCAGCTTCAGGCCGCATTATGAAAATTGTATATTTTCATGTCATCTTTCGTATTTAGAACATTCTGAGGAAATTATTTCTTTTTAATTAAAATAATGATTTTTAACGGCGAATGGTGATATTGTGATCTGTAGTTTTGATTTAAAAAATGTGGGTGGCAGTTTACACGCAGTAGAAGTGAAAGTACAAAGAATATACTCACAGATAACTCTTATCTTTTATTCAAAATAAATTTCTTAAGTATCATCAGACAGCACATTGGTAGCACCTTTGGCGTTGCAAATTTCCATGGGCGATAGTAACCGTTTTCCATCAGGTAGGCAGTTTGCCTGTCTGCTGAACTCATGCCATAAAAAAGAGCCGTACAATCTCTTTGATTAACTTAAATAAAATATCTTCAAGTAAAAAACCAACTTGCAATAATTGTTTAAGCAATTCAATTAAAATGCTTTAGGTCTCAGTAAACTGGGCCCAAAGGATTAAAGCCATTCGTTTAATTCATATAATTAACAGGATGGACACCCAGCCGTTTAGCACTCTAACTAATTCAAGAACGCTGGTTGTTTCCATAGCGAATAGGGTTACCAGAAGAACATTAAAGAAAACCTGAACATTTTGTGAAACATGAACATGTCATATAACTTAGTTTTAACGGTTTTAAGCGCGGTAATTTATTTGATTTTTAAAATTGTGACGTTTCGGCTACATTTTAGTAGCCGTGATAACGGAAGACAAATATGTCAAGTGTCAATGAGTATTGTTAAATTTTGAGAATTGTTAAAATAAATATGCCTTACCACCTGGGTCTAGGTTGTTTCGTCTGTGATTACCTTATTTGTGTGGAACCTTCCACATATGTGGCAACCCTAATTGCGGATTGTGTTAACAGAAATTTCCCAGGTGCACGGCAGTGAGCATTTGTTTAGAAATTAATAAGTTTTATTATTTCGATACAGTCCATAACATAATTGCGTACAATATAATAGTTTATTGTTAAACTGTGTACATAAATAGCTAATACATTTCACAATAAATTTTAAGACAATGTTCATATAAAAGACCGGGCGTTAAAATAGGTATCATGTTATCGTCATACTTTTAAAATATCATGAAGAAATCATTTATAATTATTGTACAACAATTAATCCGCTTTCTGACACGTTAAAGAAATGGCGTCATAATTTGCAACGCTCGTACAAAATCTAACTGACTTCGGCATTTATAAGATGGTAAAATGTATACTCTAATTTACAAAAAACTAACAGCGCATAAACGTCCCACTGCTGGGCTCAAGGCTCCCACCATAGGGCAATGGACATTATACCCGCCACGCTTGTCGAAGGCGACTTGGCAGCTTTGACATATCGGTTATCTCGATTTGCAGGTTTCATCACGATTTTTTCCTTCATCGTTATTAGCACGTGATAGTTGTTACAATATGCGTATTAGGTCAATGGTAACAATGGTTAGCGCACGCGTTCTAAACTCAAAGGGCGCCGGTTCGAATCCAGGCCGGAACGCATGCACCGGTAAGTCAGTTTTCTGATCTAATGTGCATATTGTTACAATTACTACGTGCTAACAATGGTGAAGGAAAACTCGTGATGCAACCTGCACATCGAGATAACTGATGTGTCAAACCTCCCAAGCCGCCTTGCACAAGCGTGGCGGGTATACTCTCCGTTCCCCCTAGAATGGGAAGCCCGAGCCCAGCAGTGAGACAGTTATGAGCTGATATTATATTATTATTATATCATATCCCTTTCATTCATTGATGACTTTGATAATTAGCCTCTCATTTGCATAAGTGTGAGGTACCAAACTTCAGAAAAATATAATGCACGATATCAACACTTTATTTCACTTTCCACAGCTAAACATAATTCTAATGATCAACTTTAAGCTTCACTTTGACTTTTAGTGCTAGATAGATTGCGACCAAATAATGGTTACCAAAAAACACTTGCCGTTTTTATATATTTACGCTAAAACCAACCGATTTCCGTAAACGCTCGGTATCTCATATTATGCCATCTTTAAAGAGCGAATGTTCGCGGGAACAAGTTTTTCATAACAATACAACTACTTATTTTCACAGCTGTCAAAGTTATACATCGTATAAAATTACTTATAGAGTTTAATATGATCTTTTAATTTAAGGTATTATTATATGAGCAGTTACTACAACTATAGTTTCATGACATCTGCTATAAATACATTAGGTGCCATATATTTCAGGATGCCAATATAAGTTTTTTTTTTATTGCTGAAGCACAGCAGACAGGCTGACGGCCAATTGTAATGGAAAGTGGTTACCACGCCTATGGACATTAGCAATACCGGAGATGCTGCCAATGTGTTGCCGGCCTCGAAGGAGAGACGAACTTGGCCACTGATGCCGGAACACAACTCATAGTTTGTATGGCGGCATACTCTACATCAGCAGTGGTGGCCATCCAGTCGGGCAAACGCCCTATCACCTGGCTGTGGGTTGTTTTGTGGCCTCATACGACAGACTGTCCGGCCGCAGGAATTAGTATTCTTTTTACGTTCCCGGAGAAGTATAAAATTGTAAAATTAACTCGTCCAACTCTCTACAAATGGCTAAATTTGAATTGGAATTGCAAAAATGGGCCCTTTTGAACGCTCGGTTCCTGTTCGAGCTGAGTCAGATCGCAGCGAGCAAAAAACCGTTGTCGCACCTAAGCCGACAGTTTGGCTTTATTCGCTTTTTCGGCTACTGGCTGCAGTACTATCGACGTTTCCGATGTTTCATAATTTTATTTTAATCGGTTTTTCATTTCGTTCGTTCATATATTGAGGTTTGCATTTAAGTACTACATTTGTATACAGTTTTAATCGTATTATTAATACATTAATAAATCTAACTTACATATCTAGTATAGATGTATGAGTTTGCTAGGTGGGTGTTATTTCTTCACAGCCTCAAATATGACGTCGTTTTTATTAAATTTAGT
Organism: Dendrolimus kikuchii; assembly: GCA_019925095.2. NCBI lineage: Eukaryota > Metazoa > Arthropoda > Insecta > Lepidoptera > Lasiocampidae > Dendrolimus > Dendrolimus kikuchii. The sequence continues at coordinate 8,303,685 of CM034401.1, forward strand.
GTAGATACTTACACGTTTGATATAACAATCAGTATTAATGCAAAAAAAATCTTAGAAGCTTAGTAAGAAAGAAAAATGAAAGATTTGGGTACGGTATCATAGAATAGAACCAGCCCATAAACACCTAAATGTTTGAACTTGGCCCTACACAGTTTTTAGGGGAACAGTATCGGAGCCACCAACAAGACGGATTTGACCAAGACGGATTGGTTGGTTCACATATCTGTTATCCTAATGTGCAGGTTTTATCACGTTGTTTTCCTTAGTTGATAAGCATGTATTAATTGTAACAATAACACGTGATGATTGTTACAATAATGAAATTTAATATTAAGTTAGAAACACTGCCAATGTAGTGTATGCTTCTCGGCCAAGATTCGGACATTGGTATGTGATGCGGGATTTTTTCTTTATTAGCCACTAAGTTATTACGACATATGCCACAGGAGTGAACTTTACGGAATAATCCTAATGAGTGTAAGAGCAACACCGAAGCCGTTGGTTATTACTCGCTGACCTAAACCCGACTATTGGAAATTTGTATATTTTCTTCGTAGGTCTCGAGAAAGGTTTGCGACTTCAATTATTGTACAGCGCCATCTATTGTCTTGTATATGTTCCACTATAAACTCAAGATACATAAATAAATCGGCAGAGAAACAAACACCATGTACATATCCAGGCTACGCAAGTTAATTTTGAGGTATGGATAACAGCGCACAACTGCGTACGTGGTAAAGCTATCCTGGAATGTTGATTGCAGCTTTAAGCGCCGGCTCGATCGGTGTGATACTACGCTCTCGCAGAATATCGGCGTGGAACGATTAGCCTTGTTCTAATCGTGTTTCGTGCGATAAATGAGATTTCAGATGGCCCACTTTGCTCTCCCCCTTCCTATCCCCCTATTCCAATCCCATATCCCATCATTTCTATACCATGCCCTTTATCTCATTCTAAAGGCTAAAGGCAAACGTTTATGGGGGTCGGTATCCCCTCTCCGTGAGCTGGACCGTCTGACTGTTTGCAAATTTTGCAATAAACAAGACAAATTTTTGGGGTAGATCCTGGACTCTCAGATAAGAATAAATAACGTCAATCACATCCGTTTCCTATATTTACCCTCACAGGAATTGAACCCGAGTCCTGTGTTCCTGAGAATTAGGCTGGCCAAAGCAGACCTTAAACCGTCAAATGACATTAGTACATCAGGATTACTAAATAGGCACATAAATCCTTTAGAAAACGCTAGCAACGTCTACTGAAGTAACATATAGTGTATTGCTCATTTTATTTCCGCAGTCATTCAAGCTGAATCTGTTTTATGGTCAAAACGTGATACCAGGCCAGTACTTAGCCGGCTGTAAATCTAGCATGTTTCTGTACTCTGGTTAACTTATACGGCTTCACTTAAAATAACTTCGCCCGATTCTCGCATGGAAAGTTTATGAAGTATATATTAAGTTAAGTAAAGTTTAACTTAAAATCAACTTAATGAAATAAAATTTATTTAAATATATTGCTTTTCTTTGAATATTCGAACAGAAATTTTCGTAGTACACTCATTTATTTTAATATTAGCTTTCAAATTTGGACGTATTTTTTGAATTGGTATAATGATTTCATAAGTGATCTACATTATTACAACTTTTTAATTTAGGGTCATGATTCTAGTCTCGTTTATATTGACTAGATTCGTTATTTTAAAAAATTGTATTAAAAAGTTTAATTATCAAATCAATTAATGACACAGATGCCACATTATAAAAAACATTATACTTATATTATATTATAAGTAACATGTATCATTAATTCCTATGATTAATATTACAAATGCGAAAGTATCTATGTCTGTCTGTTACGTTTTCACAAAAAAACTACCGGCCCGATTTGGTTGAAACTCAGTATTTATATATATTTTCGATCCCGAGGATGAACATAAAATACTTTTATTTCGAGAAATGGGATAGTTCTTGGGATAAAAATATATTTGTCTCTCTGTTTGTTATGCTTGTACGAAAAAACTATTAGACCAATTTAGCTGAAATTCGGTATATATGTAAGTTTAATACCGAGGGTGGACAAGGAACACTTTTTGTCTCGGATAATAGAATAGATTTTGGGATAGATTTATGTAAATGGTATCCCAGAAAGTAGGATAGGCTTTGTTCCTTTGTAATTTGCCATTTTGGCCATTTTTACACATATAGAGACGGGGTATAGATAAATAAAGCTAGAACAGGATGAAACAGAGCCAATCATTTCTCAAGTTTATAAATATAAAAAATTATCAGGTATAAAAATGCTATAGCAACTCGATCTGTCTGCTTATTAAGCTTTCACAGAAAAACTTTTGACCAGGCAGGAACGGAAAAAGAATACTAATTCCTGCGGCCGGGCGGCTTGTCATGATAGGTGACTTGCTCGACTCATCCAGTCGAGCAAGGCTTTGAATTGTGTTCCGGCATTAGTGGCCAGGTTCCAGTTTCACCTTCGAGGCCAGCAGCGCATTGGCAGCACCTGTGCTGTAGCTAATGTCCATAGGTGACGACAATCACTTTCCACCACACTTAGGCCGTCAGTCTGTCTCCTGCACTTCAGCAATAAAAAAATATAAAAAAACGCTAAGAGTACTGGATCGGTATTGCAGTAATTTTGTTTAAATGAAACTGGACCTAAATACTTTTTATGCCGGGAGATGGCATAGTTTACGATATAAATTGAAGTGAATCGTCCGGGGGCAAAGAGCACTAAGATAAAAACTTAATACAATGTAACATGTATTAACGCCTACATTTTAAACAAGAGGTAGGCACTAGAGTTTGACCCGCGGCTGTGCGCGGGCTGAAGTCTGCTTTATTTAGATAATTCGCCAGGTGGTAGGGTATTTCTCCGTTAGGATGGCTACCACTCCTGGTCTAGAGTATGCCGCTATCACAACCTCGAATTGTGTTCCGGCATTAGTGACCAGGCTCCAGTCTCCCTTTAGAGAGCAGCAGCGTATTTGTAACGCTTTTGGTGTTAGAAATGTCCGTAGGCAACGATAATAACCACTTCCCGTCAGGTGGACCGTCTGCTGTCTACTGAACTCATGCAATAAAAATAAAATAATATAATATAAGAATAGAAGGGTCTGGTCAAAAGTACATACTACTATTTTATTTTTGTGGGCTGGTGCCTGTGCTATTATTCTAATAACCGCTATCGGTTTTTTCAATAAACAAATAAATACATTTTCATTTCTAGTTGACAGTCTCGTTGCCATGACGTTGTATTTGTCACTGAATTGCAATTTTGGCGCCAATAAAACGTGATCGCAGTGCCATCTTTTCGGATCGATCGTCAATCCCTCGGGAACAGTACTTTTTCTGGACGAAAAGTACCCTATGTGCTTTTCTATACCCCTGGCACCATGTATGCAAACTTTCACGACGATCTGTTGCTTAGCTAAGGCGTTAAAACGTAACAAACATTCGGATTTATAATACTAGTTAATATTATTCATTTGTTTCTATATGAACATTTTTATTATTTAAATAAACATAAACATTTTCAGTCTTATTCATATTGAGTTAGATTTTGTAGGCTTGTTTAAGGTTCTTAAAGAAGCCTACAAACCTATTCTAACTAATATGAATAAGACCATTTTTTGAGTGTATATAATATTTATTTGAGTGTAATTTGTATAACATTAATTGTTTTTTTTCTACAAATACATATTTATTACAATGACTTTATAAACTAAAGCAATAAAACAAAATGTAACTTAGTTATGTTGTATTCTATCTATAGTCCCTCAAGACTTCCAGTTAGTTCTTCATAAGCACCGTATTTTGCCGTTTGATCCTAGTATATATAATAAAAGAAGATACGATTTAGTTTGTACGTTTGTACCATGCCGCTTTCGATTAGCTGACCGACATGCTTACTGTGTTAGTCCCAAAATTTACAACCGAGTTAATATGTTACTAAACATATACTTACTCATCGCGAATGTAAATTAAAATTATTCAACTGGCTAATAGAACTCCCTTATGACGACACCGAGAATTTACTAAATTGATACACCAGTCTAATAAGTTTGTAACCACACACTCACTCATTCACTTGTACACACATCATATACATACACATCACATACACATACACTCCACATACATATATACATACATACATATACATACCCATTCACACATGACACACACATTCTATGCGTTTCTACATACATTACAAATATTAACACGAAAATTTACAGATTTTTTTTTTTATTGCAGGAGATCAGCAGACAGGCAGATGGCCCACTTGATGGAAAGCGGTTACCATCGCCTATGGACATTTGCAACACCAAAGACGCTATAAACGCGCTGCTGCTCTCTTAAGGGAGACTGGATCCTGGTCACTAATGCCGGAACACAACTCAAGGTTGTTATGGCGACATACTTTAGACCAGGGGTGGTAGCCATCCAGTCGGGCAAATGCCCTACCACCTGGCTGTGGGTTGTTAAGTCGCCTCTTACGACAGGCCGCCCGGCCGCAGGAAATTGTATTCTTTCTCCGTTCCTGCACGGATAATGATGTAGATATATAGATATATAGATAGATAAAGATGTATAAACAGTAAAATTATTTTCTTTTTTAAATTGTATAAAAAACGAGTTGCCTGGAAGTGGGCGCTAACAACTGCAACACAGTATTATACTACAGCAGTTTTTTGCGATACGAAATTGTTTCTGTACACTATGTTAATGATTTCGAATAAATTCTTTAATTCTAATTCTTAATTTTGCCTTTTATTATCTAGACAAGCAAATAATCAATCAAATCAATTTTAATACAAATACCCTTGCTTAACCTACCCACAGATTTTGGACTTGGCTTGACTTCACATTTTATTACACAGTGTACATATTTACGTCTGGCCAAATGTCCCGCGGCACTGAACTTCTAATGAACCTCTTTATTTGCCCCGTGGACATAAATAACGTTGCTTCAAAGAGCTCTAACGACTCAATGTGACCGGTTCTGATACACACAGATGTTTATTTTGCAATGCAATTTTAAGAGAAACGAGAAAAGTCAATCGATATATTTTATATAGATAACACTTTATTGCTCACCAAAACAATTACAAAAATTCATAGGTTAATTAGTAATAAAAAAGGCGACCTTATCGCTAAAAGCGATTTCTTCTATACAACCTGCCTTAAATTAAAATTTATGTTGTCTATAGTTATTATATAGTGAAGACAATTTTTTTTTACAAAAACTAAACCAGTTTCAAACTAAAAAAGCAAAAAGTAAATATTTTTTTCAACATCTTGAAGTCGCTTTGTTTTTGTTACAAAATACAAAAATTAAGCGCCTCTAGGAATTGTACTACTGGCACGTGTATGCAAATTTGCTTGTCGAAGAGTGTAGGCGCTTGTCTCTCTTCAGGCTCCCTTAAGAGAGCAGCAGCGCATTTGTAGCAACTTTGGTGTTGCAAATGTCCATAGGCGATGGTAACCGCTTTCCATCAAGTGGGCCGTCTGCCTGTATGCTGATCTCCTGCAATAAAAAGAAAAAAAAAGGCTCGTATGAAAATTGAGGGTAACCCTTGTTAGGGTTTTTTTGCAAACCTTTTTGGGGCTAGTCTTGATTTCCCTACGTTCTTTCTGGGATCCATTCATCAAATCCTGACTTGGTGACAATAAGACCTTCTCAGAAGTATGCTCTTTCGGATATTTTTTTTATTAAAAACCGGTCAACAATTCACGGAGAAATCATGTAAGAAACATACAAAAAAGTATACAGTCGAATTGAGAACCTCCTTTTGGAAGTCGGTTAGAAATGAGTAGAAAAGGCAGAGTAAAGTAAAGGTAGAGTAAATAAGATTAGCAGCATTTTTTCTATCCGTGCAGGAACGGAGAAAGAAAACAAATTCCTGCGGTCGGGTGGATTGTCGTGAAACGCGATAAAACAACCCACAGCCATGTGGTAGGGCATTTTCCCGTCTGGGCGGCTACCACCCCTGGTCTAGAGCATGCCGCCATAACAACCTTGAGTTGTCTTCCGGCATTAGTGGCCAGGTTCCAGCCCCATCTACTAGTCCGACAGCATATTATAGTTGCAAATGTTAATAGGCGACGGTAACTACTTTCAATCACAGTTGGGCCATCAGCCTGTCTGCTGTACTCCAATAATAAAAAAAAAAACAAAGTTTCCGGAGTGAAATTTTAAATATTGAAAAACGTTTAACTTTTCTGACATCTGTGGACAGAGATCCAAATGAAGACGTCCTTCCGTGGCGAAGAAGTTGGAATGAAATTTCGAAGAGTGTGCAGGTGCCTTTAACACGAGATTATTAGTGGAACACAAATCAATAGTGTTTAGATAAGTAATAAAACTCTTGTTATGTATACGTAGAAGTAGTACTTTTAAATATATATTATCAAGATTATATCACTGCTAGACCTAAAATAATGTTAGTGACTGTATGCCGTAGATGTAGCCAAGCCTTTAATGTGTTATTTGAGATGCGATATTGTTAATGGCGTTAGGCAATAATAAATGTGCCTACCCCGCAAGGGAACTGGCGTGAAGTTATGTATGTATGTATGTATGCAATAATAAATAACTCATGTATATACTAAGGGTTGCCTGGAAGAGATAGCTTTTTAGCGATAAGGCCGCCCGTTGTATCTCTTGTATTTTTCTATTTCTGTTTATCCATTTTTTAGTATACAATAAAGTGTTGTCTATCTATTTATACTAATGTAGTTAATAATTAACGGCGTTGTCTTTTAAAGCTATAAGTAAGTCTCATTTGGCCACAGTCATAAACCCTAACATTAATGCAGGTGAATCAGGGGCATTAATATAACTATGTGTATTTATTTCTCTACGTACCGGATATGATTATCTTACAAACTACTATAACTAGAAATATGAAATTTGGTCCTTGTATAGAAGTCTCGTGTTTAATAATTGTAGTAGTTTGATATCAAATAAAATGTCACTATCCAATCCAGGCTTCCACTAAAATGACTAGTTTTATTTCCAAACTAGGCAACTTCGTCCACGCTTGACTTGAAATTTCCACGGGATTCCCGGGCAGAAAGTATCGGAGCATTTAAAAAAGAATATAAGCTATCATTTTAATGAAAACTGTATCGAAATAAGCTAATTTTTATGCACCCGAACAACTACAAACCGCCGGAAGCAAAATTTTCCAGGGGTTTCCCGGGATAAAAAATCACCCATTTTACTTAATACAATTTGCTATCAATCAGTAAAAAAAATCATATTGGTATTTGATTTTTTATCTGGCCATTTTAAATCATTCTCAGAAAAATTCCAGATTTTAAGTTTAAGAATACTGTCTTTCAGTTATTTTTTAAATAGCTCCAATGCAGCGACACGGCATTTTTAGATTTTTATAACATTATAGATATTTATTTCAATATTATATGAATATGTAACTATATTATGTATTTTTATTCATTCGTTCTCTCCATGTGCAAGTCCGACTTGCACACGGCCAATAGTGCTTTTCCTGTGTGGTTCCTAATGATATTTCTATTTGACCACACGTGTAAAGGAGGTGGTGAGGTATTTGTCCGCCTGGGTGGCTACCACCCGTATTCTAGAGTATGCCGCCATAACAACCTTGAGTTGCGATCCGGCATTAGTCACTTGGTTCCTGACTCTCTTTCGCGGCAGGACTATTATATTACAAATATCCCTAGACGATGGTTAACCGCTTTCCAACAGGTGGGCCGTCTGCCTATCTGCTGAACTCATGGAACAAAAAAAAGGCAGGGCGTCAACTTATAGCTGTTAACAAATAAGAATTGCCTTCTAAATTACAAGCAAAGGTAGAAAGACCATAAATTTTGCATAACCCATTTTACACACTGGCAGTCCGATCAAACAGTATTCATAAGAACGAATTGAATACATTCTGTGTCTGATAAAATATATTATACGTCTTGTGTATCATATCCGCTCGTAAATATTTTTATGTGAATACTGCTGAATTGCGACTGTGCAGCACTCTATATTTTTGGGTTATACCTGAAAGCATATTATTTTGTACTGTTATTGTACCTCTAGAAATGTTAGAAAATACTGTAGATGTCTATACAACTTACATTGAAACTAATAAATTGTTTTTTGTTGTTGTTGTAAATAACGGATATTTTATAGTAGTACACTAGCGACCCGCCCCGGCTTCGCACAGGTTTCTAAAAATAACTTTTATGTTGAGTTTAATTACCTACTAAGCGAATTCAAAATACATTTTTTTGAAAATATAATATAGCATATATTACCCGGGGATAGTGTAACTTACCAACAGTGAAAGAATTTTTCAAATTAGTTCAGTAGTTTCGGAGCTTATTTAATGCATACAAACAAATCTTTTCTCTTTATAATATTAGTATAGAAAAAGTTGACAGAAAGCTCTCAATCCGCGTGAAACGGTTAGCCTTGAGCTAATCGTGTTTCGCGCGATGGTGAGAGTTCTGATGGATCACTTACCCCTGCTCTTATTCCATGTCCCATGTTTCTAATTCATCCCCTATCCCACTCCTCCAGTCTGATCACTTCTATCCCATCCCCTCCTGCCCCATCCCACCCCTGGTGTTGCAAACTTCTATTGGCGACGGTAACCCCTTTCAATTAGTTACGCCGTCTGCCTATTTGCCAACTTCGCGATATTAAAGAGTTTTTAAAATGAAACTTCTTAAGAATCGTTGTGTTTTGAAACTCGATGAAACGAAAAAGCGACATTCAAAAAAGAGATAAACACAAAAATCTACAGGAGTAAGCCTGCGAGAGAATGAGATACGAGTTTTACATTGTGCAGAACATATTACATAGTCAATAAGATCTATGATTAAACGTAGGAATGTAGACCGAAATAAAATTGATAATAATATTTTTTAGATTAACAAAGAATTGAAAGTGATACTCAAATTTATTTTGACTTATAATATGTTAACGGATATGCTTAGGGAATTATATTTATATTAATAGAAGTTAGGGCAGAATTATCTGTGAGTATATATTTCTGAAGTTTTACTTCTACTACGTATGAACTGCACACACACATTTTTTTAATTTTTTTATTGCGTGAGTTAGCAGACAGACGGCCCACCGAATGGAAAGCAGTTTCCATTGCCTATGGACATTTGCAGCACCAAAGGTGCTACAAATGCGCTGCTGCTCTTTAAAGGGAGACTGGGGCCTGGCCACTGATGCCGGAACACAACTCAAGGTTGTTATGGAGGTATACTTCAAACGGGAAAATATCCCACCACTTAATGTGGGTTGTTTCGTTCCCCCTTAAAACAGGCCACCCGGCCGCAGAAAATTGTATACTTTCTCCGTTCCTGCACGGATAAAATCTATCCAAAAAGTATCCATTATCACTGACTACGAAAGACATACACTATGAAAATCAATAATGTCTGTAGCATATTCCTTTTGTCATACAAGTTAATGAGCTTCAAGTCTACAATTGGTAAGACACTGTACAGGACAAAAACATGGCGTGCTCCCGTTTTGGAGGCAAAGACTCCTTTGGGTCGCGCAGCCAACGGAGTTAGCTACTCAAAAAATCTTAACTTTGTAATCTTTAAAGTTGATATTTAATTTTACCCTCGTCTAAATTTAACATTCTAAAACTGCCATTAGCTTAAGATTGAAACTCGTTTCATGCTTTAATTAAATGTTTTGTAAGTCGAATTTAAATTTATATTTTTGTAAAAGAACGAATAGATATTTAATATAAGAAAGTAAAGGGATAAAATGAAAAGAAGCACTCTTGAAAATTACGCTTTAATTATTTTTATTAAATTGTTAACTATACTATTAATTGGCTGGATTTGAAAACAATAATTAAACAAAGTGGATCTTTCACCACTAAAATAATTATTTTGGTTTGAGAACACTCCATTATTAGTGTTTAGCAAATTGAAATTTTATTTTGAAGTAAAAATTGCTAATTCGTATATTTTTGTTTCAGGTAAGATTTTACTAAGAAAATTTTGGATTGGAGTGACGATTTGAATGGTAGTATAATTAATATAACATCTGAAACTTTATACTATATTAATGTGTACTTTTGTATACTTGTTTCTAAGTTTGAATAATCTTTCTTCACGGCCCTTTTTTATTTTATTCCATGAGTACACAGACAGGCCCACCTGAAGAAAAGCAGTTACCAACCAAGGTACTACCAAGATGCTGTCGGAACTGTCGGGCTGCTGGCACTTGGCCACTAATTCCTGAATACAACTCTATGTTGTGATGGCGGCATACTCTGGAATGACAACCACCCAGACGGATAAATTCCCATCTGGCTGTGGGTTACGGGTTGTATTGTCGCCCCTCACGACAGACCGCAAAAAAATCGAATTCTTTCTTCGGTTCTGCATGGATAAATAGCCTTATATATAGCCTAACTATTAATTTGACAATTGTGAAAAACTAATTTAATTTTTTTTTGTAAATAAATATAATATATATATATATATATATATATATATATATATATATATATACATACATACATACATACATATATATATGTATAATAAAACTGTGCCCTGCTACCCTACCCTACATCAAGGGGGTCACAGACAGAAGTGGCCACATCCTCAGGCGAGCTTCAATCAAAACATATTTCAAGCCGCAGAAAAAGATGACCCAATTTCTGAGACCTGTGAAATGCAATATCCCACTCCATGATGCAGGGGTCTACAAGCTTGATTGTGAGTGCGGATTGTCATATATTGGGCAAACAAAGAGGAGCATAAAAACACGAGTAAAAGAACACATTGCTGACATGAAACACACAAGGTCTACGAAGTCTGCGATCAGTGAACACACGCTGGATAAACCCAACCACTACATCAGATTCGATAATCCACAAATCCTCGCGAAAGAGAATCGTTTCATACCTAGAATGATGCGTGAGGCTATTGAAATCAAAAAACACCCAAATTTCAATAGAGAAGATGGTTGGCAAGTACCACCTGTTTGGGATCCAATTATCAAAACTATTAAGACCCAAACCCAGCAAAAACCAGCTGCCAGACCTCAAGACACTGTGAGCTCTTTCTGCGTACAACGGAACACAAACCAACTTGACTGATAATTACTTTTATTTTTCCTTCCACCCATTTTCTTATTATATAAAATTATTAGAGCTAGGTATGTTTGCTGAAGAGTTTCTTGCGCCGCTTCTTCTCTTCAAGCCATAACATGTTGCGAAGCGGTAGTAAATTAGATTAGGCTCCCATAGAGTAAATAATAACCATAACAAAATTAAAATTAAATAATTAAAATAACAAGTTGGCGGTAGGCTAAATAAAACTTTAACAATACTCGTTGACACTTGACATCTATGTCTTCCGTGATCACGGCCACTGAAAAGTAGCTGAAACGTCGGAAAAACCAAAATAAAATAAAATTACCGCGCTTAAAACCGTTAAAACGTAGTTTTATTATGTATATAAGTCGCGAAAACTTAAGAACATATTATATATATGTATTTTAATTATTAAATCGACAACATTTAATTCATCTCTTAAACATTTATGTATCTAACACGTTTTAGATCTTCTGACATCATAAAAAAGCACATATCATAAACAGTTGAGATTTTCAACATAAATGCACAATACTTAAAGACAACCAATATTCTACATACTGTACACTTCTAAGACAATATAAATTTTTGAAAAAGAAAACACTTCACAGCTATTATTATAATATATTATATATAATTCACCTTTACAGTATCGGCGAAAACTTTACAATTTTGTTTTAAAATTGGAACATAGAAAAAATTCAATCGAAACTAAATGCAGATTTGGAACCTATAATACCTTTTCGTTTTATTCATTTAAGACAGTGATTCTTGTCTCTTACAATATGCACTAGGAATAAAGCAGCAATCCATCACAGAGGATCTCCTTGGGTCTTTAGGACGTCACTCTGAATTGTTGCAGAGGAATCTCACTAGCTTACTCCTAGACAGAAATTCGACAATGTGTCTTAGTACACGATGTGTGTTAGTGTCTTCGCTTTGTTCTAAACTATTGACTGATAAAGGATTTTTTTTAACTTTGCCCTGGTAACAAAGCAAGCACAAGGAATGATAATCGTCCCATAAAAACATAAAGTTATTCTGCTTTCGCTTTTTGATGTTTTATAATATTTAACACATATTGTTAAAGATCAAATCTTTCAAAAATTACTGTATGACAGTAATTAGAATTGTGGCGTCATACTAAGTCATACAAAATTAAGGAGACATTAAAAAAAAAGGTTCAGTTGTATTGCTTATATCCTTATATATATAATATCCTAGTTTTGAATATGTTATATCTATTTGACTACTTAACTTTATATGTTATTTAAAATAAATTGAAAATTTAAACATACCTAATAGGTACTTTAACAATACTCGTTGACACTTGACATCTTTGTCTTCCGTGATCACGGCCACTGAAAAGTGGCCGAAACGTCGGAAAAACCAAAATCAAATAAAATTACCGCGCTTAAAACCGTTAAAACGTAGTTTTATTATTATATACCTAATAGGTAATTTTCTTTTCAACCAGCTAGACCAAAGAATATTTAAAAAGAATTGTGTTTTGTGCTGTTCACAGGCAGTAGAAGTAAAATGAAGTGTGACAAGGAGTGGGAGAGATTCTAAATCTTGTGACGTCACATTTCATATATTATATCATTATAATATATTTAAGATTTAAAACACGAGATTTGAAGTATTAACGAAAAACTTCAAAACATTTTCAACTCTATCTGTATAGCAGTGTTTAAATGATTAAATATTATTTATTGTCTCATTTTCTCGCAGGTTTAGTCCTATAGATTTATCTCTTTTTAGTGTCGCTTTTTCGTTTCATCGAGTTTCAAATCACAACGATTCTTAAGAAGTTGCACTTCAATAATAACAGGTCAAAAAGCGGGAGAAGAAAAGAGTAACCGGTAGCACCATTTAGGTCTGTAGAATTAACGATTTTTATAGTGTCGCTTTTAATGGGTGAATATCATTCCTAGTATTCTTCCTCTCTCCATGCAACCATAAACAAACACACAACTAAGTAAATAACATCTATTTTTTGTTTACATATGTATGTTATTAATGGGGATTGTTCAAAAAAAATTACCCTCTGATTTTATATTTTTATTATGTAAAATAGGGTATTTTAAGATACTGATTTGAATATTTTTGTGTTTTAAGAGTTAGTTTTTTTTTAATTCGATTTTTAAACAAATTATCCGATGACGTCATTGGGGACAACTTTACATTAATTCCTTTGCCTATAAAAAGAAAATAATCATATTAATCTGTGCTACTATTTAAATGTTACTGTCATTATTCGTTATGACACATCGTGATCATTTTAGTGTGGCCAGCTTAGCAATTTTATCGGTAGATTTATTTTATATATTTTGGTGTTCAACATTTATTATTTTCTAAAGTTACCGTTAAGTTATTTAAAGTGACCTTTAGTGAAAAATCAATATAGTATAACTTAAACTGAATAATGTCCAGTTAGACTGAATACCATTAATTGATAATCAGGCATAAATTACCTATTAGACACCATTGCGATGTCATTACTTTTCTTAATTTGTAATAAAGTATTCTTTCGGCGATTACAACAGATAAAGCTCTTTCGACCACTAAAATACTTTGATTTGGTATCACATTTGGGTTATCATTTTTAATGTCTGATACCTAGACATAGTCTCATTATCCAATGATGTTGTCAATCCAGTTAAAATAAAAAGGTTGTATTGTCAATTTCAATGGAGGGGGGGGGGGGGGAAGTATTATTAGTCAGACCTTTAAAAAAAATATCAGTCGTTAAGACTGCACTTCAGAGATAAAAACTTGGTATCTGAGCGTGACGATCGTGCGAATTCAGTGAAGTTTTCAATTTAAAAATCATGGCGATGTTCGATAAGGTCTTTTTTAAGTCAATATGTTGGGAGTTACTTTCCTACACACACGTGTGTACCTACAAGAATTAAAAATTTTAGTAGTTTCACTATTATCAACCTGGCAACATTGGGTATTTAGGCTTTAGATCGGCGGTTAATGCAGCATTTCTAAATTCTTATATTATTCATTACAATTAATTGATGGATATACAAACTTTTTGTATATGGTAAATTTGAATTTAATATTGGAATGCGTGGCTGTCTTAAATTGTTTCTGCCACCATTGAAGTAACACTCGAAAATATATCTCGTAACAACGTAGACCTCTCGTGGATTCATTAATCGCGACTTCTTAGCCCCCAACATTGGTTATGGGCCCAGGCAGCGCAAATCCATAGCGCTGTTATATTAACAAAAAGAAATCGGATCGGAAAATATTCAGAAGCAGTGTAATTAATTGCGAAAAGGTGCAGAACGATGAGCAGTATGTCGATGCGAATCGAGCCCTTGGGCAAGGATAATTACGACAGCTGGAGAATTCAGGTACAAGCTCTATTAATTAAAAACAATGAGTGGAAGTACGTAAGCGGCAAGGTTCTTAAACCAGCTGACATTAATGAAGCTGAACGCTGGGTGGAAGAGGACGAAAAAGCCAAAGCCGATCTGATTCTTTCGATGAGTGGAAGCGAACTTCGTCATATTAGAGGTTGTAAAACTTCCAGAGATGTTTGGCTGAAATTGGAGTCAATATACGCATCGAAGGGACCCGCTAAGAAGGCTACACTTTTAAAACGTTTAATCCTGCACAAAATGTCGGATACAGAGAATGTTAGAGAACATTTGGATACATTTTTCGACGCTGTGGACAAGCTTGCAGAGATGGGTATAAGTATCAACGAAGATTTAGTATCTATTATGTTGTTATACAGTTTGCCCGGAAATTTTGAAAGCTTTAGATGTGCGATTGAATCGAGAGACGAGTTGCCGAAACCAGAGGCCTTGAAAATTAAAATACTGGAAGAGCATGAATCCAGAAATGCAAATAAAAATCAGGATGAAGATGTTCTGTACACAAATACGAGAAAGTATTTTAAGAAGATTAAGAAAGGCGTAAAGAACAAAAGTACAGTTCGAGACAAAACTGAAAAGAGTAGAACTGAAAAGAAAGGTTTTAGATTTAAATGTTACAAATGTCATGAACGTGGACATAAAGCATCAGAGTGCAAAATTAAAATAGGTAGAAAAGCACAGAAAGCAGAAGAAACACATTGTATTAATAATATTCTAACCACTTTTAATGTTTTAGATGTAGAAGTTTCTAATGCTGTAAATGTTCAAAAACATGACTGGATTTTGGACAGTGGGTGCACGTCTCACCTTTGTAATGATGCGAGTAAGTTTGGGGACAGTTTAAAAATGACTAGCGGAGAACTAAATTTAGCGACGCATGTAAGTACTGACATAAAAGGTAAGGGTACTGTAAGGTTGTCGGCATGGAGCGAACACTCGAGGGATTTATTTGAACTACGCGATACGTTGTAATTTAAGGACGAATTTAATTTCAGTAGCTAAAATAACAAATAACGGTTATAATGTTACGTTCAATAACGCTGTAGCTCAGGTTATTGATAAGAATGGTGAAATTAAATTGTCGGCATATCGTAGAGGTAATTTATATTGTTTGAATAGTCCTGAATATATATTTAATCTGAGTGATTCGAATGCTGATATACGTTGTTGGCACGAGCGATTAGGACATTTGAATGGTAAAGATGTTGCTAAGCTTTTAGGTAAATTAGGTGCTAAGTTTGACGTGACCGAAGTACAAAGTTTACGTGATTGCGATATTTGTGCTAGAGGAAAAATAACCGCGTTACCTTTTTCTGATTCCCATAGTCCTTGTACTGAAAAATTACAAATAGTCTATTCTGATATTGTAGGACCTATGAGATGTGAATCTATAGGGGGAGCAAAATATTTTATAACTTTTATCGACGATTGTACACGTTGGTGTGAAGTTTATTTTCTAAGTGCGAAAAATAAAGCCTTAGAAGCCTTTAAGGTGTATAAAAGTCACGTTGAGAACATGACGGGACTGAAGATCAAATATCTCCAGACCGACAATGGAGGAGAATATTGTAACTCGGAATTTGATCGATTTTTGAAACAAGCAGGCATACAGCGAAGACTGACCGTGCCTCGAACACCGCAGCAGAACGGAATAGCAGAACGAATGAACCGGACCTTGGTGGAAATGGCAAGGTGTATGCTATTGAGTTCTGATCTTTCCTCAGGTTTTTGGGCCGAAGCGGTAGATACTGCATGTTACGTCAGAAACCGTTGTCCTACTAGAAGTCTACAGGGTGAAATTCCTTATGAAAAATGGCGAAACAAATCGGTGAAAATTGCATACTTTCGAACATTTGGAACTAAGGTACACATTCTAGATAAAGATCCAAACAAAGATAAATTCGCAGCAAGAGGTATTGCTGGTAACTTTGTTGGATACCCGAAGAACGCCAAGGGATATCGTGTGTGGATTCCTGAGCGAAGGCAGTTCATGATTGCGAGAGATGTGAAATTTCACGAAAGTCCAAACACACGAAAGGACATCTCGAAGCAAGAGCCGAGCCTATTAAACATTACGAAAGACGGCGATCAGGATTTCATAGAAATAGACTTCACAAAATCGAATGTTCCAGTTGAAGAACGCAGGCATGAAGCAGAAGAAGTTGACAATATGCAAGACATATGGAGTGAATGTCAAGAATATCCTGCAGAGTGTGACGAAGATGTGTCTTCATCTAGACGATTACAAGTGGAACAACAAGCCGAAGAAACAAGGCGTGACACACTTGATCAGCAAAGGATGACGACGAAAGCTCCTGGTAGACCTAGAATATTACGCACAGGAAGCGTAGGCCGACCGAAGAAGATCTATCAAACAAGGAAAGTTGAGCGATCTGTAACTTCTACTGATGCAAATGAGGTTGAAGATTTTGCTGGTTCAACTGAGATAACCTTGAAGAATGCTTTGAAAAGTAAAGATAAACCTGATTGGGAGGAAGCCATATTATCTGAAATCAGAAGTTTAGTTCAGAAAGGTACATGGGAGATAGTAAAGAGACCGAAAACCAGGAACATTGTTGGCTGCCGTTATGTGTTGACGACAAAGCAAAATGTCGATAAGACTTTAAAGAAGAAAGCGAGACTTGTAGCACAAGGTTTCAGCCAGCGATATGGGGTCGACTATGAGAAAACCTTTGCACCTGTTGCTAGACTGGACACCGTCAGATTGTTAATGGCTCTCGCAGTTGAATTGGACTTAGAAATTCACCAATTAGATATAAACACTGCTTATTTAAATGGATCCTTGGATGAAGAGATTTACATGGAGATACCAGAACTGTTAAGAGAAAGTTTAATTAAGCTTATGAATCGTGAGGGAGAAGATCCAATAGTTAAAAAGCGCGCACATATCATGCTGAATAAATTGGATAGTGGTTGCGATTCATGCTTATTGCGGAAATCATTGTATGGTTTGAAGCAAGCTGGACGTCAATGGAATCTCAAACTTAACAAAAAATTGATTTCTATGGGATTGAAGCAGAGTCTGAACGAGCCATGTTTATACTTTAAACAAAGTGCAAATAGCCATTTGTTTGTATTGGTTTACGTAGACGATATTTTGGTGGCAAGTCAAGAAAGAGGTTTAATTATTAAATTTAAAGATGAGCTGTCAAGGGAGTTTGAATTAAAAGATTATGGTCAGGCAAAATATATTTTAGGAATAGATATACGGAGAAATAATAATGACAATGTCATTATTTTGTCACAAGAAAATTATATTGACAATTTATTGAAACGTTTTTCAATGGAAAATTGCAATAAATGTGCAACGCCGATGGAAATTAATTCTAAAAATAAACCAGAAGAAAAATGCAATGACGACGAAAGCGATAAAAATTGGCCGTATCGAGAATTGATAGGTTGTTTGAATTACCTAAGCAATGCAACTAGACCAGATATTGCTAATGCGGTGAGTAAGCTAAGCCAAAAAGTCACGAATCCTGAAAAATCTGATTGGAAATCTGCAAAACGTGTATTACGTTACCTGAAAGGGACCATACAACGTAGTCTCGTATACAAGAAGACTAGTAATTGTATACAGGGTTTTTCGGACGCAGATTGGGGGAATTGTTTACTAGACAGACGATCTTACTCGGGTTATGCATTTATTTTAGGTGGTGCATGTATATCCTGGCAGTCTAGGAAACAACGTAGCGTGGCGACATCGACTTGTGAGGCAGAGTACGTCAGCCTTTCCGAAAGTATGAAGGAGGCAGTGTATCTAAATAGTCTGATGAAGGAAGTAGGGCTCATGAGGTATGCTCGAGTGATTGTTCATGCCGATAACCAAGGGGCTATGTTTTTAGCTCAAGACCCAATGTTTCATGCGCGTAGCAAGCATATTGATATTCGATATCACTACATTAGGGAGGTTTTAAGGGATATGAACGACATTGTGTTGAAACATGTGCCCACTGAATCCATGTTGGCAGACGTGCTTACTAAGCCATTGGCTAGTGTCAAACACTACAAGTGTTTAGATGGTTTAGGTATTAAGTTGTATTAATTTGTCTTCTGGATATTTTATGTAATTAAATTAAAATTTATAGGGGCGTGATGGATATACAAACTTTTTGTATATGGTAAATTTGAATTTAATATTGGAATGCGTGGCTGTCTTAAATTGTTTCTGCCACCATTGAAGTAACACTCGAAAATATATCTCGTAACAACGTAGACCTCTCGCAGTATATTACTATTCCTGTCTGTAAATTTCATCCATATAAGAAACCAGTAATATTAATTATTAGTTAATATATGATTGATGTAAGTATACTTTGTGTTGAAGTCAAAATTCATCTAAAATGTGCACCTATTTATAGAAAAATAGCTACATGTCTCACTCATTCATTAGAAACTGATTAAAATAATATTAATTACTTATTTGATAATTTGGTACAATCAATAAATCAGCAACCTATATTACTTTCTTAATAATCTATAATACAAGTAAAGTATCTCATATAAATACATACAAATAAAGGAACAGACATTGCACCACTGCCCTGGCGGTTAGATAGTGTGTTTGATTGCTAATGTATGTTATGGATCTGATCTTATACAACAAATTACCGGAAAATATGAAACTCTCCAGTAGTTTTAAATATATTCACTTGCCGGCTTAAAAGTGATTAATTAAGCACATCTATGGCTTGAAGGATTTCATGGAATATGAAGATTTGTGACAAATACCTTAATGATTGTAAATCTCTTAATAATATGATTTTGATGTGTAACATAGTTACTAATATGAAAAATTATGAGTTAAATAAGGACTATGCGAGTAATTAAATAGACACTTTATATCTTTTTTTTTCAGGTTCAGAAAAAATTAGCAACAACTTTTCTGCATAAGCAAGGGTTATGCTTGATCATAGAATTTTATGACTTATCCACTGCAGTTTACATGAAAACTTTATGTATAGAAAAAACCAAATGCTAGCCTGCAGAAAAAAGAAAAAGATAAAACTGAACATTTCTGAAAAGATTATATAATATGTCCTAAATTATTATTAATAAGTGTTTAAGTAAATAAACAAGTTTAACTGCTAAAAGTTATTTATTATTTCATCTTGCAAAATAATAAGTCAAAAGATATATTTTATTAATCAATTCATATAAATATATGGCACATACAAATTTATAACTCACAATAGTTTGCTTTCAGTATAGAAACCATCTTATTCTTATAACTCGTAATGTGAACTCTTAAGACATCAGTCAAAGTAAAGCTAAAATATTTTTGGAGGAATGTTAAATATTCATATATTGTTTACATGAATTATAACTAATAACATCTAGATTTATGTATATATAAAAATAAGTTATTTAAAATAGCCATCCTTGTTTTCAATTAATTAAGCTTTAAAGATATAGGCCATTCTTCTATGGTGGTACTAATCTTTTCAATCAGTTTCCATTTATTGATTTGGGCTCGCTTGAGATAAATTCAGGTTCTGGTGAACTTTTTGTATGCCATTAGCTCCAATGCAGTTCATAAAGAATACTCCAAAGAATTCAAGTCAGAACTCGACGAAGGCCAACCTATGCTCTGAACAAAGTCTGACAAATTGGCTTGCAACCAATGTTGGATTGAATTCTTCATGGGAGGGTACAGAGCCCTGTTGGAAAATCCACTGCTATCCAGCGAATAAAGTATCACTTAATGCTTAAATCATTGTTTCCAATATGTGATTTTGGACGTCCTTCTAACTTCTGGCGCAAGGTGTATTGTTTTGCCAGTTAAATTTTCTTCCACCGTGATGATCTTCTCATCAGTAAACAGGTTATTTTTTGGATCGTATCTCTTGAAAAGATTTCGATATCGCTCCAATCGCCATTTACGAAGACGCTCGTTTATATAATGCACTTTTCTTTGACTTTTAGTTAGAGACCATATGTAAGTATTCTCTTTACAGATATTTAAGAAATATTGGTCTGAAGAGATAATATATACATAATTTAATTCTGGAGTACGTCGAATAAAATGTTTGTTTATGTTGATGTTGTATGACATAACAATGACATAAAAAGGAAAATGTCGGTCCTTTTGTATTTTGAAACTGAATGGCTACGGTATTCATATGCATTTCACCAGACGTAAATGACGTCATAGGATTTAGTAAGGTCAAATAAAGGTCAAACGCATTTCTTTCAAAATACAAGGGGATTGTACGTTTTTTGGAATTTTAAGTAGACAGAAACGATTAGGAACACTATTCCTCGAAATGGTTTTTCAAAAAGCTAAATTGAAAAAAAGTGAACAATCCCCATTACACCGCTTAACGACAAAAACAATTGTTGCCCTGGATATTTCTGCAGCTTTCTATATTTTCAAATACAGTTTGCAAATATACATGAAATTAATTAATTGGCTCCGGTCTTTAAGATTTTTAGAGTGAATATGAGCATAAAGTTACGCATTCTCCACAGTCACCTGGCTTAGGTTTCCTGATAACCTTGGATGTTTTTGTGTGGAATTGAGAGAGCGCTTCCACCGGGACCTAAAATTGATGGAGAAAAGGTATCAAGGTAGATGGGACTGTTACATGAGGGCAGATTACTGCTAGTTTTTACAAAGACAACTTATCCCAAAAACATTATAGAAGAAAACTTATAAATGGTCCCTCTCTGAAATATAAGGTAGGTGTAAACACAACAATTAGTATTTTTTTTAACAAATGTAATTTATTAAAGTATATAAATGTTATTATCCGCAAGAGTTAACTTGAGACCTGAGCGTAATGCGCGCTCCTCTCCCGACCCCCGCCTTCTTACTGCTCTCGCCATCGACGCGTACGATCGAGTCAGTACCTTGCGCTTACGTCATCCGAGCGAAGTCTCAAGTTTTTTTTTTTTTATATTTCCTCTCTCCGGACGAACGAGATTATCCGGGCTTTTTACGGTTTTTGGGGTTTATATATATATTTTGTTTTTTTATGTATTCTTTTCTTTTCTTTTCTTTTTTTGTCTTTTATCTTTTTTGTCTTTTTATTCTTTAATTTTCCAAAATTATTTTACAGTCTTACTTAATACTAATACATTTGTTTGCCATTATATATTACATTTACTCTAAAACTAGTGATATCTAAGTACATATTTATTGTTTTAAAGTCTCAAGTTAACTCTTGCGGGTTGTATGTCATTTTCGTACTTACTTCTTTTTAGTGTAGTATTAATATGTATATTTAAAAAAACTACAGCCAATATTCCAAAATCATTCATAGTTTCATTAATTGTTGGTATAAAATCATTCGAATCCCCTATAATATCAGGGGCAACAAAACGATTGTTGACTAGTGTTATGGAGTATTACAGCGTTCCAAACTTTACATTTCTAATATCATATTCATCTCATAAATCTGCATAAGTATAAATAGAATGGTCATAATACATTCTAATCTACAGATTTCTTCCTTTGTAACTAGCATTTAGAGATTTAATACGGTACAATTCACTAATTGGAACACATAATTGACAATATATTGTTCAGATTGCCTCCCCTTGACGTTTGATCTAGGGCTTTACACTTCACTTCACTTTAGGTCATACAAAACGCATTTCACGCCTGTTACTATCGCCAGTTGCCAGGCTGGTTGGGGTGTGCATTGGGTTCAATACAATAATAATCCCGTCTATGTATTTTATAACTATAAGATTGATCTATACCTTGTTGCTTTTACTAAATAAAGGCGATGGATACGCTTTCACTTATGAGAGTGATTTTAAGATTTTGTTTTATTGTGTTGATATTTTTTATAATTGCAGTGGGTTTAGTAATTTTGAATGAGTTAATCGTGTGATGTAAGTGACCTTTTCATATTACTAACTGTTGAAACTCATTCACATAAATCAATTACGGTAATCGATACCTTATTTATTTGTAGACTTATTTTTTAAGATTTCTTGCCTTCTGGATAGTCCATATTTCAAACAAATAAATTATTTTAACTTTGATTTTTGATAGAATTTAGGGCTGAGGTCTTCCATTTTGTAATGAAAAATATGACGCTTTTTTACATTATTTAGCCTTAATTCCCTGTCAATTATGAATAAAATTTTGGTTAAACTGTTTGTTTAGATGGTTAATTTTTAAAAAAAATCTGCTATACTATCTAACTTTATGTCTTTTAAGTTGACAAGGACATTTACATGACATTAGATGTAATATATTAAAAGTTAATGTGATTTTTTACCTTGCTGTAACGGATCGGTAGACATTTAAAAATTCTTGAAAGGAATGAAACGCAGATGAATTTTTTTTTTGCACGAGTTCAGTGGACAGGTAGACGGCCGATGGAAAACGGTTACCATCACCTATGAACATTTATAACACCAAAGAAGCTAACAACGTGATGCCACTCTCTAAAAGAAGGCTGGAACCTAGCCACTAATGCCGGCCGGAACACAACTCAAGGTTATTATGGCGGCATACTCTAGACCAGGGGTAGTAGCCATCCAGTCGGGCAAATACCCTACCACCTGGCTGTGGGTTGTTTTGTCACCTCTTACGACAGGCGGTTCGGCCGCAGGAAATTGTATTATTTCACCGTTTCTGCACGGGTTAAAGTTATGCACTTTCTCTTCTAGTTATATTGCAAAACCCGATGTTTTACAAATTTTTGTAATCTATCTTAAGTTTGTCTGGAAGAAATTGCTTTTAGTGAAGGTCGCCTATTGTTTTTTGTACTTAAACTTCTAGAACTGTTTCTTAGTATTATCCGATAAAGTATATTTTATTCTAATTATCTTGGTATTTACCTCAATATATTTTAAAATCTCTTTTCGCAACGTCCGCCGCAGTTGGTCAGTTTGTTAATGTTTCCAGACTCAAAGCTTATAAATTAGCCGCTACACAAACAGCCCCGCAGCGAGTATCATGTTTGATGTACTTCTAAACGAAGTTCAGGCGAGATATTAACTTTCAAATATTTTGATAACTCTGTAATCGTTAGTTTACTTAGGTTTTATAGGGTATGCTACATTTAATGCTACCGTAGCATTTAGGCGAAATTATGTCTGTTATGTCGTCTTTGTACAACACACACGTCCACCGTAACTGCTTTCTATGAAGTGGGTCGTCTGCTGTTTGCCAGTTTCAAACAATAAATGTGTGTGTGCAGTCACACGCAGTAGAAGTGAAACTTCAGAGAATATACAGGCGCACATACCTATATCTACAACGCTTAGTAGACAAGTGTGAACTGCGCACACACATTTTCGCATTTCTATTTTATGAGTATTATAGACGTCTTTATTCTTAGCTATTTTGATCCTTATTCGTAATAATTCAATCTAAATTACACTTTAAATCACTAGCATAAAGTTCAAAATTCAATGCACTGTTACACATGTATATGTATCTACGTAGTATCTGCGTATAAAAGAATATCGGCCTTAAGTATATACATATAGAACTATAATTGATTTGAAATCTTTTAAGTTTTACTTAAAATAAAAATGAGTACTAACGGGTAAAGAGAAATGTGCTTTATTTCGAATTAAATAAGTTTGAATTTTATGTGTTCATCTTTTTAGTGTTTTTTTTTGAGTTTCAAATTACAACGACTCTAAAAAAGTTTCACTCCAAAAAATCGATGAAATATTTTTTAGTTTTATAGTCAAAGGACCGTAACAGTGGCCACTCGATGCTTCGTGGGATCTCTTCAATGCATTTTAGTTAAAAATATTATTACTAAAGCAGTGGTATAACTTTAAACAGAAATTCTGTGATAATAACTAAGGACAAGAGACTATCAAAGTAACAAAATATCTTTGACTTACAATCACTGTAACATCTAAATACTAATATACAAGTTTTGCGTATTAATTTATGCTCGATGTAGCGTGTGTATGCGGCTTTTACCTTTAATATACCTCCTCTGTACTGATAATCAAACTCTGGTATCACGTTTCATACCTCTTGCCAAGTTTCTTACGATCAATCCCCGCGTCTTCCATACTTTGAACGTTACGAGGGAAGTTAAGCAATGAAGTTTAGTTCCAAACCAGCAATGTATCGTACACCGCATATTAACAACTTAATGAAGTACGACAAGTTTTTATTGCCAGGGATATGCCACCGGTATCGCTTATTTATGCATGTTTTATGGATGCAATGCGAAGTTTGTTTTTTAGTTTAATTAAACATTCGAAGAGATAAAGGGACCAGTGCGCGATGTTCTTAAACAAAGGATGTGAGAACAAAGAGACATGCAACGTTTTGGTCTTTGCATGCGATTTTGAGAAACATAATTGTTTTCATTTGTGAATAAAGCTGTAAATATACTTTATGAAGTTTCAATATAGGTATCTACTTGGTAAGATAGGATACTATGGATACTACTAGGAGACGATGACACTAATGGTCATATCTTGTAAATAAATATAAATTAAGTATTTTCAAATTTTTGTTATTACAAGCAAGTTTTTTAAATCATTTTCAACAAAAATATATTTTTTTAATATAATTACTGATGAATACTCGTATTCTCACTTTTATTGCAGCTTAATATTAATAGTAATTAAAAGTATATTATGTACTGTTTTTAATTCGACAACGTGGTATAAAAATTTAAGGAATTGATTGATACATAATAGTAACCCATAAACATCCCACGGCTCTTAACTTTAGTGAAACTGACATTATGGCCGTTACGCTTGACCATAACAGTTTATCAGGTTTACAAATCGCTATTTTTTGATATGCAGATTCTCTCGTCATTACTCTTAACCATTTGATAATTTTAACCAAATACACATTAGGTCATGTGCCTGCTCCATCTGGGATCATGTTAGCGTTAATGACTGTGGCCAAATGCGTCTTGTTTATAGTATTAAAATAACGCTGTTAATTATTAGTTAGCTGTTAATGTTTGAAGTCATTAAAAATTAATGATAATGTCGCATCAATTACGCATTAAACCCTTAGCTACACTTCACAAAGAAATTGATTAATGCATCTTATATTTTAATAACGCAACATTTACTAAATCTGTTGAATTTTTATAAATAATAGAACTCTTGATATTATTTTGCTGGAATGTCTCACCAACACTAATTTAAAGGTAAACCTCGTCAATCAAAACGCGTAACTTGCACGACTGAGTATAATCAAAAACATTTGAGGAGGCGTTGTTATGGCAACGGACGAAGTTGCGCGCAGTCGCGTGAAAACCCGACTCCGCCTACCCGACCGCCTGTTGCTTTCATGCATAACGCACGCCAGTCACACTTTGGCGCTCATACATCCACTATCAATAAAAATAGGCAAAATCAGCGCATGGACTGTAATAAAGTGTTTGTAACGTGTTTGTCACCCCTGACATATTGTACGCGGGAATTGTCACGCTTGGTGCGGCAACCGACAAGCTACTTGACAACTTTATGCAGTCTCGTGTGATCAGGTATTGTCAGAAATGTAGTGGATGCTTAGAAATATTTTTAGTCCTCAGCGTCTTTGACAATATTCTATAGAAATCAGTATCTTTGACCAATATTTAATTTTGGAAATACTAGTATGTAGAATAATTATAATGTAATGGAAATAGGTAGATCAAAAAAGAGTTGCACGAATTACGAGAAAGATAACATGATGATTTATGGTATGACAGACAACGTACGTCAGAATTGAGTAGTATGGAAGGAAAAGACATACTGTGTCGGCCTCAAATAATTGGGAGAAGGTGAAAGAATCAAAATCAAATCTCTCTTAGATTTAAAGAAATATAATTCCGATCACCACGAAGTAATGCTAATATAGTGTTACTTGTTATATTATTAATGTTAGAGTACAGTAGACAGGCTAATAGGCCACTGAATGGAGAATAGTTACCGTCATCCATATGGAAACCAAAGGTTTTACCAATGTGCTGCCGGTTAAGATAAATTTATAATTATGTCAGAGGGAAAATCTTACACATAATCCAATCGACCAATATTTTTACATGAATCATCAAAGCACTTACTACTGCATAAAATGTTCAAAAAAAGAAAATCTGTCGATTCGACTGCAAAGGTATTTAGAAATTAACAATAAAATTTTCCTATTTTATAAACATTCTCTTTTAACAATATACATGTCACAAAATTACAATGTACAGACTGAATAGAAAATTTAATTGATTCTGTAAGCTTCCCTATATGACGAAATATTAAACACAATACTTATATTTACACCATCTACCGAATCAGAATACAAATTCTTAAGATATAGGATAAAATATATCATTGTTGGCACCCTACCGAAAGATTGGCATGCGGTCAATTTATACAAAATTTTAAGAAATCTGTTTCACAATGTACAAGTAAAGTATGCAATAGCTATTTAACAAATAAATTATATGACACATAATAGTTCTGGTTAGTCCTGATTGCGTTTCACCATCATCTTACCTATAACTTTATTTGGCACATAGCTATTTGCCACTTACTAGTTAGTAGGTTTGGCAACGTCGCATTTTGTAGTTTCGTTTTACTAAATACGTGTATTAGGAAATACATTTTGTGTTGTAAATACACGTGAAAATATGTTTTAATGATTTTAATGTACATTTTATACATTTCTTTATACAGTTTATATAAATACAGCTTAAAATATGTCATGCCTTAATTTTTGATTGATCAAAACAGCATATATCTTATTTTTTATATTAGTGTGAACGGAACGTCAATCTCAAATTGAAAATTGCAACATAAACGTTTGCAGAATCGGCGTAATATCAGATTTTGTTTCGCTGCATAATACGCTACGGGCACTTGATTTGACATATAGTTTACAGAGTACTTTATTTGCCAGGTAGTGCTATTTGTCAATTGTGAACCGCAAATGTTGTCTTTATTCGATAAATAAGTTGCAAGTAGCTTATTGGGAACTTTATTTGGACTTTGTGAAACAGGCCCTTAATATTTTTTCTTCTATAGTCATAAAATTATATTATTTTTATCATTGTGAGGCTACAAAATAAAAATAAAAACATTAAAATTTATGTAAGTTATTAGATTGCCAATAATTGAGGGGAGGGGGATGTGGCAATAATCGTATAGTTTCCCCTACATACCTTAAATGAAATTTAATGACTTCATTATTTCGCAACATAAGGTATCACAATAGGTTTTTACACAAAAATATAAGTAGAATCTATATATATAAAAATCAATTGCTATTCGTTAGTCTCGCTTAAACTTGACAACGGCTGGACTGAATTGGCTAATTTTATGACTTATTTGTGGAAGTCCAGGGAAGGTTTAAAAGGCGAGTAAATATGAAAAAATGCTTGAAATATAGTAAAAGCAACAATTTCGCTTTCCCATTTATAGTCAAACGTTTGATGTTCGTCCCGTCGTTCAGAAATCAACGTTTTTTATTTATTGATTCTGAGGCGGCACTAAGTTTGCCGGGTCAGCTAGTCATGGATAAAAATAGAAATAAAAACAATTGCCCGCCCAGTAGAGAACGTAACTCTGAAAATATTTAAAACCCTATACAACAAGATGGCGCCACAGCTTACTTTTATAGACGTTTTATTATTCAAATATTAATTGAGAAACAGGAATGTTCTCTTCAATTTTCTTTTGTTCCATTTCGAAAGTTACAGGGTTCAGATGACAAAAATATAAACATTTCTCTAACGGATAATTGCGTAACGATTGTAGTTGATGTCGAATACATACACGAAATGAGCTTGTTTTAAATAAAAGTCTAAGATAATTTAATAAAAGAATAGACAGATTATTAAAAGCATAAGATAAGTGAAAATAGTGTAACATACCACTGTTCTTATCAAACTTCTTGTCCATTCAAAGGTAGTCTAAAAATCGCTAATAGCAATAAGATCATCGATTGTATTTAAAATCGTATTGCTGTTAACTGTGTCTTTAAACACACAACAAAGCAATTTATTCAATATTTTTCATATTCATTGTTATAAATATAATATTGCTGCTAAAACAGGATTTAAGGCAATAAATACAATTCACCAACATTTATAAGGCTACATAGGTACCTCCAGGAAGAACAATACCAATTTATACGAGCCTGCAAACAATCTAATTTAAATGTGGAGTGCTGACGGATGAGGCAATTTTCTCGCACTCACAAAGCCTAAAGACCAACCTACGCTGGTTCCCTGTTATTACCAATGAAACGTCTAGCTTGAATAAAGACTTTGAGAAGGCAACAGCTTACAAAGTTCTAACTTAAATGCCTTAGTTGTGGCCAATAATTGACGGATTGTAATTTGGTCTGAAACTCAGTTTATAGGGTCGTTGATAGAGAAATCAAATGATACAATTTTTTAAATGTGATTATAAATTTATATGTAAGTGTGATTGTATACGGAGCTACATTATCACTATACTGATAAAGCTTTATAAATAAAGAGAAAAATAAAACATTTTAAACCAACTTCAAAAAGCAGTAGGTTCTAAATTCGTAGAGTAAATGTTTAAAAAAAATGTTTGTCGAAATATTTTTGTAAATGTACCCTTTTCATAATTTTCCACTTCATAATAAAAAAATCAGAGGAAAGAATCTTTACGACTTTGGACTCAAATAAAAAAGTCATTAAGAAAAATCCTTATGGTTTTTAAAATACATACATACATAACTTCATGCCAGTTCCCTTGCGGGGTAGGCACGAACAACAGAGCGCCATTTAGCGGTTTTTAAAATAGACACAGGTATATTAGCTTCGAGATGGTTTTTCGTTTGTAGTGGTATTTGTAAATTTACAGGACTTCTAAACTTGAAATTTAGTATTAAAAATTTAATATTTATTATTTTTATATCGTTTCATATTATTACTTTCATATTAAGTAGCTGCGTATAAAAATATATAAAAAGTATTAGTGTATTTATTTGTGTGCTGACTGTACACCACAACAAACGCAAAAACGTCTCGAAGCTAATTTATCTGCACGTTTGTAGTATTGTGTTTTAAGGCTTCTTATAAGCGTGATGATACAAGTGTGCGTGGCTCGCGGTACTTAGCGCAAATTGGTTTTATTCTAGTTTTAGTCATTGTGTATTATACTACTACAAACGCAAAAACGCTGCTGCCATGCCGAATTATTCCCCGTTCATGATAACTTACACGCTGGATTGTCATATCCCAAAAGTTAGCATTACTTATATCATGTAATAAAATAGAACATAAATAAAGAATATTACAAAATGTAATTTGTTTTTTTTATTTTGAGGGAGTTTGCTAGTAATTGTTGTTAAGATGTTTTTGACTTTATCTTTAGGGTTAATATATTTTTTTTAATTTCTTATATTCTCAATGTACGTTTGGATTTTTCTGATCGTAGGGATGAAAACAGTACTTTTCGTCCCTGGGAAACGATTTTCCCTAATGTCAAAAAATAAAAAAAACTATACGAACCATAGATATATAATGCATGTGACTCATGTCCCAACTGCTTTTACAACCACTGTTAAATCGCGGCATAAATTGTAATTAAAAAATTTCAACAATTTTGTAACATCATTTTATAGTTATAAATTACTTTTCACTAAATTATTATTTAATTGACATAAACTTGAGATAAATATTTATTATCAACAGTGACAAAAAAATGGCTGGTAGAACGCCACGGAAAATGTAACTTACTTGATGTCTCATATGTGACGTATTAAAGGGGTTCATTAGATTTAGATATGGATTTAACGCCTGATTGCAATAGAGAAATATTTGTTTGTTTAACTAATCAGTTTCCCTCATATTCGAAATGAAAATCCGAGTGTTAAATTCGGGTGAAAGGCCTATTTAGGCATTCGAACTATTAGCGCTCTCGCTACGCTTGTCTGCCAAACTATGTTACGCTTAAATAGGTTACTTTCATTTCTCGTGTAACAATCTTCTATTATTGTTGGTAACTGTGGATCAAGTTATCATAAATGGGATATATGTATACCTACGTCTGATGTCTTTGTAAAGGTATTGGACAAAAATTTACATGTACGGTGGTGGCTACCCGTAATCGTTATTTTTCGCAATTTTAACACAGCATTGTATAGCAGCATATACCTAAATTAAAATACCAGTTCGTTCTAGATAAAAACAACTGACAGACAAAGGTACACGAAATGACAATGTTGTTAAGTTCTGGTTGACTAAAATGGCTATAGAACTCATTAAACAAGTATATAACTTATCATTAACTCAACATTGCCACTAAGAATAGAATCGCTGCCTGTTAAAATACAATAGCCATTTTGTTAACGCGACTCCGCCATAACTCAGTAGGTATCCCCACAATTCGCGTGCTTCTCACCTCACAAGTGGTTACAAACAAGCTAACTTTCACCATTTCCCATTGTTAAGGCTTTTATGTTGACTCGTATTAGAATTAAACTTTGCAAATGCACATAGCTGCCGTGTGTCGTGATTAAATTCTGAAAGCATTTTGTATGGTATTTCTAGTTTTGCTGGTACGTTATGAATGGCGATAGGTCTCTCTGAAACTATGTGACCGTTTCCTATGCAAAGCTATATATAGCAGAGTGAGTAAGATGTGCTATGAAAATGCGCCGCCGCAAGGTAACTTTTGGTGGCAAACACGTGTCTACTGGTAAACTGCTCTGTACATAGCTACACCACGCGCGACCATCAATAAATAGCACGCATCCATAGCATGCATCCGTCCATATAAAAAAACGTATCTTAGTTGAATCAGTTTCCACCAGTGCTATGCTGTGTGAACCAATGAATATGATTAGTGGATATCAAACGTATCCATAGCAACGTTGCATAGCACATCTCTGTTAAGTACTGGTAAATTTTTAAACAATAAGGCTTCAAAACCTGGTCTGTTGTTGCCATCTATCTATGTAGGATTTAGAAGGTTTTCAGGCTTAGGATTGAAATAAGTGATTGTACCATTATTGATCTTCCTATCTTCATAGTATTGACATGTCATTCTCATGCATGTCAAGTATAATTGTTACATATTTATAGTTATTTGCTTGTAATATACTGATTGTATTCTTCAGATACCTACTACTTAAAACGTTTCCAACCAGTCAATTACCTTATATTCAACTTCTATAATTAGCAGTCTTTTGTTAATCTAAAACGGAATTAAATAGAATTTCTCTTGTACTTGATTTTATTACACAGTCCTATTGAGATTTTAATTGTTTATTTGTCAGAAACTGTGGAACATTTTATTGAAACACTTCGGCAAACTTGTACATATTGTTTGGACAGGCTTCTCAAACAATCAATGTCTCATAATTACAAGGTTCCTTGGATTAATAGAATTCGCATTGTGATTTTGTTTTTAGATTATAAACAATTGAAACAAATAAATAAATGGTACCCAGCATTATAATGTTTCCTATACAAAGTCAGCTTGTTATATATTTTTAATTTTCGTTTCACTTCTTTAGTTTCTTTGAAAACAATAAATTAAGAAAGAAAATATATTTTTGCCAAATACCGCTTATTGTGTGGGAATCCTGTGAAATGAGTAAGTTAAAATGTTTTTCCCTGTATTTTTAGAGTCTTTTGAAGTTCATGTTTTTATTTTGTTTATAATAAGGACAGTTATCGTTTTGTAGAAACCGGAAAATTACGCTACCCATGCTACCTCCGTGTAATACTGCTAGAAAACAGGCTCTGGTGATGCTAGGTAATATGGTTAAGTTAAGGCTCCTATTGCCGCGAAAGGTCGAAAGTAGGGTGAAAACGAAACAACTCTCAATCAATAAGTTACCAATAATATTATCAAAAATCTTAATGTATCTTATGTAACGTAATGTCGTTTTCTTAGTAATATTTTTATAGTTGTTTTAGACAAATATTCATCAAATCACCTCCAAATTATTGGCATAAAATCATTTTACTCCTTCAATTTTTATCAAAACAGGATTATTAGATATTATTAAAAATAATACGGTGCTGGTACCTACGCTCACGTATGGAAGCGAGAGTTGGGTATGGAAGAGAGAGCATGAAAGTAGAGTAAACGCGGTCGAGTTGCGAGCACTGCGCAAAATCTGCGGAGTGTCGCTCACGGACCGCGTTCGTAATACCGAAGTAAGAAAGAGAGTTGGTCTGAAAGAGAGTGTCGGGGTGAAGGTAAGGAAAGGAATGTTCCGGTGGTTGGGGCATGTGGAAAGAATGACTAAACAGATATACAATGCAAAAGTGGATGGATGCAGAAGTCGTGGAAGGCCCCGACACACCTTCCATGATCAAATTGATCGTGTACTAGCAGAAGGTGATGTCAGGAGCCTTAAGAACAGACGAGCGTGCGTGACAAGAGTTATGAATGTCAAAGAAGCAAGTGAGGTGTGTAAGAATAAGCCTAAATGGCGCTCTGTTGTTCGTGCCTACCCCGCAAGGGAACTGGCGTGAAGTTATGTATGTACGTATTAAAAATATCTACATCTGTATAAAAAAAAGATAAATCATTTGGTTTTATTCTATTTGTAATAAATATTTTATTCAAACTAAAATAATAATGCATGTGAAAAACGACCGCGTTAGGAATCTTTTTGCTATTATAAAAAAAAAACTCCTCAACGACGATGACGTTGCTACAAGCCTTAAATTATTTTTGATATTTTCGTTTTTTTACAGATAATTACTATAAATAACAATTTTGTAACTTTCCGCCTCGGTTTCCCCTCTGAACCTTATACATTTTTTTCGAGGCCGGCAACTGGTTAACAATGTCCTTGATGTTGCCAACGTCCTTAGGTGACGCTGACCACTTTTCAATAGGTGCCATATGCCTGTTTACCAGCATTTGGCATTTAAAAAAAAAGCTAAAGTACAGTAGGCAGGCTGAACCCACCTGATGGAACGTACTTACCGTGGCCTATGGACATTTGCAACATCAAAGGTACTACAAATACGTTTGTAGCACATTTGTTTTCAGTGGTAGAGCATTCGCTCGTCTAGACGGCCACCATCCCTGTTCTAGAGAACCGCCATAACAACCTTGTTTTGTGTTCCAACATCAGTGACCAGGATCCAGTCCCCGATTCGAGGCCGGCAGTACATTATTAGTATCTCTGGTGTTGCAAATGTGCATAAGCAATGGCAACGACTTACCATTAAATGGGCCTTCACCTTGACTACTGCTGCGTACTTTAGCACTGGTGTAGTGGAACACTTACAAGCCAATAGATGGCGCTGTGCAATAATAGAGGTCATAAACGTTTCCCGAAACATACAAAGACACCAGCATTTGGAAAGTGCAAAAAGTCTAGAACCACTTTTTACGTACTGCAGTCGACGCTCCGCGCTGTATGCGGCTCGCCGACCTGCATCCCGTCATGGAGCTTGCCTCCATCAAAGATTACCTAATCTCCTCACTCTCGCGCAGATTCTTTGACCACGTCCCCATCACCCGAACTCTCTGGTGGAGTCGAGAAGCCCCCAAAGTCCGGTATCGCTGAAACAGCCATCTGCGGCTATTCAGCTGGGTCCAGCTACAAAAAAAAACCGATCGGCCTAGGCCTGCGAGGAACAACATTTGCCTTGCTAGAAGATCTTCCTTTAATACGGGGGAGCATTTCATCTCACTCCTCCACCCTCTACGGGGCACTCCCTTCAAGGCACCCCCTTCACTGGTAATAAGGTACCTCCGTTTCCGCAAGACTATATCGAAGGGCAATTAACAACGACATTATACGTTATCGCCGCCCTTTATTCAACATTTATTACACCTAGTTTCTAACAACATAGTTATAATTTTTGTTGAACCATAAAGTGTTCTTATTCATGCAATTATTGCCTTATGATGCATGCGTAATTTTAATTTTTGAAACATTTACAGACCATTCGAATAATAACAGTTTAAAGAAGTGTTTTACAAATATTATTTTGCGATTGTAAAGGGACTAGAGCAAGTTTTGAGCTCCGGCCAAGAGGGACCATAATACGGATTTAGGGAACTGTTCTCATTAGCTTGATTGCGCGATTCCGCACGATGGGGACAATCCATAAAGGCAGACGGATTAACTATAGAACACACTTTGGTTTTAAACTGTTATAACAGCT
The DNA here is from genome assembly GCA_019925095.2 of Dendrolimus kikuchii. Lineage (NCBI taxonomy): Eukaryota > Metazoa > Arthropoda > Insecta > Lepidoptera > Lasiocampidae > Dendrolimus > Dendrolimus kikuchii. The sequence goes on from CM034401.1 coordinate 8,338,292, forward strand.
CAGTGTTTTGACCAATATATTTGTAATGTATATTTTGTATCGGATTGGCATAAAATATAATTAATTCTCAGGAAATGAAAGACATAATTATGAATATGTAATATAAATAAAAAAAGAAAATAAAGAGAAAATTCTCTAACGTTATCTATGTCTAAAATGTTAAGAGAAGTCCCAAGTAACAAAAAAAAAGTGTTATTATATTTCAAAGCAAATTATGTTTACTCTGAACCATCGCTATAATTTCCTGTACTTGGCTTAGGGCCCATAATCATGCGGCGCCGGTGGGTGGGGTGCCTTAGGGATAGGGTTCTCACCCGCCGTTATGCCGTCGAGATGGTGGTGCGCCATTTTTCACGCAAGCTCACCCCGCCTCCTGTGGGGTGCATTACAAACCACCTCATGCAGAGTAAGACCAGGAAGATGCCGGAGTACAAAAGTAGTCCCCAGGCAGTGGAAACGGTCTTAGAGGCCCCTGTCTGCTAGGGAACGTAGAGGTAGTCGAGCATACGCTTTCCCGTAGCCCTAGCATAAGGTGCAGAAATGAACACAGAGGGTTTTAGTGCGTATCACTCACTGTGACGTGGAAATAGCATCTCTAGTTCTACCTAGAGATGCTAGTACCTCCCCGACATGGCTAATCTCACACACGGGTCGCGACATATACCCCTTGCGCGACTTATGGCTCTCAATCGGATTTCAAAAAATTGCCCATAAACATTGCGCATACAGCCTAAGAATGTGCGATCACATTTCGAACAGGTACACAATAGCCATTATAGGTTATGTCTATAGATGGGTCATGTCTGGCATCACAAGATTCTTTATTCGCTTTGTTTCAAAGCTCTCAGAAGGCCTATTACATCTGTTATGTAAACAAAGAAACACAAGCAGAACGTCCTAAACCATTCACTGTTTGTTTAATATGTTTTACGTTGTGGTTGTCGTTGAACTGACGCTGTAGCTCGTAGCGCTGTGGCTACATCGTCGATTAGCTGATCGAGCTCTCTCTATTGGGTTCAACGTGCGACCGGTACTTTACTGCCTATTCCAACTGCACCAATCCGTCTAGCTAAATAGTGCGTATACATCCTAAGAATATACGATCACAATTTGGACAGGTGCACAACAGAAATTATAGTTTATATGTATAGGTGGGTCACGTCTGGCATCAAGATCCTTTATTCGCTTCGCTTCAAAGCTGTTAGAAGGCATATTATGTCAGTATACAAAGGAACACAAACAGAACGTCCTGAAGGTTTAAAGGATTCACTATTTGTTGAAAGGGGGATATAAAAGATTAGAAGTTTGGTAGTTGTGATCCTTGAAAACCTTCGTCTCTAGAATCTTTATTGAACCAAGCTTGCTAAAACCTAAGTATTAGTCTGGGCACTTTGATCTTCTTAGTTCATCCTAATATTTTATTGTTTAGGTGATTCATTACAAATTAATCAAAATTAAACTAAAGACACTACTACACTAAAACTCTAATTATATTTATTTAGTTTGATATCAAAATATTGCTGGCCAGTTAGTTATGTAGGTACGTGTATATTTTTCCCTCTACTGTTTCCAAGCGCTTATTTTACGTTTGGCGCTTGCACGTTTATCAAGTTATATATTTCTTGACAGTAAAGCCCACATGAAACAAATTACATAATTGTCCTACTTTATTGTTCTGTAAGTCATGTAACGCACAGACTATTAAACCATCGACACTATAGGTAAATAATTGAATGTAATTGATTTGAAAAAACACTTTCTTCCTTAAAGAAAAATAATACCGCAATTATTAGAAGTGCCGTTTTATTTTTCCGAATTAAATACAGTGATAATTTTAACTTTATTTAACTTTTGATAACAAATGTTTAAAATAGCGCTTTATCATTCTAATATACAAAATGGCTTATTTAATATATGTAAATTATGTTTATTGAAATAGGGGTATATTTATTAGACTATGCAGTACTTTTAACAAAAATACATACGTACATAACTTCACGCCAGTTCCCTTGCGGGGTAGGCACCAACAACAGAGCGCCATTTAGGCTTATTCTTACACACCTCACTTGCTTCTCTGACATTCATAACTCTTGTCATGCACGCTCGTCTGTTCTTAAGGCTCCTGACATCACCTTCTGCTAGTACACGATCAATTTGATCATGGAAGGTGTGTCGTGGCCTTCCACGACTTCTGCATCCATCCACTTTTGCATTATATATCTGTTTAGTCATTCTTTCATTATGCATTCTTTCCACGTGCCCGAACCACCGGAGCATTCCTTTCCTTACCTTCACCCCGACACTCTCTTTCAGACCAACTCTCTTTCTTACTTCGGTATTACGAACGCAGTCCGCGAGCGTCACTCCGCAGATTTTGCGCAGTGCTCGCATCTTGACCGCGTTTACTCTACTTTCATGCTTTCTCTTCCATATCCAACTCTCGCATCCATACGTGAGCGTAGGTACCAGCACCGCGTTGTGTATGGCGAGCTGGGCCTTCTGGCTGAGGTTCTTAGCACCTAGAAGTTTACCTAACGCTCCATTCACACTATTCCCCAAATTCACTATATAGATAAGTTAAATTGATTAAAACTTATTTATAAATGGAGTCGAATTTATAAATCGAGTCGGTAACGTATTAGGTAATTACTAATTGATCCGTTGAGCTGTCAAAAGTAAAATAAATGATTGGAAAGGGTATGTATTTCTGTAAACTTAAAATAAAGTTGAATTTTGTAAGATTTATTGACTGACAAATATTTATTTTCGATATATAAAAATATCATCACGTAATTGTAGAGGCATAATAAAATGTTTTATAGTAAAAAAAGTTATTTCCTCCTTCCAAGCTTCAAGCACTGTATATTCTCGAGCTATGAATTTTATATATGTGTTATGGGCAGTAGTAGATATATATCGGATAACTCTGGGGCCGATTTTAGATGCACAGACCAAATTAAATAACGGAAAGTTTGTTTTTACTAAATCCAAAATTTCTCGTTAAGTTTCCCTTGACTGTCAATACAGAATTTTAACAACATGCATATTAGGCCAGAAGCAACAGTTGTAAACAGTCTTGACCAGTCAGAATTCGAGCCCACGTCATTTGTATAAGTCGAGAATGCCATTACCTTTAAGCTGGCACAATTAAGAATGGAACTATATTAAAAATAGCACAAACCAGTCAGCTGGTATTTAATATAGTTACAAGTAGGGAAGGTACTTCAATCAATGGACTAAAAGAACCTTTTAAAAGGAAATCTGTCCAGAGCTTTCATTCCCACGCATTAGGTTATATAAAAGGACGCAATAAAATAAAAAAGGAAGAGATACCTTTCACTTTACTGTCACGTGACACCGTCCTGAATTTTAATTAACGCAACTGAATCCAGTTGAAACAAGCGTTTATTATACTATAGGGATTCTTCGTTACAAGTGTTGTTAGCTATAGCTGTAAGTGATTTTTAATGTTGTATAATAAACATGAGCCCTGAAAATTCCGTTCAATATTTAAAATTTTTCTTTTAATTTGCATAAAAGATGTATTGGTGAAACTAGAAAAAAAGCCAATCCTGTATTGATACCCGTTTTTAAAATTACATATTTAATAAATTTCATATTATCCTGTGCAGTCGCAAAGCCATGCACAGCTGTGAAAATTGTAAAAAAATAGTGTCATCGTCTTCATTTTACATTTTCATACGGTTAAAATCTCTTTTCTGTTGGAATTTTCATTAATAAGTTTTTAATTGTTGTTAATTCCGTTCTTAATTGATGTTAAACTGGCCACATGTAAATATTATTATTTCAAATATGGAATACTAATTTCTTTTAGTTTTTTATCTGACTTTTTTTTCACAGCTTTTATGACATTTTTAATATCGTTTTTAAAAACACATTTAGTTAATTTATTTTGGTTTTAAAATGTATACGTTTTGTTACTTTTCTTAGAATCTAGCTTCTTAGCTTTTAGTGAGAAATAAAAACAATGGAACTCTTTTGCCCGAGTATGTATGCCGTTGTTGATGTCTTCAAGTCCCATGTGAATAAGGTGAGCGTGCTCCATTCTAGACTATAGTACATCGCATTACGTGAAATGTATATTTTTCTTTATACTATATAACATTTTTTTATTCGTGGTATGTCACCGAACTCCTCCTAAAAGGTTCTATTGATTTTGATGAATTTTTGCGTGTTTAAGAGGGACCCGGGATGGTTAAATTCACAATTGGACCCGGTAGGTGGTGATGCAACTGTGTTCTAAATTTTATTTTTTAGGGCAGGAAAGCGTCTACTGTACCCACTAGTACCAGAATAAAAATCGGGTATTGTCAATTTTTACGAATATCGCGCCATCTATTGTCTTAAAGAAAAGTCATATAAAAAAATTGTTATTATTTTTTAGGATCTGACTGCCAACACATCAAACAACTATGTATGTAACTATATTAAAAGGTTCAACTTTTAGTTAATTATTATGTACATAGCTGCTATTTCTAATCTTTACTTTCTCATAGTATCATTACATCATTGAGTAATACAAGTCCTACACGCTAAGATCCACCGCAGAGGGATAATTCTTATCACTTGCACATCGGCTTCAGTGATAAATATATTTTCCTTTCAAATTTCATCTATATAGATCCAGGAGTTTTTGAACAAAGTTTGTAATATACAAAGATATGAGCAGACGATCGTCGAATATAACGATGTCATTATCATCATTCAGAGTTCTGATTGCACCTAAACGGCTACCGAATTCTAATAGTGTTTTCTTTAATTTATTCCTACTTTCTTCTTTATTCGATCTGAAAAAAACTCTGCACCTTACCCCTTATTTACTTAGCTAACAAAGTGTCACACAGATTAGAAATGTGTAACCTAATTGTTTTATCGCCGTATAACCAAGTCACCGAAGCGCGGCTGATAAAAATTTAATGCCATTGCATTACATTTTTCTGAAGCGCACTTCGGCGACTTGGTTTTAAGATATTGTTTTTTCTAACTATATAAAAACAAATTTAGGGTTTTATATATATAAAACTTCCCTGAAAATTATCTAACTGTTGGTGAAAACCACTTAAAAGTCCGTTGCGTAGTTTAGGGGGAGTTAGCGAATATATAGACAGACGCGGAAAGCGACTTTGTTTTATATTATGTATAGCTTAATATTTCCACGGCAAATATTAATAAGGATTTATATCGTAATTACGTTTTTGTCCCAATATGGCACATCTGACGCCTCTCTCGGTTAATGCACATTTAATCTCTTAAACGCTCTGCAATCTGTCCAAATGCTTTATTCCTCTCGCGAACAAGTTCGAAGCCTCTAAGATAAAACTTCAGAAGCATAATGAATCTTAATCGGCACGCCAATTTCCGAAAATTGTTCGCTAAACTTTAGCGTTTTAAATAATTTTATGAAACTTGAGTTTATCTCTTTCATAGCGCAAATTAATTGCAACGCTTTAATTAATTGCTTTATTTATGTTTTAATTGAATTATCGCTTATCTTTCTCCTATATCGTGGACAGTTACAATCAAAGTATTCTTCCGTAACATTAATTCGATGTATAATTTTTGAAGTAATACTTCTTATGGACATGGTGGAGAAAATTATTAGGGTCTTAAAAAGTGTCATTTTTCTTGCAGCGTTTTACTACTGGACGAAGTATGTGCAGTAGTTTTTTGAAAATTTAACAAAATCGGCCAAGTGCCTAAGTATTCATTCACGTTGACACGCGGGCGCGGTAGCGGGCGCGGTGGCAGGCGCGGGCGCGGTGGCAGGCGCGGGCGCGGTAGACGTAGCGAGTTCGTGTTCACATTGGCCGCCAGGCGTTTGCGCGAGTTTTTGTGTTTTCAGAGATAGAAAATATGGACGACGATCTTTTATTTTTAATTGAAAATTCATATCTAAAGTGGGAGATGATAAAAATTAGATTTGGTGTGCACGAAATTAATAAAGAAAGAGAACGGTATGGTGAATTCCATACTTTATATAGTAATTTGAGAGATCATCCTTCAAGATTTTTTGGACATAACAGGATGACTGTTAACTGTTTTGATTACGTATTGGATTCAATAAGGAGTGAGATATCAAATGAAGACACAAATTTTCATAAAAGCATAAAGCCCGAAGAATGACTATTTGTAACTATAAGGTGAGTTTAAAAAAAAACATAGTTAATTATCATTTTTTTATCAGGATACATAATAACAGTAATTCAAATTCAAACAAGGTTCGTTAACATTTTTTGAAGAGGCTTTTGGGGATAGCAGGAGTTAAATTATTAACTCCCGCAATTTCCAAAAATCTAATATAAAAATCAAAATAATACTGGACGCCCTGGACGGTTTTTGCCGTTGTATTGTGTCGTATACCGATAAAATGCGTTAGTATATATATTATGACTGTTGACTCTATACCCGTATATATAAAGTACTCTGTCATTCATACTGGTTGAACTTACCTGACGTCGCGATTGAATCGCGCGCTTCGCCGCTAGTTCAACGTGAACACACGCATACAACTCATGCGTTTGTATTGCCGCGAGCGAAACGCGCGCGCCAGTCGCTAGCTTGCCCGCTACTTAGTGTTCAAACACGTTGACTCGCGGGCGCGGTAGCGGGCGCAGTCGCGAAATAACAAACATATGGCGTAATATCCAAGTGTTCACGTTGCGAAATGTACGCGCGGTCTAAGTAGCGGGCAAGCTAGCGACTGGCGCGCGCGTTCCGCTCGCGGCAATATCAAACGCATGAGTTGTATGCATGTGTTCACGTTGAACTAGCGGCGAAGCGCGCGATTCATTCGCGACGTCAGGTAAGTTCAACCAGTATGAACGACAAAGTACTTTATATATACGGGTATAGAGTCAACAGTCATAATATATATACTAACGCACTTTATCGGTATACGACACAATACAACGGCAAAAACCGTCCAGGGCGTCCAGTATTATTTTGATTTTTATATTAGATTTTTGGAAATTGCGGGAGTTAATAATTTAACTCCTGCTATCCCCAAAAGCCTTTTCAAAAAATGTTAACGAACCTTGTTTGAATTTGAATTACTGTTATTATGTATCCTGATAAAAAAAATGATAATTAACTTTGTTTTTTTTAAACTCACCTTATAGTTATAAATAGTCATTCTTCGGGCTTTATGCTTTTATGAAAATTTGTGTCTTCTTTTGAAATCTCACTCCTTATTGAAGCCAATACGTAATCTAAACAGTTAACAGTCATTCTGGTATATCCAAAAAATATTGAAGGATGGTCGCTCAAATTACTATATAAAGTATGAAATTTCCCATACCGTTCTCTTTCTTTATTAATTTCGTGCACACCAAATCTAATTTTTATCATCTCCCACTTCAGATATGAATTTTCAATAAAAAATAAAAAATCGTCGTCCATATTTTCGATCTCTGAAAACACAAAAAATCGCGTAAACGCCTGGCGGCCAACGTGTACACGAACTTGCTACGTCTACCGCGCCCGCGCCCGCCACCGCGCCCGCCACCGTGCCCGCTACCGCGTCCGCGAGTTAACGTGAATAAACACTTAGACCGCGCGTGCATTTCGCAACGTAAACACTTGGATATTACGCCATTTGTTTGTTATTTCGCGACCGCGCCCGCGAGTCAACGTGTTTGAACATATAGTCATGACTACAGAAGAGTAATCAAATTCGGTGTATGTTTAAACCCGCTACGATATAATTTTAATATGTGTGCTAGACCCCAATACTTCAAAATGCCACCGTATTCGAATTACAAAACAAATAAACAGTTCTTATAATATTTATAAAATATATTTGTATGGATTTACTGAGAGCATAAAGAAAATCGTCTGAAGTTTTAAATTTAATTAAGAAAATCTCTTTAAAAACTCTAAAAACGATTTAAGTAACACTTATTGAACGAATTGTGCACTACTTGTCATACCCATAACAAGTTCTTCGTATCCTATTATTATAGATGATGGAATACAACACGTTTCAGCTCTTTTAACCATCAAATATATTCCATGCCACATCCCGAAAATGGTTTGCTCATAAATCTTGCAACAACATCCGCACTATACACGAAATGACAAACGCAGTTCCTTAGACCCTTTTTCATTTACACGATGTGTAAAGAAATGTAATAGAAAAATAAATAGAATATAGTTAGCGAAGGGCCTGTGTTTGAGTAAAATGAATATAAAACAAGAACCTGTTTCCTTAGTAATTTTGGGAACATCTAAATGAGTTATAGATTTTAGATGGAGCCGAACTAATTATCCATTTGATAATGGTGTTTTATTCTCACATTTTCTTTGAGATGGCCATTCAATACCAACTAATATTATAAATATAAATTATATAAATATTGGGATTATAAAAAACAGTGGTTTTAATTTTTTTTAACGAGCTGATAAATCACGTATAACTGTTGTGAATAAGAGTGAATGTTTCAAAGTACTATATTTTTAATGCAGGTCTATTGAATTGAATATTCTTTAAAGATTTTTTTTTATTGCAGGAGATCAGCAGCCAGGCAGACGGCCCACTTGATGAAAAGCGGTTACCATCGCCTATGGACTTTGCAACACCAAAGGTGCTAAAATGCGCTGCTGCTCTCTTAAGGGAGACTGGAACCTGGTCACTAATGCCGGAACACAACTCAAGGTTGTTATGGCGACATACTTTAGACCAGGGGTGGTAGCCATCCAGTCGGGCAAATGCCCTACCACCTGGCTGTGGGTTGTTAAGTCGCCTCTTACGACAAGCCGCCCGGCCGCAGGAAATTGTATTCTTTCTCCGTTCCTGCACGGATAAATATGAATTAAGACTTATGTTAATTGTTGTTTATAAATTGACATAGATAGATAGACATAAATACCTGAATATACAATGTAAGTTAAACAAGTTACGCTTTTTTAATATCTAATATACAATATACAACTATGGGGCTAATTTCGGGTAGCCAGACCATAGCAAATAGCAGAAAGTTCGTTCAGAAGATCTACTATGTCAGGAATTGATATCAGAACCTCAGCGTTCCAGTGCAGAGCAGATCTTAGATCATTAAACTACTTCAACAAATTTTTACATCAAAAAGCATACCTAACGCGAAATATTCTTCGTTATAAATAGGTCTAATTCTATAACCTGCATTATAATTGCAATGCAAAAGAAATTCCATGTCAAACTAAATAAGAAAAAGTTTTCGGGTCCTCTCGAGAACGAGTGTACGTCAGTTTTAGACAAATAAGGAAGGAAGGAAGGAACCATTTTCCGTTCTGAATGAACCGCTCTGAACTACTCGCAATGAGAAAAAATAATGCTAAAGAATTTTCTTCTTATTCGGGTTCTGTACTTCTGTTTGATATTAGTGAGTTAGGACGATGACTTTAGTTTTAGTTATGGTCTTGTAACAAAGCAAAGCCTTTAAGCAACGTTGTATTCCATTAATTATTATTTTTAAATTGAACCTCAGCAAAATAGGGACTAGGACACAATGACATGTTGGAATAAACTCAAACATTACGTTACATATATAAGAACTTTTATTTTATAATACTACTATAAAGGTTCGCTTTTGACCGCTATCCAGCCCGATGTAGAATTAAACGATTTAAGATGGAGCACGCTTAAGTTATCTTGACGTACCTTACCTCGTACTTTTCACACGGATCTTGAAAACGTTCAGGTTGTAAGTATCGAGAAAGAACGACTCTGGCGATGAGTTCCATTCTTCTGCAGTACGCATAATAAAGATGAATGCAAAGCATTTCGTTTGTATAGATGAAATATTCGGTGCCAAATGCCGCTACATCTAGTTATTCGATGATGGAAGAAAGAGGGTGGGATCAGATCAAAGAGCTTCATTGCACACTCTCCAAGGTGTACCCGATAGAAAATTGATAAGCTGGCAAACCTGCATTGATATTCGAGACTTTGAATTTTGTCATCGAAAAGCTGGACGTTGCCAACCAACCTCGCTCGCTCGCCGGTCAATCCACTCCAGTGCTAGTAGAGCCTATAGAACAGGCGAATGTAGGCTTTAAAAATCTGTGATAATAGTTGTACAGCATACTAAATTATGTGTATTGTTTCGGATAAGAAGCTTCGTATACAGATAAGTTCCTTTAATCATATAATGATATATTATAATTTTACTTTGACGTTGTAACGTTTTGTAATGTTGAAATTAGGCGGATTACCAAATTAAATTAATTTAAGTAAAAACCACAGATCAGAAAGGACATGAGGGTATTCAGTGAAATTGAACGATTTAAGTTTGTACATAGATACATATATAGATCACTTTGGATGATTCATTCAAATTGAAAGACAGAAATGAAACGCCTAATATCAGCTTGTTAAAAAGTGTCTCAGTTGATTGAATTTATTAATATTATTACAGGTTTTTATGTCTCGCTAAATAATATATTTTTAAGGTAGTTTGTAAGGCACATTTAAATGCTAGAAATCGCAACCGAGATTTCTAAATATAACTGAATTAGGCGGGCCGGCGCTTAAACCACAAATGTTTATTAGTTTACTGGGTCTAGACAGAAGTGGTATAACTAGATTTTTATTTTTCCACGAAGTTGCTGGTATTTATAAATTATGAACACACTAGGGTATGAGACTCGGTTGCACCATATCTGATACTTCTCGTAGATATATATATATATATATATATATATATATATATATATATATATATATATATATATATATATATATATATATATATATATATTTATACCTATATTATAAAGAGGAAAGATTTATATTTTTGTATGTTTGTAACGAATAAACTCGGAAACTACGATTTCAAAAATTCTTTCACCTTTAGAATGCTACATTATCCCCGAGTAACATAGGCTATATTTATACGTTTATCCCAATATGTTTAAAAAATAAATGTCCACCCGTGCGAAGCCGGGACGCGCCGCTAGTCAAACATAAAGTCTAGTTTTCTGATTCGGTTTTTCAAACTGGTGTGGCATGTAGCTCCTGTTTCTAAAATCTCGTAACCATTTCGGCGAATTCATCCATCAATTGTTGTTTGCCTGTCCGTTTCCTATGTTACGCCATATTCAATAAAAACTACGGGATCTATATGGCAGAGACGTGTCAATTTTCTATATGCCGTTGTAAAATGATGTATGTATTGAAATGGCGAAAAATAATAAAATGTAAAGTAAATAGTAAATACTGTAACGACTTTAAACCTCTTAAGTCGTTAATATAATAATAATAATCGGCAAACAAACAAACACATTGTATATCCCCAAATTAAGCAAGTTACGCTTGTGTTATGGGTAATATACAACGGACTACTCTGGGGCCGATCCCAGACACCCAGACCATAGTAAATAACGGAGAAAATACATTTCCGAAATTTACTATACCAGTAATCGAACCCGGAACCTCTGCGTTGCAGTGTGGAACGCCGGCAAAGGCTTAGCCCGCTCAACCACAGAGTCCGTCTAATGCTAGTTAGGGGTGGCCACAATACGTGTAAGTAGGAGATAAAATATTTCTGTAATGTACAGAGAAAAAAATGTACAGAGTTAAAGTAGAAATGTACACAGGCATGCTGTGTATCGTAAGATAGCTTTTCAAACATCATAACGATGGTTCTTAGTGTTGTTATTTCAGTTAAAAATGCTGAGGTATCCGCTTAATAATTCGTGAGTAGTATCCAACTTTTAAGCATTTAATTTTCAAAATATGAAGTCGAACATTCAAAGTGATAGAGATTTAACAAAACTCTTAACGAAAATTATATTCCAAACAAGTGCTTTCGGTCAAAGATGTTCTTCGTAGTCAAAGTTTTTTTTTATAAATGAAGTATTTAAGAAGATATACTTCATTAATTTTACCATCTAATCTAAAAAGACTAATAAGTTAATTAAATATAACCTAAATTAATAAAAGTATTCTTACGTAACTAAAGTACAAAAGCAATAGATAATTTATAGAATCATGTATTGTGCGTGGACTGATATGCAACTGGACGATGGTATCTTTTTAAAACGTGAAAAATAAATGCCTACTATATTTTTATTAGCGTTTAAAGCCTTTTTAATTCTTATGACTCACAAATTAGACGTTCAAGTTCAAATTCCAAAGTTTTTATTCAAAATAAATTCCACTGGAGAACACTTTTTGAAGGTCATACGTGTAAGTAAAAATTTCAATTTACTTCTAATTCCTAGCACACTGCTTCACAGCGTGTTATTGCAGTTAGAGGGAAGAATTGACAAGAAATTCCTCAGTAACACATTTAGCTAAAAAAATTTTTTTTTATATGTCTTTCATCTATTTAGCGACTCGTGGTAAATGTCCATAAAGAATCTTCTCTATCTTGTCTCGATTTTATTGTATAGCTTCTTTAAACACATAGGACCCACACAGTATTTTTCCAATACGACACTCACCACCTTTCGAACAGAATTTGTCGACGTAATACAATTTACTAACGGAACCCCAAAACCGAGACGTCACAGGAACCGAAGAGGTTTTATTATTAAGTTAGACCGGTCAAGGAGACGGTACCACAGACGGTTGGTCGTAGTGCATTGCTTTCTCGCGTCTCTGTATAAACCTAAGGTATAGTCGAACCAGCATTGTATACTGTAGAAAGCGAAGAGACCTTTGCTTCGAATAATAGAGTTATGTAAGCTGAATTTTCGTAAGGTACATTGCAAAAATTGTTAGAACTTTGTTAGGTGTGTCTGGAATTGGTATTTGCTTTCCATTTTAAAGGAAGCTTAGTAAACATAATAGATATCTTTTGTCAAATACTTCTTTTATAACTGAAATTTATTTAAACATCTACCTATATACCAAAAATTACATCGAAGCCATTGAATGATCTTATATTTCTTCAAAATAATACACCTTTTATATATTTACACTACAACACTTTAAAATACTCAAATTATATAAGAAAATTCAAAAGTTATACACAGGTTTATAAATAAGAGTCGTTCACAGATTGTGACTGGCGGGGAACGTTTCCACAATGCCGGCCGCATTTCTACGTTGGACAACAAAACTAATGCATTGCCCTAAGTCATGGCCCGAGAATATTAAAAATGAGAACCATCTAATGCAAAACATTTAATTGTAAAAAGCACTTAAATACTAAATTATTTATTGGCGTTTTTCTGACTTTTGATCGTTTTATTATTTTAAATACTCTTTTAGTTAACAAAACATTGGATTTTTTTTGTCTGATTTGGTCTAAAACTATAGTTTAAATGACAAAAAGAGAAACAAGATCTGTAACACCATATGATTTAGCAGCTTTCAAAGTTACCGACCTTTATATTTATGGCTTATTAGTTATGATAATAAGGAAAGAATAAAACTTAAATAAAAAATAATTATTTCTTTTTCTATCTTTCATAGATAATTTTAATCACCAATCTTATATTATTGCAATAGGTACTGTCAAAAACGTTGTTTTATCTGAGTTATATTGAACTATTTATACATACCTTCATACTGAATTCTCACGTGGGTGAATGGCGCGACCAGCCGTGTCAATTTTAATGAACGTTTAGCCGTTCATAATGGAGTGTGTTAGATGAATTATCAGCTTTGGACCTTATTGTGACGTTGATTGCTTCTCGGCGTGATTTTGTGTTGGATTTAATTAAAATTATAAACACGATTTATAATTAAAACGCGTGATAATAACATTGCGTAATTAATTTGACGTAAACATGTATTATATTGTTCAGGTTGCCTGGAAGAGATCACTTTAAGCGATAAGACCGCCTTTTGTTTTGCCGTTAAATCATTGTAATTATTTAATCTGTAATTGTTTATTTGGTGAATTCTGTAATTGTTTTCTATTCTATTCAATTCTATCTTTAACTAGCATTAGTTATTTTTTTTGCATTTCCTCATTTAAATATAGCTTTAACTACGTGAACATTGCATATAATTTTGTTAAATTAATACATAAAGACCTCATTACTACTGGGTCTATATGGATCAAATTCGACAGTGTTTACCTACTCTATATACATGTAAGTAATGGGGGATGGTCACCTAGTTGCGGCTGGGGGATAAAAAACTATGTATGAGTATTGAGAGACATATTTAAACATCATAATGATGTTCCTTAGTAACTTTATTAAGTTAATAAGTGGGAAGAAAGTGTTTCTAAGTCGTAAAAAGGTTGATCGTCCTTTAATTTTTATATTATGAAGTGGACTTCTTTCAAAAACGGAATCTTAATCATATAATTAAAAATAAAATCTACTTCAATTAACATTGGCATAAATAAAATATGTACGTCAAATAGTTTTTGAGATGTGAGGTAGTTTCGATTAAATATTTTTTAAGGTTATATAGCCCAATGACAAAGCAGTGGACGTTAGTCATTTCTACAGAGCCCTTCATTAAGAATGGAATACATGCACTTAGCATATTTTTTACGGATAAGGTATAGTTATAGGGCACATTTGTTTATTATGAACAGATCCTAAATCCCACCAAACAAATCCTATGACTAAACAGATATACAATGCAAAAGTGGATGGATGCAGAAGTCGTGGAAGGCCACGACACACCTTCCATGATCAAATTGATCGTGTACTAGCAGAAGGTGATGTCAGGAGCCTTAAGAACAGACGAGCGTGCATGACAAGAGTTATGAATGTTAAAGAAGCAAGTGAAGTGTGTAAGAATAAGCCTAAATGGCGCTCTGTTGTTCGTGCTTACTCCGCAAGGGAACTGGCGTGAAGTTATGTATGTATGTATGTATGAACAAATCCGAACTTTTTCAATATAGGTTAAAAGTCCGTGGTTATTATTATTTTTTATAACCACCCAAAATTCATTGTATATTTTGAATAATAAATGACATATTCATTTATTATTAAAGATAACTATACCGCACCCTTTTTTACATATTTCTTTAAACGTGTTTCAAGATATTAAAGAAAGTTGATGAAACGACAAGTGTTTGTCAGGATCGTAGCAAGTGGAGATCCATCGTCTGCCTACCCCAACCCCAAAGGGGAAACAGCGTGACAATGTGTATCTATGTTCTTTTAAGGTGATCATTTTTTTATAAACAAAATAAAAAATATTATCTGTGCCAGGAAAAACGTTTCTCAAGTAGATACTTAATAAAAATTGTTCCTAAACGAATCTTTCTCAATAAAACCTTAATTGAAGAATCTAAAGTAAATTAATTTAATGTAAATAAAACATTTCTCGTTATTGTTAACGTAAGAGGGGCGTAAACAAATTTTAATTAAGTCCAAATTCTATATCGGATTGTTGTTACAAAACAGACTTGAGCTTACAAATATTTACAAATTCAATGTTGTTTACTTGGTGTCGAACATTTGAACAAATCAAATAATTTTCAGTATTTACGACATAGAACGCTTTTATATTGCCTGAAGTTAGGATTCATTACATTTTGATTTTACTAATTGGCTTTTATTAGAATTATTTAGGTGGCTTCGATCGTGTAAATTGCAAAAACCTATCCCACGGAAATCATAGCAATATAAAAATTATCATCTCCATCCCCATTATTTATATGTGCATATGTGTGTTTTAACGTTTGTATAGTAAATTTATAGTTACTTCTATAAGAAAAGACACTTTTTACAACTTTGGAAGCGATTATTTCCCCATCTTTTGACTTAAATAAAAAAACTTACCTAAATTCAAAAACTCAGAGTGAAGATGCACTAACGAAGAGTCGAGGCGTCAATATAAAAATATATTATTACAACCTAGCCCCCCGACAAAAACAAATTCCACGGAGCACGCTATTACCTGCCGCCATTTGAACCAATTGTAATACCTTTATGATTGTTATTTTGTTTACTTAGTTATTGGTTATTGTGGAGAACAGCCTATTGTACTCTTTTATGGCCGCTTGCAGGCATAATTAACCATTACGATTTCTAGTAAATTAAGTCAACGATACGGGCGGGCAAACTTCTATTTGTGGAGTATAAAACGACGGCAGGATGGAGAGAGGAGGCAGTCAAAGCGATAACACAAGCAAGGCAAGACGTGTGTACATTTAGTGACGGACTTTGCGCGTGTTGAATTGTGAATTACCTTTGAACCGATTGGGTTCAGTTATATTTGTACCTGTGTTATACGTGTTTGTATAGTTCTTATAAATTCTATAGTAATTCCAACGGCATTTTTAATTCGAGTCTCACACTCGTAACAATATATAGAATATTGACCCCTATCTTTACAATTTTAAGAACACATTTCTACCGAGATACAATGAAAGCATGACGCGTGTATTCGCGCGAATGCATGCGTCTTTTATATCTGGATTGCAATGTATACTTTACGTTGTGGAGATATGGGTCAATATGCTATATACATTTATATAGCGATGTTTCGTATCTGTTTCAGTGTGATTCTAACGGTCATTTCCTTTGGCGACTACGCTTGATGTATATTTATTTCGCGATTAACTGCACCATTATTGGCCCGTTACCATACTTTCATTTGCCTTATTATTAGTTATGTAAGGTAATTGGACACAAGCTCCATACAAGTAATGTCAAAATTCAAATGATGGTAGGGCAAGTGAACGAATAATAAGATATAGGAACCGACTATATGTAATATCATATAGAATACATCTCTCTGCCATATTTTATTTACCTACATAGACATGTAGTTTTGGAGTAAAATAGCTATGACATACGTATAAGATGGACAAACGGATGGACATGACGATTGTATCGGTAATAAGTAATATTTGTTACGGAATCCTAAAAAAGAACCACACTGTACTTACACTAATGTAACATCTTTCTGCCCAGTATATAATCACTCTGTTTCCTAAGATGTTGAGTGACACTTAGCGGCATTTATTTCTTCTTACTAAAAATTGTATTATTTTCAGAGGTCCGCATATACAACTAAAAAATCTATTGTAAGTTTCTTCGCCATACTTAAAATAGTTCATAGATTGTGTTGATTACTAAAAAGAAAGCTGCTGTTTGTATAAACGTAAAAGCGGAATGGCATTCCAATCACTTTAAAGTATTCCCTTGTGATTAATTTCATCTTGTATACTAGATGACGGTAGTATCAACACTTATTAATTTTATGTACTTATTAACTTCTGATACGCTAGTTAAACATAAAATTTGTAAAGAAATCTTGACTTGTTTTTTTTTTGTAGAATATATTGTTCCGAGTTGCAGGACTCGAATTAAAATGCCGTTGGAAGTATAATAGAGTTTATTAGAACTATACAAACACAGGTACAAATATAACCGAACGCAACAAGTCCAAACGTAAAGCAGAAGATCATAATTCAATAACACGCGCAAAGTCTGTCACTACGAATGTACACAAGTCTTGCTTCGCTCGTGACTATCGCTCGGCTGCGTCGTCCCTTTGTACTTTAAATCCGACACACCTGGCTAATGACTGCCATAAAAGATTACAATATACAATGGGCTGTTTTCTAATCACAAATTTTAAATACAAAGTAAATAAAAGAAGTCCAAATGCCGAAAGGTAATAAAATGTGTTTCTACAGGTAAGCAGGTGTGAATTTTTCTTTATCGGCGTCTAGGTCGTAACAATATGTTTTAAACGATAAAAAGGTAGTAAAGTGATTTAATAATAACCTGTAGCGCCGCTTATTAATGTAGTATTTAGATGGTCTCCAGATAACGTTTTTTTTTTCTTAATGGTTGTCGTTCTTATATACGTATTACGTACGTATAAATTTATAATTCCACAAATGAATACATCTTGTTTATTGTCCAGCTAAGTAGTACACTTGGTTATACATAATTTTATCACCGATAATCATTTTTTTACGAAGAGAGATCTGATTGAGGCCCATTAGCCGCGCAAGAATGTCCCGGCCGGTGTATGGAATTCATCAGGGCGGGGTGGCACTAGCACCTCTAGCAAGCTAAAAGTGTTATTGCCACACCACAGTCAGGGATATCCACTAAAATCCCTCGGTGTTCCTTCCTTTGCCTTATGGCAGGACTACGGGTACATGATCTAGCCGCTCCGTTGGCCCTGGCAAGTGGTGGCCCATCGGCCTCTTCCATTTTCAGGAAACTACTTTTTCTCACCGGCATCTTCAAACTATTTACAGCGTGGGACGTTTTATAACTAGCTTCACAGGAGGAGAGCTGAGCGCGCGGAACACGGTGCACCCCCATCTCGACGGCATAATGGCGGGTGAGACCCAGCCACCCGCGACGCCCACTTACAGCGCTCGAGGTCTGAGCATACCCTTCGGCGCCGACGCGTCATCCTCTGGCGGGAGCGGAGCAAGGACGTACGTTCACCCTTTCGCCCCACCTCCTTCTTTGTAAGCATGACTCGCTCGCAGAAGGAAGAGACGGCGTCCCATCCATGGGGGCTCGCGACGATGGCGCGAACCATGGTTGGGAGCGAGAGGACATATCCGGTAGAGGCGACGAGGTCTCGGCGGTGCTCAGTCCAAGCGATGCACACATGGAGGGTGTGCAGCGCCGTATATTCATCGCAATCGCAATGATGGCACCCGACGTGGTTTTAGCCATTACTGCTGGATAGGTCTCACCGCTTTGAAAGTAGCGAAGCCCGCGCTGGGGTGTCGTGGGTGTTCTTTCCCGACTACCATAGTGACGTCGCGGAGCTGCGACCGGCACGTCTGTTATCCCCGACACCCAGACAAAAGATAAAAAAGAGCAAAATAAGCAACCTAACAGCATCCTGCGAGCATGTGACTTTTGTATTCTAACAAAAGCGGATCAAAGCCCAGTC